>CM058234.1:85734951-86396647 GCA_030180135.1 Orychophragmus violaceus
GAAGAAGAAGAGGAAGCGGAAGAAGAAGAGGAAGCGGAAGAGGAAGAGGAAGAGGAAGCGAAAGAGGAAGACGAAGAAGAAGATTGTGACAATAATGTTCCAAAAAAGCCAAGTAACAAGTAGCTATGGAGTTCTAACGATTGCTAATTATAATGCTTGAGCGATATAATGATCGAGATTTTGGAATTATGATGGTTTACGAAAAAACATAAGTCGCTCTAAAAAGTCAATCAACCTTACATTTCACCGGGGTCTAAATCTCATGAATATAAAATATTTCATAATGAAAATAACTTCCGATTTTTTTTACTCTTAACAAAATACCGCTATACCCGCACAGGATGCGGGCACCCCATCTAGTATAACTATATATATGTAAGAGTTTCTATAAGTAAAGACAGGATAGCAGGGAAAAAATAACAAAATAGCACGGAAGATGGGCCGAACCATTATCCAAGAAGTCTTTAAACTCCCACATGAACCACTAGACTAGCACCTAATTAAAGAATCTAACCACAAAAGTATTATATATATATATATATTAAATACATCCGTAAAAATACATAAAAACTAGGCTCGATTACGCCACGTTTAATCACCGAGTTTCCGATAAATCGCTAAACCCTGGTCGATTGCGCATACAGTGCCTAGCGCAATTCCAAACAAATATCCTGACCACTGGCGGATCCACATGTGGGTAGAGGGGTCAGCTGACCCCAATCAAATTTGATAAATTAAATTAGTTGGTATGTGTTATTAAATTTCAGTGGCCCAATTGACGATAATCTCCTCCCTGACCCTCCTTCTTCTATGGGTTCAAATCTCATATGACCCCTATATTTTATTTTTCATCTATTTAAAATTATTTACTTAACTTTTTGTACACTTTCCTTTTTATTCTGTAAATGCTTTCTTTAACTTTTTAATTTAATATAGTTTCCTTGATTAATTAGGTAACTATCTCTGGTCATATTTCCTTTTCTTTTTTGGTTTTTTCACCAAAATTCAAAGCATTTTTTATTTGTTTTAGTTATTTAATTTACTTAAGTAATTTTTCTCATAAATAATATTCTTTTCTCTTGTTTTATTTGTCTCCTCACCAAAATGCAAATAATATTTATTTCATTTTTTCACCAATTATTATTTCCTCTTGTTATTTTTCTTTTGGTATAAAACATCTACATGATAAGGTATATTTAATAGTTTTAGACAATATATATATATATATATATATATTTTTTTTTATAATAACATTCTAAAAATTGAAAATGATAAACCAAAATTTGTAATAATATTATATTTTAAAGATATAAATAATTTTTTTCATTATGATCCCGGATAAAATATTTTTTGGATGCGGCACTGGTCTTGACAATCCCATCAAGTCTCAGCTTCTTCTTCCTTATGACATCAACCGAAACTTGAACCAGTGTGTCGTCCAGATAATCCTTGACATCTTTGGTCACTCTTAGCCCCATTGCAGAAGCCCTCGTCTTGAAGACCTCAGTGGACAATCTCCACAACCCAAGCTTCTCTAAGGTGGTGCAGTATTCCACATGTGTAACTGACTCATTTCTCCTATACATAACCGAACCTTCCCAAGGTAACCCGGTATCGTCGACGTCCTCCTGATCTTCTCAATCAATATCTAACGTGCTGTTCTCTGTAAAAGATTTGGGACTAACTAATATCTGACTCTTTGCTAGCCTACGAAGCTTATGCGGTTCTGCGAACAAGTAAGTGATGTGCTTCCTGATACCAGTGGAAAAATTAGGGCGGCTTTCATTGGTGTACGACATTTGGTGTGTAGCAGGTCTCCGGAAAAGCTTTAATGACAAGATGTACGGTAACTCTATCTTCTTCCGTCGGCTACCCTAATGGGCTTTAACGACAAGATGTACGTTAACTCTATGAACAGAAAAGTACGAGGTGTGAGTCCGTCGAATGACGTGCTCACTAAACAGTGCTTGAGGTCAGAGCTTTATAGAAGTAGCTCGGCCTCTCGCAAGTTACAATCCCCTATAAAATGAAGAGTGAAGGGTCCTATTTATAGCGCTTGGATGCTGACTCCTTCTTTGGCTGTTGACTCCTTAATGGGTTTGTCTTCTTGGGCCGAAATGGTATTGTTGATTTAATAAGATTTCCAATGGGCTTATGAATGGACGCTAAACCCATATCCAACAATTAGTCCCCCCCAGTTCATCGGGTTGCGAAGCTGAGCTCGACAAATTTCCTTGAGTGTTTAAGTCAAGCGGAAATTTTATTAAGTTGTTTCGTTGTGGCTCACAAGTGCTTTTTCATTTTTCTTTTGTTCCATCCGTGATTTTGAAGAGAACAAAAAGACGCAAACCGCTCGTATTGACCATTATATTTCGTGAAGAAACTGCTTCTTCCTACTTACGAGGCTCTGTGTTTTTGGATTCCATCTTCCTTATCATGTAATTATCTCTTTTTTCGCGGCCTTTGCTTTGCGCTCATTCTCGTAATTATGCGGGTAGATTCTAGCAAGCATTCTTCTACTGGTAGCGACGATTCCGGTTTTTCCGAGTCGTCCGGTGGTAGTCCTGTCATATCTAGGCCGATTGAGGTTGATGAATATTTTTTTATGTCTCGGTCTGGGCGAAAACCTCGTCGATTCTGCGGTAGTCGAGTTGCGATGGAATTGTCTGAGGACCGCGAAACTGATGGCGAGACCTTGGTGACGGCGATGGAACGAGTTGCAGGGAAAGCGATGTTAGGGTTGATGATTCGGAAGATTGCTCGGGAAATAACACGGTCGTCCCTGATCATCGTTCTCATACAGCTTCTCCGAAGGAGGCGAGGGAGACGAAGGCTGTTATCCCCAGGGCGATCCGTTCATCTGTTTGTGAGCAGACGGACCTGGATGGTATTTGCGAGCGACGTTCTCGCATTTCCGGTATCGAGCTTCGCTTGCCAACCTTGCACGAGCGACCCTGGGATGCTCCTCCTGGTTGGGTCTGTTTGTACGAGTGTTGGTTTACTGAGTGTTTCTTGCTTTCCCCTCTTCCTAGAGTTTTAATTGAGTACTGCGAGGCCAGGAAGATGGCCCTTTCTCAGCTCTGCCTATCTGCTATTCGCAATATATTAGGTATCTTAGTTATGGCGTCTGATAGCGAGGTTGAGATGTCTACTCGGTTTTTCGAGGAGCTGACGTCGATCTCGGTCAACCCGGGGACCTCTGGTACATTCTATGTGAGATTCAGGCCTGGTCGTCGTTTTAGGGTAGTGTCCGATCCTCCGGACATGACTTCTGATTGACAAGATGGCTAGTTTTTCGCGCGTGTTAACGGCGCGCTAACTTTTGATGCGAGCAAGGTTTTTCGATCAGCCTGGAATTATAAGCCTGGTAGCTTTCTCTATTCTGCGTTTGCCCGTTATTATCATCGGTTTCATGGGTGCATTTTTGTTTTGCAGTTCGTTCGCGGCGTTTGCGAAGGATTTGGAGGAATTAAGAGTTCGCGGTGGTGTGAACTGGCCTTCATCGAAGGATGAGGGGGCCAAGCGACAGTTTGATCAGAGGGTTCGTGACTGTCTAAGGAAGGTTGATTTAGGTATGTGTACTCTTCTCTCCCCCCCTTTTTTTTTGAAAAAGGCCAGTCTGTGACGCTGAAGTTGCTGTTTTGTTGCATTAGCGTTTCTGGAGATGGATTCTTTTGCTGATAACGAGCCGCCATCCCCTCGGCTGTACAGGAGAGGCAAATGAGTTCTGAGGTATCGGCGGCGGTGATAGATTCGCCGGTGATTTTGCTTGACGACGTCTCTGGCACTTGCGAAGAGAGGACTGACCGATTGCAGGAAGCGTCGGAGCGTGTCACGAATCAGGTCGTTTCGCCTACGAGGGCTTCTCGTCAGGAGAGGCGGGAGTCGGACTTTGAGGGGGATGTTGAGCGTTCAGAGGAAGCTCGACCTTCTTCTTCTGTTCGAGCTGCCGACCTGACGATTGGGTCAGAAGATGTTGTGCTTGGTTCGAGCGAGCCGTCTTGGTCGTATGTTCACAAGGGGAAGACGCCTTTGATAAACGACATGCTATCGTGTGCTAATCTTGTCCAGAGGCTTACGACCGGTTCGATCAAGGATCTCATGCCTGTTTCGGACATGCACAAGCCGCGTCTTCAGGAGGAATTAAGTCAACACCTCGTTATGGTGTGCGCCATCCTGAATCAGCTTTGGGATTCATATGAGTGCGAGAGGCGTCAGACGAAGTCGGCGGAAAGTATCCTTAGGGAACATGTTGATTCGTTGCGGCGTTCAGCTCGCGAGGTGAAGCAGGTGCGCAAGGATCTTGACGAGGCGAAAGGGGATTCTGCTGCTTTGTCCTTGGAGAAGGAGAAAGCTGCGGGTTTAAAGAAGCGGTTGGCCGAGCTTGAAGAGGAGAAACGTAGTCTTTTTTTCTGAGGCCGACTCTCTCAGGTCAAAAGGTGATTCCCTTGTTGCTGAGTGCAACAGACTTCAGGAATCCTTTGGCGAGCACCTTCGTTCTGAGCGGGAGGCCGCGTGTAAGAAGGCATCCGAGCGTTTGGAAAAGCTGAGGGCGGAGAGAGAACAGGTGGATCGCTACATCCCCAAGCTATTGGAGTTTAATCAGGCGTCTAGTGTTCTTAGCGCATATCGTCTGCTCGCGGGAAGTGGTGTCCCAATTCCTCCTGCATTGATTGCTAAACTTGAAGAGGACATGCCTCGCTTGGAGCAGGTTGTCAACGAGTTGTGACCTGATCCTTTGGAGTCCGGGGTTCTTTGCATGTCGCCGTGATGAGTGACGTCGAGGATACATGAGAGGTGGGTTTGGCGTCCCTGACTGCGGAAGACGGGGGTTACTTCTGGTGTACCCGATTTCTTGCTTTGATTTTCTTGCTTGCGCGGGCCAGAATGTTTGTCTCCCCGATTTTTTTTATTCTTGGAACCTTTGTATGGATAACGCTTGTTATTTGTAGTTGTATATGTATGCTTGGCTTGCTTTCTCGCCTGTTGCTCATCTCTCATTCCTCCCCTTTTTTATGTTGTTTTTTGTTTGTGTTGGTGCATGCTGACTCTACCTCGTCTTGTGCCTGCCATAATTTGTTCAGAGGTTTCTAGTTGGCGTGTCGTTTGGAGTTTCGAGGCTTGGTCCATTCGTCATTATTGGTCTTTCAACAGAGTTACTTTTCTGTGTTTATGGAAAAGGTGGACCGTCGTTTCCGCATTTGCTGCCCTTGGTGGCTATAAATACTCCTTCTTTTCTTCTGGTTTTTCATATCCTATTATTCGTCACTTTTCTTCTTCTCTTATTTATTGAGTGTGGGTTAGCCTTGTCCTTCTGGTTTGGCCATAGAGTTGTGTCCCGTCGTGTCGTGGCAGAAAGGCCGCTCTGCCAATGGGTTTCTCTCCGGCGTTCATCGTTGGCCGACTCCGGCTGCCGGAGTTTATGTTTTTCTCTTTGTCGAATGGGCTCGTGTTTTCTCTGCGAACTTAAGGGCGACGCGCAGTTCCTCCGGTTGGGTGGATCTGATGCGTCACTGATTTTAGTAACGCGCCGAGGGCTGTCCTGTCTTGAACTTGTCTCTTTTCACGTAAGTGTATTATTTGCTTGTTGCGATGTGTTTTCAATTTTCTCGTCATTTGCTGAATCTTTCCTATTTCCTTTTGGTTTGCAGGACAGCGGGCTCGATATCAAGCTGGCTCATTTTCCTCCGAATAAGGGGAAGATTCCTTTGTGGAGAGCAGTTGATGTCAGAGTGGCCAGGGGAACCGTGGGGTCGGGCTCTGGGACCCAGCTCCCCTTTTTTGGTGTGCTGAGGTTGGCGTGCTCGTGCCTTCTTACCCCACGATGATCCTCCTCGGTTTGGTTTCGTCATTGTTCGGTGCTGGGCCTCTACCATTTGAGGTCATGCTGGGGACAGACGACGGAATCGTGTTTCAAGAAGGGAGCTCGGCTCCTTATTGGATGAGATCGGGTCCATTGCACGAGCTCCGGTCCGGAAGAAATCGTGTTTCAAGAAATTAGATTAGCTTTGTAGCTTTTTCTTTTTGTCTTTCTTTTTGTATATTTCTTTTGTAATCTTTGAAGAGAATGAAATAAAAGAGAATTTATTACTGTTTCTGTCCTCATTTTATATATTTTATATATACTTCTTGTTTTTTGTTTGCGAGTCGTTTCTCGGCTTTAGGCGAGGTCAAATTATAGGTGCGAGTACGTGCCCGGCTTATCCTGTTTTTGATTTTCAAAGCTCGCCCATTTATATACAGAAGTTTCTGAGCGCGAGCTTTGGCTCGACTTACCTCGTCATCTGCGAGTACGTGCTCGGCTTATCCTGTGGAGTCCTTGAACATAGTTATGATAAGGAGGTCCGGCTTACAAAACGTTTTCTAAGGACTCGTGAGGGTCTGGCCCCGGCTTACATGTCGTTAAAAACGACGATGTGACGCTATGTCACTGTGCATGGGACACGTGTTTATTGGATCAAATATTTGGCCAGAATGTCGATTGTTAGTTTTTTGTGAGCTAGATTGTATGAAAATGCATGAAGGTTTTGATATTGAAAAATATAGAGGTGGCTGCAACTTACATAGGTTGCCTACGTACTCTCCGAAGAGAGATCAAGCCGAGCGTAGTTCTTTTTTGTTACATACGTTGAGCCGCATCTCGATTACTAGCATATATATATATATATATATATATATATCTGTTTTGGAAGGGGTTTGAGAGCTTTACCTGCGGGTGCGATGCTTATCTTGCTTCATTCGAGGTGGGAGTCATGCTTATGTTCCTCCAGATGCGAGGCGGTCATCGTCTGCTCGGATATGAGGCACGATGTTTGTCTTACCTTGAGCTCCACCGTGAAGCAGTATCTCGAGATTTTCTGGCTGCCGCGGAGCGTGAAGATCCCTCCTGGGGTTGGGAATTTTATGCATTGGTGGTACGTTGAAGGCACTGCTCTCATGGCGTGGATCCGGGGGGTTCCCATGATCACGTTGTAGATTGCGGGGCAGTCTATGACAACGAATTTGACGAACTTGGTCACGTGTCCGACATGTACTGGTAGCTTGATCGTTCCAATTGTCATGGTCGTATCTCCGGCGAATCCTGTGAGAGGTTTTTCCGAACGCTTCATCCTGTAGTCGCGGAGCTCCATCCTTTGGTGACTTCGCAGTCGCCGATATGAAGCTCGATGACGAGCGGGTCGTTGTGCGGTTTATAGAGGCCCTCTTCGTCTTCCGAGTTGAAGGTAATTTCGGTGCCCAGTTTTAGCTCTTCGGGGACGTTTCTGTTCCTTTGTTGACGCACGTCGGCTTTGTGACTGTATGCCGTTATCGATCGTACCGAATCGTTACAGGTGGGAAGTCCCCCCATGATCATGTTGATCCGCTTCCTGGGTGTCAGTGTGTGATACCCCGTATCAAAATACGGTCAACAGACAGCAGAAAGTCAACCAGGGGTAAAATTGTCATTTTACCAATGTCGGGGGTAAAATGGTAATTTTACCAAAAGTCGAGACGGAAGCCGAGACGGGCCGAATATTCTTATATTTTAATATAAAGAATGTTCACAAGACCAGAGTTGGAGAAATCGGAACAGAAACATGTTTTTCGGTGAGTCGGGAATGGAAACCGACAAAACCGATAAAACTTCAAAAATTCATAACCGGAGCTACTGGTGTCCGTTTGAGGTGATTCAAAATGCTAAATTCGTCAAATAGCATGGAGAATAATTTTGTGGAGGTTTGAGGATTTATGGGATCGTCCAGAGATATTCTAAAATATTAAAACCGAGAACCATCAAACCGAGCATTGGAGTTAATGGGGATTAGTGGCTGGTTAAGGGCGGTCTAAAGGTGATTTTTTGGGCAACAAGGTAGAGTAATTTATGCTGAAAAATGAAGAGGGAGACGTGGCAAGAGGAGGATGAATACATGTGATGACTAATTGGAATAAGAAGCTAAAGATTCATTTTGCATGTGAGAAGGAGCTCGTGTCATGACTAAAGAAGAGGCTGAGACACTTGTCTTTATTTTATGGAATATCTTATGGCTTCCTTAGACAAAAAGCGTGGCCATACAATAATAAAAGAAGAGAAGGAGAAGGTGAAATGAATCCCATGAGATACATTGAATCTTATCATCACAAGGACACGTGGAGGAGTAAGGGAGAGACAACTTGGTCTCTAAGTTTGTACCAGTACATGGAACCTCATTTTATTCTTTGGATCATGTGAAGAAACAAAAAGAAAAGAAGAGAGAAAGAATAAGAGGAGAAGAAGCGTGAGGAGAGAAGAAAGAAAGAAGAAGAGCGTGAGAAGAAGAAGAGAGAAGAATAAGAGGAGAGCAAGAGAAGAAGCGTGAAGAAGAAGAAGAAGAAGAAGAAGAAGAAGAAGAAGAAGAAGAAGGGAGAGAGAGAAGGCGTGGAGGGAGATGAAGATGAAGAAGAAGAAGAAGAAGAAGAAGAAGAAGAAGAAGAAGAAGAAGAAGAAGAAGAAGAAGAAGAAGAAGAAGAAGAAGAAGGGAGAGAGAGAAGGCGTGGAGGAAGATGAAGAAGGGAGAGAGAGGAGAAGAAGAAGAGAAGGAAAGCGTGGAGAAGAGGTAGAGAGAGAGAGAAGAGGAAGCGTGAAGGAGGAGAAGAGGAGAGAGAAGAAGAGGAAGCGTGAAGGAGGAGAAGAGGAGAGAGGAGAAGAGGAAGGAGAAGAAGCGTGAAGAGGAGGGAGAGAAGAAGAAGAAGAAGAGAGAGGAAGAGAAAGAGAGAAGAAGAGCGTGAAGAAGAGGGGAGAGAGGAAGAGAGAGAGAGAGAGAAGAAGCGTGAAGAAGAGGAGAGAGAAGGAGAAGGAAGGAGAGAGAAGCGTGAGATGAGGAGAAGGAGAGAAGACCGGAGGAGAGAGAAAGAAGAGAGAGAAAGAGGAGAGAGAAAGAAGAGAGGGAAAGTAGAGAGAGAGAGAGGTGAAGATGAATAAGAGAGAGAGAAGGAGGCGTGAAGGAGAGAGAAGATGGTCCGGAAGCTTGGTTAGAATTATGCGGTCAACGGTCGGGACGTTTGGGAAGTTTTGGGGTTCGAGTTCGTGCATTCGGGAGGTTCGGGTTCTAGTTCGGGAGTCTCAGGATTCACGACGTGTCAGAGCCGCCATTACCGTACCTATCCCACTGTGAGTCAGCTCACAAACCTTTAGACTCATATAGACCGGAAATTGATAAACCATAGTACTAGGATTGCATACCCGTTACTTAACCTAATGAGTAATTAATAAATAATTGGACGTTTAATATTAAATCGGTTAGGAACGGATAAGCATGTTAGGGTTTAAAGAATTAAAAGGTTAATTGGTTGTGTGCCGCTAGGTTGTTAGTAATGATTGGGTGATGCATTCATATAGACCGTTGTTTAGGACTGTATATGCATATATATGGTATAAGAACGATAATTAATGAATCTATATAGGGGAATTAAGACGACCTTAAAATATGGTTAAACCTAAACGAACGTATAGAATATTGTATCGGGATTGGGGTTTAGGTTTAATAGCGGGATTGGGTAATGAATGAATAAAGTTAATAATGAGACGTCGGGGAGTTAGTAAGTTTACTAACTCTAAACCGACGGATCGGGGAGTTAATAAATGATGAGTAGGTTTGGTTAAGAAATAAGAAGTGTCGTGATTGGTGAACCGTCTACGGGTTAGCGAGCCGCTAACCTAAGGTAGCGGGCGTAAATGGGATTAAAAGACTTAGAAACCCTAATAAGCCTGCTTGTGTGTGATTGTGTGATTGATTGTGATTGCGTGATTGATTGTTGTGATTACTGTTATTGTTGTGAGCTTGTGTGCAGGCTTGTTAGACTGCTCGGTGTTGGGCCGAGCAGTTATTGCGGACACTTACTCCGGTCACGGGATCGGGTAAGTTAGTGGTGCTGACTAGGTATCTTACCTAGTCAGAGCGGTGGTAGTGTAGAGGCTTGCGGAATGGTTGGAGATTTATTATTGATATTGATTGCGTGATCTGTGCTAGAGTCCCAGCGAGTCTGCGTGTTTATATTTCTGCACTAGGACTCTAGGGTGCGTTAGATTCCGCAAGCCTAGGTTTTGTTTACGTGCTGGTACTTCCATCCCGATTGGATCCTCGGGAATTGAGAACCTGATCAGCTTAGCCTGGCAGGTGCGAACCTATGGAGTGACTTCTGTAGGGTGTGGTCCGAAGAATACGGGGTCGCGTCCTAGGGCCGGACTGCATGGAATCTCGGGTTGCCGGGGGTAACCGGAGTCTCCGCGTATCGATGGACAGAGAACGGTGTCCTAGTCGTTGGGTGGACGGCTAGGAGTCATGTGGGTTAGTTGCCATATCGGTGACAGTGGAAACCCGTGGAAGTCACCAAGTTCGTGGGGCCCAGTGTTTGTTTTGTTATCTTTCCTTCGTTGCGCGATAGATAGATCGAGTCTAATCGAGGACATGTGCCGCAATGCCTTCGATTCCCTTAATTCTCTTGTTTTGGCTATTGCTTGATTGTGTGTGGGTTGACACGACGTGGTAGTACGTGATCGACTATTTATTTCTGTTGATTGTTATTTTGGGTTTGGGGCGGGAATCTGTAAACTCTAGATAGATTAGAAGCCGTTAGTGGGGAGCCGATTCACTGGGTGATCTTAGATCGCTCATTATACTCTTCTTGTGTTTTTCAGGTTTAGCAGCGACGGACGCGGGAGGTCCTCGGTGTGGTTTCGGGTTGCTTGTGACGGGATTTGATTTGGGATTTGATTGTTTTATTTCGGTTCGGCTTTGGCGCCATTTTGTGATCTTGATTGGTTGTGTATTCGACTATTTTGTATATTTGACTTGACGATTGTTTGTGAAATTCTATTAAACGTTGTGCTTAACGTTTAGTTACTCAAAAATGAAATTGTTTCCCTGATATGAGGTTTCGTCCGAACCGACACAACTCACCGAAGTGGTACAAGGTGTACAACTTGTATTACGGAAGTGAGGATAGCAAGGTCAAAGATGGATTAGTGCGAGCCTTTGTCTCAAACCGATCCGTCTCTGACTTCGTCCTGTGATGAACTTTTCCTGTTCGACTTGCTCGGGTTCGATCGGTCATGTTCTTGTTTGATTGTTGACCGGTCAACTCGACGGTCAGCGGAGAATGGGAAAGGGGCGTTACACAGTGTGTCTTCTTCTTCATCATCACAGGCCCGTTTTGGTAGTTCTGTGTCGTTATCACTTTGTTCCGTTTTCTGTTGGCTTACTTGCCTTGCTTTTTCCTATTGTACGAGCTTGAACCATTCTCCCTCATTCTTGGGTAGTCGTGGTGTTTCACGATTTCCCGGGGGCGTTACCGGGGCGCTGCGGTTTGTTATGTTCGTCACTCCTTTCTGATACTCGCCAAATAAGAGATTTTGGAGATGTCGACATTCTGCGGTACTGTGCCCAGAGCACTGGTGAAAGCTGCAGAAGGTCTGTTCCTGATTGCCGGACCGCACGTATTTGTACCACGGTCGACCTTGCTGGTGGTTCGTTTGGTTGCGTCCTGATTGCTGGAACGTTTGCTGGCTTGCCTATTGCTGCTCGCCGACGTAGCATGTTGTGGCTTTCTTTCCTTTGTCGTCGAGGCTGTCAGGGATCACGTCCTTGCCCTTCTTTCTTGAGGCGAACTTCTTGGCGAGTAGATCCTTTTCTTCTTCTATCTCGACGAAAACGGCTGATCGGTGGAGGGCATCTTCGAGGGTCTGAGGCTTGTTTATTGGCAGCTCATCGTGGAACGGCGACTCGTACCAAAGTCCGTTTCGCAGTGCTGGGAGCCCCTCGTTGTCTGTTACCGTGATCTTCGAGACGATCACTTTGAACCTGTCGATGTATGATCTGAGGGTTCTTTCGGCCCTTGGCTTATGGCCCAAAGATCTGCGCTCGATGCTCCCTCCTGGATGAACATGGAGTAGTGCTTCAGGAAGGTGGTCGTTAACTGGTGGTAACTATCTATGGAATGCGCTTCCAATCGCGAGAACCAGTTGAGGGCGGCGCCGCTCAGATTTTCGACGAACAACTGGCAGAATCCGGCGTCCCGTTCTTCTGGTGAGAACTTGTTGGGATTCCAAGCCAATTCTACCGTATTCATAAAGCTCGCAAGTTCCCGATAGCCTAGTATCTAGGGTCTAGTTAATTGAATCATGAATCAGATCTGTGATTACCTGGAGATTTAGCAGCGGAAGATTATGGCAACACGAGATCTGCAGCGCCCCAATCGTTGCGCCTCTACTGTTCAGTCCACACGCACACAAGCCGGAATCCGCCGGGATGCTAGGACCGGTGCTCGGATCTCCCTGGGACTTTAATTTCTCTGAGGTTTCTGTGTTTTCTCTCTGAGAAAACACTCTGGGCGGCGCTCACGTCTAATAGGTCGAATGTACAAAACGCGTTTATATATCGACCTAAAGTGAACCGAAACATCAGTCTCGGTTTCGCCTTTGTGTCGACCGACACACTTAGTGGTGTCGATCGAAACACCTCCTGTATCGACCGACCCACTTAATGGTGTCGATCGATACATCTCATAGAAACTTATATTCGATGTGCATCCAATACACATTGATCAGATCATATGCCAATGATCAATCCCATATGGACTATGTCCAACTTGCTTAGGTGTGTGACCCTGTAGGTTCACACGATACTGGAAATGAGTTACAACTCATTTGTCATAAGCGGTTTCTAGCAAAACGTCATGACTACCCAGTACCATATGAATTGTCCGATCTCGACAATACAACTATCATTAGAGTTAGCACAATATGATTTCAGGACATAATCCCAACAATCTCCCACTTGTACTGGAATCACCTATTCCTATAATCCCTTCGTCTCTATATCTCGATATGGCATAAGGCAAGAGACTGTGTCATCCTTATTATAGACAACATCATGTTCATAGAACTTCTGATCTATACTGATAAACAAACGACTGACAATCACCTCGTTTGAGCACGGCCATGCATTTTCTCAGTATCAAATCTTCGATGGGCCCTGAGATATTTATCTCCCGTTACACAGGAGGGACAAATTCCATCTTGTTCCATCCCTGTTTCTATACATACTTCATGATACGTCGAAACAATGCCTTTATAGCCGCCAGTTACGGAACGACGTTTGACAAGGTCAAAGCGCACCAATTCATATGCCAGAAAGCATGATGAACTCAGGTCTAAGGACTATACTCTATAGTCGTAATGAGAGCCTCCCATGACACTGATATAACTATCCTGTGGAGTTCTCATTAGCGGGTCATGTCCGATCATATATTTACCAACATATATCTATGTGACTGACTGTGATAATCATATCATTGACTCCATGAAACTTAGTCTAACAGTCACCTCACATACTAGTCTGCGCGGTTGTTAGTGTCCCATTTTAACAACCTTGACTAGGGACAATCATAATTTATGTCATCTTCTACTTATAGGGTTTCATGATCAAGTCTTCAACTTGATGACCCATAAGATGACCATAAAGTACTTTGGGACCATTATTTAATTATCCAATAATTAAATAATACTGATGTCAGTTTTAACTTACACAAACATTGCCAAAGCATGTCTATGTAAAGTTTACAACATAACTAAAATAACTCCCACTAGAATCAAGATCATCTCTTCAGATATCTTATACCTACAGCAACAGAATAAATTCCGTGCTTAGGTTGTGGGAGAGTTTGCGGTGTTCTGCTTGAAATAATTTCAATAGAGCACACCACCATTCAGATAAAAGCACTATTCTACGGTCCACTGCTTGGAGCATTTCCAACAGTTAGCACCGCTATTCAGACAAAGAGACATAACCAGGTGGGAACCGGGAATCGTCTTTGTCCGACTAACTACTTTCAACTGGTTCGTCACTTTATCAGTTTACCACGAACCTATCCTTGGTGTTTCTCAACACTTGGGATATTTCTGGTAACTGTTCAGTGACTATTACCGGAATATATTGGTATATTCTCGTCATGCTTAAGCTGCATCTAGACGAGCGCAAAATATGACACTCATGATGGATTCTATTGCATCAGCATAAGTAATCTCATTCATTAATACTAGTTCAGACAGTGTTCAAAACACTTCTTCTTACTAATATTGTTTCTAGCTCAGCCAGTGTCCAAAACACTTCATCTTGCTTAGATTATTGCCATAATACCTTTGGTATGAAGCCATTCTTGGAATCATGCATATTGGAACTGTCCAGTACCTTATCAACATAAGGATTTCGACATGATCCAATTTGCCTTTCTGATCCATTCCAATGGATCCTTATTCCAAGAACTTTTACGGCCTTCTCCCATGTCCTTTTGTTTAAACTTGACTTCCGACCCAAATCTTGACTAGACTTTAGCGTCGGGACGTCGTTTGTGAGATTCAAGTATGTTAACAACACACTGTGTGAGGATTGCTATTACGCTCCCACTAGTCTTCTTGTAAACGCATGGTTTCATTTCTTTCTGATCAAAACTTTTGACTACATTATCAGAATGTTGATTCCAATTCCAAGATGTTTGCTTCAATCCAGAATTGGATCGATGAAGCTTACATTAATGCCCAGCATATTTCGGAGTTGGGGCTCACCATCGCTTCTTTGAATTTCGCATGTTCGTCACTTTTCAATGATCAACAGATCACGACAATTGGTTACGAGAAATCACTCTCGAGTTAGTGACGGATCCTTTCGGATCTGCGAATTTCAGGCTCCACAGGTGGCAGACCCTACAGCACTTTGTAGATCTCACCGCTGCTCTTCCTCATCAGGTCGAGCAGCCTCCTGTGTTTATCGAATTTCTTCGATGCGTACTTTTACTCCCACTGTTCCTTTTGAAAGTATGATCTTTCTTAAGAGACACAGTTCTGGACAAAAAGTACTAAGCCTTGGTTTCCTTAGGATAACCAGCGAGGTAGAACTTATCAGATTTGGATTCAAGTTTGTTTGTTGACTACTGTCTTACGCAAACCTTGCAATCCCAATTCATCAGAAAAACAAATTTGGAAATCACCCAGTCCACATCCAATGTGGTGTTTTTCACTGATTCTGATAGAAACCTTTTAGCGTGAACATAGACATTTCAGAACGTATTCTTAAATGGTTATGGAAGATTCATGTGATTCATCATTAATCGAATCATGTCTCATAAGATCTGATTCATTCTTTCAGATGATCACCCAATTCTTGACTCTAGTATTTTCCTCCGCGATTCAATCGAGGATCTCAATACTTCTGTTCTACACTTCATCTTGGAACTCCCTTAAGGGATTCCAGCTTGTGTCTCATCAAATGAACACAACCATGCTTATTGATGCCATCAGTAAAGTAATGAAGTACAAAATATTTCCTTTGGCAATAATGCTAGTTGGGCCGCATACATCAGTATGTGTAGGGCCCAATAAGCCTCTGGCCCGTTTCCTTTTAGCTCTGCTAAATGGGCCTTAGTCATTTGGTCTAGTGAACAGAATTCATATCTCAAATGATTAAAATCAAATGAGTCCAAAACTATGGATTTACTGGATCCGCTTCACTCTTGTGGTTAAACGACTATACCAAAGAAAAGTCGAGTTCGAGTCATCAGACTCAAACCGTTTGATATTTATGTTATATTCATGTTGGTTTAAGATATAAAACCCATTCTAAACGGGGTGCTACCATTAAATATTTCATTAAGATCAAAAGTACAAGACTTGTCTTTTATCAAAATGAAAAACATTCAAATTCTTTACAAGAAATTGAAAGACATTTTGCATACAGCAAGTACATGGTGGCAATTACTTAATTTCAAAAACCAAGTAGGAAAGGCTCCTACAAGTGGAGAATCTCTACGGCTCATGTAGCAACCATTGCTTCAACCAGACACGCAGTTCCACTTGTCCTTTCTTCAACATTCTACTGTCGCTTAGGTCCTGCATATTTCCAAAATATCAGTACCACAACTAGTATCCAATACTTATGTAGAACTTGAATTAATAACACAATACCCGAAGAAGAAGTACCATACATCTCCTCCATCTCTTGTGAATCTTCCAAGAATTTTATGCAATCTCTCTTCCAATGCCCCGACTCTTTGCAGTAGAAGCACTTACTAACACCAGATGGGTTTGACTTGGGCTTATAAGATGACACAGGCTTATCCTGATTCCAAATCTGGACGGCCCAGCCTCTACCCTTGCCAACACAAGATTCCTCAAATCTTTTACCCTTTATGATGTCATACTCTGCTGTTTTGAGCATACCATGCATCTCAGTCAACGTCTTCGTCAAGCCTTTCTTGATATAGTTCTTAACGAACTTGTCATAGCTTGACGGCAGTGACTGCAGAATGATGTTAGTGGCCAACTCTAAGCTGACAGGACATTCCAGTTTTCCCAGGTTATCAATGTAACCCATCAGTTTAATGACATGAGGACTTACTGGAGCATCCTCTGGTAGCTTGCACCCAGTGAGAGACTTCACCATATGGAATCTCTCAACTCGTGCCAGATCTTGAAACTTCAGTTTCAGGCTGGTGATCATTTCTATTGGCGACTCCATGTTCTCATACTGACTCTTCAAGTCTGAGTTCATGGAAGCCAACATCAGACCACGCACATCTACCACATCAGTATAATGCTTATTCCAAGCATTATACACTGCATGCGAGCGATTGGTCCCAAGCTTTTCTGGAAGAGCCTTTTCAAGGACATAGTCCTTGCTCTCCTGCTTGAGAATGAATCTCAGATTCCGATACCAATCCAGGAAGTTCGATCCATTTAACTTGTCCTTCTCAAGGACGGATCGCAACGAGAAAGTAGTCATAGACATAAGCTGAAATCCAAGAAAAACAAAGATTTAGTTATGTATATGATGAGAAATCTTATCAAATAAGAAAACTCGTATTATATTCAAACAACGTTTCCTCTATGAATATAATAATCCAAGATCCATACTTCACCAAAATCTGAGTGGGCGACTCGCCATCACCCAAACTTTAGTTATCTAGGTAAGCAAATCATTGCTAATTGTACTCAGTACAACTCTTGGTTGTGGATGAGACAAACTATGTCTAATCCACTCTGATGTCTCTGGGCCCAGAACTTCTGATAGCTCAGTCAAGTAAACCAATCTCTTGTGTCTTGTGATCATTGACAGTTGCACTGCAAATCTGTCAAAGACCACCTGCCTTACCCATGTTGCAGTGGATACCAAGGACTCCAAGACTATCCAACAAACGACACGAGTTTTGACAGTAGACAAGATTGGGAAAGACATCAATGTTACTTGATATTTAGTTGAGGAAACTAAACCCATAAGTTTAGCAAATCAATCTCTTGGGTCATGCAATTGTTGATGTTAAGCACTGCAAATCCATCAACATTACTACCTGCCTTACTCACGTAATTGTGGACACCAAGCTCTTGGCCAGAACATCACACAACGAAACGAGTCTTGACAGTTGACCATATTGAAGCTAATCTTCGATCAATGTTTGAGTCTAGTTTGGTTTCTGCAAATTCAAGGTTTAACAACCAGAATTTCGAATACTGTGTCGATCGACGCAGACAATGTCTGTCGATCGACACTACCAAACAAAACCGGACTTCAATAACCAGTTAATTCAATTAACCCGGTTCATCGAACCGGTCATGTCGATCGACACAACCCATGTGTGACGGTCGACATAGACCTAAACCGAAGATCGTTTTGATAACCGGTCCAATCCAATTGAACCGACTTATCTGATCAAACTGATCTTAACCAATCGGTTTATACTAATTGGTATAATTAGTTCAATCCAATTGAACCAATTCATCCAATTTGAACCGTTTAAACCAGTTTCAACTAATTGTGATAACCATTCCAATTCCATTGAACCGAATTATCCAATCAAACTGATTTTAACCCATCGGTTCATGCTAATTGAGATAATCAGTTCAATCCAATTGAACCGATTTATCCAATTCAAACCGATCTATTCGGACTTAACCAAGCAAGATAGCCGGTCCAATCCAATTGAACCGATTAACCATTCGCTTGGTCTGTGTCGACCGACACCAACCTGTGTCGATCGATACGTAGCCGAATTTGTTCTGTATCGACCGACACACCCACTGTGTCGATCGACACAGAAGGCTTTCGGTTTTTCTTCGCGAAAAACCCTAGCCGCCGAATCTGTTGATTTCGCCACCTTGTGTCGACCGACACACCCAGTGTGTCGATCGACACAGTGCGAAAACACAGATTCGCAGATCGATCAAATCGATCTCACCTGTTCTCATTCAAACAACCTAGTTTGCGAATCTAAATCATCAAATTCGAATAACAGGTGCGATTCAATGATAAAACCCTAAGGCTCTGATACCACTGTTGGGATTCCAAGCCAATTCTACCGTATTCATAAAGCTCGCAAGTTACCGATAGCCTAGGATCTAGGGTCTAGTTAATTGAATCATGAATCAGATCTGTGATTACCTGGAGATTTAGCAGCGGAAGATTATGGCAACACGAGATCTGCAGCGCCCCAATCGTTGCGCCTCTACTGTTCAGTCCACACGCACACAAGCCGGAATCCGCCGGGATGCTAGGACCGGTGCTCGGATCTCCCTGGGACTTTAATTTCTCTGAGGTTTCTGTGTTTTCTCTCTGAGAAAACACTCTGGGCGGCGCTCACGTCTAATAGGTCGAATGTACAAAACCCGTTTATATATCGACCTAAAGTGAACCGAAACATCAGTCTCGGTTTCGCCTTTGTGTCGACCGACACACTTAGTGGTGTCGATCGATACACCTCCTGTATCGACCGACCCACTTAATGGTGTCGATCGATACATCTCATAGAAACTTATATTCGATGTGCATCCAATACACATTGATCAGATCATATGCCAATGATCAATCCCATATGGACTATGTCCAACTTGCTTAGGTGTGTGACCCTGTAGGTTCACACGATACTCTAAATGAGTTACAACTCATTTGTCATAAGCGGTTTCTAGCAAAACGTCATGACTACCCAGTACCATATGAATTGTCCGATCTCGACAATACAACTATCATTAGAGTTAGCACAATATGATTTCAGGACATAATCCCAACAGAACTGAGTTCATCCCATCGCAATGCTGAAAGCCGTCATGTACTACCGCGGGTCGGAGCTACCGCCGTAGGTGGGTAACTTGATTTTCCCGGGGTGCTTGCCTGGCGTTCCTGTTATCTTGCTCGTGAATGGTCTGTTTTGAGTCTCCTTTCAAGACCCGATCTATTTCAGGGGCCGAGCTAGTCGCTTTGTGAACTTTCGACGTCATGCGATCCAGTTGGACCTTGAGCGATTCGAGTTCACTATTCCTGCTCACCTCGGCCTGACTTTGAGTGAGGCCAGTGGGTCGCCTGCTTGACTCGGTATTTAGGGGTGGTGTTTCCCCGAATAAGACCCTTTGAAGCCGCGGAGTGGGATTCCCAGCGGTTTGAGAGGTTTGGAGCCCGGTATTCTGTAAGTAATTGATTCGCTCTCTGCATATATCCTGATTGCTCGTGAGCACGTCGAAGCGGGCGTTGTTGTCCCTGGTTAGCTCGTCAACCTGTGCCATCAAGGTTCTTATAAGAGAGGGGACGTCCTGGTTCTGCTCGCCTGAACGAGCCTCGTTCCGGCGAGTGTCAGCTTCCCTGGCGTTGGCAGGTGAGACTGGCGACTCCAAGCTCGGAGCGAGTGGGCATCGTGTTTGCTCGGGCAACGCCGGGTTATCGCTTATCTGCGAAGGTCCTGTCATCTCGGCTTCGTTTTACAATGCAAAGAAATTTCTCGTCCCCACAGACGGTGCCAATTGTTGTTACGAAAATCCGACCTAGTCAATATTACGGGCTACGATCTGAGATATCCGAACTACGAGGTAAAATACAAATATAAAGTGAGGACGAAATTGTTCTTTTATTAATCTTAAAGCCGAAGCCGAGCTATGAACAGGAAAGTACGAGGTGTGAGTCCGTCGAATAACGTGCTCACTAAACAGTGCTTGAGGTCGCAGCTTTATAGAAGTAGCTCGGCCTCTTGCAAGTTACAATCCCCTCTAAAATGAAGAGTGAAGGGTCCTATTTATAGCGCTTGGATGCTGTCTCCTCCTTGGGCTGTTGACTCCTTAACGGGCTTGTCTTCTTGGGCCGAAATGGTATTGTTGATTTAATAAGATTTCCAATGGGCTTATGGATGGGTGCTAAACTCATATCCAATAGTTATTAACTGGTTTTCACTTATGTGTGTTGAAGATGCGGTGAGCGAGCAGGTGAGAGTATCTTTTCCAACTTCTCATTATTGCTAACCGAAGAGCCAGTTGAAGAACCGGATGTCTTTGATCTAGGATTCACATTCGGTAGTGACAAAGCCAATTCCTTTTCTGGATTTTCGGATGACAGAGAAGAAAATGATGATGATGTTGATTCATGGATAGATTGGGAGGATAAGCTCCATTTTCCGCCTGAGGTGAAAGAAATAGACATCTCAAAGCATATAAGAGATTTAGTGCATTTAGAGATCACCATGAATGCGATATGTGATCATGCGTGTAAAGGAATGTGCTTGAAGTGCGGTGCAAATCTGAATAAGAGGAAATGTGATTGTGGTGGCAGTGAAGACAAGGATAAAAGATATGGACCTCTTGGAAACCTGAGAAACCAAATGCAACAGAAAGAAGGTCTGAGAAACTAAACCATCTTCGTCTTTCCCGGTTTTCTGTAATGACTCGAAATCAGATGTACCAATTTACACAAACCAGAAGTGTATACCATCATCTATAAATAAAAGCAATACATTTTCTTGTCCCAAGTCAGTGTCTTTAACTTTTATTTTTGTATATATCATTGAATATGAACATTTATCAAAATCATTATGTGACTTTGAAAAGATAAACGAGATTTAAAGGTTTCTATTTCTTCTTAAGCTCAAGTAGTCTTGACCACCACAAGGATTTCCCGGAAACAAGTTATATGGTCTCAAACAATGCAATTTGTCACCAACCTTATCCTCTATATATATTCACTTTCACCACCACAAGTCTTTTTGGCACTTGACGTGTAATTTTCTCATATACAAATTTACAAATTAAAAAAGATGTGATACAAGTTGGCAGTAAGTAGTTGATTGGATGTTTTTTCTTAGCGTTTGTGATTTAGAAAGGGCCTCCATAAATTGACCAAATTGCCCTTACCATTTCTTTATCCGGAAAATTTCAAGATATCTGGATCTCGATCTTTATCTCACAGATCTGTAAAATTACTATATTTATATAAATTTGGGGTTCTCGGATATCCGAAGCCTAAACATCTTGATATCTGCGGATATACGTGGATATCTGAATCCGTTGAAAAATAATAAAAACAAATAAAATTGTGAAAATTAAGTATAATTGTTAAAAAATAATATTTTATATAATATTTTTGAAGGTATAATAAAATATATTATAAAACATAATTTCATTTAAAATTTAATCTAACTTTTATGTGAAATGATATAAATATCTGTAAATTAAATATTTTAAATAAATATATAATGGTCCGGATCCGGATATCTGGACTTCAAAATCAAGCTATCCGGATTCGGATCCGGTTTGAACAGATCTTAAATTTTACTATTTATATTTAGATCCAACTTCTAGGATATCTGAATTTTCGGAGCGGATCATAGCGGATCTCGAAACCCGGATGATGTTCTAGCCCTACTGATAAGTGAGAACCAGAAAATAAGGCTAGGCAAAATGTCTAAACTGGAAGATCTAAACTAAACCGATTCAAAAAAAATAGTACTGAATATTGAATCAAATCCAGAACCGATCAAATAACACATCAATTCTATAACACATCAAATTATTCTATAACCGAATAATTTCGCCCTAATTTAGATATCCTCTCGGGCACAGCTATCAAGACAGGCGCCGTCAACCTCCGATTCTTCACGATTCCTCTCCGGCGGCCGACGATCCGCGTCGTTGCCGCCGGGAGAGGCCCCGTCTCGTCTTCTTGTTGTCGTTAGTCTCCTATCCTAGCCAGCACTTCCTCCTACTGTCTCTGCTCCGGAAGTACTCGCCGCCGCGTCTCCGTCCTCGGCGCCGTTCGTTGTGGTGACGGCCTCCGACGAGTTTGTTTTAGCCGGTCTTTGGTTGTCTTCGGTGATGGTGGTCCTTCGGTACCTCCCTGTTCTTCAGTTTGGTTGTCTCAGGCGTTTCTTCGTTTCCTCTGTGCCATGGTTCTCCGGCGGTTCGGTGTTCGGCGGGAGCTTTCCGGACGGTTGTGGTAGTTGTGGATCTCTTCCAGTTTCGATGGCTCTGCGTTGGTGAGTACTTTGTTACGTCTCGTCCCGTAAGCTGTCGATTTTCCTTGGGCTGAGATTTTTAAGGATTGGGCTGGTTAGGATAGTTTAGGTCTGGTCCTTCTGTTCTGGATCAGGCTCGGATCTTATTGTTAGTATTTAGGGCCTAGTTAGTCAGATCTAGTTTGTTGCGGCCTTGGAGTTGTGTGGGTCAGATCTGGTGTATGTCCCTTGCCTTGGATCTTGATTGTCAATTTCCGGATCTTATTCCTGTTATCCAACTTCCGTTTCGGATGGTCTTGGTGCTAACGGGACTGTGTTTTGGCCGGTCCCGACAGCTGCTTTGTTTCTCGTCCTTGTGGGGTCGTGTGCTTTTGTCCGTCTGCTTCTGGTGGTAGGATTGCTTCGAGTGGGGAGTATGCTTGTCCTGTGGTTTGTTTGCTTCGGTATAGGTCGTGTTGTTCTGTCTCTCGGCTTCGGACTTCCGGCTCAATCATGAGGATTTGGAGTTCCGGCTCTTCTCGCATCAAGTCGTCAGTGTTCGCGTGGTTCGGGTGTGTTCCTGCGGCGCTCCGGTCAGTCTGCATACGGTTTGTCTCGTGGTTTCTCTGGTGAAGCTTTATTTCGAGAGTTCCGGTGGATCAGTCCTAATAAAGTTCGGCTTTGGTTGCTTTGGTTTTTCTCTCTCGGCTCGTGGTGGTTCTCTTGGCTAGGGTGTCTTGGGTTTAGGTTCGGATCCGATGTTTGCATTCTGTGATTTGAGGTTTGGGCATATGTTTTTATCGTTTTTCTGCTTTGTATCCGGGGATGGTCTTGTATCCGCCGGCTTGTGGCTCTAGGGATGTTGTTTATCCGCTAGCTTTAGTCTCTGGGGGTTAGTATAACCCGCCGGCTTTAGTCTCTGGGGGTTTGTATAACCCGCCGGCTCGGTTTTTAATCGATTGTATGTAACCTTGGTTCTTTTATGATCAATGATAATCTTCAGTGAAAAAAAAAAAAAAAAATAAGGTAATTGATGTACACAAGGGGGAGAAAAAAAAAACTTTGAATTGCTCGGGAACAAATTATAGAGTAGCAAAACGTAATGTTATCAAACGTAGAGATAATGCATAAAAATAAACTGGCTAGTGTGACAATTACAGGTCACGTGAATGGCGCTTTCCTTGTGCCTACCCCGAAGAACCTTGTTGGATTTGAACGAAAGTTGGAACATAGCTAAGAAGATTTAAGCATCTATGTGTCCTGCATTATGACGATCCACTTGTATGTATTTATCCTCTCCAACAATGTGTAAGAAGCTGTTAGAGTTCCCATCTCTACCGGGTATGCACACAAAAAAATTATTCTCCCGGTCGGCCAAGAAACTCATCCCACAACAAAACACAAAATACTGGTGGTTAGAGGCTCGTTCCACTGTTAGAAACTTACTCCATGACATGTCTCCGGTACTCTCAATCTTAGTTCCCACCCATGCATCTATATCGAACTTATCATATCGACGAGTAGCTAACAGACAAAGCTTTTGCTCTTCTCTAGTCACTGACACAGAAAAAACTTGCTGCATGTCTGGAAGAAGATCATCCGGAAGAGACACACATCCGAATCTCTCTGTTGAAAAATCAAAACACAGTAAGATATCGCCACTAAAACGAAAACCTTGCCAGTAAGTATTTCCATCCACAGACGTGCCGCGACGACAAGGCCCTAGAATGAACCAGTCTTTAGTGTCATCAACAACTCTCCACGAGTTAGAGGTAAAGTCATAGATTTCGTATAGGCATGGCTCAACAAATACTTGACGACGTTGACGTCCACTTAGAGCAATCCTCAAGATTTTGTACTTGTTGCAGGAGGATTTACCGAGAGCGAAGATATCAGATTTCTTGTAGGTATCTCTTGGTTTGATCCAACTGGTTTCAACTTTCACCTGAACGTGGATTCCAAACCACAAGTCTATTGTCTTTGGTGCTGCATAGCAATAAGCCATCGCAGTGAAACACAGTGCTTATATCTACTCCTTCCACAGAGGTGGAAAGAGGATCTTTGAGGCTTAATTGACTTGTTACCTCTACAACGTTGTCTTCGTGAGTTCCGTTGAGACCATTAATGCTTGCTAAGTAAACCCTAGAGTCAATCAACATGATGATCAAAGACGACTGCTTCATAAATAAAACATCTTGGATCAGAGCTTTCCATCTTTTGGATACCGATCGGAATCGTGCTAGAGACGCCCCCGGAACCCTAGAGAGTATCTCTACTAGCAAATCCTCCGGAAGATCTCCTATGTTTCTCTTCTTCTCCCTTTTCTTGAACTCTGGGTTTCTTAATAAATAAAAATAAATATATAAAAAGATTGGAATCACACATAAAGTTGAACTCAGCTTCATCATAGTTGTGTTTAGAAATCTTTGTCAATCAGTTTCAATATATAAGGCTTTGAAAGGAGAAGGGATACCTAACAAAAGTAATAAGAAAAAAATATCGCCAAATATATATGGATAACGTCAATAACTGATAAGCATAATATATATACTAGTATGGTTACAAAATTTCTAATATCAAATATATTAAAATTTTTATCCAAAATTTATATTAAAACAATTTATCTTATATATTTAATATTTATGATAATTATACAATTAATTATATATTTTTTTCTATAACAAACATATTTATTAATTTCTTAAATTAAATAGCAGATATATTATAGTAATAATAATTATATGATACTTTAATTTCTTTTATTCGTAGAACAATGTATATCTCTTAAATATAATAAAATTATTTAATTCAATATAATAAATTTTATAATATAATTTTAAATAAGGATAACATAATAAAAAACCTAATTTTATTAATAACAAATTAATAATCAACAAATTTGAAAGCCAGCAGAGCTCAAAAACAATTCCCAATTAATATAAAGATATATAACCTACATTAATATATATTATTATTAAAATATTGTATTTTTTATCCCAAATTAAAAATTCATATAAATAATACGAATTTACTATATAAAATTGTATTATCTACAACAATCATATTTATCGATGTTTAAAATTCACACGTTAAAAATATTTTGTATTTATCATCTTACTTTATAAATTTTATTTTATGTGGGATTTTGCATATTTCCAAAATAAAATTAATAAATAATAAATTATTAATATAAAGTAAGGTTAACGTAGTAAAAAAATTGTTTCATTAAAAAAAAATAATCAAAAATTTGGAGAGTTGACGAGAACTCAAAAATATCTCTCAATTAATATAAATATTATTATACTTAACATCTTATTAATTTTTTAATTAGAAATATTTTATCGTTTATAGTTATTCAAATAAAAAATCATATATATAATAATAATTTAATATATAAAATTATATCTCTGCAACAATTGATAACCTACATTAATATATATAATTTTATTACAATATTTTATTGTTTATATTTATCCAAATCAAATATCTATATAAATAATACAAATTCACTATATACAATTATATTATTTACAATAATTATATTTATCAAAATTTAAAACTCATACTTTAAAAATATTTTATATTTATCATCTTATTTTAAATGTTTTTATCTGGAATTATTCATTTCTCCAAAATAAAATTGTTAATCTAAACTAATGTTAACATAGTAAAAAACTAGTTTTATTAAAGACAAAAAATAATCAACCATTTTGCTAGTTAATAAAAGCTCAAAAGTATTTCTCAATTAATTTAAATATTATTATACTTAACATCTTATTAAAAGTTTTATAGTTTTTATCTAAAATTTAAATTAAGAGCAAAAAATAAAAAACCATATATATAAGTATATAAATTTACAAGTAAACAAATTTCGTATTATATTAGTTATAATAAATTATAATTAATATGTATAAAACATTAATATCTGCAAAATTCTTATTAAACATATCTATCATATATATAACAAGAATTTAATATAAAAAATTATATTCTCTACAACAATCATATTTATAAATATTTCAAACACATACTTTGATAATATTTTGTATTTATCATATTACCTTTTTAATCTTGTTTTATCTCGGATTATGCATATCTACAAAATTAAATTAAAAATTAATTTAAATCAATATAATAAATAATAAAATTGTTATACAAACATAGTAAGAACCTAAATTATATATCTTTATATTAATTGAGAATTGGTTTTGGTCTTATATTCACTCTCAAAATGGTAGATTACTAATTTTCCATTAATGAAATTAGGATTTTTATAATATTATTCTTAGTTTATATTTATAATTTTATTATTTACTATATTAGTTTTAAAAGTTAATTTTTATTTTATTTTAGAAATATATATCATCCGGATAAAAGGAAATTGTATTCTGTTTTAGAGGTATGCATCATCGGATAAATAAAAAATATAATATGATAAATACGAAAAATATTTTTGAATTATGAGTTTTTAATATTGATAATTATGATTGTTGTGGATAATATAAATTTATATTGTAATTTGTATTAATTATATAAATTTTAAATTTTGATAAATATAAACAATAAAATAATTTAATAAAAGTTATAATATTTATAATTATCTTCTTATTATATTATATTTTTAATTTTATTTATGAGATATACATAACCGTAAATAAAAAAGTAAAAATGACCTGATAAATATAAAAATATTTATGAAGATTTTTAAATATCAATAAATATGATTGTAATAGATAATACAATTTTATATAGTAAATTTGCATTATTAACATAAATTTTTAATTTATATAAAGGATAAAATATTTTGAATAAAAATTATATATTTATGTTAATACATATATATTGTTATTAATTTTAGTTTAGAATAAACTATAAAATGTTTTAATAAGAAGTTAGATATAATAATATTTATATATATACAAATATATATATATATATAATTACAAATAATCTCATATATTTTTAATAATATTATTGTTGTTAAATTAAATTGATAGTTTTTTATTTTAAAATCAATTATGATAATGTTTGTGCTCGCACATGGTGCGAGCAAATTATACTAGCATATATATATATATATATATATATATCTAAATTACTCTGTAAACATATTTTCATATTGATTAATTATAATAAGCATAATTATATATGTATAAACATTATAACTTTTTATTAAAATATTTTATCACTTAAATTTATCCAAATTTAAAAATCATGAAATTAATAAAAAAATTATTATTTAAATTTGTATTATCCACAAAATTCATAGTTGTTAATATTAAAACTCATAATTCAAAAGTATTTATCGTATTTATCGTCTTACGTTTTTTTCATAATTTGGATGATGTATATCTCCAAAATAAAATAAAAACTAATTTTTAAAACCAATATAATAAATTAAAAACCTATATATAAATTTAGGTTAATGGCGGCGGTGGCAAGAGGTTTCATGGCGGTTGTCGTGGACCGATAATAACTTCAGAGGCCTCTGCTCACCGGCGACAATTAGCTTAGACACCACCGTGGGTTGCGGTGAACCTACAATAGCGTCGGCGCCGGTGGTCCTTTTACTTCTCTGTTTAGGCATGGCATCCCATCTTTGAGGCTTCACCATCTGATCTCTCTATCGGGCTTCTTTTGGCTTCCTCTGTGCGGCTTTCGAGGTTACAATGTCTGCCTCCTTTCGGTGGTGGTGGAGCTTAGGCGGTTTTGTCTAGCTCCGGTCTCGGTCTTCTTCTCATGGCAGCGACGACGTATGTTGCATCTGTTAGGGTTTTCGTCTTAGATTTGGGTCTTTTTGGGCAGGAGAAACTTTAGAAGCAAATGAATGTAAAGTTCCTTTTTCGATCTCTCTGTCTTTCTCTCTTCTATATCACAATTTTTCATTTGAATTTTCTGGCTGCAGACTCTGTTTCCCGGATTGTGGCTAGCAGAAGAAGTGACAACAGGCTCTTACGACGTCCCTGAAGCTGCGGAAACATGATGAAAGGTGATTGATTCATTGGTTTCTTCAAAAAAAATGTTGTATCAACTTTGTATTTCTCTTCTTTTTTTTTTGGGTAAAATGTTAAATTTTATACCAATTTTGATTTGAGACAGCGATACAGAGATAACAAAGAAATCAGAAAGACCGAAAAAAAAACTACAAACAAAGACTAACCTACAACAGAAACGAAGAAGCGACAAAAGACAAATGAGCTTTGACACAAATCTAAGCAATTGAGGAGATCATTGCCGAGGAAACACCGATTCCGAACCCGAAGGTCGAACATTTGCATTGTTGCCACAATCCAAATGAACTGGAGTCCCCATCGTAGTTGCCGCGAGCAGCCAACATCCCGAGGCCATCCCTCAAAACCTCAACGAAGTAGCGCCTGCAGCTTCTCCGGGCGACCAACACAAAACCGACAAACACTTGGAAGAAAACACGCCGAGTGAAAGCCTACGCCTCTATTCATCTGTAAATTACCCTCAAAGAGATCCTTGTTGAGGAAACACCAATTCCGAACCCGAAGGTCGAATATTTGCATTGTTGCCACAGTCCAATTGAATTGGAGTCCCCATCCTAGTTGCCGCGAGCAGCCAAAGTGGCGCCTACAGCTTCTCCGAGCGACCAACACAAAACCGACAACCACTTGGAGAGACGCCAAGAGAGAGCCTACGCCTCTATTCAACAACAATTACCCTCAAAGCTTTGGACATGGCCATAACACCTCTGCCTCTGACGCGAACCAAGTTCTGTTGAGAATAGCAGCAAAGTAAAACACACATTAGTGAGGTGAAAGGGAGCCACACCGGAGCCGAGAAACAAGAGCTTGAAATCAAGCACCGCCGCGCCGCAGAACATCGTCGAGTGTCGCCGAGAGAAGCCTGACACCATCCAAAGCACCACTACCCGACTACGCACAAACACATCACCAATGGGCCAAAACACAGGGAGCAAAGGAACTTGCCACACTACAGAGCGAGCAAGAGAGACACAAGAGCCGAGAACCTCCACCAAGACCCGAGGCTGTCCTCTGAACCACCGAGAACACTGGCGAGGAGTCGCAAAACCACCTGAGACTCTGCTGCCTTGCTGGATTTACCAAAGACTAGCAAACCAAGTGCCAAGCTTAACGGACAACAACACCACAAGACGCCTAGGCCACCCGCCTGAAGTGGAGCAGCCATGGCGTCAGCTTCCGGAGAGCACCGTTGAACCACCGTGAAGGCCAGATCTGACCCGAACACCAAACCCTAGTTACCACACCAAGAAATCTCAGAACCGCGAGCCACCGAACCCATAAAAAACCGACGAAGGAGCCCCAGTCCTCAGGGACTCGCAACAAGCCGCTGTCGAGGCAAGAGAAAACCGCGGTTCTAAGACCACTGACTGCATACGCCGAGAAATCGACGGAATAGATCCAATAAGCCACACCTCAGAAGCAGTTTCGGTGATGCCACCGATACACCTGAGCCTGAGCCACCGGTCCGGCGAAGAGGAGAGCGAAGACGGAGGTAGCGACGAGCATATCTAGAAACGAAAAATCAAAAACTCTCTGTCAAAAATTGAGACATAACAGAGAGCGCCGAAGAAAGGAAAGAGGGGGGGGGGGGAGGTGGCAGGCTGAGAAAGCCGGCGGCCACCGGACCCAAGCAAGATCTAGGTTTAGTTTTGGCTTTGCGGCGAGGGAGTCGAGAGAGAAGAGCGTCGTGGCGTAGTCCTGTTTTTAATCCTGTATTTCTCCTCTTGTTTTCTACTTTGAATCTTTTCCCCTTGTAAAAAGGAAGAAGATAATGTAGCAATGTGCTCAGTTTTTAGTGAAATGAAGCCATTTTATTTTGGGTTCTTACTATTCTTTTTCTGTTGTAAAAGAGACAACTGAGTGTTTTTTCATTAAAAATGCTAATTGAAATCTCCATGGCAATGGAATCTCCAGCTGTTTTTTGTTGTTATCAATAATGCAGCTCTCTGCAACTTTCTTACATTTTTGTCCTCTACTTGCTCAGGAATAACTTAAACTGGTAACTTGCTAAGTTTATGCAAAAAGAACGAATAATCTGATCTTGCTAAGATTGAGCATGTTTCTCAAGAATTTGCTGAGCAACAATGTCTATGTTGTTTGATATTTTGACAACTTTGCAGGGTTCAATGGCGAATCTAGAAATTATTTTAATTGGGAGCAAGATATAGACTTATATAATAAATAAAATTTCAAAAATAAATATTAAAAATAAAATATTATATTATGATTTATTAAACATAAAAAACTTTTTGTAAAATAATATTTAAAGTTTTATGATAAATTAGTTTATCTATAAATAATTGAAATTTGAAATCTTGTTAGTAGATTAGAATAATCAAAATTATATAAAACAATAGAATATTTTAAATTATTAAAAGTCGAAAGTGTATAGTTTATACAATGACATTTTATTATTTATGGAATTTGTCAGTTACATGGCTAAAAATTAGGAGATTTTGCTAAAGAAAAAAAATCTACGAGACATATTTAACTAATTAAACAAATTCATCAGATAAAATGTTAATTTGGTTAAAATATAAGGTTTGACACGTAAATTTTAAAGGAAAGAGAAAATTCAATATATGAGTTTGAATAAAAATATCTATGTTTAAATTAAATTTTTTTTTCTAATGTTAAATTTCAGTTGACAAAAAAAAAATTATTTTATTTTTATGTTATTTTTCTTAAGACTGAAGACATAACTGTAAATATCAATGGAAGCATTATCAAAATTGCTTAAAATTTACATGTAATTTATAAAATCTAATTGGGGCATCTGCCCCCTGTTACACAATGTGCCTCTGCCAGTGGTTCAGACCAAGATCCTTTTACAACAACATCTCACCATGTCCAAGGTTTCAGACATATTCCTTTCTTTCGGGTAAGTTAGTTACAAACGCTGTTGTATTTATTAAACATCTGAGCTGGGACACTTGCTACAATTTAACTGTTGTATTCAAAAGAAAAAACTATTTTGTAAGATAACACAATGATGATAATGCACTGATAATTGTCTGAAAAATCATCAGAAACCTTCTTGTTCTTGCTTCACGACAGTCAAGAACTTCTCGGCAGTCACCCACCGGTTCTATAGAGGATCCATACCAGCTCGCAGTTAAAAGCCATGATCTGGCTATTAGCAGTCTGTAGCTTAGTAGAAGAGAGGAGAAAGAAATAATAAAATGTACCTTTGGAGACTAGAAGTAGAAGGTGAAATGCGAGACTAACGTAATACAAAATGTGACACAAGGGTAATCTTTTCTAAAGACTTTTTATTGTAAAGGAAACAACTGTTTCACCTTAATAATCTAGTCTCGTACCTTCTTTTCGATCTAACAATGATCTCAAAGCTCCTATATTCACCCTTAACACCCAAGCTTGATTCTTATATAAGAATACACAAACCCTTGTTAAAAGCAATCTCTCTCTTTCTAAGGCGCACCAAGCACATATGCCCTAGATGACCTATTTATACCTCATAGGTCATCGTCCAACTTCCTAATACTCTTAGGTATATTTCCATTTATCTTTGTCTAGGAAAAAACCTATTTTCTTAAACTCTTTTAAGTGCATATTTCATTCGTATCCTCACTAATCTTCATGTCCAGCTCAACTACTTTTTGTTAGCTCCGTCCTCGTCAGCTCATAGCATCCCCAGCTTCCATATCAGTCATCTCCAGCTTACGTTCTATCCTATCTCTGTCGTTGATTCAGACACTGTCGCACATACTGATTGATTTAGCTGCTGTCGTAGCTCAACCCCCACTGCATCTTCAATCTCCCCCTTTTTAGCTTTGTGTGCTTCTCAAGTACCTATACTTCAGTGAGCTTACACACATATAGCCGAAGCACAAGAATTCTGTTTATCATGAGACTCATTAAGAAATCACACATCATAAAATCCCTTAAACGTAAAGCATGAGTTCAACATTAAACGGAGAGGAAACCAAAAAGAACAAAAGTTCTTAATCCAAACAAAATAATCCTACTCTCCCAGAATTCTATCCCTCCCCCACAAAACAAGCCAAGCCCTACAAGTTCACTCAAACAACACTCGAAGTCATCTCATCAGAGTCATCATCTCCATTAGGAGACTCTTCTTCTTGATCCGACTCTTCACCCACCTTTGTTTCTCCCCCTGCTTGAGAGCATACAAGTTAAAAATACTTATGTCAGAATAAGAAGTGGAAGAAGGAGTCGAACACTTACCTCGGATTCTATCACGAAGATGAAACACCACGTCAGTTAGATTCCAAAGGCCCACAACAATGTCTTGAAGGCCTATCTGAACTGACAGCTTATGTATTGAGGTCTTGACTGGCATCCTGATTATGCCAAGTTGCAAAATCTCCACATGTTCATCTTCAGTAGATGCAGAAGCCTTAGATCGATCAGCTGAACGAGTGACTGATGATACCTTACGCTTGCCAGACGCAATTTCATGTCTCTTCCTCTCAGCTTCTCTCTTAAGAAATGCTTCTCCACTCCTCGGATCTTTCTTGTATAAAACTGGTCCAACAAGTTCTTTACCATCAAACGTGTGAGGTGGATGCTGCATCTCGAGAATAGCTGATATGATCCTTGGAAAAATCAACCAACGATGATCATTCTGCTGGTCCGTGGTAAGGCTCATCACTTGCTTGTATACCAGCTTCCAAAAGTCAATCCGAATGCCATGAACTATCTTGTAGATTAACCTTGCTCTGTCTTCTGAGATGTGGTTCTTGTGAGTAGAAGGGAACCAGTTTGTAGCTGCGAGAACCGTCAAGGCTGCATATTTTGGAGGAAGATCCACAGATTTCATTCCTACCAGGTCTTATTTTGTCCTTCTGTCAAGTACTTGGCAAGTGTATCAGAGGAGACTGCATCAGTGCTTGAATCAACTTTGATCTCTGCACTGCTCAAGGGTTCTAACTCCAAACACGCATTGATCTGAGCAGGGGAGAACTCATACATTCTCTTGCGCAGAAATACTCGAACTCCTTTATCAGAGATAGCTGGGCTAGGTTCAGGCAAATTGGTCTAGAATTCCTTCACAATTTCCAGGACATATGCAATTAATCCATCAACATAGCTCCTTAGCATCCCTATGTTTATCAAACCTAGATATCCCCACTTGTTTGTTTCATCAAAATCCACTATCCGTTCAGCTAAGATTCCCCGATCCTTAAACAGGGCATACCTGGCTTTAACCTCTTTGGATGGAAAACGCTTGGATACGAACACCTTCTTGGCCTTGACTGATGCACTAGTTGCAGTAGACGGACCTGCTTTGTCAGAAACTTTATTTTTCTTCTTCTTCTGCACATGCTTGCTCTCTTCTGATTTTTCCTTACATGGTTTCTTTGATGCACGAAGAGGTCATGTCTGTTTCCTGGCTTTCTGCTTCTTAGTCATAGAAACCGGCTCAGTTTGTACAAGTCTTATGTTGTGATCAGAGAGATCTTCATCAGTTGTTGTTTGATTGACTGGATCAACCACCATAGCCAAATCATCGTTCGTTGTGAGTAGAGAAGCTAGCCCATCGACGGCATCTTTCTCTTGTTCGCCTATCTCTTCAACATTCACTTTCCCATCCAGCCCATCTGAGCGAGCTGGCTCAGCTTCCTTATCAACGCCCTTCAGTGACTCTGTTGGATCTCCTCTGTTTCGGGATCAAATGGTTGCTTTGGCGGCTGATTTTCTTGTTCAGAGAAACGTCCCAACTGAGCTTCGTCATCTCCTTTCTCATGTACTAAATCATCATCGACCGGATCTGTTACTTCTATTTCTTGAGCCGTTGCAAATGAATTTGTGCTGGTATGTTGAGTTTCACCCAGAATCTGGTCAGAAACACGATTAGTGTTTCTGGGTGGCGGTACCTCCTCATCGGAGCTCGATTCATCAATGAGGCATGGCGGTTCCTGTTCCGTCGGATCTTGAGTTTGTCATTGAGCTGAGATGGAACCAATTTTACCTCTTCTGGTCGCATGCACCATAGTTGTCCTTTGAGAGATTGAAACATGAAGATTTTTTTTTTTGGAATGAAGAAGAGAGAGCTAAGTTTCGTGAGTTAAAAAATGGTTTTCCGTTTCTCTGTCTCTCTCCTTTTATGAGTTGACGCAGAATCTGTGTCAGAGATATCATTTCCTTTTTGCATGTGATTCTATTGGGAGAAAGATTTTCCAAATATTTGAATTTTAAACATCAAATCCTCTCATAAGTCTCAGATATGTGTTTCCTGCCAAACCGACTCAGAACCGAATCAAACCACTTTTCCGTGTTCACTGCATCACTCGCTTGGTTTGGTCAGACCATATAACATATAAAATTACATTCAGTGGGGAACATACAAAATAACGACACTATGTTGTTAAGCAATGGGGAACAACCGCAGTGAATTGACTACATATTTACTGAAGCATTTGGCATTTATTAAAACGAAAAATACCTTTACACATTTGCTCTGTGTGTGTCAGGAACTGACACTTCACTTGATACAATCTTTACACATTTGCTCATATGATTCTTGCATTTGGCCATCATTTTCCCAGTGGCTAGCTTTCACACTATCATGCCTTTATCCTGTCTCAATTCAATTTTCAACCTTTATCCTTCGAGTGAGATCGCCATCTTTTTTTTCTCTTTGAGTCAGTGACTGAGCTACTATTTGAGTTGATTCCATAATGTGACTTCTCAGGATATCAACCCATAACTTTTTATTTCTGTCTGGATTTTTGGATCTCACTCGAGAAACATGTACTGTACATGAGACAAGACGACACAACAAGTAGCTCTTTTCCACTAGATTTCTTGACTCCAAACTAAATCAGAACTTGATGTACTCCATGAGTCAGTGCATATACCAGCCCTGTAGACTTTTACATCTCTAAGACACTGATTGAGTTTCTTAGAGTAATAAATCGATTAAAATCTAGAGGTTTTGTAAAGAAATCAGCCAGTTTCAAATCAGTAACTATGTATTCAACCACTACCTGTTTTTCCTCCACTAGCTCTCGAATGAAATGGTGTCTTATGTCAATATGCTTTGTCCGAGAGTGTTGGATCAGATTCTTTAAGATGCTTATGGCACTCTTATTATCACAGTGAACTAGGAGTGGTCCTGAGTCGATCCCATAGTCAGTTGGCATTTGTTTTATTCAGAGAAGCTGAGCACAATAACTACCCATTGCAATATATTCGGCTTCTGCCGTAGAGAGTGACACAAAATTCTGCTTCTTGCTCATCCATGCAATCAAATTATTTTCCAAAAAGAAACATCCTCCACTAGTGCTCTTTCTGTCATCCAGACTTCCTGCCCAATCATCATCACAGTAACCAACCATGTGTTTATTTGATCATTTCGAGTACCAAATCCCTAGATTGATCGTTCCTTTGAAATACTTGATGTTCCTTTTAACTGCCTCAAGATGTGATTGTTTCGGTTTAGCTTGATGCCTTTCACATATCCCCACATTTAGGCATAGATCCGACCTACTAGCTGTTAGATACAATAAGCTACCGATCATTCCTCGATACAGCTTTACATCCACTTATGGTCCATCCTCATCTCTTGATAGCTTGATTGTGGTACTCATTGGTGTTCTAGCCTCCTTACATTGATCCAGTCTGAATCGTCTCAACATGTTCTTAGCATATGTGCTCTGAGATAAGAACACTCCATCATGTTGGAACTTCGAGCCAATTCTACCAGATTCGGAATTGCTGTCAGGTTCCAGATAGCCTAGGATCTAGGGTCTAGTTAATTGAATCAAGGATCTGATCTCTGTTTACCTGGAGATTGGCAGCGGAAGATGGTCAGATAAACGAGATCTGTGAAGCGCCTCAGATGCTGCGCCTCTACTTCAGTCCACACGCACACAAGCTGGAATCCGCCGGGATGCTAGTACCGGGGCTCGGATCTCCTGGGAACTGAGTTCTACGAGGTTTCTGTGTTTTCTCTCTGAGAAAACACTGTTTGGGCGGCGCTCGTATGTTTAGGTCGAATGTATAAAATCACTTATATACAGACCTCGACATAAACCGAAACATCAGTCTCGGTTTCGGCCTTGTGTCGACCGACACACTTAGTGGTGTCGATCGACACACATCTTGTGTCGACCGACGCACCCAATGGTGTCGATCGACACACCTCATTAAAACTCGTATTCGATGTGTATCCAATACACATCGACTAGATCATATGCCAATGATCAATCCCATACGAACTATGTCCAACTTGCTTAGGTGTGTGACCCTGTAGGTTCACACGATACTGGAAATGAGTTACAACTCATTTGTCATAAGCGGTTTCTAGCAAAACATTATGACTACCCAGTATCACATGAATTGTCCGATCTCGACAATACAACTATCTCTAGAGTGAGTACAATGTGATTTCAGGACATAATCCCAACAATCTCCCACTTGTACTGGAATCACCTATTCCTACAATCCCTTCGTCTCTATATCTCGATATGGCATAAGGCAAGAGACTGTGTCATCCTTATTATAGCCAACATCATGTTCATCGAACTCCTGATCTATACTGATATAACAAACGACTGACAATCACCTCGTTTGAGCACGGCCATGCATTTTCTCAGTATCAAATCTTCGATGGGCCCTGAGATATTTATCTCCCGTTATCCAGGAGGGACACATCCCATCTTGTTCCATCCCTGTTTCTACACATACTTCATGATACGCATAAACAATGCCGTTATAGCCGCCAGTTACGGAACGACGTTTGACAAGGTCAAAACGCACCAATTCATATGCTAGAAAGCATGATGAACTCAGGTCTAAGGACTATACTCTATAGTCGTAATGAGAACCTCCCATGACACTGATATAACTATCCTGTGGAGTTCTCATTAGCGGGTCATGTCCGATCATATGTTTATCAACATATATCTATGTGACTGACTGTGATAATCATATCATTGACTCCATGAAACTTAGTCCAACAGTCACCTCACATGCTAGTCTCGCGCGGTTGTTAGTGTCCCATTTTAACAACCTTGACTAGGGACTATCATAATTTATGTCATCTTTTACTTATAGGGTTTCATGATCAAGTCATCAACTTGATGACCTATATGATGACCATAAAGTACTTTGGGACCATTACTTAATTATCCAATAATTAAATAATATTGATGCCAGTTTGACTTACATAAACACTACCATAGCATATCTATGTAAAGATCACAATATAACTAAAATAACTCCCACTAGAATCAAGATTATCTCTTCAGATATCTCATTCCTAAAGCAACAGAATAAATTTCGTGCTTAGGTTGTGGGAGAGACTGCGGTGTTTTGCTTGAAACAATTCCAACAAACCACACCGCCATTCAGATAAAAGCACTATTCTACGGTCCACTGCTTGGAGCCTTTCCAACAGATAGCACCGCTATTCAGACAAAGAGACATAACCAGGTTGGAACCGGGAATCGTCTTTGTCCGTCTAACTACTTTTAACTGGTTCGTCACTTTACCAGTTCACCACGAACCTATCCTTAGTGTTCCTCAAACACTTGGGATATTTCTGGTAACTGTTCAGTGACTATTACCGGAACACATTGGTATTTTCTCGTCATGCTTTACGCGTAAGCTGCATCTTGACGAGCGCAAACATGGCATTTATGATGGATTCTATTGCAGCAGCATTATCAATCACACTCATTAATATTAGTTCAGCCAGTGTTCAAAACACTTCATCTTGCTAATATTGTTACTAGCTCAGCCAGTGTCCAAAACACTTCATCTTGCTTAGATTATTGCCATAAGACCTTTGGTATGAAGCCATTCCTGGAATCAAGCACATTTGAACTGTCTAATACCTTATTAACATAAAGATTTTGACACGATCCAATTAGTCTTTCTGATCCATTCCAATGGATCCTTATTCCAAGAACTTTCACGGCCTTCTCCCATGTCTATCGTTAAACTTGACTTCCGACCCAAATCTTGACAAGACTTTAGCGTCGGAACGTCGTTTATGAGATTTAGGTATGTTATCTACATACAGTGTGAGAATTGCCATTACGCTCCCACTAGTCTTCTTGTAAACGCATGGTTTCATCTCTTTCTGATCAAGTCAAAACTTTTGACCATATTATCAGAATGCTGATTCCAACTCCAAGATGTTTGCTTCAATCCAGAAGTGGATCGGTGAAGCTGACATGCATACCCAGCCAATTTTTCGGAGTTGGAACTCACCATCGCTTCTTTGAATTTCGCATGCTTGTCACTTTTCAATGATCAATAGATCATGACAATAGGCTACGAGAAATCACTCTCGAGTTAGTGACAGATCCTTTCGGATCTGCGATTTTCAGGCTCCACAGGTGTAGGTCCTACAACACTTTGTAGATCTCACCGCTGCTCTCCCTCAACAGGTTGAGCAGCCTCCTGTGTTTATCGAATTTCTTCGATGTGTACTTTTACTCCCACTGTTCCTTTTGGAAAGTGCGATCTTTCTCAAAAGACACAGTTCCGAACAACAATACTTTGTCCTCGGATTGATTGCAAAAGTAGCAAGCCTTGGTTTCCTTAGGACAACCAGCGAGGTAGAACTTATCAGATGTGGGTTCAAGTTTGTTTATTGACTACTGTCTTACACAAACCTTGCAATCCCAATTAATCAGAAAAACAAAATTTGGAAATCACCCATTCCACATCCAATGTGGTGTTTTTTTTACTGATTCTGATAGAAACTTATTTAGCATAAACATAGACATTTTAGAACGTATTCTTAAATGATTATGAAAGATTCTTGTGACTCATCACTAATCGGAGCGTATCTAATAAGATCCGATTCATTCTGTCAGATGATCACCCAATTCTTGACTCAAGCATTTTCCTCCGCGATTCAATCGAGGATCTCAATACTTCTGTCAAATCGGTTCTACACTTCATTTTTGGAACTCCTCAAGGGATTCCTGTCCGTGTCTCATCAAATGAACACAGCCATACTTATTGATGCCATCAATAAGGTAATGAAGTACAGAAGATTTCCTTTGGCACTAATGCTCGTTGGGCCGCATACATCAGTATGTGCAAGGCCCAATAAGCCTATGGCCCGTTTCCTTTAGCTCTGCTAAAGGGGTCTTAGTCATTTGGTCCAGTGAACAGAATTCATATCTCAAATGATTAATAATCAAATGAGTCCAAAACTATGGAACTTCTGAATCCGCTTCACGACTATGCCAAAGAAAAGTCGAGTTCGAGTCATCAGACTTAAACCTTTAGTATTTGTGTTATATTCTAACTTACGTTGGTTTAAGATATAAAACCCATTCCAAACGGGGTGCTACCATATGATATTTCATTGAGATCTAAAGAACAAAACTTGTCTTTTATCAAAATGAAAAACATCCAAATTCTTTACAAGAAAATGAAAGACATTTCTGCACAAGGCAGATACATAGTAGCAATTACTTAATTTCTAAAACCAAGTATGAAAGGCTCCTACAAGTGGAGAATCTCTACGACTCATGCAGCAACCATTGCTTCATACCAGACACGCAGTTCCACTTGTCCTTTCTTCAACGTTCTCCTGTTGTCCAGGTCCTGCATATTTCCAAAATATCAGTACCACAACTAGTATCCAATACTTACGTAGAACTTGAATCTTCCAAGAACTTAATGCAATCTCTCTTCCAATGCCCTGACTCATCGCAGTAGAAGCATTTTCTAACACCAGATGGGCCTGACTTGGGCTTATTAGATGACACAGGCTTATCCTGATTCCAAATCTGGACGGCCCTGCCTCTACCCTTTCCAACACAAGATTTCTCAAATCTTTTACCCTTTATGATGTCATGCTCTGCTGTTTTGAGCATGCCATGCAGCTCAGTCAACGTCTTCGTCAAGTTATTCTTGATATAGCTTTTGATAAACTTATCATAACTAGACGGCAGTGACTGCAGAATGATGTCAGTGGCCAACTCTAAGCTGACAGGACATTCCAGTTTCCCCAGGTTATCAATGTAACCCATCATTTTAATGACATGAGGACTTACTGGAGCATCCTCTGGTAGCTTGCACCCAGTGAGAGACTTCACCATCTGGAATCTCTCAACTCGTGCCAGATCCTGAAACTTCAGTTTCAGGCTGGTGATCATCTCTATTGGCGACTCCATGCTCTCGTATTGACTCTTCAAGTCCGAGTTCATGGTAGCCAACATCAGACCACGCACATCTACCACATCAATATAATGCTTATTCCAAGCATTATATACTGCATGCGAGCGATTGGTCCCAAGCCTTTCTGGAAGAGCTTTCTCAAGGACATAGTCCTTGCTCTCCTGGTTGAGAATGAATCTCAGATTCCGATACCAATCCAGGAAGTTGGATCCATTTAACTTGTCCTTCTCAAGGACGGATCGCAACGAGAAAGTAGTCATAGGCATAAGCTGAAATCCAAGAATGACAAAGATTTAGTTATGTACATCATGAGAAATCTTATCTAATAAGAAAACTCGCATTATATTCAAACAATTAATGTTCCCTCTATGAATATAATGATCCAAGATCCATACTTCACCAAAATCTGAGTGGGCGACTCGCCATTACCCAAACTTTAGTTATCTAGGTAAGCAAATCATTGCTAATTGTACTCAGTACAACTCTTGGTTGTGGGTGAGACAAACTATGTCTAATCCACTCTGATGTCTCCGGGCCCAGAACTTCTGATAGCCCAGTCAAGTATAACCAATCTTTTCTGTCTTATGATTATTGACAGTCGCACTGCAAGTCTGTCAATGATCATCTGCCTTACTCATGTTGCAGTGGATACCAAGGACTCCAAGACTATCCAACAAACAACACGGGTTTTGATAGTAGACAAGATTGGGCAAGACATCAAGGTTACTTGATATTTAGTTGAGGAAACTAAACCCAAAAGTTCAGCAAATCAATCTCTTAGGTCATGTAATTGTTGATGTTTAGCACTGCAAATCTATCAACATAACTACCTGCCTTACTCACGTAATTGTGGACACCAAGCTCTTGGCTAGACCATCACACAACGAAATGAGTCTTGACAGTTGACCATATTGAAGCTAAGCTTTGATCAAGGTTTAGGTCGAGTTTGGTTTCTGCAAATTCAAGGTTCAATAACCAGAATTTCGAGCACTGTATCGATCGACGCAGACTATGTCTGTCGATCGACACCACCAAACAAAACCGGACTTCAATAACCGGTTAATCCAATTAACCCGGTTCATCAAAACGGTCATGTCGATCGACACAACCCGTGTGTGACGGTCGACATAGACCTTAACCGATGACAGTTTTGATAACCGGTCCAATCCAATTGAACCGACTTATCAGATCAAACTGATCTTAACCATTCAAATCGGTTTATTCTAATTGTGATAATTGGTTCAATCCAATTGAATCAATTCATCCAATTTAAACCGTTTTAACCAGTTTCAACTAATTGCGATAACCGGTCCAATTCCATTGAACCGTATTATCCAATCAAACTGATTCAAACCATCGGTTTATGCTAATTGAGATAATCAGTTCAATCCAATTGAACCAATTCATCCAATTTAAACCGATTTATTCGGTCTTAACCAAGCATGATAACCAGTCCAATCCAATTGAACCGATTAACCATTCGCTAGGTCTGTGTCGACCGACACTAACCTGTGTCGATCGACACTTGACCGAATCTGCTCTGTGTATACCGACACTCAACCTGTGTCGATCGACACAGTAGGCTTTCGGTTTTTCTTCGCGAAAAACCCTAGCCGCCGACTCTGTCGAATTCGCCACTCTGTGTCGACCGACACACCTAGTGTGTCGATCGACACTGTGCGAAATCACAGATTCGATTTTCGATCATAATCGATCTCACATGTTCTAACCAAACAACCTAGTTTGCGAATCTAAATCATCAAATTCATTTAGACAGGTTGATTCAATGGAAAACCCTAAGGCTCTGATACCACTGTTGGAACTTCGAGCCAATTCTACCAGATTCGGAATTGCTGTCAGGTTCCAGATAGCCTAGGATCTAGGGTCTAGTTAATTGAATCAAGGATCTGATCTCTGTTTACCTGGAGATTGGCAGCGGAAGATGGTCAGATAAACGAGATCTGTGAAGCGCCTCAGATGCTGCGCCTCTACTTCAGTCCACACACACACAAGCTGGAATCCGCCGGGATGCTAGTACCGGGGCTCGGATCTCCTGGGAACTGAGTTCTACGAGGTTTCTGTGTTTTCTCTCTGAGAAAACACTGTTTGGGCGGCGCTCGTATGTTTAGGTCGAATGTATAAAATCACTTATATACAGACCTCGACATAAACCGAAACATCAGTCTCGGTTTCGGCCTTGTGTCGACCGACACACTTAGTGGTGTCGATCGACACACATCTTGTGTCGACCGACGCACCCAATGGTGTCGATCGACACACCTCATTAAAACTCGTATTCGATGTGTATCCAATACACATCGACTAGATCATATGCCAATGATCAATCCCATATGAACTATGTCCAACTTGCTTAGGTGTGTGACCCTGTAGGTTCACACGATACTGGAAATGAGTTACAACTCATTTGTCATAAGCGGTTTCTAGCAAAACATTATGACTACCCAGTATCACATGAATTGTCCGATCTCGACAATGCAACTATCTCTAGAGTGAGTACAATGTGATTTCAGGACATAATCCCAACACATCACTGTTCTGGTTAGCTTGTAGACCTAGAAAATACTTCAATTCTCCTACCATACTCATTTCAAACTCTTGAGTCATGTCTCTCACAAATGTATCAACTAACCTTTTTGATGTGCCTCCGAAAATTATGTCATCCACATAGATCTAGACTATGATAATCTCATTCTTTTGTTCTAGAACAAAGAGAGTTTTGTCCACATTTCCTCTTGTGTACCCTTTTTACATAAGAAAACTTGTGATCCGTTCATACCATGCCCTAGGAGCCTGCTTCAAACCGTACATAGCTTTCTTCATTTTGTACACATACTCAAGATTGTTTGCATCCTCAAATCCTTTTGGTTTTTATGTATGTACTTCCTCTTGACGAAAACCATTCAAAAAGGCACTCTTCACATTCATTTGATATATGGTGAAGTTCATGATGCATGCCATTCCAAGAAATAGCCTGATTGACTCAAGTCGTACAACAAGAGCAAAGGTCTCCTCAAAGTCAACTCCTTCAATCTGAGAGTATCCCTGAGCCACAAGTCGAGCCTTATTCCGAACTACCACCCCATTCTCATCAATCTTGTTTTTGAAGATCCATTTAGTTCCCACAACGTTTACTCCTTCAGGTCGTGGTACAAGTTCCCATACATCATTGCGCACAAACTGCTCTAGTTCCTGTCCCATTGCCTCAATCCAGAATTCGTCATCCAAGGCTTGAATATGTGTTTTGGGTTGTGTGACTGATACAAAACATGCAAACCGCACCATTTCTCTGGAGTTCAGATTGACTTTCCTTGTCATCCGTTCATCATTCACATCTCCTAATACTTCAAAGATAGGATGGTTCTTCAGAGTTCTACTTGGTTTAATTTTTACAGGAGATTTTACTTCTTCAGATTGGGTGGTTTCTGAAGTTGCTTCTTGCTCTGTGTTAACTTCATTTGTGGCCTTGTGCTGCTCTCCCTGTTCTGATTCACTGTCCGATGAATCATCATGGATCTTCATTTGACACAGATCATCAAATACGACATTGATTGATTCAACAATCATGCGTGATCTTGTGTTATACACTCTGAAGGCTTACTAGTTCCTGAATAACCCAAGAAGATGCCTTCGTCACTCCGTGAATCGAATTTCCCAAGATGATCTTTATCATTCAGTACATAGCATTTCCCTCCAAAGATGTGAAAATAGCTTAGATTAGGAGTCTTTCCTTTCCACATCTCGTATGGTGTCATGGTTGTTCCTCTTCTTACATACACCCTGTTGATGATGTAACATGCTGTATTGTTAACTTCAGCTCAGAACTTCAGTAGTACATCATTACCGTGTATCATGGCTCTTGCCATTTCTTGGAGAGTCATGTTCTTTCTCTCTACTACTCCATTCTGTTGAGGAGTTCTTGGTGCCAAAAACTGATGAGCTATTCCATGATCTTCGCAGAAAACTTTCATAGTTTCATTTTGAAATTCTCCTCCATGATCACTCCTGATTTTCTTGATTCCGCCTTCTTTATTGATCAGCTGAAGTCCCCAGATCTGGAAGCTATCGTTCGTATATGACTTGTCCCAAATGAATCTCACCCATGTGTACTTTGATACTCCGTATCCAAAATACGGTCAACGGGCAGCGGAAAGTCAACCAGGGGCAAAATTGTCATTTTTGCCAAGTGAGGGGCAAAATGGTAATTTAGCCAAAGTTCGAGACGGGAAGCTATGACGGGCCAAATGTTCATGTTTAAAAACATAAAGAACGTTTAGAAGACCAGGATTGGAAGAAACGGAGCAGAAACAGGTTTTACGGCTCGTCGGGAATGGAAACCGACAAACCCGAAGAAACTTCAAAAATTCATAACCGGAGCTACGTAAGTCCGAATGGAGTGATTCGAAATGCTAAATTTATCAAATAGCATGGAGAATCAGTTTGTGGAGGTTTTGGGATTTATGGGAATCAGTTGGTATTTTCTAAAATAATATCCGCGAAACCGAAGAAACTAAAGCATCGGAAAGAAGCGGGTTAAGGGCTGGTTTATTTCGGTTTAGGGAAGGGTTTTTGGTTACTCAGACCCTCCTAGAGACAGGTGTCACTCTTGCATGCACATGCATGAGAAGGGTTTGAACTTGGGAAAAATTGTTGGACAACTCTCATTTTGCTCCCAAAAATTGTTGGAATCTGGCCGAAAAGCATCCGCAGATTAGGGTTTGGTGGATATCTCTCTTTCTTCACCAGATCTGAATGTTTTGAAGCCATGGGTGGCTAGATCTTCTCTTTGCGGTCAGTTTGATAGGTGGATCGTCTTCTGAGTTACCGAAAAAGGGGTGAACCGGCCGGTCAACGCCGGACCACCGCCGGTCAACGCCGGAGAAGTCGCCGGAGAATCTCCACCGCCACCGTATCTTCAAGCCGGTTCTTCAGTGGTTGGGTCAGCATGGTTTGGTTCAATATTAGGTTTGGTTTGGGCTTGGTTTAGCCTTGGTCAATGGTTGGGTCAAACCGGTCAACCTTTGACCAAACCGGTTTAATCTAACCGAATCTAATTAGACCAGTTTAGTTGGTTTGATCGGTTCAGTTGGTTCAACCGGTTCAATTGGGTGGTCAACCGGTTCAAGTCAAAGTCAACGGTCAACAGTCAAAGTCAACATTTAACCGGAGGTCAAAGTCAACGCCGGTCAACGCGTTGACTCCGGCCATTGAGTACTTGCGGTTCATGTCAGGGTGTTCGGGAAGCCTCGGGGTTCGAGTTCGTGCTTACGGGAAGTTCGGGTTTTAGTTCGGAGGTCTCGGGATTCATACCGCGTCAGACCGTCATTCCGCGCCTATCTCACTGTGAGTCGGCTCGAAAACTCTTAGATTCATATAGACCGGGATTTGATAAACCGTAGTTTAGGATTGCATACCCGATAACTAATCTGAATAGTAATTAATAAATAAATGGACGTTTAATGATAAACCGGATAGGACCGAAATAAGCATGTTAGGGTTTAAAGAATTAAATGAATAACCGATTGTGTGCCGCTAGGTTGCTAGTAAAGATTGATTGATGCATTCATATAGACCCGTTGATTAGGACCGTATATGCATTATATATGTAAAGAACGATAATGAATGAATCTATATACTGGAATTAAGACGACATTAAAATACGAGTTAAACCTAAACGAACGTATAGAATAATATAACAGGATCGGGGTTTAGGTTTAACAGCAGGATTGGGTAACTAAGTTAATTAATAATGAGACGTCGGGGAGTTAGTAAGTTTACTAACTCTAAACCGACGGATCGAGGAGTTAATAAAAGATATCTAGAATGGGTTAAATAAAGGAAGTGGTGTGAGTTGTGAACCGTCTACGGGTTAGCAATCCGCTAACCCAAGGTAGCGGTTAAGAACAGATTAAAAGACTTAGAAACCCTAATAGGCCTGCTTGTGTTGTGATTGTTGTGTTGATTATGATTGCGTGATTATTATGTTGTTGTTGTTGTGAGCTTTGTGTGCAGGCTTGTTAGACTGCTCGGTGTTGGGCCGAGCAGTTGTTGTGGACACTTACTCCGGTCACGGGACCGGGTAAGGTAGTTGGTGCTGACTAGGTATCTTACCTAGTCAAAGCGGTGGTATTGGTAGTGTAGTGGCTTGCGGAATGGTTGGGAATTATTTTATTATTGATGTTGATTGCGTGATCTGTGCTAGAGTCCTAGCGAGTCTGCGTGTTTACATTTCTGCACTAGGACTCTAGGGTACGTTAGATTCCGCAAGCCTAGGTTTTGTTTACGTTCTGGTACTTCCGACCCGATTGGATCCTCGGGTTTTACCTAACCGGATCATGGTGATTCCAGTTATGGTGTTAACCTATCGGGTGACGCCGGTAGGTGTGTGATTCGGAGAATACGGGGTCATGTCCTAGGGCCGAATCACATGGAAACTCTGGCTATCTAGGGGTAGTCCGAGTCACCGCGTATCGATGAACAGAGAATGGTGTCCTATTCGTGGGACCTTGTGTACACGTTTAGGAGTCGTGGGTTCGTTACCATATAGGTGACGATGTAAACCCGTGGAAGTTACCGAGTTCGTAGGGCCCAGCGTTGTTTTGTTATTTTTCCCTTTATTGCGCGTTAGATAGATCGAGTCCAATCGAGGACATGTGCCGCAATGCCTTCGATTCCCTTAATTCTCCTTATCTTTGGCTTTGATTGTGTGTTGTGGGTTTATCACGACGTGGTAGTGCGTGATTGACCATTTCTTTCATTGATTGTTATTTTTGGGGTTTTGGGGCGGGACTTTGTAGACATTAGATAGACTAGCAGCCGTTAGTGGGGAACCGATTCACTGGGTGATCTTAGATCGCTCATTAGACTCTTTTTGTGTTTTTTAGGTTTAGCAGCGACGGACGCGGGAGGCCTCGGTGTAGTTTCGGGATTGCTTGTGACAGGATTTGATTGGGGGTTTGATTGTTTTTATTTCGGTTCGGCTTTGGCGCCATTTGTGTGTTTGATTTAATTGTGTGTTTATTTTAAATTGGCGATTGTTTGTAAAATCTATTAAACGTTGTGCTTAACGTTTGGTTACTCAAAAATGAAATTGTTTCTCTGATATTGGGTTTCGTCCGAACCGACACAACTCATTGAAGTAGTACGAGTTGTACAGCTTTGTACTATGGATATGAGGATAGCGGAATCAAACCGATCCGTCTCTGGCTTCGTCCTGTGGTGAACCTTTCCCGTTCGACTTGCTCGGGTTCGATCGGTCGTGTTCTTGTTTGATTGTTGACCGGTCAGCTCGGCGGACAGCGGAGAATGGGAAAGGGGCGTTACATGTACCTTGTGAAGTCATCTACTAGAACAAACACATATCGTTTACCTACCACACTTTCAATTTGCATTTGTCCCATCAAGTCCATGTGCACTAGATCCAATTTGTGTTTTGTTTGACTATCTGGTACTTTTTTGTGCTGAACTTTGACCTGCTTTCCTTTGTTGCATGCCCCACATACCATCTTGCTCTCCTCCTTAAGTTGAGGTATCCCTCGGACTAATTATTTCTTCACCAGAGTGGTTAAGTTCCTCTCATTCATATGACCAAGTCGTTGGTGCCACAAGTGGATATCGTTTTTAGCACTGAGACACCTTGCACTGAGGCATTTAGAGTTATTCTCCCACGTGTAGCAGTTGTTGCCAAATCTTTTTCCTTGAAGGATGATCTTACCAGTATCATCTATAGCCTTGCAATCATAACTCGTGAAGTGATATATCATGGTTTTTACCGGTTTTAGACCATGATATAAGTATGTTTTAGAGTCTTTCATCGTGTCTTTAGAGTCTTTTCAGGTGTTTATTAGGTACATGCACGTTTGGAGCGGAATTGGAGATAATAGAGCATTCTGGAGCATTTTAGAGCATTTGGCCAAGAGGAAGAAGTCACTGCCCATATTTGACGGTTGTGTCGATCGACACACATTTGGCATCGATCGATGCATGGCGTGACCAGACATTCTCGCGAGAGTTTAATGAAAAATGTGGATATTGCACTTTTGCCCAGAAGTCTCAGTATTTACAAAGAAGCCCCAAGACGTGATTAGGCTAATATAATTAGGTTTTTGAGTTTAGTTTTAGACACGCTTGGATACTTTGAGCTGAGAGTTTCTTAGAGCTTTTGGGGCTGATCTGAACCTGTACTGCTTTCTGCTTTTGGAGAAGATTTCGAACCCCTTTGATTCTTTACTCTCTTTTAATGTAATTTATTTATTCATTGATTGTTTTTATTGATCATGTCTGTAATATCCTGTTCCAAGAATTAGTCAACGGGCAGCAGAGAAGTCAACGGAGGGCATTTTCATAATTTTCAGAAGATGAAAGGCATTTTGGTAATTTTACCAAAATGTGAGCCGGAAGTGGAGACGGGCAAAATTTTCTTCTTTTTGGTCATAAAGAACATTTAGAAGACCAGATGTGGAAGAAACGGAGATTAAACGAGTTTTACGGACTATCGGGAAAGGAAACCTATATAACCGATAAAACTTGTAAAAATCATTATGGGAGCTACGGGAGTCCGATTGAGGTGAAACGACTTGATAAATTCATCTAAAAGAGTATAGTATCTTCAAAAGAAGCTTGTAGGGTATATTTCAGAGGCTACGGAGTTTCATTGATTTTAACGGTTTGTCGGGAATGGAAACCGACAAAACCGAAGCAACTTGTAAAATCCATAACCGGAGCTACGAGTGTCCAAACGGAGTGATTCAAATTGCTACATTCATCTAAAATCATCTAGAATCTGAAAATAGGGCCTGGTGGATTTATAGAAGCATCTAAGGAGTTTATAAAATATTAAACACGAAAACGGCAATATCGGTACGTTGGTTCGGGATTGAGGATCTTCTAGAAACGTTTTGGGACAATGGCTTTGGCAAGATTAAACCTCCAAGAGATAAGTGTGACAACTCCTTAGGCGCCACCTATTTCTTCTAGAAGAAATGACACATGTTGTGGAAAAACTTGGACAAGAAGTAAAGGAAGAAAGAGAGGACATGTGGCAAAGAAATATACTAAATCACCTCTATGTCTTGGCAATTGGCGTGGCTGTGGCTAAGAGAGGAAGGGGCAGATGTCAAGACTTGATGCCAACACCTACCTTGATGTGGTGTCCATTGGAGAAGAAGGAGAGTGACAAATGTCACATACCAAAGTTACTTCACTTTCCTATATAAAGGGCCTTGCTCTTCTCATTTCTTCATCCCATCAACAACACAACAAAGAGAAAGAGAGAAGAGAAGGTGAGAGGCGTGAGAGAGAAGAAGAAGAAGAAGAAGAAGAAGAAGAAGAAGAAGAAGAAGAAGAAGAAGAAGAAGAAGAAGAAGAAGAAGAAGAAGAAGAAGAAGAAGAAGAAGAAGAAGAAGAAGAAGAAGAAGAAGAAGAAGAAGAAGAAGAAGAAGAAGAAGAAGAAGAAGAAGAAGAAGAAGAAGAAGAAGAAGAAGAAGAAGAAGAAGAAGAAGAAGGAGAAGAAGGCCGGAGGAAGAGAAGAAGAAGAAGAAGACCGGAGGAGAAGAAGAAGGAGGAGGAGAAGAAGAGGAAGACCGGAGGAAGCCGGAGGAAGAAGAAGTCGGAGGAAGAAGAAGCCGGAGGAGGAGGAGCCGAGAGAAGAAGAAGACCGGAGGAGGAGAAGACCGGAAGAGAAGATGAAGTTGAAGCGTGAAGAAGGAGAAGAGAGAGAAGAAGAAGAGAAGCGTGAGAGAGAAGATGAAGGAGCATGAAGAAGAAGAGAGAGAGAGAGGCGTGAAGAAGAAAGAGAAGAAGATAGAGAGAGAGAGGCGTGAAGAAGAAGAGAGAGAAGGAGGATAATCGGAAGAGAAAGAGAGAGAAACGGAGGAAAGAGAGAGAGAAAATGAGGAGCGAGAAGATGGTCCGGAGGCTCCATCGGAATCATTCGGTCAACGGTACGGTCAAGAGCGGGTCAAGGTCGGGTCAAAGCAACGGAGGTTCGGGGAAGGTTCGAGATAGCTTCGGGTTCATGCCGGGTCTCGTTGTTCCGCTAGTCCGTCAATCCGTCCGTCCGTCGTCATAATAACATTGTGAGTCGGCTAATTGTGTGTTGCATGTAGTTACGATCATATAGATCCGTAATTGATAAACCGTAGTTTAAGTTGCATACCCGATTGATTGAATTGATTAGAACGGCTAGGTTGATTAACAACTCGGTTAATTAATTAAACGGTTAGGTTAAGAGATGCATTCTAGTTAGCTTATATCCGTAACCATTGATAGTTCATTGATTGCTTGATTGGGTGTTGCATTAATTGATTGATAGTTTGTTGATTGCTTGATTGGGTGATGCATACATATAGAATGGCATGCTAGGACCTATATGCATATATATGTTAATAAGAACGTAATTAGCGAATCTATATACGGGAAAATACGAGTTGATTAAAATACGGTTAAAAGACATAACACACTTAGAATATAATAACAGGTGGATTAATGAATGAAAGTTAATGAATAATGAGATGCCGGGGAGTTAGTAATCTTACTAACTCTAAACCGACAGATCGAGGACTTATTAAAAAATACTTAGGAAGGGATAAGTAAGAGAGGTGGTGTGATCGAGGAGCCGTCTACGGGATTAGTAATCCACTAATCCCAAGGTAGCGGATTTAATGAGTAAAGGTTAAGAATAGGTTAAAAGAATAATAAACCTAGTTAATTGTTTGTGTGGTGTTCTGGTTGATTGATTGTGTGATTGTTTATCTACTTCGGTGTTGGGCCGAGTAGACTGTTGATTGTTTGTGTGATTGCTTGATTGTTTATCTACTTCGGTGTTGGGCCGAGTAGACTGTACTGTAGATACTTACTTTGGTGCGGGACGGCGTAAGTTTGGGTGATGTGGAGGTTGGTGATAGGACTTGCGGGATGGATTGGGGATTAAGATAGTGTTTCTGTTTAACCTTGTTGGTATTGCGTGATAGAGTCCCAGTGAGTCTGCTTGTTTACATTACTGTTATTAGGACTCTATAGGGCGCGTTAGATCCCGCAAGTCTAGAGATGGCTTTCCGGTACTTCCTGCCGATTGGATCCTCGGGAGTTGAGAACCTGGTCAGTTCACGTACCTTTGGTAGTGGTTCTGGCAGGTGTTAACCTATGGAGTGACGTCTGTAGATGTGTGGTCCGGAGAATACGGGGTCACGTCCTAGGGCCGGACTGCATGGAAGCTTGGGTTATCTAGGGGTAGCCTGAGTCACCGCGTATCGATGGACGGAGAACGGTGTCCTAGCCGTTGGACTTCGTGTTATCGCCTAGGAGTCGTGGGAGGTTTTAGCTACCGTGGCGGCAGCTAAGTGTTCCCATGGAAGTCACCGAGTTCGCAAAGTGGGCCCAGATGGTGTGGAGATTGCGTTAGAGATGCGATAGATAGATCGAGTCTAATCGAGAGCATGTGCTGCAGTGTTCTCGATTCCCTTGGTTACATCCGTGTTGTTGTGTTGATAATTGATTGCTTGTGTGTTGTGGAGCTCGTCACGTCTTGGTAGCACGTGACCAGCGATTTATACTTGATTGTTATTTTGGGTTTTTGGGCGGGATTATTAGATTGATAACAGCCTTTAGTTGGGAGCCGTCTCACTGGGTAATCTTAGATTACTCATTAGACTCTTTTGTGTTTTTCAAAATTGGGCGTAGCTCGGCGAACGCGTAGGACACTCGGAGTAGTCTCGGGTTGGCATTGGGTATCGGTTGTGAAGCATTTTTGACTATATTTTTGGTTGCGGATTTTTTGAGCGCTCGCTAATGTTTTGTATTATACCGTATATTATTATGAATAAGATTTATATTTTTAAAGTAATAAAAACAGAATAATTCCCTGATATACGGTTTCGTCCGAACCGAACACAACTCGTGGAAACGGTACAAGTTGAAAAGCTTTGTATCGTGGAAACGAGGTAAACGGAGTCAAGGATGGTTTGGTTCGAGCCATTGACTCAAACCGGACTGTCTCTGGCTTTCGTATTGTGACAAAGTCTTCTCGTATGACTGCTCGGGTTCGATCGGTCATGTTCTTGTTTGATTGTTGGCCGGTCAGCTCGTCGGTCAGCGGAAAACGAAAAGGGGGCGTTACAAAAGGTGGTATCAGAGCATGGTTCGTCATGGGTTCGAATATTCCGGTTTTCAACGTTTTCAATGTTTTATCGAGTCAAAATGTGTCGCCAATGCAACCATTAGGAATCCGAGTCGCGTCCGTCTCCGGGGAATGGGTATTTTTATTAGGATTGTGCTAATCATTTTTTGCTTTTGGTGCAGTCACACACCAGAGTTGTCCTAGGAGATTGGTGCGTGTGTGGTTGAGACGATAGTATGAGGGACATCAGCATGGAGACCGTGAATCTACTCTAGATAGTCCAGGTCCATACTCCTAGTCTGCAGAACATTTCCGTATTTCGCAGCCTATTCTGGAGCACGTCATTACCAGGATCGAGCCAGTTGACCGCTCCACTCATTCCGAAGCCACCTTATGATACAGATACATCTCGAGTAACACCGTCAGCAGCGCATGCATCGCCGATATTCATCCCCGATGACGTGGTGATCAAAGTATCGGAGACTCAGGATTTCGGGGTCACTCAGCAGCAGCCGCCACCACCACACTCATCCCATCCTCCTGACGCACCTGTCGGTTAGGATCCACATGAGTTGTACCGCTCATGTTGGAAATTAGGAAGTAGATGAGGCCCAGGTAAGTAAGGGCTCTAACTCCCTTTTGATGTGTGTATATCGGCTTGCGTTCGTCTCTAACGATTCAGTTGTGCGTAGCGGTGTTTCGTTTGGGACGGATTGGTAACCGCGAGTATGTAGACTTCGACGGACCTACGTATTTAAAACTCTATGTGGTGAATAGATGTATTATTTACGTAGTAAATGTGGAGTATTCGGTATTTGTCGTTTAAGTAACGAAGTGATCTTATTACATGAGTTGGGATAATAAATGCAATATGATTATAACGTGAAAGCAAATGATGGTCCGAGCAGACGGTTACCACGACCCTAAGAGACGATCGTATTTGCCGATTTGCTTGATTGATTGTGTGTGATTGATTGCCATGTTAGGGTGTTAGAATGTTGAATTGATTGATGTTTTGATTGCTCGCTAGGTTGGTAGTTGTTGATTTTGAATCTCTGCATTTCGTTTAATCGCTAGGTTGCTAGAAAGTGATTTTTTATTAGCGAGATCGTTTGGTTTGCTTGGTTAGAATTATTTTTGGTAAACTCAGAATTGATAAAGCGGTTTATAGAAAAACTTATTCGAGATTGAGCGGAATGATAGGATATTGTTATTTAGCCATGTGTGACCGTAAGGTACATGACTAAGTAACCATATTTCTATGAGGAAGTGATATCGGGATTAAGTTAAAAGAGGTTTAACCATTCCAGTGTTGTTGAGGTTGTTGATGTAGGACGTGATGGGCGATTAACGAGGACACGAGACCGAACCCGAACCCGAGAGACGAGTAGTTATTTCATGAAGCAGTATGACCCGAGCCTGCAAGAAAGTTAGTGTGGATTCAGAAAATAGTTGGGTATCAGTGGCAGAGGAAATCAAGACGAATTAGTTGATGAGTTAGTGAAGAGATTCAGAAGCACCAAAGTCAGTGGAAGCATCCGTTTGAGGGTAACAGTGGGAAGAACAGCTCAGAAGTCAGCAAAGCATGGAGATCAGTGATTGAAGAGGGTCGAGGCGTGCATGAGTATGGCGGTTTAGTTGGAAGAAAGAAAGTCACTCGAGGCGGTACTCATTAAAAACAAGTTAAGCGACGAGAATGGAGAGCGAGTTATTATTGCGTGATCAAAGGAAGCCTGGAGCATTGATCGGCACAGATGAATTCATGAAGCGGAGTATAGCAACGCAGTCAGGATTGTGGATTTAGGAATCAGAGATATGATCGATGAAGCAATCAAATGAAGGGAAAGTAGGTAATGTGACATTCGCAGAGGTTGAAGCAAAGTGGGGACGTCCGAAGTGTTGGTTCAAGATGGTACTAGTTGGGGAAAATGGGATCAAAAACTCGAATGGAGCCGTTTAGTCAGGATCAATGATTGCAAGAATCAAGATTGGAGTCAGTGAAGCAATGAGTTGAGGAACCAGAAGTGATCGTGATTCAAGTTCTCAGTGTGGAGAGTTCAAAGCGTCGGTATTTTGGGTTTGTTCAAGACGGTGTTTCAGAGGTCAGTAAGCATCGGGAGTATAGTTCAGTTGGTTCATCGTTCGAGCATCAGACCAGTGGAATCAGTTCCAGAGTGGCGACTTACATAGTTCAGTTTCCGATTCAAAGTTTGTAGTAACGGAGAATTCGGGGACCGAATTCCTGTAAGTGGGGAAGAATGTAATATCCTGTTCCAAGAATTAGTCAACGGGCAGCAGAGAAGTCAACGGAGGGCATTTTTGTAATTTTCAGAAGATGAAAGGCATTTTGGTAATTTTACCAAAATTCGAGCCGGAAGTGGAGACGGGCAAAATGTTCTTCTTTTTGGTCATAAAGAACATTTAGAAGACCAGATGTGGAAGAAACGGAGATTAAACGAGTTTTACGGACTATCGGGAAAGGAAACCGATATAACCGATAAAACTTGTAAAAATCATTATGGCAGCTACAGGAGTCCGATTGAGGTGAAACGACTTGATAAATTCATCTAAAAGAGTATAGTATCTTCAAAAGAAGCTTTTAGGGTATATTTCAGAGGCTACGGAGTTTCATTGATTTTAACGGTTTGTCGGGAATGGAAACCGACAAAACCGAAGCAACTTGTAAAATCCATAACCGGAGCTACGAGTGTCCAAACGGAGTGATTCAAATTGCTACATTCATCTAAAATCATCTAGAATCTGAAAATATGGCCTTGTGGATTTATAGAAGCATATAAAGGCTTTATAAAATATTAAACACGGAAACGGCAATATCGGTACGTCGGAATGGTTCGGGATTGAGGATCTTCTAGAAACGTTTTGGTACAATGGCTTTGGCAAGATTAAAACTCCAAGAGACAAGTGTGACAACTCCTTAGGCGCCACCTATTTCTTCTAGAAGAAATGACACATGTTGTGGAAAAACCTGGAGAAGAAGTAAAGGAAGAAAGAGAGGACATGTGGCAAAGAAATACACTAAATCACCTCTATGTCTTGGCAATTTGAGTGGCTCTGGCTAAGAGAGGAAGGGGTAGCTGTCAAGACTTGATGCCAACACCTACCTTGATGTGGTGTCCATTGGAGAAGAAGGAGAGTGACAAATGTCACACGCCAAAGTTACTTCACTTTCATATATAAAGGGCCTTGCTCTTCTCATTTCTTCATCCCATCAACAACAAAACAAAGAGAAAGAGAGAAGAGAAGGTGAGAGGCGTGAGAGAGAAGAAGAAGAAGAAGAAGAAGAAGAAGAAGGCCGGAGGAAGAGAAGAAGAAGAAGAAGACCGGAGGAGAAGAAGAAGGAGGAGGAGAAGAAGAGGAAGACCGGAGGAAGCCGGAGGAAGAAGAAGTCGGAGGAAGAAGAAGTCGGAGGAGGAAGAAGAAGCCGGAGGAGGAGGAGGAGCCTTGAGAAGAAGAAGACCGGAGGAGGAGGAGACCGGAAGAGAAGATGAAGTTGAAGCGTGAAGAAGGAGAAGAGAGAGAAGAAGAAGAGAAGCGTGAGAAATAAGATGAAGGAGCATGAAGAAGAAGAGAGAGAGAGAGGCGTGAATAAGAATGAGAAGAAGAGAGAGAGAGAGAGAGAGGCGTGAAGAAGAAGAGAGAGAAGGAGGATAATCGGAAGAGAAAGAGAGAGAAACGGAGGAAAGAGAGAGAGAAAATGAGGAGCGAGAAGATGGTCCGGAGGCTCCATCGGAATCATTCGGTCAACGGTACGGTCAAGAGCGGGTCAAGGTCGGGTCAAAGCAACGGAGGTTCGGGGAAGGTTCGAGATAGCGTCGGGTTCATGTCGGGTCTCGTTGTTCCGCTAGTCTGTCAATCCATCCGTCCGTCGTCATAATAAAACTGTGAGTCGGCTAATTGTGTGTTGCATGTAGTTAAGATCATATAGATCCGTAATTGATAAACCGTAGTTGAAGTTGCATACCCGATTGATTGAATTGATTAGAACGGCTAGGTTGATTAATAACTCGGTTAATTAATTAAACGATTAGGTTAAGAGATGCATGCTAGTTAGCTTATATCCGTAACCATTGATAGTTCGTTGATTGCTTGATTGGGTGTTGCATTAATTGATTGATAGTTTGTTGATTGCTTGATTGGGTGATGCATACATATAGAATGGCATGCTAGGACCTATATGCATATATATGTTAATAAGAACGTAATTAGCGAATCTATATACGGGAAAATACGAGTTGATTAAAATGCGGTTAAAAGACATAACACACTTAGAATATAATAACGGGTGGATTAATGAATGAAAGTTAATGAATAATGAGATGTCGGGGAGTTAGTAATCTTACTAACTCTAAACCGACAGATCGAGGAGTTATTAAAAAATACTTAGGAAGGGATAAGTAAGAGAAGTGGTGTGATCGAGGAGCCGTCTATGGGATTAGTAATCCACTAATCCCAAGGTAGCGGATTTAATGAGTGAAGGTTAAGAATAGGTTAATGTGTGATTGTTTATCTACTTCGGTGTTGGGCCGAGTAGACTGTTGATTGTTTGTGTGATTGCTTGATTGTTTATCTACTTCGGTGTTGGGCCGAGTAGACTGTACTGTAGATACTTACTCTGGTGCGGGACGGCGTAAGTTTGGGTGATGTGGAGGTTGGTGATAGGACTTGCGGGATGGATTGGGGATTAAGATAGTGTTTCTGTTTAACCTTGTTGGTATTGCGTGATAGAGTCCCAATGAGTCTGCTTGTTTACATTACTGTTATTAGGACTCTATAGAGCGCGTTAGATCCCGCAAGTCTAGAGATGGCGTTCCGGTACTTCCTGCCCGATTGGATCCTCGGGAGTTGAGAACCTAGTCAGTTCACGTACCTTCGGTAGTGGTTCTGGACGGTGTTAACCTATGGAGTGACATCTGTAGGTGTGTGGTCCGGAGAATACGGGGTCACATCCTAGGACCGGACTGCATGGAAGCTTGGGTTATCTAGGGGTAGCCTGAGTCACCGCGTATCGATGGACGGAGAACGGTGTCCTAGCCGTTGGACTTCGTGTTATCGCCTAGGAGTCGTGGGAGGTTTTAGCTACCGTGGCGGCAGCTAAGTGTTCCCGTGGAAGTCACCGAGTTCGCAAAGTGGGCCCAGATGGTGTGGAGATTGCGTTCGAGATGCGATAGATAGATCGAGTCTAATCGAGAGCATGTGCCGCAGTGTTCTCGATTCCCTTGGTTACTTCCGTGTTGTTGTGTTGATAATTGATTGCTTGTGTGTTGTGGAGCTCGTCACGTCTTGGTAGCACGTGACCAGCGATTTATACTTGATTGTTATTTTGGGTTTTTGGGCGGGATTATTAGATTGATAGCAGCCTTTAGTTGGGAGCCGTCTCACTGGGTAATATTAGATTACTCATTAGACTCTTTTGTGTTTTTCAGGATTGGGCGTAGCTCGTCGGACGCGTAGGACACTCGGAGTAGTCTCGGGTTGGCATTGGGTATCGGTTGTGAAGCATTTTTGACTATATTTTCGGTTGCGGATTTCTTGAGCGCTCGCTAATGTTTTGTATTATACCGTATATTATTATGAATAAGATTTATATTTTTAAAGTAATAAAAACAGAATAATTCCCTGATACACGGTTTCGTTCGAACCGAACACAACTCGTGGAAACGGTACAAGTTGAAAAGCTTTGTATCGTGGAAACGAGGTAAACAGAGTCAAGGATGGTTTGGTTCGAGCCATTGACTCAAACCGGACTGTCTCTGGCTTTCGTATTGTGACAAACTCTTCTCGTATGACTGCTCGGGTTCGATCGGTCATGTTCTTATTTGATTGTTGCCCGGTCAGCTCGTCGGTCAGCGGAAAACGGGAAGGGGGCGTTACAATGTCTAAGTAGATTCATTGTTAGATTTAGGGATTCTCGTAAGGGATTTCATGACTTGTTAGATTAATATAATCAATTAAGGATTCATATCATAATTTTTCTTCAACCTGAATTGTGTTTAAGGCTAGTTTCTAACCTGATCACTTAGAATCTAGACTCTAGGTTTATAAATTGACACGAAAGTGTAATTTAGAATCTGATCTATTTAGGTTGAGAATTTAATTATATGCAAAGAAATTTGATTTAATTGAATTGTGAACAAATCGAACTTGCATTTAAGGCTAGTTTAATCTGTTAGGAATTGTAAAGAAATTTGGGTTTCGGCTAATTAGACTTAGAGAATTCTCGCAACGAAAGTTGGTTAATTCTACATCTGTGTTTGAGTTCTAGAACCGAGCTTAATTTGATCCTGACTGATATTTAATCTGCTTGTCTGATTTTCTGAGAATTCCCTAGACTTAGCGCTTTTAGTTGATTACTTTCAAAACCGTTCTTGCAAACTGATTTACTTTCTGATTAGTTACTATTTCTTGATTTCACCTAGCTTAACTTGAAGTACTATAACCTATCATAGGGATCTAGAGTCTCTGTGGATTCGATACCCTATATACTACTAGTTCACATATGTGCACTTGCAGTGTAGATCTAGGGATTAAAACCTGATCGTATCAAGTTTTTGGCGCCGTTGCCGGAGACTCTTTTGAGTCCTCGATAGATTTGAATCTAGAGTTTAGACTAGGTTTTTCGTTTTTTTAATCTTTTGTTACTAAAATTTTATCTGTTTTTCTGTCTTCGCAGGTACTGATATCGCTTTGCATCGATCGACCCATCCTTTGAATTGATCGACACAAGGCAAACTTCTAGGTGAATCGATCGTTGCATATCTCTGCATCGATCGACACAGTGCGATTACCGACGGTTTATGCAGAAACGCGAGACCAGAAGTAATCCGAACCCGAATCTCGTGAATCTCAGACTTGAGGAGCTAGCGAAACTAGAGAGAACGAACAGAAAGGGTCAAAGAACAACAACGATGAACAACCGTGTGATTTTGAGACCTGATGCTGAAGGTGTTTTGAGAGACCGACAGAACAACCCGTACAAAAATGAGGGGGCAAAGGATCGATGCTGAGGGACGTGTAATCCCTGAACCTATTCCTGAACAGCCCCAAGGTCAGATGCAGATGGTTAATCCGCCTGCTGCTGAGAGGACTTTAGCTGACTACAACCGTCCGGATGAGTTCTATGCTAACCGGTCAGCCATTGTACCTCCTGGTTTCGAGAGGAATGACTTCGAGATCAAGACTGTCTACTACACCATTCTGAGGCACAATCCTTTACATGGTCTCCCATACGAGCAACCCATGGATCATATTGATGAGTTTGAAGACTTCGTCACTGGAATGAAGTACAATGGGGTGAACTACGACTATCTTTATCTTAAGCTTTTCCCCTAGTCTCTCGCTAGAGATGCTGCAGCTTGGCTGAAACAACTTCCAGCTGGGAAGTTTACTACTTGGGATGCTGTGAAGAGAGAGTTCTTGAGGCATTTCTATGATGATGCTCGCTCTGATCAGTCTAGGCAAGACATTCTCACCTTCACCCAAGGTCCTACAGAGCCTCTTAAGTCTGCATGGATGAGGTTTAAGAAGTACCAGCGTGATTGTCCTCATCATGGATTCTCTGAAGTGACGCTGTTGGGCATATTCTTCAGAGGTATTGATCTCCATTATCAGACTGCATTGGATAATTCCAGCAATGGAAACTTCAACACAAGGACTCCTGAGCAGGCTAAGACACTGATTGATAACTTGGTGAGTAGTAATAGCACCAAGACAGCTGATAAGAGAAGGAAAGAGTCTGGTGGAAGAGTGGATAATCTGGATTGTTGATATCAGGAGCAAACTGGACACTGTTCATAGTTTGCTAACTGGGAAGAAGGTTGTCCACTTTGCTCAGGAAGTTGAAGTGATTGAGGCTGAGTAAGATCATCAGGAAGAGGATGTGAACTACATCAGTGGTTCTGGTTTTCAAGAAAACAGGTTTGGAAATCAGCAAGGTAACAAGTTCTTCAATGGTGGACAGAAGAGTGCTTTCACAAGCAACCAAAACTCTTCTTGATTTGGACAGACTGCTGGTTTTCAGAAACCTTTTCAGCAAGATAATTCTTATCAGAGAACTTATGGATCATCCTCTTATCAAACACCTCCTGTTGCTAATGCTCATGAGAGCAAGATGGAAGCCATGATGGAGCGGTTGCTGGAAAACCAGAATAAGACTGCTGTAGACTTCAACAAGAAGCTGGAAGCTGTGTATGATGATCTGAATGAGAAGTTTGAATCCTTGAGCACACATGTGAAGAAGCTTGATGCTCAGGTTGCGCAGACTGTTGGTCTTCTAAGAGGCAAGATGGATATCTTCCGAGATGAACTAATACTAATCCTAAGTACCAGTGCAATGCAGTGACGTTGAGAAGTGGTAAGGAGCTGTTTCCTGCCCAGAAAAAGCAGCTAAGCTTGGAGGAAATTGTGGAAATTTAAGAAATGGAAGATGAGATCTGAGCACTTCGCAATGCATCGACCGATGCACTTGTGCAACGATTGACGCAAAGCAAAAATGAGGATGCTGATCCTAAGCTCGACACAGAGGTTGTGAGAAATCGCCTAGCACCGATCAATGAAACACTAGCAACGATCGACGCAAAGCGACAGCCGAGAGTTCAAAGGCATGGAAGCTAAAGAAGTCGGATGAAAGAGTCTATAAGCCTAAGGTTCCTTTTCCTAAGGACCCCAGGAAGTCTAAGAACGATAGGCAGTATGCTAAATGCAAAGAGATCATTAAAAAAGTGTTGATTGAAGTGCCTTTGATTGACTCTTTGCAGACTACTCCTGTGATGAAGAGATGCCTTAAGGATCTACTAGTTGGTAACTGGACTGATGAGGAGAGTGTGATGATGATCACAGAGATATGTAGTGCAGTGATTCAGGGCAGAATTCCCAAGAAGTTGAAAGATCCAGGGAGCTTTGTGTTGGATTGTGGCATTTACAGAGACATATTCGAAAGGCCTTTATGTGATCTTGGTTCTGGTGTGAATCTCATGCCTTTCTCTGTTGCTAAGAAGCTTGGGATGACTGACTTTATGCCTACTAGGATCTCATTAGTCCTAGCTGACAGAACAGTCAGGATTCCTGAAGGAGTGCTGGAAGACGTGCCTATTAAGATTGGCGAGTGTGTGATTCCTACTGACTTTATGGTTCTGCAGTATGGAGAGGAACCAAGGGATCCACTAATTTTGGGTAGACCATTCTTAGCTACTGTTGGTGCTATGATTGACTGCAAGAGAGGAACTATCATTATGAATGTGGGAGATCTGAAGATGAGCTTTGATATGGACAAGTTGGTGAAAAGGCCAACAGTCGACGGACAGACCTTCTACGTTGATACTCTGGTAGATTTGGCTGCGGATTTCTTTCATAGGTCACATGTTGAGGATCCATTGGAGAGAGCTTTACTGAGCTCTATAATGGAGCTGGAACATCTGCAAGACGAACCTGCAATCTGTTATGCAAGGCTTATGGATTCTTCTGAGGAAGTGATGAAGATTGATGTGTCTGACGCGACCTTGCATCGATCGACACAACCTGCGCAATGGTCGATGCAAGGCGCAGGAGATTGGGCAGAGGAAAAAGCTCCAAAAATTGAGCTGAAACAACTTCCATCCGGGCTAAGGTACGCATTTCTTGGACCTAATTCAACATATCCAGTGATTGTTTATGCTAGTTTTAACAACGCAGAGCTCACTTTACTGCTAAGCAAGCTGCGCAAGCATCGCAAAGCTCTTGGCTATTCTTTTGATGACATTTCAGGTATCTCACCGGAGCTATGCATGCATAGGATACATCTTGAGGATGAGTCTAAGACATCAGTTGAGCATCAGAGGAAGCTGAATCCGAATCTGAAGGAGGTAGTGAAGAAGGAGATTATGAAGCTGCTGGATGCAAGGATCATCTATCCTATCTCTGACAGCGATTGGGTCAGCCCAGTACATGTAGTACCTAAGAAAGGAGGAGTCATGGTAGTGAAGAATGAGCTGATTCCTACAAGGACTGTGACTGGGCATCGTATGTGCATAGACTACATGAAACTCAATGCTGCGACAAGGAAAGATCATTTCCCTTTTCCTTTTATTGATCAGATGCTGGAGAGGTTAGCAAATCACCCTTACTATTGCTTCCTCGATGGATACTCGGGTTTCTTTCAGATTCCCATCCACCCAAAGGATCAGGGAAAGACCACTTTTACTTGTCCATTAGGGCACATTTGCATACCGCAGGATGCCTTTTGGACTTTGTAATGCACCAGCCACCTTCCAGAGATGCATGATGTCCATCTTTACTGATATGAATGAGGATTTTATGGAGGTATTTATGGATGATTTCTTAGTCTACGGATCATCTTATAATGAGTGATTGGATAATCTGTGCAAAGTGCTAGCTAGATGTGAGGAAAAGCACTTGGTTCTTAACTGGGAGAAGTGCCATTTCATGGTCAAAGATGGAATTATTCTTGGGCACAGAGTATCTGAAGCAGGGATCGAAGTGGACCACGCTAAGATTGAAGTTATGACCAGACTTCAGGCGCCTGATTCTGTGAAGTCTGTGAGGATCTTTCTTGGACATGCAGGTTTCTATAGACGGTTCATCAAGGACTTCAGTATGATTGCTAGACCACTAACTGCTTTGCAGTGTAAGGATACCAAGTTTGAGTTCACTGCAGATTGTCAGACTGCATTTGAACAGATCAAGCAAGCATTAGTGAGTGCTCCTATAGTTCAGCCACCAGATTGAGATTTACCTTTTGAGGTTATGTGCGATGCGAGCGATTATGCTGTAGGAGCTGTTCTGGGGCAGAAGAAGGATAGAAGGCTTCATGCCATTTACTATACCAACAGAACACTAGATGATGCGCATAGAAACTATGCCACTACAGAGAAGTAGTTGTTGGCTTTTGTCTTTGCATTTGCGAAGTTTCGTCCCTATCTTGTTGGTTCTAAAGTGATTGTACACACTGATCATTCAGCTCTGAAGTATCTGATGCAAAAGAAGGATGCTAAGTCTAGATTGTTGAGATGGATTCTGTTGCTTCAGGAGTTTGATATTGAAGTGAGGGACAAGAAGGGAGTTGAAAATGGATTTGCTGACCATTTGTCAAGGATTCTGGTTGAAGAAGACATCCCCATTAATGATTTCTTGCCTGAGGAAAACGTCAATATGGTGGGTACAGTGTTTCAGACGGATTTGGGCAGAGAGTTGCAGAACTGTCGGATTCAGTGCATTGCGTCGATCGATGCAAGTATCGGGGAAGCAACGATCGACGCAGACATGTGCGTCGATCGATGCACTGCGCCTACGAACCCAAAACCTTTTAAGGTTCAAATTGAACACTACGACTTCGAAGTCTTTGCTGTCGCGACGACCAGTCGACCTTGGTATGCGGATATGTAAATTACCTGGCTGCAGAGACTGAACCAGATGAGTTGAAGGGGTATGCAAAGAAAAAGTTCTTCAGAGAACTCAGACGATATTACTGGGATGAGCCTTATCTCTATAAGCACTGTTCGGATGGTCTTTACAGGAGATGCATTGCTGAATCAGAGGTTCCAGATTGTTGGGAATGTCCTGAAATCTACCGTACTATCTCTAGAAAGTATGATAAGTGTCGAGATCAGACATAAGTCATAAATACTGGGTGATCATGATGGCTTGCTAGAGTCCGCTCATGATCTATAAGTTTAGGACTTATTACCAGTATTGTATGATCCCGAAGGGTCACACACCATAGCTAACGGGAAAGTTAAATGGAAATAATACGGTAAGATGCAATGGCATTTACTGTATTGGATCAGAGTTTTGGGCCAGACAAAATACAGGCTTTTTGTCTGATTTGTGTTTTGGGCCCAAAAGATTAATGAGCCATTAGTCTAATGACTTGGGCCCATTAATGAGATATAAGAGAATCAGAAAGCCCTAAAGGAATTAACTCTCCTGCGATTTTTTTCTTCTTTGGCGTGACTTCTCTCTCTCTAAAACCTCTCTCTGATTCTTCCAACTCTTTGGTCTAGCAGCCGTCCCGTGCTTGTAAGAGTGTGGATACTCGAGGAGGAGCCGATTCTCATCAGTTCTAATCTGATCTCGTCATTACCCCAAATTCCGCTGCAAAGGTAATGTCCAGGTTTGTTTTATGATTCGTTTTGCAAAAACCTAGATCTGTTTAAGGATTTGTGTTAGGTTGTAATTGAGAATTGAACCTTGAAAAACACCGATAATCCTTCAGTGGTATCAGAGCCTAGGCATTAGGTTTCTTGTGATATTGGATCATATGAATGTTTAATGGTTTTTGAATTAATTTTGAAAGAAAAATTGGTTAAACTAATTAAACCCTTATCGTGTGATCTTGTTTTATCAATCGGCTGCTCATAAGGTTTAATAATAATTGAATGAGATTTGGTCTAAACATATTGTTATGCGTGTGCGATTAATTAAACCCTTTATTGGCTCACGATCATGTGCCAATATTGTGTGTGCGTGAATAAGGAAGTGAGCCGATTAATAATCGATCGAAATTATTAATTTGATTTGGTAAAAGACGAAATCGTAATGTTATATGAATTTTGTCTTTATGTGAAGAACTTGATCGCTTAAATAATAGTTGTTGAATTATTTTTCAAACTATGCGTGAAAGGCATGTGATCGTGAGATCATATGTGATCTATGCCCTAATCTCTTTTGTCTTTGGCCGCGTGCTGTGTTGATAATTGAATGAGATGAGCCGATTATCAAATCAAATTTGATTATCACGTTGGCTGCTGATCATGTGTTAAAGCGATACTCGATCGCGTATGTTGACCAAGAACGATCGATCCGATCGTGAGGCCGGCTGGATCGTGCGTGAACTGTGTGAGCCATGATGCCGAGTGCCTGCATGATCGTGGGTTGCGATGATCGATCGGTTTCGATCGTGAGCAACCGCTGTGTAGTAATGGATCATGGGCCTCGGATAATTATGGGCCCACATATTGCGTTGCCCAAAATCACACCGATTGAACCGGTCCATTTAATTGGCGGTTAATTGTGTGTTTAAAGCCTTAAACCGCAAGTTAAATCAAATTGGCTAAAACACTAGGTGTTTCTTCCCGGTTTTGGATTTAACTGAACCGATCCAATTTAATTGGTGGTTCAAGCGGTTAATCCAAATCGCGGTTTGCTGGAAATAATTTAATACATGGTATTATTTAATTTCTGGTTAAACCGGATTTAAATTCATAAAATTGAATTTTAACCTAAACCGAAGGCTGGTCTAAGTTTGATTTGGTTGGACCAAATAATTTAGAGCTGGTCTGGTTTAGTAAATAACCGATGGTTTTGACAGTTAATTTGGTCTTGGACCAGAATTAATAAACCGGATCGGTTATGTCAAATTATTGGGCCAGCTGGAATTCTATGGTCTTGGGCCAAGAATTGGGCCTATAATTTGTGACCCAACCCAAAATATTTAATGAAATATTTAAATTAGAAATTTCTATTTTTAGTAAGTTACTAAATTTAGAAAGTTTCTAAAATAAGAAAGTTTCCCAAAATAGTAATCTTCTATTTTTGGAAATAAAACTTAAAAATCCTCAAAAGCAATATCAAGCTTGGATGTCTTTCCAATCTTGTCAGCTACTTAACGCTTATTTGATTACAGATATGGCTTACAGTGTGAGGTGTCTGTTTTCGCGTAAGTAAAGTAGTATATAGTCACTAATTTCATTGGGAGTCCCAGATTTTAGTGATTATTTGGCTGTAAGAGATTGGTTTCCTTGACTGGGCCATCGGGAGTCCCGGGCCTTGAGACATCTGGTGATATTGGGCCTTGGGCCCAATTCACAACCGAGAGTTATATGAGATATAACTAGCTGTGTGTATGCTTACCAAGTAAAGCTAATTCCGGGTGACGGCCAGTGGCCCACTTTGGATTTAGCTGAACATGGGTCTCGGAATCATTGTATTCTTATGAGGTTAAACAAAAATTTTTTGAATGCAATGCGAGTTTTCTTATAAGTTATCAAGATTACTCTTTTATGAACTAAATATCTAAAACTCTATTTATCTCTAAATTTCAGCTATGACAAGCACAAACAATCAAAACACTTTCTCGATCCGGTATGTCCTTGAGATGGACAAACTGAACGGATCAAATTTCTTGACTTGGTCGCGGAACCTGAGACTAGTTCTCAGGCAGGAGAGAAAGGACTATGTCCTTGAGAAAGCTCTCCCCGTGAGGATCGGGTCCAATGCCTCTCATGCAGTATATGATGCTTGGAATAAGCATTATAATGATGCGGTAGATGTGCGTGGTCTGATATTGGCTACCATGGACTCAGATTTGCTGAAGCAATATGAGAACATGGAGTCGCCAATAGAGATGATCAGCAGCCTGAAATTGAAATTTCAGGAGCAGGTAAGAGTGGAGAGATACCAGTTGGTTAAATCTCTCACTAACTGCAAGCTACCAAATGATCATCCAGTAAGTCCTCATGTCAGTAAAATGATGGGTTACATTGATAACCTGAGGAAACTGGATTATCCAGTTAGCCAGGAATTGGCAACTGAGATCATTCTGCAGTCACTGCCGTCAAGCTATGATAAGTTCGTAAGGAACTATATCAAGAAAGGCTTAACGAAGACGTTGACTGAACTGCATGATATGCTCAAGATAGTTGAGCCAAACGTGAAGAGTACCCTGTACAATCTCATGAATGAGAAGGGTAGGTTTACTAAACCTAATGCTGACAAGGGTGGAGACAAAGTTGTCCAGATTTTGAATCATGGCAAGCGTGTGTCTTCTGAGCCCGAGTCAGATACCTCTTACGTTGGTAAGTGCTGCTACTGTAAAGAGACTGGGCATTGGAAAAGAGATTGCATTAAATTCATGGAAGATTATGAGGAGTTAAAGTTGATGTATGAGACTACTTCCTCAGGTATTCATGTTATTACTTCAAGTTATACCTTGTAGGTATTGGATACTGATTGTGGCACTGATATTTGTTATAATATGCAGAGCCTGAACAACAGTAGAACGTTGAAGGAAGGGCAAGTGGAACTGCGAGTCTGGAAGGAGCTTGGGATGCTGCCTCAGCCGTAGGGTTTTCACTTGTAGATGCCTTTGAGGCTTGGTTTTGTATTAATAATTGCTACAATGTACCTGCTTTAAGCAGAGTTGTTTTTCATTTTCTTGTAAAGAATTTGAATGTTTTTCATTTTGATAAAGACAAGTTTTGTTCTTTTGATCTTAATGAAATGTTAATTGTAGCACCCTATTCAAGGAATGGGTTTTATATCTTAAACCAAAGAGTGCCTAAAATTAATATAAATACCGCAATTGGTTTAAATCTGATGAATTAAACCTGATTTTTCTTGGCATAAATGTTTTGGTCACATAGAGTAAGTCAGATTCAGAAACCCCATAGTTATGGACTTTTGGGCTCATTTGAATGGATATCTTATGAGACTTGAATTCTGCTTACTAGACCAAAAGACAAAGGGCCCATCTTAGCCGAGCTAGAGAAAGGCCCAAAGGCTTATTGGAGATTGAACATACTCATGTATGTGGTCCGATGAGCAGTAATGCCAGAGAAAATTTCCTGTACTTCATTGTCTCTACTGATTACTTCAGTGAGTGTGACTGTGTTCATTTGATGAGACACAAGTCAGAATTCTTTGACATGGTCGAAAGAGTTCCAGAATGAAGTATAGAATCTGAATGACAGAAGTATTAAGACTCTGGATTAGATCACGAGTGAGAATACTTAAGTCATTGATTGTGTGATCATCTGAATGAGTGTGAAGTCGTTTCACAGCTCATTTCTCCTGAAAACCTAGAGGTGTTTCTGTGAGAATGAGTCACACGAATCTTCCATGATATTCTTTAAGAATAACGCTCTAAAATATCTAAGTTTACGCTGAAATAGTTCCACCAATATCAGTTGAAAGACACCACGTAAATGTGGATTGGAATCGATCCAAATTCGTCTTTACTGAGTATTTGTAGTTGTGCTACTTTGCTGGTTGTCCTAGGGAAACCAAGGCTTGTTACTTTAACGTCCATTCTGTTTTCTAAGAAGGGAAGTTGCTTTCCAAGAAGAACAGTGGGAGTAAAAGTACAACTCGAAGAAATTCGAGAAATACAGGAGGCTGCTCAACCTGTTAAGGGAGAGCAACGAATGGATTTACAGATTTCTGTAGAATCTACACCTGTAGAGCCTGAAGTTCGCAGATATGAATGAATCAGTCACTAATCCGAGAGTGATTTCTCGTCATTAGTTGAACCTGATGATCATTAAAAGTTCGCATGATCTGATGATCATTGAAAGCGATGAATCTGCGAAATTCAAAGAAGCGAAAGTGAGCCCGGACTCCGGAAAAATTACATTTTGTGTAAGTTAGCTTCAACGATCCATTCATGGATGGAAGCAAACATATCGGAGTTGGAATCTTCGTTCTGTTAAAGTAGTCAAGGTTTTGACTTGAACAGGAACGAAGTGGAAATGTGCGTTTACTAAAAGATAAGTGGGAGCAATATTGCATTTCTCATAGTGTATGTCGATGACATACTGATTCTCGAAAATAACGTCCCAATGCTGCAGTCGGTAAAGGACTGACTTGGGAGTTGGTTTTATGAATGACATGGGTAAAGCCACGTAGTTCTTGGATTTTGGATCTAAAGATAGAGATCCAAAATAGCTGGTAGGACAAAGTCAGGATTCTTAAATTGACAAAATCCTACACGTAATCAGCAATCCAAGAAGGGTTTTATGCCAATGTCACATGGCATTACGTTAAGCAAGATACAGTGTCCCACGATATCTGCTGAGCTTGAATGCATGGATAGGATTCCATATGCGACGGCATAAGGATCTATCATGCATGCCATGACACATACTTGTTTTGATGTTGCTTTAATGTTAAGCAAGACAAGTAAAGACCAGTCAAATCCAGCAAAGAATCACTGGATTGCCGTATAGAATATCCTAAAGTATTTGAGGAATACTAAGGATAAGTTCTTTATTTACGGAGAAAGTGAGGTGCTACAAGTCGATAGAGTCTGAAAGGCAAGTTTCCAATAGACAAAGATAATTCCTGGTCACAGTCTGGCTATATCTTGTGTCTATCTGGCGGTGCAAGGCACTGTAGCTGACTCCATGACTTAAGCTGAACATTTCGCAGCTTGCAAAGCGGCGAAATAAGTTGTTTGGAAAGAAGAGTTCATCACTGAACTTGATGTGAATCACAGCATAGATGAGGCTAGCTGCACATCAGAGGTCCAAACACCTTGAGGATAGGTATAACCTATTCTGTGAGATAAATGACAGAGGTGTTAAGTAGATAAGCAAGTTTCATCGAATGAGAATGTTGCTAATCTATTAACAAAGCCACTCCTTATGCCTAAGCACGAGTCGCGGACTGTAGCTGTAGGATGAGTGAAATTAAGATGTAGTCTTAATTTCAGTGGGAGTTTGTAAAGGGCTTTACTTAGTTGTTTTGAAAGGTTCATGTAAACATAATATTTTATGTTTATGAAATCTGATGATTTCTGGATTATTTTAACTGTGACATAAATAATCGTTCCAAAATGATTCATGTCATTATATATGGGCCATCGAAGTACATGAGTAGACTTGATCCTGAAACCCCATATTTAACGAAGTGACATAAATCATAGTGTCCATAGTCGAAGGTTGTTGAAATTGGAACAACAACAACCTGTTGAGACTAGATTGTGTTGAGACTTATGACCAGGTTTCGAGGGGTCATAGATGCGCGGCATCAAAGTCAACACATAGGTATATGTAGGGGAGCATATGACCGGACATGGCCCGCTGATGAGAACTCTGCAAGATATTAATATCTGTGTCATAAGAAGTTCTCATATACGACTATAGAGTATAGTCCTTAGACCTGAGTTCGCATGCATGTGGCTGCACATGGAGTAATGCGCTTTGATCATTGTCTAACGCTGTTTCGTAACTGGGAGCTATAAGGACCTTGGTTGGGTGTATTATGAAATGTGTAGTTCATAGTGATGGAACAAGATGGGATTTGTCCCTGCCGTTTAACGGAGGTAATATCTCTAGGCCAATCGGAGATTTGATAGCTGGTAAGAGAATGGCCATTCCCAAACGGACTTGTCCAAGTCGTTTGAATTGTCAGTATCAAATCTGGTCCGATAAACATGGTCTGGCTATATAAGGATGACACGCATCTTGCCTTATGCCAGATCGAGATATTGAGACAAAAGGATTAGGGAATGTAGGATTCCAGTACAATCGGAAGATTGTTGGGAATGTCCTTTGTAGAATTCCAGTACAAGTGGGAGATTGTTGGGAATGTCCTGAAATCTACCGTACTATCTCTAGAAAGTATGATAAGTGTCGAGATCAGACATAAGTCATAAATACTGGGTGATCATGATGGCTTGCTAGAGTCCGCTCATGATCTATAAGTTTAGGACTTATTACCAGTATTGTATGATCCCGAAGGGTCACACACCATAGCTAACGGGAAAGTTAAATGGAAATAATACGGTAAGATGCAATGGCATTTACTGTATTGGATCAGAGTTTTGGGCCAGACAAAATACAGGCTTTTTGTCTGATTTGTGTTTTGGGCCCAAAAGATTAATGAGCCATTAGTCTAATGACTTGGGCCCATTAATGAGATATAAGAGAATCAGAAAGCCCTAAAGGAATTAACTCTCCTGCGATTTTTTTCTTCTTTGGCGTGACTTCTCTCTCTCTAAAACCTCTCTCTGATTCTTCCAACTCTTTGGTCTAGCAGCCGTCCCGTGCTTGTAAGAGTGTGGATACTCGAGGAGGAGCCGATTCTCATCAGTTCTAATCTGATCTCGTCATTACCCCAAATTCCGCTGCAAAGGTAATGTCCAGGTTTGTTTTATGATTCGTTTTGCAAAAACCTAGATCTGTTTAAGGATTTGTGTTAGGTTGTAATTGAGAATTGAACCTTGAAAAACACCGATAATCCTTCACAGATATCCTATTCCACTGCCATGGATTAGCTTATGCTGGACATTTTGCTACTTTCAAGACTATGTCTAAGGTTTTGCAAGCAGGTTTCTGGTGGCCTACGATGTTTAAAGACGCTGATTTTTTTCTCTCAGTGTGATGCCTGTAAGAGGAGAGGGAAAATCAGCAAGAAGCATGAGATGCCTCAAAATTTCATTCTTGAGGTTGAGGTTTTCGATTGCTGGGGCATTGACTTCATGGGTCCTTTTCCCTCATCCTATGGGAATAAGTTCATTTTGGTTGCTGTGGACTATGTGTCTAAGTGGGTGGAAGCAATAGCTAGTCCAACCAATGATTCTTGAGTGGTTCTTAAGCTGTTTAAGATCATCATTTTCCCTAGATTTGGAGTACTTCAGATTGTGATTAGTGATGGAGGATCTCATTTCATTAATAAGGTCTTCGAGAAGCTTCTACAGAAGCATGGAGTTCATCACCGAGTTGCTACTCCTTACCATCCTCAGACCAGTGGGCAAGTAGAGGTTTCCAACAGACAAATTAAAGAGATCTTGGAGAAGACAGTGGGTAAGACAAGGAAAGATTGGGCAGCAAAGATTGATGACGCACTGTGGGCTTACCAGACTGCATTCAAGACGCCACTTGGGACTACTCCATTTCATCTGCTATATGAAAAAGCATGTCATCTGCCAGTAGAGCTTGAGCACAAAGCAGCGTGGGCTGTGAAGCAGATGAACTTCGATCTTAAGTCTGCTGTAGAAAGGAGATTGGTGCAGCTTAATGAGTTGGATTAGATTAGGCATTTTGCTTATGAGAACTCAAAGCTGTACAAGGAGAGGACTAAGGCTTATCATGACAAGAAGATTGTCTCCAGACATTTCGAGCCTAAAGATCAGGTACTTTTGTATAACTCTCGTTTGCAATTGTTTCCAGGTAAACTGAGATCAAGGTGGTCTGGTCCTTTCACGATCAAAGAGGTACGTCCTTACGGAGCTGTCGTTCTAATCAGCAAGGAACGTAAGGAATTCACTGTAAACGGACAGAGCGTGAAGTATTATTGGGCTGAGGCCGAGATACCAGGAGGTCAGATTCTGCCTCTGGATGATGCACCATCTGCCTAATTCAGCTGAAAGGTCAAGCTAATGACCTTAAACATGCGCTGAGTGAGAGGCAACCCACTGGTTCGTTTTTACATTTTCATTTTTGTGTTTTTATTAGGATTTTACGTTCTTGTTTTTGGTTTTTGGTGAGTTTTGTCTGCATATCCGACGGAATCGCAATGCGTCGATCGACGCAGTTCCTGTGTCGATCGTCACACCACAAAAATCGCATTGCAGCGATCGACACGGTCTTGTGTGTCGATCGATACAAGACGCAATCGCCCTGCATCGATCGGTGCAGGTGCGAGACAGGTAAAAATCCAACAGACCATTACTCACCCATTAACATTTTTCTTTCTTTTTACCAATTCTAAGCTTGAAACTACTGGGGACAGTGTGTTTCAAGTGTGGGGGAGGTGGTACGGACATTTATCTTCTTGTTTTCTAAAGAGTCAGTCCAAATTTATTTTATTGAGTCAAAACAGTTAGTATGAGAGAATGAATTTTTGAAAAACCAACAACACTTGCAGGAACTTAAGTGACCATTGGGATGAACTCGCAGATCAATCTAAAACTATTAGAAAACCCCACTGCAGATCAGCCTACTGGGAACACCTATATCACTTCAGGTACCAGAGGATCCTTTACTGACTTCACCTCTAATCTTGACTTAATTTTCTCACCTAAGGGCTTGGAATACCTTGAGTCGGATTCCTCTGTAGTTCTGACACAGCTTGTAAACCTGTCCAAGTATAGTTCCCTTCTCCCCTTCTATAAAGTAAAAAAACAAATGAGTAATAAACTGAGGATGAGCTAGTAGCTCTGAAGTGGTCGCGGGAGTGGTAGCTACCACTATTACCTCCTGTGCATCCATGGAATTTGTCCAAAGTACACCCCAAAACGGGAAGAACACTGATAAAAAAATAAAATGATACCCAATGGGGAAAAATCAGTTGTTAATGAAGGGAAAAGAGAAGAAAGGAACCATAAAAAGATAGTGTGGTGGTCAAGAACTAACATAGTAAGAGTTCATGTGCCCTTTGATCGATAATCCTTAGGTGAGACCGCACTTAATTGCTTATAGAAGTCAGTAGGGTGAATTGGAATGCTTGGATGTGATTGTGGAGTTTACTCAGGACAGTTTCTAAGTGTGGGGGAAGTACATGTTGGTCTTGATGTCTGCAGGTGATTATTTCATGTGGCTTACTAAGGGGAATCTGAGTGTTGTGCTTTTAATATGAAAGGAGTTTCTGAAGTTTTCAAACTTCTTCACCACATATTAGTTTTCTGTTTTGCTTGAGGGCAAGCAAAGGCCAAGTGTGGGGGGAGTTGATATATCATGGTTTTTACCGGTTTTAGACCATGATATAAGTATGTTTTAGAGTCTTTCATCGTGTCTTTAGAGTCTTTTCAGGTGTTTATTAGGCACATGCACGTTTGGAGCGGAATTGGAGATAATGGAGCATTTTAGCGCATTTGGCCGAGAGGAAGAAGTCACTGCCCATATTTGACGGTTGTGTCGATCGACACACATTTGGCATCGATCGATGCATGGCGTGACCAGACATTCTCGCGAGAGTTTAATGAAGAATGTGGATATTGCACTTTTACCCAGAAGTTTCAGTATTTACAAATAAGCCCCAAGACGTGATTAGGCTAATATAATTAGGTTTTTGAGTTTAGTTTTAGACACGCTTGGATACTTTGAGCTGAGAGTTTCTTAGAGCTTTTGGGGTTGATCTGAACTTGTACTGCTTTCTGCTTTTTGAGAAGATTTCGAACCCCTTTGATTCTTTACTCTCTTTTAATGCAATCTATTTATTCATTGATTATGTTTTCATTGATCATGTCTGAGTAGATTCATTGTTAGGTTTAGGGATTCTCGTTAGGGATTTCATGACTTGTTAGATTAATATAATCAGTTAAGGATTCATATCATAATTGTTCTTCAACCTGAATTGTGTTTAATGCTAGTTTCTAACCTGATCACTTAGAATCTAGACTCTAGGTTTATAAATTAACACGAAAGTGTAATTTAGAATCTGATCTATTTAGGTTGAGCAATTTAATTATCTGCAAAGAAATTTGGTTTAATTGAATTGTGAACAAATCGAACTTGCATTTAAGGCTAGTTTAATCTGTTAGGAATTGCAAAGAAATTTGAGTTTCTGCTAATTAGACTTAGAGAATTCTCGCAACGAAAGGTGGTTCATTCTACATCTGTGTTTGAGTTCTAGAACCGAGCTTAATTTGATCATGACTGATATTTAATCTGCTTGTCTGATTTCCTGAGAATTCCGTAGACTTAGCGCTTTTAGTTTATTGCTTTCAAAACCGTTCTTGCAAACTGATTTACTTTCTGATTAGTTACTATTTCTTGATTTCACCTAGCTTAACTTGAAGTTCTATAATCTATCGTAGGAATCTAGAGTCTCTGTGGATTTGATACCCTATATACTACTAGTTCACGTCTGTGCACTTGCAGTGTAGATCTAGGGGTTAAAACCTGATCGTATCATGAAGCACACCATCAATCCTTCGTCGCACAGTTGACTCACACTGAGCAGGTTTGCATTAAGACCCTTCACAAGATAAACATTTATTAGTTTCGGTAAATCTGAGTCAAGTGTCTTACCTTTGCCTTTTATTGTCCCTTGTCCTCCATCACCAAAGGTTACTTTGCCAGATTTGATTACTTTGATGTCTTTGAGATAATCTCTCGTCCCTGTCATATGCCTTGATCAACCACTATCAAAGTACCATTGGCTTCCCTCTTCTGGTTTTTCAGTAACAAAGGCCATATTGCATCGCAACTGTTTCTCTGTGGTACTCCTTGTACTACTTCCTGTGTCATACAAATCAGTTTTTCTTACCCAAATCTGATATATGTCCTTGTTCCTGCTGAATCTTCCTACTTTCCTGAGTTGTTGTACCCTTTGATGGAATCTGTAGCAGTAGGCTTTGTAGTGTCATATCTTTCCACAGTATTAGCAGCTCCTTGAAGATGTGTCATACGATGTCTGAGTTGGAGTCGTCGAGCTTGCACGTACAAAGGTGGTTTTTCCTGAGCTGGAACCAGTTCGTCCAGTATACTGATAGGTCAAGAATTAATCCCTATACTAACTGCAAGTGCACAGTGATGTAGTTGTAGTACTTAGGGTATCGAATCCACAGGGACTCCGGTCACACAATAGATTATCAGTAATTCAGATTAAACTAAGCGAAGCAATATTGTAAAGCAGTAAACAAAATAGCAAGTAAGTAAATCGAGCGAGGTGGTTGTAAGCAATTAACGAAGGTGTCAGGTTTCGGGAGTTCTCAGGATATCAGGAAATCAGATAAACAATCAATTGGATTCAATCTATATTGTTCTTGACCTAGATAGCTAAAATTTGGGTGATAGCCAGTGGCTCACTCAAGTTTAGTAAAGTATGGGTCTTGGATCATTATATTCATCTGAGGAAACATTGTTTGAATATAATGCGAGTTTTCTTAATTGTTAAGACTTCTCATTTCTTGAACATCATAACTAAACCTCCCTTGTTTTTCAGCTATGTCTAGCACAAACCATCGTAACAATTTCTCCTTGCGATCCGTCCTTGAGAAGGACAAGTTAAATGGATCCAACTTTCTTGAATGGTATCGGAGCTTGAGAATTGTTCTCAAACAGGAGAAAAAGGACTATGTCCTTGAGAAAGTTCTCCCTAAGAAGTACCGAGCCAATGTCTGGCAGTCAGATAAGGATGCTTGGGATAAGCATTCTAATGATGCAGTGGATGTGAGTTGTCTCATGTTGGCTACCATGAACTCGGAATTGCAGAAGCAATATGAGTACGTGGAGTCGCCAATACAGATGATCACTGGCCTGAAAAGTATGTTTCAGGAGCAGGCACGAACTCAGAGATACCAGACGGTAAGGTCTCTGATTGAGTGCAAGCTACCAAAGGGCGAACCAATTAGTCCTCATGTCATTAAGATGATGGGTTATATTGATAACCTGGGGAAACTGGACTGTCCCATTAGCCAAGAGTTGGCTACTGACATCATTCTTCAGTCACTGCCGTCAAGCTATGATCAATTTGTTATGAACTATAACATGAACAACTTGACGAAGACGTTGACTGAATTGCATGGGATGCTTAAGACTGATGAACCTAACATCAAGAAGGACACCCCAAATGTCCTTATGGTACAAAAGGGTAAAAAGTTTAAGAAACTTGGTAAGAACAAAGGAGATGGCAAGACGAGCTCGATTATGAATCCAAGCGAGTCTGGCCATGTTCCTAAGGTTAAAACCAGTCCTTCTGAAGATGTTAAGTGCCATTATTGTAATGGTTATGGGCATTTGAAAAGAAACTGCAATAAATTCTTGGAAGATTATGAGAAGCTGAAGAAGACGTACGAGACTTCTTCTTCAGGTATTATGTTATAGAAGTAAATGTTACTTCTTATAGTCCTACTTATTGGGTATTGGATACCAGCTGTGGTACTCATATTTTGTGAAAATGTGCAGGGCCTGAGCAAAAGTAGGACTATGGAGAAAGGACAAGTGGACCTATGAGTGAGAATGGAGCAAGAGTTGCTGCATTAACCGTAGGAGTATTTCATTTGTTTTTCCTTTTATGGCATGTTTTGAACTTAAAACTGCTACTATGTACCTGCAGTGAGCAGAAAGATTATTTCTATTCCTTGTTTGGATATGGAAGGATATCAGTTTTCAAGTTAAGAATAAGTGTTATTCATTTGATTACAGTGATATATTTTATAGTAGCAATCCATTAGAGAATGGACTTTATGTTCTAAACAAGAATGTGCCTAACTATAACATTAATACCAAGAGATTCAAGTCAAATGATACGAATCAAACTTCTCTCTGGCATTGTCATTTTGGGCCACGTAAATGAGAAATAGATTCAGAAGCTCCATAGTGATGGGCTTTTGGGCTCATCTGATTATGAATCACAATGAGTAAAGTGAATCTTGATTATTGGGTAAAATGACGAAGGCCCCTTTCAGCAAAGGTAGCATCGATCGACACAAACGATGTGTCGGTCGATACAGGTTGCGAACGAACAAAATGAAAGGGCCAGAGGCTTATTGGGCTTTATACATACGGATGTATATGGGCCGATGAGCACTAGTGCTAGAAGAAAATTTTAGTACTTCATTACCTTTACTGATATTTTCAGAAGGTACGGTTATGCCTTATTTATAAGGCATAAGTCATAATCTTTGAAAAGTTCAAAGAGTTCCAAAATGAAGTACATAATCAATTTGGCAAAGGTATTAAACCTCTACGATGAGATCGTGGAGGTGAATACTTAGGTCAAGAATTTAGTGATCATCTGAGAGATTGTGAAAGTGTTTCACAATTCACTTCTCCTGTATCGGACTTTATTAGATATGGTTCGATCAATGATGAGTCACTTAGATCTTCCATTATCCTTCTAAGAATACGCTCTAGAAATGTCTGAGTTTACTTTAAATAGAGTTCCATCAAAATCAGTTACAGAGATACCACATGAGATGTGGAATGTAAATGTTTCTGATTTATCCATCATGGAGATTTGGAATTGCGAGACTTATATAAAACGTTTAATCTCTGATAAGCTCACACCCAAATCTGATAAGTGCTACTTCATTGGTTGTCCTAACAAAACCAAGGCATGTTACTTTTACAACCAGTTCGAGAACAAATTGTTTGTTGCTCGGAACTATGTTTTCTTGAGAAAGACTTTCTTTCCAAGAAGATCAGTGGGAGTAAAAGTATAACTCGAAGAAATTCGAAAATCACAGGAGACTGCTCAACCTGATGAGGAAGAGCAGCAGTTGGATCTACAAAGAGTTGTAGAACCTGCACCTGTGGTGCCTAGAGTTTATAAAGGATCTGGTGAATGTATATTCGATATACATTTAAATGGCGAGTTTCTGAAGAAGTGTCGATCGATACAAAAGTTGCATCGATCGACACAGATCGCGAACCAAATATTGATTTTGGTTTATGACTTAATTAACTACGGTTTAAATCTTGGTTAATTAGGTCGTGGTAAAAGTATACATATGAGATATGTGTGCGCGACTTTTACAGAAAACTGAAGCTCGCAGATCCGAAAGGATCCGTCACGAACCCGAGAAATATGGATTTCTCGTAACCAATTACCGTGATCTACTGATCATTGAAAGTGACGGGCCTGCGAATTTTGAAGAAGCAATGATGGGCCTTGACTCCGAAAGTGGCTGAAAGCCGCTGAATCCGAAATGGGATCCATGTCACAGAACCAAGTATGACTTGGGCTGGTTTACCCGATGGTGTAGAAACCATTGTGAGTAAATGGATTTTCAAGAAGAAAAGTTGACATGGATGGTTATATTCAAATGTACAAAGCTAGGTTGGTGGAAAAAAGGTTTCAAGTAAATTCATGGTATTGACTGTGAAGAAACCTAATCCCGGACACCATGCTTATGTCCATCCGGATTCTCCTAGCAACCGCCACTCATAATAGTTATGAGATCTGGCAGATGGATGTGAAAACAGTTTTTCTTAATGGAATTCTGAAAAAGGATGTGTACCAGACACAACCTGAAGTTTTCATTGATCCTAATGAAGCTAGGAAGATATGCAAGCTTCATCGGTCCATTTATGGACTGAAGCAAGTATCTCGGAGTTGGAATCTTCGTTTTGATGAAGCAGTCAAAAGGTTTGACTTCGTCAAGCCGAATGTTTACAAGATGACTAGTGGGAGCGCAGTTGCATTTCTGGTATTGTATGTGATGGATTATGTGATTTCATTGGTGTAATTCACAGGTTACAACCTAGCACATAATCATCTAGGATCTAGGTGATTTGCAGTTGAATCATAAACAGATCAGATTCATTACCTTATGATTGCAGCGGATTGATCAAAGGAATGAAGAGATCAGTTAGAGCTGATGATTACCGGCTCCTCCTAGGTGTCCACACGCTTACAAGCTACGGATCAGGCTGCTAGACCAAGCTCGGAATCAACAGAGAGAGAGAGAGAAAGAGAGAGGACGGTTGGAGCTCAGAAAATCGCAGACCACTAGGGCTTCCTGCGCCTCTCCTCTTCCTTATATGGGCCCAAGTAATTAAACTAATGGCTCATTAGGCTTTTGGGCCCAAGGCCCAAATCAGACAAAAAGGCTGTATTTTGTCTAGCCCAATTCTCTGTACAAATACAGTAAATGCCTTGCATCTTACCGTATTAATTCCTTGTTAACTTTCCCGTTAGCTATGGTGTGTGACCCTTAGGGATCATACAATACTGGTAATAAGTCCTAAACTTATAGATCAAGAGCGGGCTCTAGCAAGTCATCATGATCACCCAGTATTTATGACTTATGTCTGATCTCGACACTTATCATACTTTCTAGAGATAGTACAGTAGATTTCAGGACATTCCCAACAATCTCCCACTTGTACTGGAATCCTACATTCCCTAATCCTTTTGTCTCAATATCTCGATCTGGCATAAGGCAAGATGCGTGTCATCCTTATATAGCCAGACCATGTTCATCGGACCAGATTTGATACTGACAATGCAAACGACTTGGGCAAGTCCGTTTGGGAGTGGCCACTCTCTTACCAGCTATCAAGTCTCCGATTGGCCTAGAGATATTACCTCCGTTAAACGGCAGGGACAAATCCCATCTTGTTCCATCACTCTCTTATAATACACCCAACCAAGCTCCCAGTTACGAAACAGCGTTAGACAATGATCAAAGCGCATCACTCCATGTGCAGCCACATGCATGCGAACTCAGGTCTAAGGACTATACTCTATAGTCGTATATGAGAACCTCTTATGACACAGATATTAATATCTTGTAGAGTTCTCATCAGCGGGCCATGTCCGGTCATATGCACCCCTACATATACCTATGTGTCGACTTTGATGCCGCGCATCTATGACCCCTCGAAACTTGGTCATAAGTCTCAACACAATCTAGTCTCAAGTGGTTGTTGGTGTTCCAATTTCAATAACCTTCGACTATGGACACTATGATTTATGTCATTTCGTTAAATATGGGGTTTCAGGATCAAGTCTACTCATGTACTTCGATGGCCCATATATAATGACATGAATCATTTTGGAACGATTATTTATATCACAGTTAAAATAATCCAGAAATCATAAATTTCATAAACATAAAATATTATGTTTACATGAACCTTTCAAAACAACTAAATAAAGCCCTTTACAAACTCCCACTGAAATTAAGACTACATCTTAATTTCACTTATCCTACAGCTACAGTCCGCGACTCGTGCTTAGGCTTAAGGAGTGGATTCGTTAATAGATTAGCAACGTTCTCATTCGTTGAAACTTGCTGATCTACTTAACACCTCTTTCATTTATCTCTCGGAATAGGTTATACCTACCCTCAAGGTGTTTGGACCTCTGATGTGCAGCTAGCCTCATCTATGCTGGGAATCACATCAAGTTCAGTGATGAACTCTTCTTTCCAAACAACCTCTTTCGCCACTACCCAAGCTGCGAAATGTTCAGCTTAAGTCATGGAGTCAGCAACAGTGCCTTGCACCGCTAGACAGACACAAGATATAACCGGACTGTGACCGGAAATCATCTTTGTCTGTTGGAAACTTGCCTTTCAGACTCTACCGACTTTTAGCACCTCACTTTCTCCGTAAATCAAGAACTTATCCTTAGTATTCCTCAAATACTTCAGGATATTCTTTACGTCTATCCAGTGATACTTTGCTGGATTTGACTGGTCTTTACTTGTCTTGCTTAACATTAAAGCAACATCAAAACAAGTACGTGTCATGGCATACATGATAGATCCAATTGCCGACGCATATGGAATCTCATCCATGCATTCAAGCTCAACAGTTATCGTAGGACACTGTTTCTTGCTTAACGTAATGCCATGTGACATTGGCATAAAACCCTTCTTGGAATGCTGAAAACGTGTAGGACTTTGTCAATATAAGAATCCTGACTTTGTCCTATCAGCCCTTTTGGATCTCTATCTTTAGATCCAAAATCCAAGAACATACGTGGCTTTACCCATGTCAATCATAAAACCAACTCCCAAGCCAGTCCTTTACCGACTGCAGCATTGGAACATTATTTCCGAGAATCAGTATGTCATCGACATACACTGTGAGAAATACAACATCGCTCCCACTTATCTATTAGTAAACGCACAGTTCCACTTCGTTCCTGTTCAAGTCAAAACCTTGACTACTTCAACAGAACGAAGATTCCAACTCCGATATGTTTGCTTCCATCCATGAATGGATCGATGAAGCTAACTTACACACAGTGTAATTTTTCGGAGTCCGGGCTCACTTTCGCTTCTGTGAATTTCGCAGGTTCGTCACTTTCAATGATCATCAGATCATGGCAACTAATCACGAGAAATCACTCTCGAATTAGTGACGGATTCATTCAGATCTGCGAACTTCAGGCTCTACAGGTGTAGTTTCTACAGAAATCTGTAAATCCATCCGCTGCTCTCCCTCAACAGGTTGAGCAGCCTCCTGTATTTCTCGAATTTCTTCGAGTTATACTTTTACTCCCACTGTTCTTCTTGGAAAGTAACTTTCCTTTTAGAAAACAGAATTCCGAACAACCTAACTTCGTTTTCGGAATGGACGTAAAAGTAACAAGCCTTGGTTTCCCTAGGACAACCAGCGAAGTAGCACAACTACAAATACTCAGTAAAGACGAATTTGGATTATTTCCAGTCCACATTTATGTGGTGTCTTTCAACTGATATTGGTGGAACTATTTCAGCGTAAACTTAGATATTTCTAGAGCGTTATTCTTAAAGAATATCATGGAAGATTCGTGTGACTCATCTTTAATCATTTCTAATAAGATCTGATTCTTTCTCACAGAAACACCTCCAGGTTTTCAGGAGAAATGAGCTGTGAAACGACTTCACACTCATTCAGATGATCACACCATCAATGACTTAAGTATTCTCACTCGTGATCTAATCCAGAGTCTCAATACTTCTGTCACTCAGATTCTATACCTCATTCTGGAACTCTTTCGACTATTTCAAAGAATTCTGACTCGTGTCTCATCAAATGAACACAGTCATACTCACTGAAGTAATCAGTAAAGATAATGAAGTACAGGAAATTTTCTCTGGCATTACTGCTCATCGGGCCACATACATGAGTATGTTCAATGTCCAATAAGCCTTTGGGCCTTTCTCTAGCTCGGCTAAGATGGGCCCTTTGTCTTTTGGTCCAGTAAGCAGAATTCAAGTCTCATAAGATATCCGATCAAATGAGCCCAAAAGTCCATAACTATGGGATTTCTGAATCCGACTTACTCTATGTGACCAAAACATTTACGCCAAGAAAAATCAGGTTTAATTCATCAGATTTAAACCAATTCAGTATTTATGTTACATTTAGGCACTCTTTGGTTTAAGATATAAAACCCATTCCTTGAATAGGGTGCTACAATCAATATTTCATTGAGATCAAAAGAACAAAACTTGTCTTTTATCAAAATGAAAAACATTCAAATTCTTACAAGAAAATGAAAGACAACTCTGCTTAAAGCAGGTACATTGTAGCAATTACTTAATACAAAACCAAGCCTCAAAGGCATCTACAAGTGAAAACCCTACTTCTGAGGCAGCATCCATAGCTCCTTCCAGACATGCAGTTCCACTTGTCCTTCCTTCAACGTTCTACTGTTGCTTAGGCTCTGCATATTATAACAAATATCAGTGCCACAACCAGTATCCAATACCTATAAGGTAGAACTTGAAGTAATAACATGAATACCTGAGGAAGTAGTCTCATACATCAACTTCAACTCCTCATAATCTTCCATGAATTTAATGCAATCTCTCTTCCAATGCCCAGTCTCTTTACAGTAGCAGCACTTACCAACGTAAGAGGTATCTGACTCGGGCTCAGAAGACACACGCTTGCCATGATTCAAAATCTGGACAACTTTGTCTTCACCCTTGTCAGCATTAGGTTTAGTAAACCTACCCTTCTCCTTTATGAGATTATACAGGGTACTCTTCACGTTTGGCTCAACTGTCTTGAGCATATCATGCAGTTCAGTCAGCGTCTTCGTTAAGCCTTTCTTGATATAGTTCCTTCTGAACTTATCATAGCTTGACGGCAATGACTGCAGAATGATCTCAGTTGCCAATTCTTGGCTAACTGGATAATCCAGTTTCCTCAGGTTATCAATGTAACCCATCATTTTACTGACATGAGGACTTACTGGATGATCATTTGGTAGCTTGCAGCTAGTGAGAGACTTAACCAACTGGTATCTCTCCACTCTTACCTGCTCCTGAAATTTCAATTTCAGGCTGCTGATAATCTCTATTGGCGACTCCATGTTCTCATATTGCTTCAGCAAATCTGAGTCCATGGTAGCCAATATCAGACCACGCACATCTACCGCATCATTATAATGCTTATTCCAAGCATCATATACTGCATGAGAGGCATTGGACCCGATCCTCTCGGGGAGAGCTCTCTCAAGGACATAGTCCTTTCTCTCCTGCCTGAGGACTAGCCTCAGGTTCCGCGACCAAGTCAAGAAATTTGATCCGTTCAGTTTGTCCATCTCAAGGACAGACCGGATCGAGAAAGTGTTTTGATTGTTTGTGCTAGTCATAACTGAAATTTAGAGATAAATGGAGTTTTAGTTATTTAGTTCATAAAAGAGTAATCTTAATAACTTATAAGAAAACTCGCATTGCATTCAAAATTTCTTTGTTTAACCTCATAAGAATGCAATGATTCCGAGACCCATGTTCAACTAAAACCAAAGTGGGCCACTGGCCGTCACCCAGAGTTAGCTTTACTTGGTAAGCATACACACAGCTAGTTATATCCATATAACTCTCGGTTGTGGATTGGGCCCAAGGCCCAATTCACCAGATGTCTCAAGGCCCGGGACTCCCGATGGCCTAGTCAAGGAAACCAATCTCTTACAGCCAAATAATCACTAAAGTCTGGGACTCCCAATGAAATTAGTGACTATATACTACTTTACTTACGCAAAAACAGACACCTCACACTGTAAGCCATATCTGTAATTGAATAAGCGTTAAGTAGCTGACAAGATTGGGCAAGACATCCAAGCTTGATATTGGTTTTGAGGATTTTAGGTTTTCTTTCCAAAAATAGAAGATTACTACTTTGGGAAACTTACTTATTTTAGAAACTTTCTAAATTTAGAAACATGCTAAATATAGAAATTTCTAATTTAATATTTTATTAAAGTTTTCGGTTGGATCACAAATTATAGGCCCAATTCTTGGCCCGAGACCACAGAATTCCAATTGGCCCAATAATTTGACATAACCGAGTCGGTTCATTAATTCTGGTCCAAGACCAAATTAACTACTTAATCCAACTGGTTATTTACTAAACCAGACCAGCTCTAAATTATTTGGTCCAACCAAATCAAACTTAGACCAGCCTTCGGTTTAGGTTAAAATTCAATTTTTTTTTGAATTTAAATCCGGTTTAACCAGAAATTAAATAATACCAATTGTATTAAATAATTTCCAGCAAACCGCGATTTGGGTTAACCGCTTGAACCATAATTATTCAATGATTGATTTTGATTTTTTTCAAATCGATAATTGCTTTTGACTAAAAACGATTCTCAATCTTAACAAACCTAACCAAATAATTGACTTTTCAATAATTGAATTTGACAAAAACGATTCTCAATCTTATTATCAAACAAAACAAAGTCAACATTAGGTCGTTTCATGCTATTCGCTTATGGACAAAACAGATTCTTATGATTATCAAACAAAATCAACATCGATTATGACATTCAAATAAGACAAAAACGTGATTATAAACAACAATCCAAATCGTTTCTCTTATAATAACACAAAGTCAAAAGCGATTACTATATTCACTAAAGACAAAAACACGTTTTGACTTTTCCATTATCGCTTATGATCAAAATCGTTTGTCCTTATTCTAATTAAACAATTGATTCTTAACATTCATAATCAAACAAATCGATTCAAGCAATTCACTAAAAGACAAACGATTTTGACATTGACAAACCTTATGATAATTAATTCAATCAACCGACTTTTCCAAAACACTTATGAACAAAACCGATTCTTGTGATTAACCAATTAACAAGCGATTTTCATATTAGGGTTTTACAAGTTCTAATCAAATTTCTTAAGCCAAATTCGATTCTTAACATTAAAACAACCTAAATATGATCCAAACAGCAAAAACCTAACGACCTAGGCTCTGATACCACTGATGGATTATGTGATTTCATTGGTGTAATTCACAGGTTACAACCTAGCACATAATCATCTAGGATCTAGGTGATTTGCAGTTGAATCATAAACAGATCAGATTCATTACCTTATGATTGCAGCGGATTGATCAAAGGAATGAAGAGATCAGTTAGAGCTGATGATTACCGGCTCCTCCTAGGTGTCCACACGCTTACAAGCTACGGATCAGGCTGCTTGACCAAGCTCGGAATCAACAGAGAGAGAGAGAAAGAGAGAGGACGGCTGGAGCTCAGAAAATCGCAGACCACTAGGGCTTCCTGCGCCTCTCCTCTTCCTTATATGGGCCCAAGTAATTAAACTAATGGCTCATTAGGCTTTTGGGCCCAAGGCCCAAATCAGACAAAAAGGCTGTATTTTGTCTAGCCCAATTCTCTGTACAAATACAGTAAATGCCTTGCATCTTACCGTATTAATTCCTTGTTAACTTTCCCGTTAGATATGGTGTGTGACCCTTAGGGATCATACAATACTGGTAATAAGTGTTGGAATTGTGTCCAGTAATCTCGGTACTGTCTCTAGAAAGTAAGAGTATGTCAATGATCAGACATAAGTCATATAATACTAGGGGTCATGATGGCTTGCTAGAGTCCGCTCATGATCTATAAGTCTTGGACTTATTGCCTTTATTATATGATCCCATATGGGTCACACGCCTAAGCTAACAGGAAAACATGTAGGAATGGTTTAGCAGAAGTACGGTAAAAGTGCTAGGCATTTACTGTACTTAGAGAGAATAAAACGGTTTAGGCACTGTGTGTCGATCGATGCACAAGGCGTGTCGATCGACAAAGTGCGCGAACGCCTCAGAGTAAATTGGCATTTGGGCCAAATGGCCCAAAACGAACTGAACGAGTTTTATATAAACTTAAGACGAGTTCAGGTCGAAATGAGCCCTAGCCGCGAGCCTCCTCTCTCTCTCTGCGCCGAGTTCCCCTAGTGGCCTAGCAGCCTTCTTCCTGATTGGTGTGCGTGTGTGAACCTCTGGAGGAGTTATCTCTCGGTGGCTCTCTGATCTCTGACATACCATCTCTTTCCGCTGCAAACAGGTATAAGGTGAGATCTATCATTGTTTCTATTCAAGAGAACCTAGATCAGCATGTTTAGGTTAATCTGAATCTGAGAATTGAATCAGGATCAACTAAACAATCCTTCAGTGGTATCAGAGCCATTGGTTCTGGTTTTTCTTGTTTAGATTCAAGTTTAGGATTGTTTTCTTGTTTAAGAAGTGTTTTGAATCAACTACTGATAAGAGAAATCACTTAAGTAACAAGAATTGAAACCTAAACATATGAAAAATCGCATGATCAAGCTATATGATTTGGTATGCGATCTGATCCGAGAGAATGAGTATCGGCTGCGATCGCATGGATCGATCGATACGATTGCATGGATCGGTCGATACAGACTCTCGGCAAAACCTGTTAACGCGTGAAAGCATCGATCGATGCAGGATCGATGCAGGTTCGATGTTGGTGCATCGACCGATGCGGTTGGTGCATCGATCGACACGGTTAGGGTTTTAGCTCGTTTCCGTGCATGCGCGAGAGCATCGATCGATACAGGATCGATGCACGATCGATGCAGGATCGATGCTAAGAGCATCGACCGATGCGGTTGATGGATCGATCGATACGGTTGGTTCATCGATCGACATGGTTGGTTTAAGACTCGGTTTAATATTTTGATTAAAATTAATTCGTCCTGGTTTAATAAACAGATTTAATAATTTTATTAAGTCTGGTTAAACCGGGACAAGAAATCCAATGTCGAAAGAATTATTGGATTTAGTGCCTAAACCAGGATTTTCTAATTTGATTTGGTTGGACCAAATAAATTGAGAAAATCCGGTTTAGTAAATAACCGGTTGACAATTGTGGTCGTCGTAGTAATTAATTTTGGTTAGACCAATTTTAATGAACCAGACCGGTTATGTCATCTAATTGGACGATCGGGTTATGTCTCGGACATAGACCAATTCTTCGGCCTCGGGCCAAGAAGTTAAAACGATTGGGCCAATTATTTGAGTCTTTCTTCAGATTTAATTTAAAATTTATTTTATAAAGAATATAAATCGATTTTAAATTAAAGTTTCCGATATTTTGAAATTAGAAAGTTTCTTAATTTATAGAAGTTTCTAGATTTGCATGATTCGGATTTTAAGAAATTTCTAAAGTTAGAAAGTTTCCAGTTTTAGAAAGTTTCCAATTTTAGAAAGTTTCCAAAAATAGTAGGTTTTCTAAAATGGAAAGTTTTCCGAAATAGTAATCTTCTATTTTGGGAATGAAATTTTAAATAAACCTACGAACCTCAAATAATATCAAGCGTTGGATGTCTTGTCCATTCTATGTCAGCTGTCAAAGCCCATTCAATTGTATTCATGGCCTTACAGTGTGAGGGTGTCTACTTTTGCGTGGGTAAGATAGTTTGTGATTCATAAAATGTCATTGGGAGTCCCAGACATTAATGATTACATGACTGTATAGTCTGGTTTTCTTGACTAGGCCATCGGGAGTCCCGGGCCTTGAGACATCAGAGTGGATTGGGCCTCGGGCCCAGATTCACAACCAAGAGTTATATCACGGATATAATTGGCCGAAATAGGGCTTACCGATATAAGCTAAGGTTGGGTGACGGCCAGTGGCCCACTTTAATCTTAGTTATATGTGGATCTTGGAATCATTATATTCTATTGAGGGTAACTTATGTTATTGAATATAATGCGTGATTAATCATATTAAATTTAATACGAGATTAATCATATTGAACATATTGACTAAAATCCTTTTATCTTATATTTCAGTTATGACTAGCACAAACACTTTCTCGATCCGGTCTGTCCTTAAGATGGACAAGCTGAACGGATCAAATTTCTTGACTTGGTCGCGGAACCTGAGGCTAGTTCTCAGACAGGAGAAAAAGGACTATGTCCTTGAGAGAGCTCTCCCCATGAGGATCGGGTCCAATGCTTCTCATGCAGTATATGATGCTTGGAATAAGCATTATAATGATGCGGTAGATGTGCGTAGTCTGATATTGGCTACCATGGACTCAGACTTGCGGAAGCAATATGAGAACATGGAGTCGCCAATAGAGATGATCAGCAGCCTGAAATTGAAATTTCAGGAGCAGATAAGGGTGGAGAGATACCAGTTGGTTAAGTCTCTCACTGGCTGCAAGCTACCAAATGATCATCCAGTGAGTCCTCATGTCAGTAAAATGATGGGTTACATTGATAACCTGAGGAAACTGGATTATCCAGTTAGCCAAGAATAGGCAACTGAGATCATACTGTTGGAACGTTTAGATGAATCTTGATTCAATTCCAGATTCAGATTATCCTAAACATGCGATCTAGGTTCTTCTCAGAATAGAAACAAATGATGATCTCACCTTATACCTGTTATTGCAGCGGAAGAAGATGGTATGTCTGAGATCAGAGAAACACCGAGAGATGAATCCTCCAAAGGTTCACACACGCTTTCACAGGAAACAGCTGCTAGACCACCAGGGGAAATCGGCGCAGAGAGAGAGAGTTTACGGCTCAAGTGTTAGGGTTAATCAGTCTGAAACTCGAGTTTTATGACACAAAACTCGTCCTGTTCCGTTTGGGCCATTTGGCCCAAATACCAATTAACTCGTCGGTGTTTGCGCACTGCATCGATCGTTGCACCTTATGCATCGATCGATGCACAGTGGCTAAACCTTTTATTCTCTCTAAGTACAGTAAATGCCTAGCACTTTTACTGTACTTCTGCTAAACCGTTCCTACACATTTTCCTGTTAGCTTAGGCGTGTGACCCATATGGGATCATATAATAAAGGCAATAAGTCCAAGACTTATAGATCATGAGCGGACTCTAGAAAGCCATCATGACCCCCAGTATTATATGACTTATGTCTGATCATTGACATACTCTTACTTTCTAGAGACAGTACCGAGATTACTGGACACAATTCCAACAATCTTCCACTTGTACTGGAATCTCTGTATTCATAATCCTTTTGTCTCAATATCTCGATTAGTCATAAGGCAAGATTGGTGTCATCCTTATAAAGCCTAATCTTGTTCATCGGACTCTGATTTGATACTGACAATCCAAACGACTCGGGAAAGTCCGTTTGAGCATGGCCATGCATTTTCCAGTATTCAAATCTCCGATTGGCCTAGAGATATTCACTCCATTTATATTGGAGGGACAAATCCCGTCTTGTTCCATCACTGTAAACTACTCATTTCATAATGTACCCAAACAAGGTCCTTATAACTATCGCAGAACGATAGCGTTAGACAATGATCAAAGTGCATCAGTCCATGTGCAGTCACATGCATGCGAACTCAGGTCTAAGGACTATACTCTATAGTCGTAGTAAGAATCTCTTATGACACAGATATAAATATCCTGAAGAGTTCTTATAAGCGGGTCTTGTCCGGTCGTATGTTCCCCAACATACACCTATGTACTGACTTTGATGCCGAGCATCTATGACACACTGAGACTTTGTCATAAGTCACGTACCAATCCAGTCTCACACGGTTGTTGGTGTTCCAATTTCAACAACTTTTGACTAGGGACAGGATGATATAAAACATCTATCAAATATAGGGTCTCATGATCAAGCTAAATGACTTTGATGACTCAAGATCAAGTCATTTACTTCGATGACCTATAAAATGGTTCATATCATTTTGGAACGATTATTTCATCACAGTTAAAATAATCTTGAAATAATAATTTCATTATCAAACATCTCAAATGTTTTACAAGAACATATCAATAACTAAATAAAGCCCTTTACTAACTCCCACTGAAATTAAGACTACATCTTAACTTCACTTATCCTACAGCTACAGTCCGTGACTCGTGCTTAGGGTTAAGGAGTGGCTTCGTTAATAGATTAGCAACGTTCTCATTTGTTGAAACTTGCTGATCTACTTAACATCTCTGTCATTTATCTTAAGGTGTTTGGACCTCTGATGTGCAGCTAGTCTCATCTATGCTGGGAATCACATCAAGTTCATTGACGAACTCTTCTTTCCAAACAACCTCTTTCGCCGCTTTCCAAGCTGCGAAATGTTCAGTTTAAGTCATGGAGTCAGCAACAGTGCCTTGCACCGCCAGACAGACACAAGATATAACCGGACTGTGACCGGAAATCATCTTTGTCTGTTGGAAACTTGCCTTTCAGACTCTGCTGACTTGTAGCACATCACTTTCTCCGTAAATCAAGAACTTATCCTTAGTATTCCTCAAATACTTTAGGACATACTTTAGGAAACTTGATTCTTTGCTGGATTTGACTGGTCTTTACTTGTCTTGCTTAACATTAAAGCAACATCAAACAAGTACGTTTCATGGCATACATGATAGATCCAATTACCGAAGCATATGGAATCCTATCCATGCATTTAAGCTCAGCAGTTATCGTAGGATACTGTATCTTGCTTAACGTAATGCCATGTGACATTGGCATAAAACCCTTCTTGGATTGCTGAAAAACGTGTAGGACTTTGTCAATTTAAGAATCCTGACATTGTCCTACCAGCTCTTTTGGATCTCTATCTTTAAATCCAAAATCCAAGACTTTCGTGGCTATACCCATGTCATTCACAAAACCAACTCCCAAGCCAGTCCTTTACCGACTGCAGCATTGGGACGTTATATCCGAGAATCAGTATGTCATCGACATACACTATGAGAAATGCAATATCGCTCCCACTTATCTATTAGTAAACACACAGTTCCGCTTCGTTCCTGTTCAAGTCAAAACCTTGACTACTTCAACAGAACGAAGATTCCAACTCCGATATGTTTGCTTCCATCCATGAATGGATCGATGAAGCTAACTTACATAAAATGTGATTTTTCGGAGTCCGAGCTCACTTTCGCTTCTTTGAATTTCGCAGATTCATCGCTTTCAATGATCATCAGATCATGCGAACTTTCAATGATTATCAGGTTCAACTAATGACGAGAAATCACTCTCGGATTAGTAATTGATTCATATCTGCGAACTTCAGGCTCCACAGGTGTAGATTCTACAGAAATCTGTAAATCCTTCCGCTGCTCTCCCTCAATAGGTTAAGCAGCCTCCTGTATTTCTCGAATTTCTTCGAGTTGTACTTTTACTCCCACTGTTCTTCTTTGGAAAGTAACTTCCTTTCTTAGAAAACAGAATGGTCGTAAAAATACTTTTAACTCCCACTGTTCTTCTTGGAAAGTAATTTCCTTCTTAGAAAACAGAATGGTCGTAGAAGTACCGAGCCTTGGTTTCCCTAAGAAAACTTCGAGTTATGCTTTTACTCCCACTGTTCTTCTTGGAAAATAACTTCCCTTCTTAGAAAACAGATTGGACGTAAAAGTAACAAGCCTTAGTTTCTCTAGGACAACCAGCGAAGTAGCACAAGTACAAATACTCAGTAAAGACAAATTTGGATCGATTCCAATCCACATTAACGTGGTGTCTTTCAACCGATATTTGTGGAACTATTTCAGCGTAAACTTAGATATTTTAGAGCGTTATTCTTAAATAATATCATGGAAGATTCGTGTGACTCATCTTTAATCTTTTCTAATAAGATCTGATTCTTTCTCACAGAAACACCTTCAGGTTTTCAGGAGAAATGAGCTGTGAAACGATTTTACACTCATTAAGATGATCACACAATCAATGACTTAAGTATTCTCACTCGTGATTTAATCCAGAGTCTTAATACTTTTGTCATTCAGATCCTATACTTCATTCTGGAACTCTTTTGACCATGTCAAAGAATTCCGACTTGTGTCTCATCAAATGAACACAGTCACACTCACTGAAGTAATCAGTAGAGACAATGAAGTACAGGAGATTTTCTCTGGCATTACTGCTCATTGGGCCACATACATGAGTATGTTCCAGGTCCAATAAGCCTTTGGGCTTTTCTCTAGCTCGGCTAAGATAGGCCCTTTACCTTTTGGTCTAGTAAACAGAATTCAAGTCTCATAAGATATTTTATCAAATGAGCCCATACGTCCAAGACTATGGGATTTCTGAATCCGACTTACTCTATGTGACCAAGACTTTATGCCAAGAAAAATCAGGTTTAATTCATCAGATTTAAACCAATTCGGTATTTATGTTACATTTAGGCACTCTTTGGTTTAAGATATAAAACCCATTCCATGAATAGGGTGCTACAATTAATATTTCATTAAGATCAAAAGAACAAAACTTGTCTTTTATCAAAATGAAAAACATTCAAATTCTTACAAGAAAATGAAAGACAACTCTGCTTAAAGCAGGTACATTGTAGCAATTACTTAATACAAAACCAAGCCTCAAAGGGATCTATAAGTGAAAAACCCTACGACTGAGGCAGCATCCCAAGCTCCTTCCAGACATGTAGTTTCACTTGCCCTTCCTTCAATGTTCTACTGTTGCTTGAGCTCTGCATATTATCACAAATATCAGTGCCACAACCAGTATCCAATACCTTTAAGGTAGAACTTGAAGTAATAACATGAATACCTGAGGAAGTAGTCGCATACATCGACTTTAACTCCTCATCATCTTCCATGAATTTAATGCAATCTCTCTTCCAATGCCCTGTCTCCTTACAGTAGCAGCACTTACCAACGTAAGAGGTATCTGACTCGGGCTCAGAAGACACACGCTTGCCATGATTCAAAATCTGGACAACTTTGTCTTCACCCTTGTCAGCATTAGGTTTAGTAAACCTACCCTTCTCATTCATGAGATTGTACAGGGTACTCTTCACGTTTGGTTCAACTGTCTTGAGCATATCATGCAGTTCAGTCAGCGTCTTCGTTAAGCCTTTCTTGATATAGTTCTTTCTGAACTTATCATAGCTTGACGGCAGTGACTGCAGAATGATTTCAGTTGCCATCTCTTGGCTAACTGGATAATCCAGTTTCCTCAGGTTATCAATGTAACCCATCATTTTACTGACATGAGGACTTACTGGATGATCATTTGGTAGCTTGCAGCTAGTGAGAGATTTAACCAACTGGTATCTCTCCACTCTTATCTGCTCCTGAAATTTTAATTTCAGGCTGCTGATCATCTCTATTGGCGACTCCATGTTCTCATATTGCTTCCGCAAGTCTGAGTCCATGGTAGCCAATATCAGACCACGCACATCTACCGCATCATTATAATGCTTATTCCAAGCATCATATACTGCATGAGAAGCATTGGACCCGATTCTCACGGGGAGAGCTCTCTCAAGAACATAGTCCTTTCTCTCCTGTCTGAGGACTAGCCTCAGGTTCCGCGACCAAGTCAAGAAATTTGATCCGTTCAGCTTGTCCATCTTAAGGACAGACCGGATCGAGAAAGTGTTTTGATTGTTTGTGCTAGTCATAACTGAAAAATAAGATAAAAGGATTTTAGTTAATATGTTCAATATGATTAATCTCGTATTAAATATCATATGATTAATCACGCATTATATTCAATAACCTAAGTTACCCTCAATAGAATATAATGATTCCAAGATCCACATATAACTAAGATCAAAGTGGGCCACTGGCCGTCACCCAATCTTAGCTTATATCGGTAAGCCCTATCTCGGCTAATTATATCCGTGATATAACTCTTGGTTGTGAATCTGGGCCCGAGGCCCAATCCACTCTGATGTCTCAAGGCCCGGGACTCCCGATGGCCTAGTCAAGAAAACCAGACTATACAGTCATGTAATCATTAATGTCTGGGACTCCCAATGACATTTATGAATCACTAACCGTCTTACCCACGCAAAAGTAGACACCCTCACACTGTAAGGCCATGAATACAATTGAATGGGCTTCGACAGCTGACATAGACTGGACAAGACATCCAACGCTTGATATTATTTGAGGTTTGTAGGTTTATTAAAATTCATTCCCAAAATAGAAGATTACTACTTCGGGAAACTTTCTATTTTGGAAACCTACTATTTTTGGAAACTTTCTAAAATTGGAAACTTTCTAAAACCGGAAACTTTCTAACTTTAGAAATTTCTTAAAATCCAAAACCCGCAAATCCAGAAACTTCTATTTTAAGAAACTTTCTAATTTCAAAATTTCGGAAACTTTAATTTAAAATCGACTTTATAGCTTTATAAAATAAATTTTAAATTGATCTGAAGAAAGACTCAAATAATTGGCCCAATTGTTTTAACTTCTTGGCGCGAGGCCCAAGAATTGGTCCATGTCCAAGACATGACCCAATTGTCCAATTAAATGACATAACCGGTCTGGTTCATTAAAATTGGTCTAACCAAAATTAATTACTACGACGACCACAATTGTCAACCGGTTATTTACTAAACCGGATTTTCTCAATTTATTTGGTCCAACCAAATCAAATTAGAAAATCCTGGTTTAGGCACTAAATCCAATAATTATTTCGACATTGGATTTCTTATCCCGGTTTAACCAGACTTAATAAAATTATTAAATCTGTTTATTAAACCGAGACGTTTAATTTTAATTAAATTAAACCGCGTCTAAACCCTAACCGCATCGATCGATGCTCTCAGCATCGATCCTGCAACGATCGTTCATCGATCCTGCATCGATCGATGCTCTCACGCGTGCACGAACGGTTATCAGGTTTGGCCGAGAGATTCTCGCGAGATCCATGCGATCGTTTGAACGATCCATGCGATCGCGGTCAATCTCTCGCGACTGCAACGATCGATCCTTGCACTGCATCGATCGATGCAATGCGATCTCTCGTGGTTGCATCGACCGATCATGCGATCGCATCGATCGATGCATCGCGATCACAGCCGATACTTCTTTATGAAAATCGCATTCTTCCAAATCAATATAGCTTGGATTTTTTGCGATTTCAAATGTGTTTAGGTTTCAATTCCTTGTTGCTTAAGTGATTTCTCTTATCAGTAATTGATTCAAAACACTTCTTAAACAAGAAAACAATCCTAAACTTGAATCTAAACAAGATGAACCAGAACCAATGTCTCTGATACCACTGTTGGAACGTTTAGATGAATCTTGATTCAATTCCAGATTCAGATTATCCTAAACATGTGATCTAGGTTCTTCTCAGAATAGAAACAAATGATGATCTCACCTTATACCTGTTATTGCAGCGGAAGAAGATGGTATGTCTGAGATCAGAGAAACACCGAGAGATGAATCCTCCAAAGGTTCACACACGCTTTCACAGGAAACAGCTGCTAGACCACCAGGGGAAATCGGCGCAGAGAGAGAGAGTTTATGGCTCAAGTGTTAGGGTTAATCAGTCTGAAACTCGAGTTTTATGACACAAAACTCGTCCTGTTCCGTTTGGGCCATTTGGCCCAAATACCAATTAACTCGTCGGTGTTTGCGCACTGCATCGATCGTTGCACCTTATGCATCGATCGATGCACAGTGGCTAAACCTTTTATTCTCTCTAAGTACAGTAAATGCCTAGCACTTTTACTGTACTTCTGCTAAACCGTTCCTACACATTTTCCTGTTAGCTTAGGCGTGTGACCCATATGGGATCATATAATAAAGGCAATAAGTCCAAGACTTATAGATCATGAGCGGACTCTAGCAAGCCATCATGACCCCCAGTATTATATGACTTATGTCTGATCATTGACATACTCTTACTTTCTAGAGACAGTACCGAGATTACTGGACACAATTCCAACACATACTACAGTCACTGCCGTCAAGTTATGATAAGTTCAAAAGGAACTATATCAAGAAAGGCTTAACGAAGACGCTGACTGAACTGCATGATATGCTCAAGACAGTTGAGCCAAACGTGAAGAGTACCCTGTACAATCTCATGAACGAGAAGGGTAGGTTTACTAAACCTAATGCTGACAAGGGTGAAGACAAAGTTGTCTAGATTTTGAATCATGGCAAGCGTGTGTCTTCTGAGCCCGAGTCAGATACCTCTTACGTTGGTAAGTGCTGCTACTGTAAGGAGACAGGGCATTGGAAGAGAGATTGCATTAAATTCATGGAAGATGATGAGGAGTTAAAGTCGATGTATGCGACTACTTCCTCAGGTATTCATGTTATTACTTCAAGTTCTACCTTAAAGGTATTGGATACTGGTTGTGGCACTGATATTTGTGATAATATGCAGAGCCTAAGCAACAGTAGAACGTTGAAGGAAGGGCAAGTGAAACTACATGTCTGGAAGGAGCTTGGGATGCTGCCTCAGCCGTAGGGTTTTTCACTTATAGATCCCTTTGAGGCTTGGTTTTGTATTAAGTAATTGCTACAATGTACCTGCTTTAAGCAGAGTTGTCTTTCATTTTCTTGTAAGAATTTGAATGTTTTTCATTTTGATAAAAGACAAGTTTTGTTCTTTTGATCTTAATGAAATATTAATTGTAGCACCCTATTCATGGAATGGGTTTTATATCTTAAACCAAAGAGTGCCTAAATGTAACATAAATACCGAATTGGTTTAAATCTGATGAATTAAACCTGATTTTTCTTGGCATAAAGTCTTGGTCACATAGAGTAAGTCGGATTCAGAAATCCCATAGTCATGGACTGTTGGGCTCATTTGATAAAATATCTTATGAGACTTGAATTCTGTTTACTAGACCAAAAGGTAAATGGCCTATCTTAGCCGAGCTAGAGAAAGGCCCAAAGGCTTATTGGACCTGGAACATACTCATGTATGTGGCCCAATGAGCAGTAATGCCAGAGAAAATCTCCTGCACTTCATTGTCTCTACTGATTACTTCAGTGAGTGTGACTGTGTTCATTTGATGAAACACAAGTCGGAATTCTTTGACATGGTCGAAAGAGTTCTAGAATGAAGTATAGGATCTGAAATGACAAAAGTATTAAGACTCTGGATTAAAATCACGAGTGAGAATACTTAAGTCATTGATTATGTGATCATCAGAATGAGTGTGAAATCGTTTCACAGCTCATTTCTCCTGAAAACCTGAAGGTGTTTCTGTGAGAAAGAATCAGATCTTATTAGAAATGATTAAAGATGAATCACACGAATCTTCCATGATATTTTAAGAATAACGCTCTAGAAATATCTAAGTTTACGCTAAAATAGTTCCACCAATATCAGTTGAAAGACACCACGTAAATGTGGATTGGAATCGATCCAAATTTGTCTTTACTGAGTATTTGTAGTTGTGCTACTTCGCTGGTTGTCCTAGAGAAACTAAGGCTTGTTACTTTTACGTCCAATCTGTTTTCTAAGAAGGGAAGTTATTTTCCAAGAAGAACAGTGGGAGTAAAAGTATAACTCGAAGAAATTCGAGACATACAGGAGGCTGCTCAACCTGTTGAGGGAGAGCAACGGATGGATTTACAGATTTCTGTAGAATCTACACCTGTGGAGCCTGAAGTTCGCAGATATGAATGAATCAGTTACTAATCCGAGAGTGATTTCTTGTCATTAGTTGAACCTGATAATCATTGAAATCTGCACCTGTGGAGCCTGAAGTTCGCAGATATGAATGAATCAGTTACTAATCCGAGAGTGATTTCTCGTCATTAGTTGAACCTGATAATCATTGAAAGTTCGCATGATCTGATGATCATTGAAAGCGACGAATCTGCGAAATTCAAAGAAGCGAAAGTGAGCCCGGACTCCGAAAAATTACATTTTATGTAAGTTAGCTTCATCGATCCATTCATGGATGGAAGCAAACATATCGGAGTTGGAATCTTCGTTCTGTTGAAGTAGTCAAGGTTTTGACTTGAACAGGAACGAAGCGGAACTGTGTGTTTACTAATAGATTAGTGGGAGCGATATTGCATTTCTCATATTGTATGTCGATGACATACTGATTCTCGAAAATGACGTCCCAATGCTGCAGTCTGTAAAGGACTGTCTTGGGAGTTGGTTCTAATGATTGACATGAGTAAAGCCACGTATGTTCTTGGATTTTGGATCTAAAGATAGAGATCCAAAAGAGCTGGTAGGACAAAGTCAAGATTCTTAAATTGACAAAGTCCTGCACCTAATCAGCATTCCAAGAAGGGTTTTATGCCAATGTCACATGGCAATACGTCAAGCAAGAAGCAGTGTCCTACGATAACTGCTGAGCTTGAAAGCATGGATAGGATTCCATATGCGACGGCAATTGGATCTATCATGTATGCCATGACACGTACTTGTTTTGATATTGCTTTAATGTTAAGCAAGACAAGTAAAGACCAGTCAAATCCAGCAAAGAATCACTGGATTGCCGTAAAGAATATCCTAAAGTATTTGAGGAATACTAAGGATAAGTTCTTTAGGTAAAGGAGAAAGTGAAGTGCTACTAGTCGACAGAGTCTGAAAGGCAAGTTTCCAACGGACAAAGATGATTTCCGGTCACAGTCCGGTTATATCTTGTGTCTGTCTGGCGGTGCAAGGCACTGTTGCTGACTCCATGACTTAAGCTGAACATTTCGCAACTTGGGAAGCGGCGAAAGAGGTTGTTTAGAAAGAAGAGTTCGTCACTGAACTTGATGTGATTCACAGCATAGATGAGACTAGTTGCACATCAGAGGTCTAAACACCTTGTGGATAGGTATAACCTATTCCGTGAGATAAATAACAGAGATGTTAAGTAGATCAGCAAGTTTCATCAAATGAGAACGTTGCTAATCTATTAACGAAGCCACTCCTTAGGCCTAAGCACGAGTCGCGGACTGTTGCTGTAGGATAAGTGAAATTAAGATGTAGTCTTGATTTCAGTGGGAGTTAGTAAAGGGCTTTATTTAGTTATTGATATGTTCTTGTAAAACATTTAAAATGTTTAATGAAATTATGATTTCAAGATTATTTTAACTGTGATGAAATAATCGTTCCAAAGTGATAAAAACCATTTTATAGGTCATCGAAGTAAGTGACTTGATCTTGAGTCATCAAAGTCATTTAGCTTGATCATGAGACCCTATATTTGATAGATGGCTTATATCATCCTGTCCCTAGTCGAAGGTTGTTGAAATTGGAACACCAACAACCGTGTGAGACTGGATTGGTACGTGACTTATGACAAAGTCTCAGTGTGTCATAGATGCGCGGCATCAAAGTCAGTACATAGGTGTATGTTTGGGAACATACGACCGGACAAGACCCGCTTATGAGAACTCTTCAGGATATTTATATCAGTGTCATAAAAGATTCTCACTACGACTATAGAGTATAGTCCTTAGACCTGAGTTCGCATGCATGTGACTGCACATGGACTGATGCACTTTGATCATTGTCTAACGCTGTCGTTCTGCGATAGTTATAAGGACCTTGTTTGGGTACATTATGAAATGAGTAGTTTACAGTGATGGAACAAGACGGGATTTGTCCCTCCAATATAAATGGAGTGAATATCTCTAGGCCAATCGGAGATTTGAATACTGGAAAATGCATGGCCATGCTCAAACGGACTGTCCCGAGTCGTTTGGATTGTCAGTATCAAATCAGAGTCCGATGAACAAGATTAGGCTTTATAAGGATGACACTAATCTTGCCTTATGACTAATCGAGATATTGAGACAAAAGGATTATGAATACAGAGATTCCAGTACAAGTGGGAGATTGTTGGAATTGTGTCCAGTAATCTCGGTACTGTCTCTAGAAAGTAAGAGTATGTCAATGATCAGACATAAGTCATATAATACTGGGGGTCATGATGGCTTGCTAGAGTCCGCTCATGATCTATAAGTCTTGGACTTATTGCCTTTATTATATGATCCCATATGGGTCACACGCCTAAGCTAACAGGAAAACATGTAGGAATGGTTTAGCAGAAGTACGGTAAAAGTGCTAGGCATTTACTGTACTTAGAGAGAATAAAACGGTTTAGGCACTGTGTGTCGATCGATGCACAAGGCGTGTCGATCGACACAGTGCGCGAACGCCTCGGAGTAAATTGGCATTTGGGCCAAATGGCCCAAAACGAACTGAACGAGTTTTATATAAACTTAAGACGAGTTCAGGTCGAAATGAGCCCTAGCCGCGAGCCTCCTCTCTCTCTCTGCGCCGAGTTCCCCTAGTGGCCTAGCAGCCTTCTTCCTGATTGGTGTGCGTGTGTGAACCTCTGGAGGAGTTATCTCTCGGTGGCTCTCTGATCTCTGACATACCATCTCTTTCCGCTGCAAACAGGTATAAGGTGAGATCTATCATTGTTTCTATTCAAGAGAACCTAGATCAGCATGTTTAGGTTAATCTGAATCTGAGAATTGAATCAGGATCAACTAAACAATCCTTCAATAAGTCCTAAACTTATAGATCAAGAGCGGGCTCTAGCAAGTCATCATGATCACCCAGTATTTATGACTTATGTCTGATCTCGACACTTATCATACTTTCTAGAGATAGTACAGTAGATTTCAGGACATTCCCAACAGTATGTTGATAACATACCACTTCTCGGAAATGAAGTTCCATAGTTTCAGTCTGTTAAGACTTGATTCGAAAGTTGTTTTTCGATAAAATTATGGGAGAAACCGTATACATTCTTGGAATAAGAATCTATAGAGATAGATTGGATAAGCTAATTGGATTGTGTCAAGATACTTATAGTGATAAGGCCTTCCACATGTCCAATATGCAGGATTCCAAGAAGGGCTTCGTGCAAATGACTCTTGGTATTACTCTTAGCAAGACGCAGTATTTTTCGACACACGCTGAGCAAGGGCGAATGAGGGTCAGGCTACTGCTAAAGGCATTAGATGTCTTAAGATGTGATCTTAATTTTAGTGGGAGTCATTGTTATTAATTTTAGTTATGATATGATGTTCGTATAAACATAATTTGATTATGTTATTGAAATCTGAAATAATAGTCCCAAAGTAATTTATGAAATTTTATAGGTCATCAAGTATGTGACTTGATCATGAAACCCTATAGATAATAAATGACATAAATTATGTTGGTCCCTGGTCGAGGTTGTTAAAGTGGGACATTAACAACCGCGTGAGACTAGTATGTGAGGTGACTGATGACTAAGTTTCATGGAGTCATTAATAAGAGTATTATAGTCAATCACATAGATATGTGTTGGAGAGAACTCTACGGGATAGTTATATAAGTGTCATGAGAGTTTTCATTACGACTATAGAGTATAGTCCTTAGACCTGAGTTCATCATGTTTTCTTACATGTGAATTGGTCCGCTTTAACCTTGTCAAACGTCAGCCGTAACTGGTGACTATAAAGGCATTGATTGGGCGTATCATGAAGCGTGTGAAGAGACAGGGATGGAACAAGATGGGATTTGTCCCTCCTATATAACAGGAGATAAATATCTCAGGGCCCATCGAAGATTTGATACTGAGAAATGTGTGGCCACACTCAAACGAGGTGATTGTCAGTCGTTTGTCTTGTCAGTATAAATCGGAGTTCGATGAACATGATCTTGGCTAAATAAGGGTGACACAGATCTTGCCTTATGCCAGATCGAGATATAGTGACGAAGGGATTGAAGGAATAGATGATTCCAGTACAAGTGGGAGATTGTTGGGAATGTCCTGAAATCTATTGTACTTACTCCAAGTGAAAGTCGTATTTTCAAGATGAGACAATCATATGAAACAAGGTAGTCATAATGCTTTGCTAGAAGCCACTTATGATCAATGAGTTTAGAGCTCATTGCTAGTGTTATATGATCCTACAGGGTCACACACCTAAGCAAACTGGACGTTAAAGACGAGGTTGATCATTAATGTAATGATCTGGTGAATGCATATTTGATATGCATTCGATATCAATATTCTGGGGCAGTGTCGATCGATGCAGATAGTGCATCGATCGATGCAACTCGCGGATTAATCAGATTAATTCGGTTTAATCGTTGGTTAATTCTGTTATGGTTTAAGTCGACATATATAAGATATATGGTCGACCTAAACTGATTTCTAACCTAATTCACAGCCACCAGAACTTGATTAGAAACCTCTGAAGAGATTGGATCTCTGTAGGCACTAGCATCCCTCATGTTCAGTTTATGTGCATGTGGATACCAGTAGAGGCGCAGCATTTTGAGGCGCTCTAGATCTCGATTATCTGCAAATCTTCCGCTGCTAATCACCAGGTAATTCTGAGATCCCAATGATTCAATTACATGAACCCTGGATCCTAGGCTTGGAATTCAGACCACGATTGCCTAATTGGATTAGGATCTGCTGGAAATTCCATCACATACTTGCACAACAGAGTGCATCCCAAGATGCGCAAAACGTACCTAAGGACCGGATGCCTAACCTGAATCACAGTGGTAGTCCGTGAGTGGTACCGCCCATTGCCAATGTAATCCCAGAACTACTGAGCCTCTGATGGGTCCCACGGAAGGGACATATCGATGCGCGTCGGCTCAGTGCTGAACCCATAGATCCTGCAGATATCGAGAAGGGGAACTCGATACCTGGCTCCTCGACACATGAAGGTAAAGGTACTTCCTGAAGCTTTCCTGCTGTCTGGGTTCAGGTAGATAACCCTGCAAGTGGCAAGCAGCTGTCTCACCAACTCCGGGTACAAGTCATACGGCTGCATTGGTATTGTCCCCAGACCAATGCCTCTGCACAGTGCCATAACCTGCTCATCAATGCCGAGACCCTTGCAGGTCGAGTAGTCAGCAAACTTAGTTGGCTTAAGCGTCATGCTACACCAACCGTTGTACAGCAATGTATCATACTCATGCCAGTACTCGTGCAGTGGTCTCTCTGTGAAATCATCTGTCGCGAGCAACTTATCAATATCCATGCCCCAGTCATGCTCAATGGGAATCAGAAGGTGATCCGCTCTTGGCCATGGTGGATGTATGGCTGCATGAACCAGCTGATAGTCCGCAGGTAGATCGGAGTCTCTGTGTAACCATTCCGGTGGTGGAATGTACTGACGTGTAGCGGTTGCAGCGGTGGCTCTGCGTTTGCGGGTTTGTCGAGGAGGCATCTGCAAAACAGAAATTAAAACAAATTAGTCTCGGCAATTTCTCTGTAGAATCGTCGAGCAACGATCGTTGCACGAGTGGCGACGATTATTTCAAAGCGATTTCGCAGTCGCTAAGCAACGATTTGAAATCGTGCCAAAATCAATCCACAACCTCACAATCAGCCATAATCCAGTTCTAATCACCCTAAAGTAAGTCTATAACAACATGCAATCATCATTTCAATCCAAAATTTCCTAATCCTAAAACCCTAAAATCAAATCCAAAAATGAAGAAATTGAGGTACATTACCTTGGATTCGCTTCAAATGGGTTAGAGATATAGAATAATCGTGCAAAAATAGAGAGAATAGGACTTTGATTCAACAAAAACAATGAAGAATTGAGAGATTTAGGCGATTTGGGGGTTTTTTGCGTACGGTTGGCGAAATGAACAAGAAGAGAAGAGAGAAGGGTTTAAGGCACTTACCTCGATCGTGGGTGCAACGATCGTTGCTAATGAGCAACGATCGATGCTAGTTGAACCGAATTGATTTCGGTTTAGCACGCGTACCTTAATTTTGTAGTTTTAAACCAATTGCAACTACCGTTGCAAATGAAGCAACGATCGTCACACATCTCCAGACTCGTGTTCTGTATCTAAAACTCAGCAAAAACAAATAAAAACGTGAAATCCTAAGAAAAACACCAAAATTAAGAAAGAAAAATACTAGAACCTATCAGTGGGTTGCCTCCCACTCAGCGCTTGTTTTAAGTCATTAGCTTGACTTTTGGAAGAGATCAGACTCATGGGGGTTTCAACAGAGACTTTGAATGTCTCTGTGAATATATCTTCATCCAAGGAGGTGTATAGGCTGTCAGATCATGAGGTCTCCCAAGGAAAGAGTAAACAGAATCAGGGCGGGAGCGAAGCTTGGGTGGGATACTGCGTTTTCCTACATTCAAAGCAATGCGGTCAGGAGGTTTAATCTTAGGTGATTTATACCTTACCTTTGGTGTAGATCTGATGTCTGGAGCTTTCTGCTTATGAACAGTTGCATGTACTGAAGATGTTAGAGTAAATTCCTGTGGAACCACCATCTCCTTGTCCACCATTACCATGCACTGAATTATATCTTTAGACCTTACAGGAGCTTTTGGGAATGGTATTGGAGGTTTATAGATCTTTTCCTTAGCATCTCCACGAGGTATAAGTGAGACTGGTTCTTCACGGTGTGCAACGGTCGGTGCACATGGTGCAACGATCGATACAGGTATCTCAGCTCGAGTTCCAACTACAGTCTCGGGTTCCTTAGCTTCCTGGCCTAATTCAGCAGTCACAAACTCAACTTTCTCCTCTTCACTTGGTCCATTATCAGTCTGAACTATCCAAGCCAAAAGATCAATGTCAATCTCTGTTGAGTCTGGTCCGTCGAAGCTCTCAAACTCAGGGAATTCAATCTCAGATTCTTCTCTGTTTTCCACAATTTCCATAGCCTTAACTGCAAGATATGGTCCCTGGTCCAGCCTACGGTCAACCTGAATTGGAATGTTGTTGACATGAGCTTCTTGAACATCCTTCTTGTTGACAGAACTTGAAATCTGATCCACTTGCGTATCCAGCAGCCTCATATGAGTGTTCAAGGACTCAAGCTTACTACTCAAATCAGCGTACAAGGTCTCAATCCTCGAGTTGAAAAACACAGTGGTCTGTTGTTGTCCTTCAAGACACTGCTCCATCATGACTTCAAACCTGCTCTTATGTGTGGGTGCAGGAGTTGCTTGGTGAGATGAATAACCATAGTCTCTCGATCTCAGAGCGTAATTAGAATTATGTCTCTGCTGATTTCCACATGTATGTCCATAATAATCAGCTCCAGCTATATAGTTCACTTCTGCAAACCTTCCGGCTACTGCATCAGCTTGGATTTGTCTCTTCCCAAGTAAGATGTCCTGGATAGAATCAATCTTATCTCTCATCTCAGCTACCTGCCCAACCAATGCATGATATTCTGGTAGGATGGGGTTTCCTTTCCCATCTAGTTTCTGACCTTTTGCGTTGCATATATGACCCTCTTGGTCTCGTAAAACGCCGTTTTCACCGCGAATCAGAATCACAGGTTCCATAGAGCGAAACCTGCTAAGTGCTCAAGCTCTCGGTATCTCTAGTTTCGCCTTGTGTTGATCGATGCAGATAGAGCGTCGATTGATGCAGTTGCGAATCAGTGTCGATCGACACACATGACCGTGTCGATCGATGCAGTGCGATTCCTGCAACACCAAAGAAACAAGAACGTGAGTAAACAAGAAAAATAAAAAAAATGCTTAATCTAAATCCTAGTACTGAATCTATCGGCGAACTCAAAGAGTCCCCGGCAACGGCGCCAAAAACTTGATAGGTCAAGAATTAATCCCTATACTAACTGCAAGTGTACAGTGATGTAGTTGTAGTACTTAGGGTATCGAATCCACAGGGACTCCGGTCACACAATAGATTATCAGTAATTCAGATTAAACTAAGCGAAGCAATATTGTAAAGCAGTAAACAAAATAGCAAGTAAGTAAATCGAGCGAGGTGGTTGTAAGCAATTAACGAAGGTGTCAGGTTTCGGGAGTTCTCAGGATATCAGGAAATCAGATAAACAATCAATTGGATTCAATCTATATTGTTCTTGAACTAGAATCACGAAAGTAAAACTAACCAGCTGTCGCTGCGATAATTATCTATGTCTAACAACCTAGAAAGCCAAATTTCTTTGCGAATTCTAGAGTTCTAAACATGCATTAATTCCAAGTTCGTTCGTTCACAATTTCTCTAAACCAAATTCCTTTGCGAATAGACAAATTGCTCACCTAATCAGATCTAGTTAAATAAACCAACTGTCGTTGCGAGAATAAACCTAGAATCAGTAATCTAAATGGCCAGTTCAGATCAAGCTTTAAGAACAGATTAGATGAAGAACTAGATGATGAATCCAAATAAATCAGTTAATCTAACATTCTTTCAAATCCCGAATGAGAATCCCTAACCTAACAAGAGATCTACTCAGACATAGCAATCATAACAGAAAACATAGTCAAAATAGATATCATAGAATAATCAAAAGAATAAGAACAGGGGTTCGAAATCAAGTCTCTTTCGAGAACAAAACCAGCCCCTAAAACTCTCTGTGAAAATAAAACTTAGTTATGAAAGCCTCCCTAACAAGCGGCTGTAAAACCTAATTATAAACTAAAACACGTTTTGGGGCTTTTTTGTAAATATCATGAACTTCTGGGCGCAACTGCAATTGCATCATTCTTCATTAGATCACCGTTTGGCCCATCTCGCATATGCAACGATCGACGCCAAAGGTGTGTCGATCGATGCAGCTCTAAAATATCGACAGTGAACTCTATCTCTCGGCCAAATACTCCAAAAAGCTCCAGAAAGTGCCATAATCACCAATTCCGCTCCAAATGTGCTTGTACCTAATAAACACATGAAAAGACTCTAAAACATAGTAAAAGACTCGATAAATAAGATATATACCATGGTTAAAAGCCCTAAAATCCATGGTATATCATATACCCAAGTCCTGACTTTGTGTATTACTGTCTGCCATAGCTCAGAATGGTATCCAGTTGCTTGGTTCTTGCAAACATGTGAATTTGGCGATGATGTTGTTCTAGCTCGGATTGTAGCTGTTTTGTTACTTCCTTTTCGTTCCTCAACATCAGCTCCAATTCTTCTGATTTCTTAGCCAGTGTCAATTTTTCTTTGATTAAGTTGACACTTTCGTTACTGAGCTTCCGTTATGTTTCCAGTTCAACTTGTAGTGACTCAATCTGTGATTCAAGCCGCTGCTTCGTCTGTATTAGAGCAGTGTTCTCTAGCCCAATTTTGATGAGAGTATCCCTTACCTCCTTGTAGATGCTTACTTGATCTGCTTTTGTTTATGAATCTGAGTCAGATTCATTCCCTTCAATTTCTGCAATCCCAAGAAATGCTACAAAGTTGTTGACTTCTTCCTCATCACTTTCCTCATCTGACTCATTATTGTTTACTCCCAGCAAAGATTTTTCCTGTTTTCGTTTCTGGTCATTTACATATTCTAGGTGACTGTGTCTAGTCCCTTTACATCCAAAGCACTTCATCTCTCGTCTTCTGACTGTTGGACATTCACTTTTGAAGTGTCCAAACCCTTTGCACTCATGACACTGCATCTCGGACTTTTTGTAGTCTTCTCTCCATCAGTTGATCTTTTGGTGTTCTTGTATGAGCTTTGTCATTGTTCCACTCTTCTTAGAGCACGATCAAATCTCCGATCAATGAGACTTACTGGATCTTCTCCTTCGCTTTCTTGACTGGTTTTTTCTTGTGAAACAAGTGCAATACCCTTGTGTTTCTTTGTCCCATCCAGTTGTAGCTCATGAACTTGCAGCATTCCGACTAACTCATCAAAACTCATACTTTCAGTGTTAGCTGATACACTCAGTGCTGCTTTGTATGGCATGTACTTTGCTGGTAAGTACCTTAGGAATTTATTTACCAGTCTCTTGTCCTTGTACTTCTTACCAAGAAGTGATGCTTCTTGAGCTAATGAGCTGATTTTGGCACTGAAGTCAGAGATTGTTATCTTCCATCTTCAGATCTTCAAACTTGGTAGCCAGAAGATCTTTTCTTGAGTCCTGTACGTTCTTCGTTCCTTCAAAGTGAATCTGAAGAATATCCCATGCTTCTTTAGCTAGTTCACATCATTGTATCAGCTCAAACTGTTTCTTGGCTACACCACAATGAATTGCAGTCAGAGCTCTGGAGTTGAATTTGGACAGCTTGAGTTCTACTTCAGTCCATTGTTCTTCCGGTTTGGGTACATCGAATCCTGCCTCATTCCTAATAATAGGGGCTTTCCAACCTGACTCGACGGCTTTCCATGCATGCAAATCATTACCTTTGATTTTTGATATTGTTCCGGCTTTCTAGAAGCCATAGTTGGTCGCATCCAGTATCACTCTAGAGTTATTGATTAGCTCATTGTAGTTCTCCATTTCTTCTACAGAATCTCACCTGTATATATGAGCAAACAAGTGTCTGCTCTGATACCAATTGAAAATGTGAGACTAACGTAATACAGAATGTGACACAAGGGTAATCTTTCCAAATATTTTTTATTGCAAAGCAAACAACTGTTTCACCTTAACAACCTAGTCTCTTACCTGCTTTTCGATCTAACAATGATCTCAAAGCTCATAGATTCACCCTTAACACCAACCTTGATTCTTATCTAAGAATACACAAACCCTTGTTAAAAGAAATCTCTCTCTTTCTAACGCGCACCAAGAACATATGCCCTAGATGACCTATTTATACCTCATAGGTCATCGTCCAACTTCCTAACACTCTTAGGTATATTTCCTAAACACTTTTAGGCATATTTCCATTTATCTCTGTCTAGGAAAAAGCCTATTTTCCTAAACTCTTTTAAGTGCATATTTCATTCGTATCTTCACTGATCTTCATGTCCAGCTCAACTACTTTGTGTTAGCTTCGTCCTCGTTAGCTCATAGCATCCTCAGCTTCCATATCAGTCAGCTCTAGCTTACGTTCTATCCGATCTCTGTCGTTGATTCAGACACTGTCGCATCTGTTTGATTTAGCTGCTGTCATAGCTCAACCCCCCCACTCACTGCCATCTTCATAAGGTAAGGTACTTATTCAACCATTCAAATCTCATTTTAGTTTTTATTTTTTTCAAAGCTCATTGTCTCTTGCAGTAGTTTTTTAAACTCTAATCCATAGACTTAAAGAGTTTTACTCTCAAATGTTTCAAATTATTTTAATCTCCTAAGCCTTTTCATTCATCATCTTTTCTTAACATCTCTGAGCATAGTTTACATATTTCATCCAAAACAAGGTGAGTTTTCAGTTTCCCTGCATGTCTCTGTTTCGCATTGGTTTCACTAACATGACCGTTTGTTTCGAAAACTCCAGCAAAACAGACCATCATGGTATGTGCGGAGTCAAATCACCAGAAAAATCGAACGGATTCTATAACACATCAAATAAGTAAGGTAATTGATGTACACAAGGGGGAGAGAAAAAAAATCGAAAATTGCTAAATTATAGAGTAGCAAAACGTAATGTTATCAAATATCATGAAGGCTTGTAATAAGCATAAGATGATTTGGAGAGCAAACAGAAAGAAGGAATGAAGAAATGGAGAAGAAGACTGTTTGTGACAATTATAACCCCACTAAACCCTAAGGCATAAACTAGCTAGTGTGACAATTACAAGTCACGTGATTGGCGCTTTCCTTGTGCCTACCTCAAAGAACCTTGTGTAGAACCAAAATTTACAGCACTACGTTAAAAGCGATTTAATCACGAAAATAAAATAGGCGTTAAGGAAATGGTATCAAAACAATCAAACAGAAGGAGAATAAATCAGAATATATGGAGGCGAGATTTGATCTCTTTCCTTAACTCAAAGAATCATCCGTAGTGTGACAGGTTAAATCAAGATTCATGAGTCCCAGGATACAACCATATGAAACAGTATCGCAACACTCAATATCGGTTCTGTCGAACATATGAACTACGATACTTTCGAAATTAGAACACTAACCTAAAAACAGAAGAAAATTGAAGGAACTTTTGTTTGTGTTTTTCTCTGTGTGATTTTTGTTTTGGGTGCTATAGTAGAGAGGCTTAGGGGTCCTTTATATAGGATTCAAAGGTTTCCACAAAATGGAAATTTGCTTGTCTAGCAAGTTTCCACAAAATGGAAACGTTTACACAAACTAGAAATTTTACTTGTCTAGCAAGTTTCCACAAATTGGAAATTTACTTGTCTAGCAAGTTTCCACAAATTGGAAAATTTCCCTTCCATATCTTTATGGGCTTAACACATTTCTTTTCACACAAACACAATTTAATAAAGCCCATGTCTTAACATCTCTTTATTAAATAATTGTTCCAACAATCCCCCACATGAATAGAAATGACTCTAAACATATGCAGATGCAACTATCTAGACAGACTCAGTGAACTAGATAGACTTGACTAGACTAGACTAGATTTCACTAGACTAAACAAACTTTCGAGAGTATACGAAAATGTAACTGCATATGAGAGGTAGCATTTTTCAGCTTTGAACCAATCATTTCTGATATATGTCGGGTTTACTCGGCAAGGAGGTGAATGCGATGTCTTGAACCACCCGGACTTTGATGTAAACTGAGACAACATATATCGCACAGCGACATCCTCTCGTAGAACTATGTTCTTTATTGTGTTCATTGTGGCCTTGAACATGCCTGGTATTCGTGAGTGAAGTTGGAGAGTATAGCCTTACATTCATTCTCCTAGAAACGGTCCCATTTCACACTCACTAGGTGATCTGCCATCAGCTTTCTTTCCAGAACTATTCGTCTATACTCCAGCTCTGGAATCATTAAAAGTCAACGCTTAGCCTCATTACACACATATATGACTATTTATCATCCTAAGAATTGGGCAGAGTTATAGTGCTCAAACCTGAATTAGCTCAATTTCGTTTTCCCTTTGAACCTAGATCTTGGGATCTCCAGTCACATAGGTGGGGTGTCCATCAAACGTCATCTTTTTCATAGGCTTTAAACCCATTCCTTTTGATGATTTCACAATTTGATCTCTCGGCAAGCTTTTTGTGAACGGATCCACTAAATTATCAGCCGACTTGATGTAATCTATCGTTATTACACCACTTGATATCAAATATCTAATGGTCTTATGTCGTCTTTGTATATGACGAGATTTACCATTGTACAAATTACTCAGTGCCCGTGAGATAGCTGACTGACTATCACAGTGTATGTACGCGTAGAGCTGGCACTGGTATTTTCCACATCGGGATATCTTCCAAAAAGTTCCGAAGCCATTCTGCTTCCTCTGCTGCTTTGTCTAAAGCTATGAACTCTGACTCCATGGTTGATTGAGCCATGAGTGTTTGCTTGGAAGATTTCCAGGATACTGCTCCACCAGCAAGAGTGAATACATATCCACTCATAGATTTGGAGTTTCTTGAATCTGAAATCCAATTAGCATCACTGTACCCTTCTAGTACTGTTGGTTCTTTTTCAAAATGAAGCCCATAACTCTTAGTATTTCCCAGATAATTCAACAATCTAGTTATGGCTTTCCAATGAGTATGACTTGGATTACTCTTGTAGCGACTTAGTACATTTACCGAGTGCGCTAAATCGGGTCTAGTACAATTCGTCAAGTACATTAGACTCCCGATCACTCTTGCATACTCCAACTGTGACACAGGTTCACCTGAATTCTTTGTCAAATGAAGTTGAGTGTCAACTGGAGTTTTTGCTATCCCGTTTGAGTAGTTCTTAAACTGTTCTAGGATCTTTTCAGCATAATGATCTTGAGACAGGGTTATTCCTTCGGAATTTTGAGTGATCTTAATTCGCAGAATTACATCTGCTAATCCCAAGTCTTTCATATCAAATTTCCCACTAAGCATATTCTTAGTTTGTTGGATTATATCCTTACTGCTTCCCATGATAAGCATGTCATCGACGTATAAACAGAGCAAAACATATCCATGAGGAGTACTTTTGATGTATATACACTTATCACATTCGTTAGTGTGAAAGCCATTTGACATCATTACGTTGTCAAAATTTTCGTGCCATTGTTTTAGCGCTTGTTTAAGTCCATATAATGACTTCACAAGTCTACACACTTTCTTCTCTTGCCCAGAAGCGGCATAACCCTCAGGTTGATTCATGTAGATTTCTTCTTCTAAATCTCCATTTAGGAAAGCAGTTTTTACATCCATTTGATGGATTTCGAGATCTCTTAATGCTGCAATTCCAATCAGCATACGAATCAAAGTTATTCTCGTTACCGGAGAATAGGTGCCAAAGTAATACAACCCTTCCTTTTGTCGGAATCCTTGCACCACAAGTCTAGCCTTGTACTTGTCTATGGATCCATATATTTTCAACTTCGTAGTGAAGATCCATTTGCACCCAAGTGGTTTGCACCCTTGCGGTAAATCAACCAACTCCCATGTATGATTTTCCATAATGGAATTGATTTCACTATTTGCAGCCTCTTTCCATGACGGTGCATCAGGTGTAGACATGGCTTCAATGAAAGTTTTTGGCCCACTTTCTGATAGAAATACCGTTATGAACTCTGAACCGTATGTCTTTCCTTTACGAGCTCTCTTTCTTTGTCTAAGTTCAATTTCCTCTTCTACTTCTGCTTCTTCGTTTATAGAAGGTCCAGAAGTGCTTGCCTCATGGCTAGCCTCTCGTTCATCACGAGTTCTCTTAGGATTTCCCTTATCCTTGCATTGAAACACCTCTTCGAAGAAGGAAGCATTCCTTGACTCCATTGTCGTGTTCACATGGATATCTGGTATATCAGATTTATGTACCAGAAAACGATAGGCACTGCTATTATGTGCATATCCGATGAATATGCAGTCTACCGTCTTAGGTCCGATGGTGACCTTTTTCGGGAGTGGCACTGCTACTTTTGCCAGGACCCTACACTTTCAGGTATTTGTATGAAGGTACTTTACCTTTCCAAAGTTCATATGGAGTTTTTCCAGTCACTTTGTGTGGTATTTTGTTCAGGATGTAATTAGAGGTAAGCAGTGCTTCCCCCAACATGTTATGGGCTAACCCAGATTCCTGCAACATTGCATTCATCATCTCCTTAAGAGTTCGATTCTTTCGTTCCGAAACTCCATTAGACTCTGGTGAGTAAGGAGCGGTTGTTTGATGAATAGTACCATGTTTTCTACAGAACGCATCGAAAGGTTCATTGTATTCACCTCCTCGATCACTTCTAACCATTTTGATAGTTTTATCAAGTTGGTTTTCAACTTCGAGCTTGTACTCTTTGAACTTTTCCAAGGCTTCATCTTTACTTCGTAATAGATACACATAGCAGTATCTAGTGCAATCGTCTATAAAAGTTACGACGTACTTCTTTCCACCTCTCGTAGGCATAAATTTTAAATCACACAAATCTGTGTGAATTAAACCTAGAAGTTCGGTTGTTCTTTGTAAGCTTGGTGATGGCGTTTTTGTGAGTTTGGCTTGGACACAAACTTCACATTTATCTTTGCTTATCTTGTTTTTAGGAATCAAGTTCATGTTCATCAATCTACTCGTAGACTTGAAGTTAACATGTCCTAAACGTTCGTGCCAAATATTTAATGACTCCACAACATAAGCAACTGGTTTCTTTTCATTCATCTTAAGGTTCTTCGTGGTAGAAACCTCGGTTACATCAGTTTTACGAATGAATGCCAGAACAGACGTTTTAAACAACCCATTAGAAACGAAACCCTTCCCCAAAAACATTCCATTCTTGGAAAAGATCAGCTTATCTCCTTCCAGCTTGATGGTGAATCCATTCTTGCTCATAAGATATCCAGAGATCAGATTCTTGCGCATGTCCGGCACGTGGACCACATTCATAAGTGTGAGCTCTTGCGCAGAGGTGAGCTTCAGAACAACCTTTCTGTGACCTTCAATCTTCGAAGTCGCGGAGTTTCCCATCAAGAGCGTATCATCACCCTTGTTCTTTGTGTAGGTCGAGAACATCTCTCGATCCATACAGATGTGCCTTGTTGCTCCAGTATCAAACCACCAAGTCTTCGGGTGGCTTTCAGCAACATTAGCCTCAGTGACTATAGCACACATGTCAGCTTTGGTCAAGTTAGCTTGAGCCTTCTTGCTGCGACATTCAAACTCTTTGTGACCTTGCTTTCCGCAGAAATTGCACGTCCCCAAGAACCTTTGAGAGGTTTGACCATTCTGGCCATTCTTGTTCTTGAACTTCTAGGAGTTCTTCGGTGGCATCTTTCATTTGCCTTTGTCAAGGCGTTCTTTGTTTTGCCACTTGCCTTGCTTATGGCCTTGGTGTTCAGCCATATTCACGTTTTCATGAATCCGAACACCTTTCCCAATTTGTTCCCGATTTGTAGACTCCACATGAAGTCTCACAATCAAGTCTTCAAGGCTCATCTTCTTTTTCTTAAGCCTGAGGTAGTTTTTGAAGTCTGACCATCCAGGAGGAAGCTTCTCAATGATGCAACATCCTTGATAGGTCTCACACAACTCCATACATTCAGCCTTGATTTCATGGAGAAGTTTCTGGATTTCTCCAACTTGCTCCATCAGTGGTCTTGAGTCCACCATCATGTACTGCTGAAATTTCGCCACACTGAATTTCTGAGTACCAAAATACTCAATGCGATACTTTTTGTCTAAAGCATCCCACAATTCCTTAGAGGATTCAGAATTACTGTGCACCTCATACAGAGATTCAGAAAGGCGATTCAGGATGTAGCCTTTGCACAGGTAGTCGTTGTGTCTCCAAGCTTCAACACTTGCGAGAGCATGTGGACTGGTGTTGTCTTCTGGGAGGACAGGTGATATATCATGGTTTTTACCCACTTTATACCATGATATAGTTGTGTTTTTAGAGTCTTTTGTATTAGTTTAGAGTCTTTTACAGGTTAAATCAGGTTTGGAGCTAATTGGAGATATATGGAGCATTTTGGGCATTTTGGGACGTTTTGGCCGAGAGCTTTATTCACTGTTCGATTATTTGATGTTGCATCGATCGACACGCATTGTGCATCGGTCGATGCAGTCGCGAGATGGGCCGTACGCGTCGGCGTAACCAGTATTGAAGATTTGCAAAGAAGCCCAAGATACTTTCAGTATTTACACAGAAGCCCCAGCCGAGATTTTGCCTATATATACTAGTTTTTGGTGTTTAATTTAGATACGCTTTCATACTTAGAGTTAAGAGATTTGTAGAGTTTTCGGGGCTGATCTATTTCCTTGTATTCATTTATTTTGGAAAAGATTTCGAACCCCTTTACTTATTTAATTTCTTATATGCAATCTATTTATTCTATGATTATGTTTTCATCAATCATGTCTGAGTAGATCCATAGTTGAGTTTAGGGTTTCTCGTTAGGGTTTGATGACTTGCTAGACTTGTTGAATTCAGTTAGGATTCATATGATTAGAATGTTCTTCAAACTAAATTGTGCTTAAAGCTAGTTCTAACCTGATCAATTAGAATCTAGATCCTAGGTTACTAAATACGTCACGAGAGTGGGATTTAGAAATCTGAACTATTTAGGTTGAGCAATTGAATTATTCGCAAAGAGATTTGGTTTAGTTTAATTGTGAACATATCGAACTTGAACTTAATGCTTGTTTAATCTGTTAGTAGTTGCAAAGAGATTTGGATTACTGCACTTAGACTTAGAGAGTTTTCGCAAAGAGATTTGGTTAATTCTATTTCCGTGATTCGAGTTCTAGAACTGAGTTTAATTTGATCCTGACTGATTAACTTGTCTGCTTGTCTGATTTCCTGAGAATACCCTAGGCTTGACGCTTTTAGTTTATTGTTTACAAACCGATTTCCTGCTACTGTTTACTTTCTTGCACCGCAATTTATTACAATCACTACTTGCTTATTTCTAGTATTAATTCCTACGGTTTGATCCTCTTGAGACCAAGTGTCCCTGTGGATTCGATAACCCTATATACTACATTGACTATACTGTGCACTTGCAGTTTTAGAATAGGGTAAAACTTAATGCGTATCAAGTTTTTGGCGCCGTTGCCGGGGACTCTTTGAGTCTTCGATAGGACCGAACTTAGGGTTTTACTAGAAATTTTTCGTTTTTGCTTTTTGTTTTTCGTTTTTTTTATTTTGATTTTACTGATTCTTTTCTCTGATTCTTTCTGTCGCAGGTACCGAAATCGCCTTGCGTCGACCGTTGCACACCTTGCGTCGATCGACACTAGACGATTCTGAGATTGAATCGATCGTTGCACTGATAGCATCGATCGTTGCTGGACGATTACAGACAGTTTATGCCAACGCAGAACACTAGAAGTAATCCGAACTCGAGCTTAGTTAATCTCAATCTAGAGGAACTTGGACGTTTAGAAAGGACAATCAGAAGAGAAAAGAGAGAGAGAATGGTACGAGAACGCTTGATCTTGATACCAGATGCTGATGGAATCCTGAGGGATCCAGAGAACAATCCTTACAATGCTGCTGGGCAAAGGATTGATGCTGCAGGGAATGTAATCCCTGACCCTCCTGAACAACCGATTTTGGAACCAAACCAAGGTCAAAGACGAGCTCAAGATAGAGAGATGGTGGTTCATGAGAGAACGCTAGCTGATTACAACAGACCTGATGAGTTTCATGCAAACCGAGCAGCTCTAGTGCTTCCTACCTTTGAGAGGAACGACTTTGAGGTAAAGACTATCTATTACCAAGTGATGAGGCAGATTGCTTTTCATGGCCTTCAATCAGAGCAGCCTATGGATCACATAGATAAGTTTGAGGACATAGTTACTGGTATGAAATACGATGGAGTTTTCCAAGACTATCTGTTCCTTAAGCTATTTCCGCACAGTCTTGCTGGAGACGCTAGTGCATGGCTGAGACAACTGGCACCTGGTCAGTACACTACTTGGGCAGCCTTAAAGAGTGAGTTTCTGCGTCATTTCTATGACAATGCGCGTTCAGACCAATCTAGACAGGACATACTTACTTTCTCCCAAGGAGTTGTGGAACCTTTAAAGACTGCTTGGATGAGATTTAAACAGTATCAGCGTGACTGTCCGCACCATGGATTCACTGAAGTTCAGCTGATTGGTATCTTCTTCAGAGGAATAGATCTTCCGTATCAGCAAGCGCTGGATAATTCTAGTGATGCCAACTTCAACACCAGAACTCCTAGACAAGCTAAGCAGTTGATCGAGAATTTGATTAGCAGCAATAGTTGCAAGACTATGGATGATAGGAGGAAGAAATCTGGTGGAAGTATTGATAACTCGGAGATGGCTGAATTAAGGTCCAGAATGGATAAAATCTGCACGCTTCTAGGAGAGAAGAAAGCTGTCCACTTTGCTCAAGAAGTAGAAGTAATTCAGACTGAGGAGGACACTCAGGACGAGGATGTGAATTACATCGGAGGATCTGGTTTCCAAGGAAACAGATTTGGATATCAATCTGGGAACAGATTTTCCGGTGGAGGACAGAAAACCGCCTACACGGGCAATCAGAACTCTTCAGGCTATGGACAGAACGGCAACTTTCAGAAGCCTTATGGACAGAATGCTCAAAGGACCTACGGATCTTCATCTTATCAAACACCTCCTACACCTACTGCTTTCGAGACCAAGATGGAGACAATGATGGAACAGTTGCTGGAGAGCCAAATCAAGACTTCTGTGGACTGCAACAAGAAGATTGATGCTATGTATGGAGATCTCAATGGGAAGATTGAGTCTATGAACACTCACATGAAGCAACTGGACACTCAGGTTAATCAGATTTCAGGTACTATGAAAGGAAAAGGACCTGCAGATACTCATATTAAAGCCTGGTCTGTACTCGTTAATGATGGATCTCATCTGGGTGAGAAGTTTGAGCTAAGCACAGCTGAGTTGGTTGTTGAAGAAGAATTTTCGGAATTGAGTGGAAAACTCACGGGTGGAATCGGCGAAAATCGCATTGCAACGATCGACACACACCTTGTGTCGGTCGATGCAGGACGTAAACAGACAGTGTTGCCGGATGATTATGAGACTGATGCAGAACTGGCCCGCCTATTCCCTGATGTATCTGAAATCACTCAGGAGGAGATTTATGCACAAGCCATTAGGCAATATCCCAAGGTATCTGAGGTGATTAAACAGGAGATAGAGGAGCTGAAGAAGTTGGAGAAGAGTGGTGAAGACTTGGAAGAAATTCCACCGCCTGATGATCCACCTTATCATCCCTGTGTGCAGAGGTATTTGAACAAGATGCTACCATTGGATGATGACCTGAAAGAATGGGTGATTGTAGTTCCCCAACACATTAGTGAAGTGCTACTGAACAAGATTCCAAAGAAGTTACCTGACCCTGGAGTCTTTATACTTGATTGCTCCATCTTCGAGAATAGCTTTAGACGCTCTCTTTGTGATTTAGGAGCTGCTGGAAGTATGATGCCTTATTCTGTGGCAGAGAAGCTGGGGGTGCTGAATTTTTCTCCTACTAGAACCCGTCTTATCCTAGCTGATCAGTCTATACGAGTACCAGAAGGAGTTTTAGAAGACATACCAGTGAGAGTTGGAAACTACTTGGTTCCAACAGATTTCCTTGTGCTGAAATATGATTGCGATCCGGATGAAGCACTGTTACTTGGAAGACCATTCTTGGCTACAGCAGGAGCTGTGATTGATGTCAGACAAAGTCTAATAGACCTCCACCTGGGAGATGAGACGCTGCGATATGACATGGAGAAGCTGCGGAAGCCACTGATAGATGGGCAGACTTTCACAATCATGGAAGCAGAAGATGACCAGCCAGATGGGCCTGTGATTTTAGATCCTGGAGCACACTTTACTCCATCCTTTCTTGGGCTGAAGCATTCTGCGACAGCTTATTCTCCACCATGGATGAGGAGACTTGAACAGAGACAGAAAAAGTCTCTGTCAGGATCTCTAAGTGCCTGAAAGATCTAGTGCGTCCGGTCAAGCTAACGACCTTAAACAAGCGCTGAGTGGGAGGCAACCCACTAATAGGTTTAGTTGTTTTTCTCTCTTATTTTTGGTGTTTTTCTTAGGATTTCACGTTTTTTGTTTTTGTTTTTGCTAAGTTACAGAATGCAGAATTCGAACCTGGAGATGTGTGACGATCAATGCATACCTGCACCGGTCGTTGCAAGGAGATTTGACGAAGAGGGGATGTCGCATTGTGACGATCGTTGCTCCTAAGCAACGGTCGTTGCAGTTGGTTCCATTGCAAAATTAAGGTATGTGTTTAAACCGGAAATCGAATTTCGATTTACCAAGCATCGATCGTTGCCCCTAAAGCAACGATCGTTGCAACCCACGATCGAGGTAAGTGCCTTAAACCCTTTTCTCTTCTCTTCTCCTTCTCATTTGCTCGCCGTCCGTACAACCGAGAGCTATTTCACCTGAATCTCTAATTCTTCTTCAATTTTTACGTTTCAAAGCTTGAATCTTGTTGTTTTAACCCCCTTTTTGCTGATTCCATTACCCATTTACAACGAATCAAAGGTATGACTTCTCATTTTTCGCCATTTTTAGAATGGATTTTAGGGTTTATGGAATTTAGGGATTTTTGGCTTGAAATCGACAATGATATGCTTAAATGGACATGATTTAGGTTGTTTAACAGTAGGATCTTGTTGATTTGATGCAATGTGGTTAGATTTGAACTGAATTTGATGATTTGTTTGCGGCAAAATCGCCTTGCAACGGTCGATGCTTTTGAGCAACGGTCGTTGCTTTGCGATTTTGGGAAATGTTCGATGAAGTGAAATCGCCTTGCAACGATCGATGCCTTAGATGCAACGGTCGATGCTTCGCGATTTCACAGAGAATTGCCGAGGCTTATTTGTGTTTCAATTTTGTTTGTTTTGCAGATGGCAACTAATCGACAACCCCGCAAGAAACGAGCCACAGCTTCTACAGCTTCAAGGCAATACATCCCACCACCTGCCTGGTTTAGCAGAGAGTCTGAGCCACCCGCACCATATCAGAGATATGGACCACCAGTTACTTTACCCTGGCCCCGAGCAGACAAGACACCAATGCCGACAACAATAGCATGGCCAGAGGAACCTCAGAAGTTCTTCAAGTCTGATGAGTTCACAGAGCGCCCATTGCTCAGCAGTTGGGACGAATATGACTCGCTTCTCTATAATGGTTGGTGTGGGATGATCTTCAAGCCAACCAAGTTCGCCGACTACTCCACCTGCAAGACTCTTGGGATTGATGAGCAGGTACTAGCTGTATGCAGAGGCATTGGTCTAGGGACAATGCCGATGCGACCTTATGATCTCTACCCGGAGCTGGCCAGACAGTTATTGGCCACTTGCAGAGTGGTTTACTCTGATCCTGACAACCGGAGTGCTACAGTGGGATCATTTACATTCATGAGCTGGGGAGTCAGGTATCGGATCCCTCTTCTTGATCTTTGCAGGATCTACGGGTTCAGAACTGAGCCGAGGCGCATAGCCATGCCACTTGAGTGGGACCGCGATGAGGCCATACGGTTCTGGAGGATTATTGGTAGTGGTCAGTACAACTCTAGGACCACACCAGTTGTGCAGATGAGACATCCGGTGCTGCGATATGTCTCGCGTATCTTATGCTGGAGCTTGCTTTGCAAGTTTGAGGCAAACAAGATGCGCAAATATGAGATGGAGCTGTTGTTCATGGGCCTGAGAGATCAGTTCAGGAGTTCTGGAGTGAGAGATCCTACTTCGGGTCTCAACTTGGGAGCTATTTTTGCTCAGCATTTGGTTGATCTACAGACAAAGCCTTTCGATGGAGCTGGTACTGAGACGGTTGGGAGTTTGCTTACTCCCATTTTTGAGTATTGCGGGATTCCTCTTCATGGCACGGAGTGTGTTACAGCCCGGGAGCTCCTAGATCTCAGCCATTTGCAGAGCGCCACTTGGCTCAAGGAGGGGAAGATTTGGATTTACACTGACCCGACTACGGGGAGGACCGGTATAGAGCTTCCTGCTGCCGGATGGACACAGATTGACACATTAGAGGCTCTGAGATTTCAGCCTCCTGAGTCTGCGCAGCGTAGGATTCCTTCTATGGCTCATCCGCTGGGAGAGCCTTCCTCTCGAGCTTCGACTTCCACTACCCCTGCGCCTGCCCCTGCCCCGATCGACGATGTGGGTCCATTTCCCGAACCTGCGATGGCCTACGGTGACTATTCTGATGCAGAGTGGAGAGAGAGATCAGATGGTATGTTCCGAGTTTTCTGGAACTTCATGCGTACTTGCAGCTGCAGGAGGCCACCACAGATCCATCAGCCTGTACCTGATACACGTCGTCGACAGCGATCTCCAGAGGACACCGGTGCTGATCCCTATGCCGGTATAGATGATGAGAGCGAGTGAGCGTAGTCTCCATTATCAGTTTATCGGTTCTGTATTCTGACTTTTTATCTTTTCTTGCACTTTGTCTTTCTTTTTCTTTTAGGATTTACTATGTTTGGATGGTTTGGCGTGATTTGATACATTTGTTGTTTCAGTTTTACTTTGTTTCTAGTGTTTTCAGTTTGCAGGGTTCGAAATTGACATAAACCGACGGATTAACCTGCTAACCTGCTGACTGTTCGTGAAAATCGTATTGCGTCGATCGACACACGTTTGTGTCGATCGTTACAACAGAAATCGCATAGCAACGGTCGGTGCACCTAGTGCAACGATCGATGCCTGACTGCGACAGAGGTAAAACCCGAGAGAACTAACCATTCAACTATTTTAATTTTTCTTTAACCAATCCCTTGCTTGACACTACTGGGGACAGTGTGTTTTAAGTGTGGGGGAGGTTCTACTAATTAGTTTCTTTTGTTTTCTTAGAGTCAGTCAAATTTTTGAAAACTTATCTTTCGAGTCAAAATTGGTTTAAGTAGGAAACAATGATTTTTGGAGGAGATTAGCAGCATTTGCAGGAACTTAAGTGACCATTGGGATGAAGCTGCAGATCTATCTATGACTATTAGAAAACCCCATCACAGATCAGCCTACTAAGGACACCCACATCACTTCAGGTATCAAAGGATCCTTTACTGACTTCACCCCTAATACTGACTTAGATTTTCTCACCTAAGGGCTTGGTATACTTTATGTCGGATTCCCTGTTAGTTCTGACACAGCCTGTAAACCTGTCCTATTTAGTCCCCTTCTCCCCTTCTATAAAGTAAAAAAAAAAAAAAAAAGATAATAAACTGCGGATGAGTTAGTAACTCCGAAGTGGTCATGGGAATAGTAGCAAACACTATTATCTCTCATGTGATCCATGGAATGTGTCCAAAGTACACCCCATAACGGGAAGAACACTGATAAAAAAAATAAAATGATACCCAGTGGGGAAAAATCAGTTGTTAAGGAAGGGAAAGAGAAGAAAGGGACTAGAGAAAGATAGTATGGTGGTCTAGAGCTGATTAGGTAAGAATCCATGTGCCTTTAGATCGATACTCCTTAGGTGAGACCGCACTTAAATACTTGCAGAAGTCAGTAGGGTGAATTTGAATGCTTGAATGTGATTGTGGCGTTTACTTAGGACAGCTGCTAAGTGTGGGGGAAGTACATGTTGGTCTTGATGTCTGTAGATTGATTCTTTCATGTGGATTACTAAGGGGAATCTGAATGCTGCTGCTTCTATGACAAAATGAGTTTCTGAAGAGTTTTCAAACTTCTTCACTGCATTTTAGTTCTCTGTTTTGCTTGAGGGCAAGCAAAGGCTAAGTGTGGGGGAGTTGATATATCATGGTTTTTACCCACTTTATACCATGATATAGTTGTGTTTTTAGAGTCTTTTGTATTAGTTTAGAGTCTTTTACAGGTTAAATCAGGTTTGGAGCTAATTGGAGATATATGGAGCATTTTGGGCATTTTGGGACGTTTTGGCCGAGAGCTTTATTCACTGTTCGATTATTTGATGTTGCATCGATCGACACGCATTGTGCATCGGTCGATGCAGTCGCGAGATGGGCCGTACGCGTCGGCGTAACCAGTATTGAAGATTTGCAAAGAAGCCCAAGATACTTTCAGTATTTACACAGAAGCCCCAGCCGAGATTTTGCCTATATATACTAGTTTTTGGTGTTTAATTTAGATACGCTTTCATACTTAGAGTTAAGAGATTTGTAGAGTTTTCGGGGCTGATCTATTTCCTTGTATTCATTTATTTTGGAAAAGATTTTGAACCCCTTTACTTATTTAATTTCTTATATGCAATCTATTTATTCTATGATTATGTTTTCATCAATCATGTCTGAGTAGATCCATAGTTGAGTTTAGGGTTTCTCGTTAGGGTTTGATGACTTGCTAGACTTGTTGAATTCAGTTAGGATTCATATGATTAGAATGTTCTTCAAACTAAATTGTGCTTAAAGCTAGTTCTAACCTGATCAATTAGAATCTAGATCCTAGGTTACTAAATACGTCACGAGAGTGGGATTTAGAAATCTGAACTATTTAGGTTGAGCAATTGAATTATTCGCAAAGAGATTTGGTTTAGTTTAATTGTGAACATATCGAACTTGAACTTAATGCTTGTTTAATCTGTTAGTAGTTGCAAAGAGATTTGGATTACTGCACTTAGACTTAGAGAGTTTTCGCAAAGAGATTTGGTTAATTCTATTTCCGTGATTCGAGTTCTAGAACTGAGTTTAATTTGATCCTGACTGATTAACTTGTCTGCTTGTCTGATTTCCTGAGAATACCCTAGGCTTGACGCTTTTAGTTTATTGTTTACAAACCGATTTCCTGCTACTGTTTACTTTCTTGCACCGCAATTTATTACAATCACTACTTGCTTATTTCTAGTATTAATTCCTACGGTTTGATCCTCTTGAGACCAAGTGTCCCTGTGGATTCGATAACCCTATATACTACATTGACTATACTGTGCACTTGCAGTTTTAGAATAGGGTAAAACTTAATGCGTATCAACAGGTACCACCTCACTCGGATATTTCTGCAGGTTCAGCGTTGTCAGATAGAAAAGCATCTTCTTCTTCCAATTCTTAAACGCTATCCCCTCAGTTGTCCCGTCGAACTTGGGAGGAGGGACATGGTTCCCAGGTGGAACTTTGACCGTCATGTCACTTGTCTCTTCATTGTTCTCAACCACTTTGGAGTTGTTTTGTGCTTCGTTAGTCATCCTAAAAACAGAAGACAAACACAAAATCCAATTAGAAACGATTAAATCACAGGTAATTTAAATCGTAAGCTAATTCGATAAGGAATTAAATCGCAATTTAGATAACCAATATCGAACCGATTAGAACCGCTAAAAGCACATTCTTTAACATCGAATCTCCGCAGAGCATTCGTCAAAGAGTTTATAACGCGTTTGATAATCGGTTTTATGTTTCAATAAACTGCGATTCTAACGATTATACACCGTTCAGAAATAGCAGTGAAAAAGTTTATCGATCACAATCAATAAACTTGTATGAAACGCACAAAGTAATCACGAAGATCGCTACGAAACGATTCGTGATGTACGCTGCGTTTTTTCTTCAAGACCGTTTTGAAAACAGGTTTTAATCCGCCTCTACATTAATGAATCCTAGCTAAACAGCGTTGATAACGTTGTTAGTATCATAAGCGGAAGAGAAATCTTTTGAAAACGTTTATTTACTCGCGATTAAAATCCGTTTGATGTTCATAAAATAAAAACGGATTTCTTTGAGTTAAGATTGTAGAACCAAAATTTACATCACTACGTTAAAAGCGATTTAATTACGAAAATAAAATAGACGTTAAGGAAACGATATCAAAACAATCAAACAGAAGGAGTAGAAACCAGAATATATGGAGGCGAGATTTGATCTCTTTCCTTAACTCAAAAAATCACCCGTAGTGTGACAGGTTAAATCAAGATTCATGAGTCCCAGGATACAACCATATGAAACCGTATCGCAACACTCGATATCGGTTCTGTCGAACATATGAACTACGATACTCTCGAAATTAGAACACTAACCTAAAAACAGAAGAGAATTGAAGGAGCTTTTGTTTGTGTTTTTCTCTGTGTGATTTTTGTTTTGGATGCTCTAGTATAGAGGCTTAGGGGTCCTTTATATAGGATTCACAGGTTTCCACAAAATGAAAATTTGCTTGTCTAGCAAGTTTCCACAAAATGGAAACGTTTACACAAACTAAAAATTTTACTTGTCTAGCAAGTTTCCACAAATTGGAACATAGATAAGAAGATTTGAGCATCTATATCTTGCATTATGATGATCCACTTTTATGTATTTATCCTCTCCAACAATGTGTAAGAAGCTGTTAGAGTTCCCATCTCTACCGGGACACACAAAAAGTTTTTCCTCCCGGTCGGCCAAGAAACTCATTCCACAACAAAACAGAAAAAACTGGTGGCGATAGGCTCGTTCCACTTATAGGGACGAGTAGCTAACAGACAAAGCTTTTGCTCTTCTCTAGTCATTGACAAAGACAAATCATACTTGTCAGAAAGAAGATCATCCGGAAGAGACACACGTCCGAATCTCTCTTTTGAAAAATCAAAACTTAGTAAGATATCGCCACTAGAACAAAAAGCTGGCCAGTAGGTATTTCCATACACAGACGTGCCGCGATGACAACACTCTAGAGTTTACCAGTTTTTAGCCTCATCAACAACCCTCCACGAGTTAGAGGTAAAGTCATAGATTTCGTATAGGCATGGCTGAACAAGTACAGGCCGTCCACTTAGAGCAATCCTCAAGATTTTGTACTTGTTGCAGAAGGATTTACCGAGAGCGGAGATATCAGATTTCTGGTAGGTATCTCTTGGTTTGATCCAACTGGTTTCACCAGAACATGGATTACAAACCACGAGTCTATTGTCTTTGGTGCTGCATAGCAATAAGCCATCGCAGTGAAACACGGTGCTTATATCTACTTCTTCCGACGATGTAGAAAGAGGATCTTTGAGGCTTAATTGACTTGTTACCTCTACAATGTTGTCTTCGTGAGTTCCGTTGAGATCATGAATGCTTCCTAAGTAAACCCTAGAGTCAATCAACACGATGATCTGAGACAACTGCTTCATAATTATAACATCTTGGATCAGAGCTTTCCATCTTTTGGATACCGATCGGAATCGTGCTAGAGACGCCGCCGGAACCCTAGAGAGTATCTCTACTAGCAAATCCTCCGGAAGATCTCCCATGTTTTTCTTTTTCTTCCTATTCTTGAACTCTGCTTTTCTTAAAAGATAAAAATAAAAATAAATAAATAAAAAGAATGGAATCACACAGAAAATTGAACTCAGCTTCAACATAGTTGTGTTTAGAAATCCATTATAAGTTCTTATTAAATTATTTTATCTCTTATATTTATTTAATTTAAAAACCATGATATTAATACGAGTTTACTATATAAATTTATATTATTTACAACAATCATAGTTATTAATATTTAAAACTCATAACTAAAAATTATATTTCGTATTTATCATCTTATGTTTTTTATCTGGATTATATAAAATTTTAAAATAAAATAAAAATAAAATTTTGAACTAATATAATAAATATAAAAATATAATTTTAGAATAAGGTTAATATTGTAGAAAAACATAATTTTATGTATGAAAAAAATCTTCAACCATTTTGAAAATGAATGAAAGCTCTAAATCATTTTTCAATTAATATAAACCAGCATTCATAAACAACTTGTGAAACTCAAAAATGTCTATTTCCTTTATGTTCCAATGTGACACTTCACAATTCATTTTTTAAACACAACTTATATTAAAATCAGAAAAAGGCCTGAGCCATTACAAGAAAGCTAGCCAAACATGTCTTTACTCTGTGGATCCACTTAAGGATTTGGAAATGAAATTAACCGAATAAAGCGAAAAAGAATACATAAGCAATTCGATATCAGAAAAAACTCCGTAGAGCTCCGCTGGTTTGGAGTTCGAATTGATAGCTTTTGCAAGCTTCTGAGAATATGTGAAGAGACAGATTTTGCATGTACCAAGCTCAAGAGCTTGAGTGAGGGCTGCTCTAATGGCTAAAGCTTCAGCCATCAATGGTGTGGAGACATGACATTGGATTTGTGTACCGTTGCAGGCTCCTCATGTGAGTTGAGGCACGTTCTGGAGATTCCACGCCAAACCTGCAATCCGCTCAGGAGCTCTCCACACCGCATATGTATAGCAGACAGTGGCCTCCTCTGATGTCAGTGGCACATAAGGATGAGTTGATCGTGAGAATTATCTTTCTGTTACTTATGTGGTAACTTCACTACAGAGTTCACGTGGAAGACAACTAGTATCAAGTTTGGATCATCACCATTGAAGTTGAATCAAAGCACACAGAGTATGGAGAGAAAACGAAGAAGAAACTGGGAAAAAGTTTGTTATTCTCCTTAGTCAAAATGTCAATGTACAAAACAATATATATATATATATGTGTGTATGATGAGCTAAAGGAAACTCGTATCATACAAACCGGCTTTAACCAATTCTTAACCGGGATAAAATATATCTAATATACCCCCTCAAGTCTTTATCCTTGTATCATCAGGAAGATAAAGACTTGAAATTAACATTCTATCAAGCAAAGACTGAAATGGTCCTGGTTATAAAGGTTTGGTGAGTATATCTGCTAACTGGTTGCCAGTAGAAACATGTAGGCACTTCAAACATCCAACCTTGATCTGATCACGAACAGTATGGCAATCGATCTCGATGTGCTTAGTCCTCTCGTGAAAGATAGTATTAGTGGCAATGTAGATGGCAGATTTGTTATCACAAAAGAGCTTCGCCGGAGAAACCTGCTTAACATGCAAGTCACAGAGCAATTGACGTAACCAAATGAGCTCACATGTGGCTTGAGCCATACTTCGGTACTCCGCTTCAGTACTACTTCTGCTCACCACAGTCTGTTTCTTGGACTTCCAAGATGTAACGACCCCTTCCCGTTTTCCGCTGACTGACGAGTTGACCGGCCAACAATCAAACAAGAACATGACCGATCGAACCCGAGCAGTCATACGAGAAGAGTTTGTCACAATACGAAAGCCAGATACAATCTGGTTTGAGACAAAGGCTCAAACCAAACTATCTTTGACTCCGTTTACCTCGTTTCCACGATACAAGGATTCGCAACCTATACCGCTTCCACGAGTTGTGTTCGGTTCGGACGAAACCATATATCAGGGAATTATTCCGTCTTTTATTAGTTGAAAAATATAAATCTTATTCATAGTAATATACGGTCTAATACAAACATTTAGCGGAACGTTCCAACAAAATCCGAAACCGAAAGTAACAGTCAAAATGCGTAATAATCGATACCCAATGCCAACCCGAGACTACTCCGAGTGTCCTACGCGTCCGTCGAGCTATACCAAACCTGAAAAAAAAAACAAAAGAGTCTAATGAGTAATCTAAAATTACCCAGTGAGACGGCTCCCAACTAAAGGCTACTAATAATCTAATAATCCCACCCAAACCCAAAATAACAATCAAGTATAATAGCTGATCAAGTGCTACCAAGACGTGATGAGCTTCACAACACACACAAGCATTCAAATAACAACACAATCATCATCGAAGGGAATCGAGAACACTGCGGCACATGTTCTCGATTGGACTCGATCTATCTATCACATCTCTAACGCAATCTCCACACCATCTGGGCCCACTTTGCGAACTCGGTGACTTCCACGGCACTTAGCTGCTGCCAAGGTAGCTAAAACCTCCCATGACTCCTAGGCGATAACTTGAAGTCCAACGGCTAGGACACCGTTCTCCGTCCATCGATACGGTGACTCAGGCTACCCCTAGATAACCCGAGTTTCCATGCAGTTCGGCCCTAGGATGCGACCCCGTATTCTCCGGACCACACACCTACAGACGTCACTCCATAGGTTAACACCTGCCAGCACCACTACCGAAGGTACGTGTCCGATCAGGTAACTACCCGAGGATCCAATCGGGTCGGAAGTACCGGAACGCCATCTCTAGACTTGCGGGATCTAACGCGCCTTATAGAGTCCTAATAACAGTAATATAAACAAGCAGACTCACTGGGACTCTATCACGCAAGACCGTTAAGGTCAAATAGAAACACTATCTTAATCCCCAATCCATCCCGAAAGTCCTATCACCAACTTCCACATCACCCAAACTTACTCGGTCCCGGACCAGAGTAAGTATCTACCAGTACAGTCTACTCGGCCCAACACCGAAGTAGATAAACAAGCAAGCAAACAATCAACAGTCTACTCGGCCCAACACAAAAGTAGATACACAATCACAACAATCAATCACAACACCACACAAACAATTAATTAGGTTTATTCGCCTTTTTAATATTTCCTTAACCTTTACTCATTCAATCTGCTACCTTAGGATTAGTGCATTACTAATCCCGTAGACGGCTCATCAATCACCACTTCTCTACTTATCACTTCCTAAGTATCTTTTAGTACGTCCTCGATCTGTAGGTTTAGAGTTAGTAAGATTACTAACTCCCCGACATCTCATTATTCATTAACTTTCATTCATTAATCCACCCATTATTATATTCTAAGTATGTTATGTCATTTAACCGTATTTTAATCAACTCATAATTTCCCGTATATAGATTCTTTTAGATACCTTGCTGAAAAGGTTTCTGAAAACCAGCAGTCTGTCCAAATCAAGAAGAGTTTTGGTTGCTTGTGAAAGCACTCTTCTGTCCACCATTGAAGAACTTGTTACCTTGCTGATTTCCAAACCTGTTTCCTTGAAAACCAGAACCACTGATGTAGTTCACATCCTCTTCCTGATGATCTTACTCAGCCTCAATCACTTCAACTTCCTGAGCAAAGTGGACAACCTTCTTCCCAGTTAGCAAACTATGAACAGTGTCCAGTTTGCTCCTGATATCAGCAATCTCCAGATTATCCACTCTTCCACCAGACTCTTTCCTTCTCTTATCAGTTGTCTTGGTGCTATTACTACTCACCAAGTTATCAATCAGTGTCTTAGCCTGCTCAGGAGTCCTTGTGTTGAAGTTTCCATTGCTGGAATTATTCAATGCAGTCTGATAATGGAGATCAATACCTCTGAAGAATATGCCCAACAGCGTCACTTCAGAGAATCCATGATGAGGACAATCACGCTGGTACTTCTTAAACCTCATCCATGCAGACTTAAGAGGCTCTGTAGGACCTTGGGTGAAGGTGAGAATGTCTTGCCTAGACTGATCAGAGCGAGCATCATCATAGAAATGCCTCAAGAACTCTCTCTTCACAGCATCCCAAGTAGTAAACTTCCCAGCTAGAAGTTGTTTCAGCCAAGCTGCAGCATCTCTAGCGAGAGACTAGGGGAAAAGCTTAAGATAAAGATAGTCGTAGTTCACCCCATTGTACTTCATTCCAGTGACGAAGTCTTCAAACTCATCAATATGATCCATGGGTTGCTCGTATGGAAGACCATGTAAAGGATTGTGCCTCAGAATGGTGTAGTAGATAGTCTTGATCTCGAAGTCATTCCTCTCGAAACCAGGAGGTACAATGGCTGACCGGTTAGCATAGAACTCATCCGGACGGTTGTAGTCAGCTAAAGTCCTCTCAGCAGCAGGCGGATTAACCATCTGCATCTGACCTTGGGGCTGTTCAGGAATAGGTTCAGGGATTACACGTCCCTCAGCATCGATCCTTTGCCCCCTCATTGTTGTACGGGTTGTTCTGTCGGTCTCTCAGAACACCTTCAGCATCAGGTCTCAAAATCACACGGTTGTTCATCGTTGTTGTTCTTTGACCATTTCTGTTCGTTCTCTCTAGTTTCGCTAGCTCCTCAAGTCTGAGATTCACGAGATTCAGGTTCGGATTACTTCTGGTCTCGCGTTTCTGCATAAACCGTCGGTAATCGCACTGTGTCGATCGATGCCGAGATATGCAACGATCAATTCATCTAGAAGTTTGCCTTGTGTCGATCAATTCAAAGGATAGGTCGATCGATGCAAAGCGATATCAGTACCTGCGAAGACAGAAAAACAGAGAAAATTTTAGTAACAAAAGATTAAAAAAACGAAAAACCTAGTCTAAACTCTAGATTCAAATCTATCGAGGACTCAAAAGAGTCTCCGGCAACGGCGCCAAAAACTTGATACGATCAGGTTTTAATCCCTAGATCTACACTGCAAGTGCACATATGTGAACTAGTAGTATATAGGGTATCGAATCCACAGAGACTCTAGATTCCTACGATAGGTTATAGTACTTCAAGTTAAGCTAGGTGAAATCAAGAAATAGTAACTAATCAGAAAGTAAATCAGTTTGCAAGAACGGTTTTGAAAGTAATCAACTAAAAGCGCTAAGTCTAGGGAATTCTCAGGAAATCAGACAAGCAGATTAAATATCAGTCAGGATCAAACTAAGCTCGGTTCTAGAACTCAAACACAGATGTAGAATTAACCAACTTTCGTTGCGAGAATTCTCTAAGTCTAATTTGCAGAAACCCAAATTTATTTACAATTCCTAACAGATTAAACTAGCCTTAAATCCAAGTTCGATTTATTCACAATTCAATTAAACCAAATTTCTTTGCATATAATTAAATTCTCAACCTAAATAGATCAGATTCTAAATTACACTTTCGTGTCAATTTATAAACCTAGAGTCTAGATTCTAAGTGATCAGGTTAGAAACTAGCCTTAAACACAATTCAGGTTGAAGAAAAATTATGATATGAATCCTTAACTGATTATATTAATCTAACAAGTCATGAAATCCCTTACAAGAATCCCTAAATCTAACAATGAATCTACTTAGACATTGTAACGCCCCCTTCCCGTTTTCCGCTGACCGACAAGCTGACCGGCCAACAATCAAATAAGAACATGACCGATCGAACCCGAGCAGTCATACGAGAAGAGTTTGTCACAATACGAAAGCCAGAGACAGTCCGGTTTGAGTCAATGGCTCGAACCAAACCATCCTTGACTCCGTTTACCTCGTTTCCACGATACAAAGCTTTTCAACTTGTACCGTTTCCACGAGTTGTGTTCGGTTCGAACGAAACCGTATATCAGGGAATTATTCTGTTTTTATTACTTTAAAAATATAAATCTTATTCATAATAATATACGGTATAATACAAAACATTAGCGAGCGCTCAAGAAATCCGCAACCGAAAATATAGTCAAAAATGCTTCACAACCGATATCCAATGCCAACCCGAGACTACTCCGAGTGTCCTATGCGTCCGCCGAGCTACGCCCAATCCTGAAAAACACAAAAGAGTCTAATGAGTAATCTAATATTACCCAGTGAGACGGCTCCCAACTAAAGGCTGCTATCAATCTAACAATCCCGCCCAAAAACCCAAAATAACAATCAAGTATAAATCGCTGGTCACGTGCTACCAAGACGTGACGAGCTCCACAACACACAAGCAATCAATTATCAACACAACAACACGGAAGTAACCAAGGGAATCGAGAACACTGCGGCACATGCTCTCGATTAGACTCGATCTATCTATCGCATCTCTAACGCAATCTCCACACCATCTGGGCCCACTTTGCGAACTCGGTGACTTCCATGGGAACACTTAGCTTCCGCCACGGTAGCTAAAACCTCCCACGACTCCTAGGCGATAACACGAAGTCCAACGGCTAGGACACCGTTCTCCGTCCATCGATACGCGGTGACTCAGGCTACCCCTAGATAACCCAAGCTTCCATGCAGTCCGGACCTAGGATGAGACCCCGTATTCTCCGGACCACACACCTACAGATGTCACTCCATAGGTTAACACCTGCCAGAACCACTACCGAAGGTACGTGAACTGACCAGGTTCTCAACTCCCGAGGATCCAATCGGGCAGGAAGTACCGGAACGCCATCTCAAGACTTGCGGGATCTAACGCGCCCTATAGAGTCCTAATAACAGTAATGTAAACAAGCAGACTCATTGGGACTCTATCACGCAATACCAACAAGGTTAAACAGAAACACTATCTTAATCCTCAATCCATCCCGCAAGTCCTATCACCAACCTCCACATCACCCAAACTTACGCCGTCCCGCACCAGAGTAAGTATCTACAGTACAGTCTACTCGGCCCAACACCGAAGTAGATAAACAATCAAGCAATCACACAAACAATCGACAGTCTACTCGGCCCAACACCGAAGTAGATACACAATCACACAATCAATCAACCACAACACCACACAAACAATTAACTAGGTTTATTAGTCTTTTAACCTATTCTTAACCTTCACTCATTAAATCCGCTACCTTGGGATTAGTGGATTACTAATCCCGTATACGGCTCCTCGATCACACCACTTCTCTTACTTATCCCTTCCTAAGTATTTTTTAATAACTCCTCGATCTGTCGGTTTAGAGTTAGTAAGATTACTTACTCCCCGACATCTCATTATTCATTAACTTTCATTCATTAATCCACCCGTTATTATATTCTAAGTGTGTTATGTCTTTTAACCGTATTTTAATCAACTCGCATTTTCCCGTATATAGATTCGCTAATTACGTTCTTATTAACATATATATGCATATAGGTCCTAGCATGCCATTCTATATGTATGCATCACCCAATCAAACAATCAACGAACTGTCAATCAATTAATGCAACACCCAATCAAGCAATGAACGAACTATCAACGATTAGCATGCATCTCTTAACCTAACCGTTTAATTAATTAATCGAGTTATTAATCAACCTAGCCATTCTAACCAATTCAATAAATCGGGTATGCAACTTAAACTACGGTTTATCAATTCCGGATCTATATGATTTTAACTAAATGCAATACACAATTTAGCCGACTCACAGTGTTATTATGACGAGGGAGTGAAATTATAATGTATTGTTATTTAATCATGGGTAACCATCAGGTACATGATTAAGTAACCATATTTCTATGAGGAAGTGATATCGGGATAGATCGGGATGAAACTAACTGTTTCAGTGAAAGTGTTGAATTGAATGTAGGACGGAATGACGATGCGATATGAATACGAGACCGAACCCGAACCCGAAAGCGAGATGAAGTGACAAGACGCCGCGAGACAAGTAGACCGGAATGAGAACGTGAAGCAGTGGTGGATATTTTCAGTGGAAGATGTATCAGCTTATCGAGTGACCGACAAAAAGAAGCCGAGAAGTATGATGAGTTATCAAAAAGATTTGGAAAAGAAGGCTGATGTTAATGTTGGAATCAGTCCGAAGGAGGCAAGTGATCAGATTCTTGAAGAGTGTCCCAGAAAGGAAGAAAAAGTTACAATTAGAAGGATGTGGAGGTCGAGGCAAAGTGGGGAAGCCATAAGTGAGAATCAGAGCAGAGAAGTTAATCGGGAATAAGATCAAATGTCGAGATCGATGGAGACAGTTATGAGTGAAGCGAAGCAAGGTACATGAATCTGAGAAACAGAATGGAATGGTTGTTGAGATCAGTTGGGTAGAATGGAATGAGATGAAGGATCACAGTAACGTCGGGTGTCAGTGGTATGCAGCAGTATTCGAGTATGGAAGCGTGGGAGTGAGCAACGGAGCAATTTGCAGGGTTTGGTACCGATTCGAAGTCTGTTAGTGATGGAGAATTCGGGGACCGAGTTTCTGTAAGTGGGGAAGAATGTGATAATCAGTATCCAAAAATATGGTCAACGGGCAAAAGAAAGTCAACCAGGGGAAAATTGTAATTTTGCCAAAGTGAGGGGCAAAATTGTAATTTTGCCAAAGTTCGAGACGGAAGCTATGACGGGCCAAATGTTCATGTTTAACAACATAAAGAATATTTAGAAGACCAGGATTGGAAGAAATGGAGCAGAAACATGTTTTACGGCTTGTTGGGAATGGAAACCGACAAACCCGAGGAAACTTCAAAATTTCATAACCGGAGCTATGTAAGTCCAAACGGAGTGATTCGACTTTCTAAATTCATTTAATTTCATGGAGAATCTGATTTTGGGGATTTAAATATTTATGGGAACATCCGGAGGGTTATTAAAATATTAAACGCAAGATCGAGAAGAAGACACAACGGGTTAAGACGGTTTAGGACTTGGTTAAGGATGGCTAGGAAGGGTTTTTGGTAACAAAAACATTCAGAAGGACAGGTGTCATCACTCCAGAGATTCCACATATCCTAGTGAGGTGTCAATGCATGGTGTTGGTTCATGCATCTTTTTGCATGCAAGGAATAAACAAGCAAGTGAAGAGAAAAAACTTCATTTGAGCTAGCAAAACCTCTATCTAAACACTCCTATCTCCCTCCTATACAATCCCCAGCCAGCCATCGTCGTCTCCGTCGCCGGTGCTCGCCGGAATCTAGCCAGAAAGCAGCCACATATTAGGTATGGTGGATCTCTCTCTTCCTTCACCAGATCTGAACGTTTTGAAGCCATTGATGGATAGATCTCCTCTTTCCGATCAGTTTGATGGGTGGATCGTCGTCTCAGTCGCCGGAAAAAGGGGTGAAATGGCCGGTCAACGCCGGACCACCGCCGGTCAACGCCGGAGCCGGTCATTGGAAAAGCCTCGCCGCCGTCAGATTGAAGCCAGTTATTCAAGGGTTCGATTGAGTGGGTTGGTTCTGAAACTGGAGTTGGTTTAAGGCTGGTTTAACCGTGGTCAAAGTTAGGTTAAACCGGGTCAACGGTTTAACTTAAACCGGTTTAACCTAATCGGTCCAATTGGAGTGGTTCAACCGGTTCAGCTGGTTCAGTGGTTCAATTGGGTGGTCAACTGGTTCAAGTCAAGGTCAACGGTCCAAGGTCTGGTCAACGCACAGGTCAATGGTCAACCGAGTCAAAGTCAACTGGCCGGTCAACGCCGGTCAGCGCCGTGGTCAACGCCGGTCAACACGTTGACTTCGGCCATTGACGACTTGCGGTTCGTGTCAGAGTGTTCGGGAATCCTCAGGGTTCGAGTTTGTGCATTCGGGAGGTTCGGGTTTCAGTTCGGAGATCTCGAGATTTATACCGCGTCAAACCGTCATTTCGCGCCTATCTCACTGTGAGTCGGCTCAAACTCGTAGTTAGTTCATATAGACCGGGAATCGAGAAACCGTAGACTTAGGATTGCATACCCTTGTTTAATATGATTAAATGGTTGATGATTGAATGGACGTTTACTGATAAACCGGCTAGGATCGAATAAGCATGTTAGGGTTTTTAGAATTAAAAGGTTAATCAATTGCATGCCGTTAGGTTGTTAGTAATAATTGTTTGATGCATTCATATAGACACTGTTTGATTAGGACCGTATTGTTGGGATTGTGTCCTGAAATCACACTTGTACTCACTCCTGATAGTAGTTGTGTATCGAGATCAATCATTTGTATAATACTGGTGATTGTAATGCTTTGCTAGAAGCCTCTTGTAATCTGTAAGTTGTAGACTTACTGCCAGTATTATATGATCCTATAGGGTCACACACCTAAGCAATCTGGAAGCTAACATATGGGAATGATCATTTGATAATGATCAAGTTGATGTGTATTGGATACACATTGACATAGAGTTTTATGATGTATGTGTCGATCGATACTTGAGTGTGTCGATCGATACATGCTTTTCGAGAAGGTGTGTCGATCGACACAGTAAGTGTGTCAATCGATGCATATCGGGTTTTGACGTAAACGAGTCGGGCTTATCCGACGGTTTGTGAAGTCAATTCCAGGTCGATATATAAAGGCTTATATGGTTCACGTGGACCCTAGCCGTCACCGGAATTCTCAGAGAGAAAAGCAGAGACATCGAAAACTCATTCCCTGAATACGGCACTAGCCTCCCGGCGTTCCAGGTTGTGTGAGTGTGTGCTTGGTAGAGGCGAAGCACTTGATTCGCTAGATCTCGTTCACCATTCCATTCCGCTGCCAGATCTGAGGTAAGAACGAGGTTGGTAATTTCAATATAACAAACCCTAGATCCTAGGAGATCCAACAGTGGTATCAGAGCATGGTAGGGTTTAGTCTATTGAATCTGAGGCATTTAAATCGAATACTGATGAATTTGATGAGTTAATTGCCTGTTAAATCGTGTTTTATGGAAATTTATCTCGGATTGAAGTTTCTGTTGAAAACGACGAACTGCTGTTGTCGCACTGTGTCGATCGACACTAAGCTTGTGTCGGTCGACACACCGCGAAACGCATAATAAGATTTTAGTTTTTGTCGCATAGTGTCGATCGACACAAAGCGTGTGTCGGTCGACACAGAGCGAATACGCGTAAATAATTTAGGTTTTGTCGCATGGTGTCGATCGACACTAAGCTTGTGTCGGTCGACACATCGCGAAAACTCGTAAAAGATATTACGGCTTTCGCACAGCATCGATCGACGCACTGGGTGTATCGGTCGATACATGGCAAAAATACGAAAGATTTGAAATCGCACTGTGTCGATCAACACACTGGGTGTATCGGTCGACACAGACTGTGCGAATGGATAGATCAGTTCAATTGGATTGAATTGATTATCTCGCATGGTTATGTCGGTTTAATTCAAAATCCCTAATAATCTGTTGTGTCAATCGACACAAGTTTAATGTCAATCGACACAAACCTTGCGATTGGTTGAATCGGTTCAATTGGATTGAACTGGTCATCATGCTTGGTAAAGGTGGTTAAGATCAGTTTGATTGGATAAGTCGGTTCAATTGGATTGGACCGATTATCGCGATTAGTTAAAACTGGTTGAATCGGTTCGATTAGATGAACTGGTTAAATTGGATTTGACCGGTTATCTTGGATGATCTGAAAGGTTGCATATCAAGAGTCGACCAAGTGTGTCAGTCGACGCATATGGTGACGATGTGAACCGTAATCGTTTGGTTTTTGAACCAAATGATTAAGAAACGAACCGAATGACCTAATCCACTGAAATTAGAACGATTAAAACTTAATTAAAATTAGAAGTAAAATGTTCTAAACCTGTCTAATACACATTGGATGTGTGTTAGATCAAAGCTTAGTTTCAATAAGATCAACTGTCAAGACTCGTTTCGTTGTTGGATAGTCTTGCCAAGAGCTTTGTGTCCACAATTACATGAGTAAGGCAGGTAGTAGTGTTGATGGTCTTGCAGTGCTTGACATCAACTATTGCATGACCTAAGAGATTGAATTACTAATCTTTTAAAGTTCCATTTCCTCAACTAAATATCAAGTGATCTTGATGTCTTGCCCAATCTTGTCTACTGTCAAGACTCGTTTCGTTGTTGGATAGCCTTGGAGTCCTTGGTGTCCACATCTACATGAGTAAGGCAGGTGATCATTGATAGACTTGCAGTGCGACTGTCAATGATCACAAGACTGAAGAGATTGGTTTACTTGACTGGGCCATCAGAAGTTCTGGGCCCAGAGACATCAGAGTGGATAAGACATGGAATGTCTCATCTGCGACCAAGAATTGTACTGGGTACAATTAGCAATGATTTGCTTACCTAGATAACTGAAGTTTGGGTGATGGCGAGTCGTCCACTCAAGTTTTGGTGATCTGAGGATCTTGGTTCATTGTATTCATCTGAGGAAATATTGTTTGAATATAATGCGAGTTTTCTTATTGGATAAGATTCCTCATTTCCTGAAATCATAACTAAAATTTTCTTTGATTAAATTTTCCAGCCTATGTCTAAAACTACCTTCTCGTTACGACCCGTCCTTGAGAAGGACAAGTTAAATGGGTCAAATTTCCTGGATTGGTATCGCAATTTGAGATTAATCCTCAAGCAGGAGAGTAAGGACTATGTCCTTGAGAAAGCTCTTCCAGAAAGGCTTGGGGCCAATCGCTCGAATGCAGTATATAATGCTTGGAATAAGCATTATATTGATGTGGTAGATGTGCGTGGTCTGATGTTGGCTACCATGAATTCGGACTTGAAGAGTCAATACGAGAACATGGAGTCGCCAATAGAGATGATCACCAGCCTGAAACTGAAGTTTCAGGATCTGGCACGAGTTGAGAGATTCCAGTTGGTGAAGTCTCTCACTGGGTGCAGACTACCAGAGGATGTTCCAGTGAGTCCTCATGTCATTAAAATGATGGGTTACGTTGATAACCTGGGGAAAATAGATTGTCCTGTCAGCTTAGAGTTGGCAACTGACATCATTCTGCAGTCACTGCCGTCAAGCTATGATAAGTTCATTAAGAACTATATCAAGAAAGGCTTGACGAAGACGTTGACTGAGCTGCATGGCATGCTCAAAACAGTAGAGCAAGACATCATAAAGGGTAAAAGATTTGAGAAATCTTGTGTTGGCAAGGATAGAGGCAGGGCCATCCAGATTTGGAATCAGGATAAGCATGTGTCATCTTATAAGCCCAAGTCCGGCCCATCTGATGTTAGAAAGTGCTTCTACTGTAATGAGTATGGGCATTGGAAGAGAGATTGCATTAAATTCTTGGAAGATTCACAAGAGATGAAGAAGATGTATGGTACTTCTTCTTCAGGTATTGTGTTATTAATTCAAGTTCTACATATGTATTGGATACTAGTTGTGGTACTGATATTTTGGAAATATGCAGGGCCTAAACAACAGTAGAACGTTGAAGAAAGGACAAGTGGAACTGCGTGCCTGGTATGGAGCAATGGTTGCTGCATAAGCCGTAGAGATTCTCCACTTGTAGGAGCCTTTCAAGCTTGGTTTTTTGAATTAAGTAATTGCTACTATGTACCTGCTTTATGCAGAGATGTCTTTCATTTTCTTGTAAGAATTTGAATGTTTTTTCATTCTGATAAAAGACAAGTTTTGCTCTTTTGATCTTAATGAAATATCATATGGTAGCACCCCTTTTGAAAGGGTTTTATATCTTAAACCAACATACGCTTAAATGTAACATAAATATCAAACGATTTAAGTCTGATGACTTGAACTCGATTTTTCCTCGGCATAGTCATATTGACCAAATAGAGTGAAACAGCTTCAGAAGTTCCATAGTTATGGGCTTCAAGTTCATTTGATTGTAAATCAATTGAGACATGAATTCTGCTTGCTGGGCCGAATGACTAAGGCTTCTTTAGCAGAGCTAAAGAAACGGGCCAGAGAGTTGTTGGGCTTTACACATACTGATGTATGCGGCCCGATGAACATTAATGCCAAAGGAAATCTTCTGTACTTCATTGACTTATTGATGGCATCAGTAAGTATGGCTGTGATCTTTTGATGAGACACAAGTTGGAATCCTTTGAGGAGTTCCAAAATGAAGTATAGAGATAATGTGACAGAAGTATTAGAATCTCTTGATTGAATCGAGGAAGAAAATACTTGAGTCAACAATTGGGTGATCATCTAAGTGAGTGTGAAGCCATATCACAGCTCTTTTCTCCCAGAAAACCTGAATGGTGTTTCTGAGAGAATGAATCGGATCTTATTGAATATGCTCCGATTAATGATGAGTCACATGAATCTTCCATTATTCTTTTAAAATACGCTTTAAAATGAACATGTTTACGCTAAATAAGTTTTCTATCAGAATCAGTGAAAAACACCACATTGGATGTGGACTGGGTGATTTCCAAATATGTTTTTCTGATTAATTGGGATTACAAGGTTTGTGTAAGGCAGTTGTCAACAAACAAACTTGAACCCAAATCTGATAAGTGCTGCTTCGCTGGTTGTCCTAAGGAAACCGAGGCTTAGTACTTTTGCAACCAATCCGAGAACAAAGTTTTGTTGTTCGGAACTCTGTTTTTCCAAGAAGAACAGTGGGAGTAAAAGTACAGCTCGAAGAAATTCGAGAAACACAGGAGGCTGTTCAACCTGTTGAGGGAGAGCAGCAGTTAAATCTACAGAGTGTTGTAGGATCTACACCTGTGGAGCCTGAAATTCGCAGATCCGAAAGGATCCATCACTAAATCGAGGGTGATTCCTCGTGACCGATTGTCGTGATCCATTGATCATTGAAAAGTGATGAACATGCGAAATTGAAAGAAGTGATGGTGAGCCCCAACTCCGAAAAATTGGCTAGTTATGCATGTTAGCTTCACTGGTTGAAGCAAGCATCTTGGAGTTGGAATCTATGTTCTGTTAAAACGGTCAAAGGCTTTGACTCGATCAGGAACGAATAGAAACAGTGCATTTACAAGTAAACTAGTGGGAGCGTAATTGCAATTCTCAAAATGTATGTTAAGAACGTACTTAATCTCATAAAAGACGTTCCGACGCTAAAGTCTTGCCAAGATTTGGGTCGGAAGTCAAATTTAACGATAGACATGGGAGAAGTCGCGTGAATTCTTGGAATATGGATCCATTGAGATGGATCAGAAGAGCTAATTGGATCGTGTCAGAACCATTATGGTTATAAGGTATTGGACAGTTCCAATATGCATGATTCCAAGAATGGCTTCACACCAGAGGTCTTATGGCAATGATCTTAGCAAGATAAAGTTTCTTGGACACTGTCTGAGCTAGTGTCTAATGAGTGTGATTCCTTTTGCTTATGCAATAGAATCCATCATGAATGTCATATTATGCGCTCGTCTAAATGCATCTGACGCATAAAAGCATGACGAGAAGATACCAATTTGTTTCAGTAAGAGTCACTGGACAGTTGTAAAGGAATATCCCCAAGTGTTTGAGAAACACTAAGGATAGGATCTTGTACAACTGAGAAATAGACGAATCAATTATGAGTAGTTAGACGGACAAAGATGATTCCCGGTTCTCACCTGGTTATGTCATTTTGCCTGTGTAACGGTACTGTCTATTGGAAAGGTTTCCAAGCAGAGGACCGTAGAATAGTGCTCATTAAATAATAGCGGTGTGGTTTGTTGGAATGGTTCCAAGCAAGAACACTGCAGCATCTCTCACAACCTAAGCACGAGTTGAACATTGTTGCTGTAGGTACTAGAAATCTGAAGACTTGGTCTTGATTCTAGTGGGAGTTAGTTTAGTTATGATGTTCAGACAGATATGATATGGTCATGTTTATGAAAAACTGACATCAACATTATTTGACTATTGGATAATTAAATAATGGTCCCAAAATAAGTTTGTGTCATATTATAGGCCATCAAGTTGAGGACTTGATCATGAAACCCTATAAGTAACAAATGACATAAATTATTATGTGTCCCTAGTCGAGGTTGTTAAAGTGGGACAATAACAACTGCGAGAGACTAGCTTGTGAGGTGACTGTTGACTAAGTTTCATGGAGTCAATGATATGAGTATCACAGTCAGTCACATAGATATATGTTGGTGAACATATGATCGGACGTGACCCGCTAATGAGAAGTCTCCAGGATAGTTATATATGTGTCATGAGAGGTTCTCATTACGACTATTGAGTATAGTCCTTAGACATGAGTTCATCATGCTTTCTTGCATGTGAATTGGTGCACCTTGACCTTGTCAAACGTCGATCCGTAACTGGCGGCTATAAAGGCACTGCTCAGGTGTATCATGAAGTGTGTAAAGGAACAGGGATGGAACAAGATGGGATTTGTCCCTCCTGAATAACGGGAGATAAATATCTCAGGGCCTATCGAAGATTTTATGCTGAGAAAATGTGTGGCCGCACTCAAACAAACTGTAGTTCAGTTGTTTGTTTTGTTCAGTATAGATCAGGAGTTCGATAAACATGATATTGGCTTAATAAGAATGACACTAATCTTGTCTTATGCCAAATCGAGATATAGAGACAAAAGGATTGTAGGAATTGATGATTCCAGTACAAGTGGGAGATTGTTGGGATTGTGTCCTGAAATCACACTTGTACTCACTCCTGATAGTAGTTGTGTATCGAGATCAATCGTTTGTATAATACTGGTGATTGTAATGCTTTGCTAGAAGCCTCTTGTAATCTGTAAGTTGTAGACTTACTGCCAGTATTATATGATCCTATAGGGTCACACACCTAAGCAATCTGGAAGCTAACATATGGGAATGATCATTTGATAATGATCAAGTTGATGTGTATTGGATACACATTGACATAGAGTTTTATGATGTATGTGTCGATCGATACATGAGTGTGTCGATCGATACAGGCTTTTCGAGAAGGTGTGTCGATCGACACAGTAAGTGTGTCGATCGATGCATATCGGGTTTTGACGTAAACGAGTCGGGCTTATCCGACGGTTTGTGAAGTCAATTCCAGGTCGATATATAAAGGCTTATATGGTCGACCTGGACCCTAGCCGTCACCGGAATTCTCAGAGAGAAAAGCAGAGACATCGAAAACTCATTCCCTGAATCCGGCACTAGCATCCCGGCGTTCCAGGTTGTGTGAGTGTGTGCTTGGTAGAGGCGAAGCACTTGATTCGCTAGATCTCTTTCACCATTCCATTCCGCTGCCAGATCTGAGGTAAGAACGAGGTTGGTAATTTCAATATAACAAACCCTAGATCCTAGGAGATGCAACACGTATATGCATAAATATATATATATATATGTATAAGAACGAGAATGAATGAATCTATATACGGGAATTAAGACGGACTTAAAATACGAGTTAAACCTAAACGAACGTATAGAATATGTAACGGGATTGAGAATTAGGGTTAATAGCGGGAAAGGGTAATGAATCAAGTTAATTAATAATGAGACATCGGTGAGTTAGTAAGTTTACTGACTTTAAACCGACAGATTGAGGAGTTATTAAAAGATACCTAGAATGAGTTAAGTAAGAGAAGTGGAGTGCTTTATAAGTTTACTGACTTTAAACCGTCTACGGATTAGCAATCCGCTAACCCAAGGTAGCGGATAAGAACAGATTAAAATACTTAAAAACCCTAATAGGCCTGCTTGCGTGGTGATTGTTGTGATTGAGTGATTGCTGTGATTGTTGCTGTGAGTTTGTGTGCAGGCTTATTAGACTGCTTCGGTGTTGGGCCGAGCAGTCCTTGTTGACACTTACTCCGGTCATGGGACCGGGTAAGTTAGTTAGTGCTGACTAGGTATCTTATCTAGTCAGAGCGGTGGTGTGGTAGTGTAGTGGCTTGCGGAATGGTTGGAGTTTCGTTATTGTTGTTGACTGCGTGATCTGTGCTAGAGTCCCAGCGAGTCTGCGTGTTTATATTTCTGCACTAGGACTATAGGGTGCGATAGATTCCGCAAGCCTAGGTTTTATTTACGTTCCGGTGCTTCCGACCCGGATGGATCCTCGGGTTTTTGCCTAATCGGATCATGGTGATTCCGGTTATGGTGTTAACCTACCGGGTGACGCCGGTAGGTGTGCGATTCAGAGTATACGGGGTCATGTCCTAGGTCCGGATCGCATGGAAACTCTGGCTATCTAGGGGTAGTCCGAGTCACCGCGTATCGATGGACGGAGAACGGTGTCCTATTTGTGGGACCTTGTGTACACATTTAGGAGTCTTTGGTTAGTTACCATGTAGGTGACGACGCAAACCCGTGGAAGCTACCGAGTTTGTAGGGCCCAACGTTGTTTTTGTTATTTTCTTTATTGCACGATAGATAGATGGAGTCTAATCGAGGACATGTGCCGCAGTGCGTTCGATTCCCTTAATTCTCTTTATCTTTGGCAATGCTTGTTTGTTGTGGGTTTATCACGACGTGGTAGTGCGTGATCGACCAATTGTTATGTTGATTGTTATTTTTGGGGTTTTGGGGCGGGAATCTATAGACTCTAGATAGATTAGAAGTCGTTAGTGGGGAGCCGATTGATATATCATGGTTTTTACCCAGTTTAGACCATGATATAGTTGTGTTTTTAGTGTCTTTTGTCTTTGTTTAGAGTCTTTTACAGGTTTAATCAGGTTTGGAGCTAATTGGAGATATTTGGAGCATTTTGGGACTTTTGGGACGTTTTGGCCGAGAGATTAACTCACTGTCCGATTTATTGATCATGCATCGACCGACACACCTTGTGCATCGGTCGACACACTAGCGAGATGGGCCGTACACGTCGGTTTAATGAAGATATGAAGATTTGCAAAGAAGCCCAAGATAGTTCCAGTATTTACACAAAAGCCCCATCCGAGATTGTGCCTATATATACTAGTTTTTGGTGTTTATTTTACCTACGCTTTACATTACGCTTTGATACTATTAGCTAAGAGATTTCTAGAGCTTTTGGGGCTGATCTATTTCCTGTATTCACTTATTTTGGAGAAGATTTCGAACCCCTTTATCTATTTAATTTCTTATATGCAATCTATTATTTCTTTGATTATGTTTTCATTAATCATGTCTGAGTAGATCCATAGTTGAGTTTAGGGTTTCTCACATAGGATTTCATGACTTGCTAGACTTGTTCAAATTCAGTTAAGGATTCATAACTATATATGTTCTTCAATTTAATTGTGCTTAAAGCTAGTTCTAACCTGATCAATTAGAATCTAGATCTTAGGTTGCTAAATACGTCACGGAAGTGGGGTTTAGGAATCTGAACTAATTAAATTGGGCAATTAAACTTTGCGCAAACGGAAGTTTGGTTTAGGATAATTGTGAACATATCAAACTTGGGATTAATGCTAGTTTAATCTGTTAGTTCTCGCAAACGAAAGTTTGGTTTGCTGCACTTAGGCTTAGAGAATTATCGCAAAGGAATTTGGTTAATTCTATATCTGTGTTTTGAGTTCTAGAACTGTTCTTAATTAGATCCTTGCTGAATGAACTGTCTGCTTGTCTGATTTCCTGAGAATACCCTAGGCTTGACGCTTTTAGTTTATTGCTTCTCAACCGTTAATCTCTGCTACTGTTTACTTTCTTGCTTTGCAATTTATTTACTTCACCATCTGCTTATTTCTAGTATTAATCTCTACGTTTCTGTTTCTATTGAGACCAAGTGTCCCTGTGGATTCGATAGCCCTATATACTACTTTGACATTGCTGTTCACTTGCAGTTTAGAATAGGGTAAAACTTAGAGCCTATCAAGTTTTTGGCGCCGTTGCCGGGGACTCTTAGAGTCTTCGATAGGACCGAACTTAGGGTTTTTACTAGAAATTTTTCTTTTTGTTTTTGTTCTTTTTTGTTTTTATTTTTTTGATTTTGCTAAACTTTTTCTCTGTTTCTTTCTGTCGCAGGTACGAATTTCGCCTTGCGTCGATCGTTGCATCCCTTGCGTCGATCGTCACTAGGCGATTCTGAGATTGAATCGATCGTTGCACTGATAGCATCGATCGTTGCTGGACGATTACGGACAGTTTATGCCAACGCAGAAAACTCGAAGTAATCCGAACTCGAGCTTGCTTAATCTTGGACTAGAGGAACTTGGACGTCTAGAGAGGACTAACAGAAGAGAAAGAAGAGAGAGAATGGTACGAGAACGTTTGATCTTGATACCAGATGCTGAAGGTACCCTGAGGGACCAAGATGACAACCCGTACAATGCTGCTGGGCATCGGGTTGATGCTGAAGGGAATGTCATCCCTGATCCTCCTGAGCAACAGCAACAGGAGCTGAACCGAAACCAGGGTCAAGGACAGGCCCAAGGTAGAGAGATGGTGGTTCATGAGAGGACACTAGCTGATTACAACAGACCTGACGAGTTTCATGCAAACCGAGCAGCTCTAGTGCTTCCTGCTTTTGAGAGGAATGATTTTGAGGTAAAGACCATCTACTACCAGCTGATGAGACAGATTGCTTTTCATGGTCTTCAAGCAGAGCAGCCTATGGATCACATTGACAAGTTTGAAGACATAGTCACTGGCATGAAGTATGAAGGAGTATGCCCAGACTATCTGTTCCTTAAGCTATTTCCGCACAGTCTTGCTGGAGACGCTAGTGCATGGCTGAGACAACTGGCACCTGGTCAGTATACTACTTGGGCAGCCTTAAAGAGTGAGTTCCTGCGTCACTTTTATGATGATGCGCGCTCAGATCAGTCCAGACAGGACATACTCACTTTCTCCCAAGGAGCTGTGGAGCCTTTGAAGACTGCCTGGATGAGATTTAAGCAGTATCAGCGTGACTGTCCACACCATGGATTCACAGAAGTACAGCTGATTGGTATTTTCTTCATAGGCATAGATCTCCCTTATCAGACTGCGCTGGATAATTCCAGTAATGCTAATTTCAACACCAGAACTCCTACACAAGCTAAGCAGTTGATTGGGAATCTTATTAACAGCTACAGTTGCAAGTCTATAGATGAAAAGAGAAAGAAATCCGGTGGAAGTACAGAGGATTCTAACATGACTGAGATTAGATCTAGGCTGGACACAGTGTACGATCTCTTAACGAGTAAGAAAGCTGTCCACTCTACCCAAGATATAGAGGTAATTCAGACTGAGGAGGACACTCAGGAAGAAGAAGTGAATTACATGGGAGGTTCTGGTTTCCAAGGTAGTAGATTTAGAAGTCAACAGGGAAACAGGTTCTCAAATGGAATTCAGCAAGGTGGTTTTAAGAAAGCCAACGAGTCTGATAGTAAGGTAGAGATGATGCTAAGACAGCTAATGGAGAGTCAGACTAAGTACGCAGCAGATGCTGACGCGAAAATGGATACAATCTACAGGGATCTGAATGGAAAGTTTGAGAGTTTGAACACACACATGAAAGAGCTTGATGCTAAGGTTGCAAGAACTGCTGGGCATGCTCAAAGGGAAGAGGGATATCTCCCGGGAAGGACTGATGCCAATCCTAAGTACCAATGCAATGCCGTGACATTAAGAAGTGGTAAGGAGCTGTCATCTGGCCAGAAAAAGCAGTTGAGCGTTGAGGAACTCGTGGAAATTGAAGAGTTGGAAGATGAGATACGCGATATTCGCCGCGCATCGATCGATGCATCTAAGCAACGATCGTTGCCAAGCGAAATCAAGGAACCGGAGGTCGTAACAAAGTCGCCTAGCATCGATCGGTGCGATAAGAGCAACGATCGACACAAGGTGACTGCAGAAAGTTCGGATGCTGAAAACCCAAAACCGTCGGGTGAAAGGGTATACAAGCCTAAGATACCTTATCCCAAGAACCCCAGAAAAGCTAAAAATGATAGGCAGTATGCAAAGTGGAAAGAGTTCATAAAGAAGGTAAAGGTTGAAGTACCTCTGCTAGATTCAATTGAAACCTCCCCCATGATGAAGAGATGCCTTAAGGATGCAATTTCTGGTAAATGGTCTGACGAGAAAAGTATAATGATGCTCAAGGAAGTATGTAGTGCAGTGGTCCAAGGCAGAATTCCAGAGAAATTAAAAGATCCAGGCAGCTTCGTATTAGATTGTGCTATCTACAAGGAGAGGTTCGAAAGGTCCTTATGTGATCTTGGCTCCAGTGTAAATCTGATGCCCCTTTCAGTTGCTAAAAGACTAGGGATGACAGATTTTATACCAACTAGGATATCACTGGTTTTGGCAGACAGATCAGTCAGGATTCCCGAAGGAGTAATAGAGGATGTGCCTATAACAGTTGGCAAGTGCGTAATCCCAACTGATTTTGTGGTTCTACAATATGGACAGGAGCCAAAAGACTCATTGATTCTAGGCAGATCTTTCTTGGCAACAGCTGGTGCGATGATTGACTGTCAAGGAGGCAAAATAGTTCTAAATGTGGGAGATCTGAAGATGAGTTTTGACATGAACAAACTGGTAAAGAGACCAACCATCGACGGGCAAACCTTTTATGTGGACACATTGGGTGATTTAGCTGCAGAGTACTTCCATCAATCACATGCTGAGGACCCACTGGAAAGGGCTTTACTGAGTTCTATTTTGGAGTTGGAATACCTACAGGACGAGTCTGCAATGTGCTATACAAGATTGATGGATTCTGTCGAGGTTGCAATGCAAGTAGAAGTGTCTGACGCGGGACTGCAACGATCGACACCATCTAAGCATCGATCGTTGCAAGACGACAGAGACTGGGCAGAAGAAAAGGCTCCGAAAATAGATCTGAAACAACTTCCATCCGGGCTAAGGTACGCTTTTCTTGGACCTAATTCAACATACCCAGTGATTGTTAATGCTAGCCTGAACAACGCAGAGCTCACCTTACTGCTAAGCAAGCTGCGCAAGCATCGCAAAGCTCTTGGCTATTCCCTTAATGATATTTCAGGTATCTCACCAGAGCTGTGCATGCACCGGATACATCTTGAGGATGAGTCCAAGACATCAATCGAACATCAGAGGAGACTTAATCCTAATCTGCAGGAAGTAGTCAAAAAGGAGATTATGAAACTCCTTGACGCTGGAATTATATATCCTATCTCTGATAGTGATTGGGTGAGTCCAGTCCATGTAGTACCAAAGAAGGGTGGTGTTACAGTCGTGAAGAATGAGAAGAACGAGCTGATACCAACTAGGACTGTGACAGGACACAGGATGTGCATAGACTACAGGAAGCTTAATGCTGCTACTAGAAAGGATCATTTTCCTTTACCTTTTATTGACCAGATGCTCGAAAGGTTAGCAAATCATCCTTACTACTGCTTCTTAGATGGCTACTCAGGTTTCTTTCAGATCCCCATCCATCCAGAAGATCAGGGAAAGACCACTTTTACTTGTCCATATGGGACTTTTGCTTACCGTAGGATGCCTTTTGGACTCTGCAATGCACCAGCCACTTTCCAGAGATGCATGATGTCCATATTCACAGATATGATTGAGGATTTTATGGAAGTATTCATGGATGATTTCTCAGTATATGGATCGTCCTATAATGAATGTTTAGATAATCTGTGTAAGGTTCTGAAAAGATGTGAAGAGAAGCACTTAGTTCTTAACTGGGAGAAGTGTCATTTCATGGTCAGAGATGGCATCGTGCTTGGACATAAAGTGTCCGAAGCAGGAATAGAGGTGGACCGCGCTAAAATCGAGGTGATGACCAACCTGCAGGAACCTGATTCTGTTAAGTCTATTAGAAGCTTTCTTGGACATGCTGGCTTCTATAGACGGTTCATCAAGGATTTTAGTAGGATTGCTAGGCCACTAACTGCTTTGCTGTGCAAAGACACCAAATTTGAGTTCACTGCAGATTGTCAAACTGCATTTGAACAGATCAAGCAGGCATTAGTGAGTGCTCCCATAGTTCAGCCACCGGATTGGGATTTGCCTTTCGAAGTAATGTGTGATGCAAGTGATTATGCTGTAGGAGCTGTTCTTGGACAAAAGAAAGATAGAAAGCTTCATGCTATCTATTATGCCAGTAGGACACTGGATGATGCACAAAGAAACTATGCCACTACAGAGAAGGAGTTGCTGGCAGTTGTCTTTGCATTTGAGAAATTTCGCTCTTATCTTGTTGGCTCCAAGGTAATTGTCCACACTGATCATTCAGCACTGAAGTATCTAATGCAGAAGAAGGATGCTAAGCCAAGATTGTTGAGATGGATCCTGTTGCTTCAGGAATTTGATATTGAAGTGAGAGATAAGAAAGGGGTTGAGAATGGAGTTGCTGACCATCTTTCGGGGATGCTGGTTGAGGAGGACGTGCCAATTAATGACTATTTGCCTGAAGAAAACGTCAATATGGTTGGGACAATCTGTGAGACAGATTTGGACAGAAATCTGCAGAACTGTCGGATTAATCACGTTGCGTCGATCGATGCTACGTCAGCGTCGATCGATGCATCTATCGGGACAGCAACGATCGATACATCCGACTGTGACGATCGTTGCAGCGCGGATACAGACGCAGAAACTTTCACAATACGTATTGGAAGGCATGAGTTCGAGATTAATGCTGTCGCAACAAATGATCAACCATGGTATGCAGACATAGCCAATTATCTAGCTGCAGAGACTGAACCAGATAATCTGAAAGGATATGAAAAGAAGAGGTTTTTCAGAGAACTTAGGAGGTACTATTGGGATGAACCTTACCTCTATAAGCATTGTTCAGATGGCCTTTATAGAAGATGTGTTGCTGAGTCGGAGGTTCCAGATATCCTTTTCCACTGTCACGGATCAGATTATGCAGGACATTTTGCTACATTTAAGACTGTGTCTAAGGTTTTGCAAGCAGGTTTCTGGTGGCCTACAATGTTCGCTGATACTCACTCCTTTATTTCTCATTGTGATGCCTGCCAGAGGAGAGGGAAAATAAGCAGGAAGCATGAGATGCCTCAGAATTTCATTCTTGAGGTTGAAGTTTTTGATTGCTGGGGCATAGACTTTATGGGTCCCTTTCCCTCATCTTATGGGAATAAATTCATATTAGTTGCTGTGGATTATGTTTCTAAGTGGGTAGAAGCAATAGCTAGTCCAACCAATGACTCTTCAGTAGTCATTAAGCTGTTTAAATCCATCATATTCCCTAGATTTGGAGTACCTCGGATAGTTATTAGTGATGGAGGATCTCACTTTATTAATAAGGTTTTTGAGAAGCTCCTGAAGAAGCATGGAGTGCATCACCGAGTTGCTACTCCTTATCACCCACAGACTAGTGGACAGGTAGAGGTTTCTAACAGACAAATCAAGGAGATCTTGGAAAAGACAGTTGGGAAGACAAGGAAAGATTGGGCAGCTAAGCTTGATGATGCTTTATGGGCCTACAGGACTGCATTTAAAACGCCATTAGGGACTACTCCATTCCATTTGCTGTATGGGAAAGCATGTCATCTGCCAGTAGAACTTGAGCACAAGGCAGCATGGGCTGTAAAACAGATGAACTTTGACCTCAAACCAGCTGCAGAGAGGAGATTGATACAGCTCAATGAGTTGGATGAGATTAGACATTTTGCCTATGAGAACTCAAAGTTGTACAAGGAAAGGACTAAGGCTTATCATGACAAAAAGATTGTCTCCAGACGATTTAAGCCTAACGATCAGGTACTGTTGTACAATTCTCGCTTGCATTTGTTTCCAGGCAAGCTGAAGTCAAGATGGTCTGGACCCTACACGATCAAAGAAGTGCGTCCATATGGAGCTGTCATTTTGATTGGCAAGGAAGGTAATGAGTTTGTTGTTAATGGGCAGAGGGTAAAACACTATTGGGCTAAGGCCGAGATTCCAAGAGGTCAGATTTTGCCTCTGGATGCTGCACCCTCCACTTGAAAATTCCCATCCGTCCGGTCAAGCTATTGACCTTAAACAAGCGCTGGGTGGGAGGCAACCCACCATTAGGTACTGGTGTTTTTCTACTTAATTTTTGGTGTTTTTGTTAGGATTTTACGTTTGTTTTTGTTTCTGGTGAGTTTATGTTTGCAGGTCTCGGTTAAATCGCAGTGCAACGATCGACGCACTTCTGTGTCGATCGTCACAACACGAAAGGAATCGCATTGCAGCGATCGTGGCGGTCCTGAGCAACGATCGACTATACACGAAAATCGCCAAGTAACGGTCAAAGCACTCAGTGTAACGATCGATGCTCAGCGACAGAGGTAACCCGACAGACATAATTTCACCTTTTCAATTTTTATTTTCTTTTTACCGATCCTTCGCTGGACACTACTGGGGACAGTGTGTCTTAAGTGTGGGGGAGGTGCTACTGACTTTTGTTTTCTGTTTTCTTAAGAGTCAATCCGTTTTTCAAAAAATTTTGTTTTATTGAGTCAAAATTGTTTAAGTAAGAAACTATGATTTTCTGAGAAGATTTACAAGACTTGCAGGAACTTAAGTAACCATTGGGATGAAGTTGCAGGATCTATCTCTGACTATTAGAAAACCCCATCACAGATCAACCTACTGGGAACACCCACATCACTTCAGGTATCAGAGGATCCTTTACTGACTTCAACCTTAATACTGACTTAGATTTCTCACCTAAGGGCTTGGTATACTTTGTGTCGGATTCCCTTGTTAGTTCTGACACAGCCTGTAAACCTGTCCTATTTAGTTCCCTTCTCCCCTTCTGTAAAGTAAAAAAAAATAATAATAAACTGAGGATGAGTTAGTAACTCCGAAGTGGTCATGGGAATAGTAGCAAACACTATTATCTCTCATGTGATCCATGGAATGTGTCCAAAGTACACCCCATAACGGGAAGAACACTGATAAAAAAAATAAAATGATACCCAGTGGGGAAAAATCAGTTGTTAAAGAAGGGAAAGAGAAGAAAGGGACTAGAGAAAGATAGTATGGTGGTCTAGAGCTGACAAGGTAAGAATCCATGTGCCCTTTGATCGATAATCCTTAGGTGAGACCGCACTTAAATACTTGCAGAAGTCAGTAGGGAGAATTTGAATGCTTGAATGTGATTGTGGAGTTTACCTAGGACAGTTGCTAAGTGTGGGGGAAGTACATTGTGGTCTTGATATCCTGTGATTGATTCTTGCAGTGGTTTACTAAGGGGAATCTGAGTATTGTAGCTTCTAGGATGAAATGAGTTTCTGAAGAGTTTTCAAACCTCTTCACCATGTTTTAGTTCTATGTTTTGCTTGAGAGCAAGCAAAGGCTAAGTGTGGGGGAGTTGATATATCATGGTTTTTACCCAGTTTAGACCATGATATAGTTGTGTTTTTAGTGTCTTTTGTCTTTGTTTAGAGTCTTTTACAGGTTTAATCAGGTTTGGAGCTAATTGGAGATATTTGGAGCATTTTGGGACTTTTGGGACGTTTTGGCCGAGAGATTAACTCACTGTCCGATTTATTGATCATGCATCGACCGACACACCTTGTGCATCGGTCGACACACTAGCGAGATGGGCCGTACACGTCGGTTTAATGAAGATATGAAGATTTGCAAAGAAGCCCAAGATAGTTCCAGTATTTACACAAAAGCCCCATCCGAGATTGTGCCTATATATACTAGTTTTTGGTGTTTATTTTACCTACGCTTTACATTACGCTTTGATACTATTAGCTAAGAGATTTCTAGAGCTTTTGGGGCTGATCTATTTCCTGTATTCACTTATTTTGGAGAAGATTTCGAACCCCTTTATCTATTTAATTTCTTATATGCAATCTATTATTTCTTTGATTATGTTTTCATTAATCATGTCTGAGTAGATCCATAGTTGAGTTTAGGGTTTCTCACATAGGATTTCATGACTTGCTAGACTTGTTCAAATTCAGTTAAGGATTCATAACTATATCTGTTCTTCAATTTAATTGTGCTTAAAGCTAGTTCTAACCTGATCAATTAGAATCTAGATCTTAGGTTGCTAAATACGTCACGGAAGTGGGGTTTAGGAATCTGAACTAATTAAATTGGGCAATTAAACTTTGCGCAAACGGAAGTTTGGTTTAGGATAATTGTGAACATATCAAACTTGGGATTAATGCTAGTTTAATCTGTTAGTTCTCGCAAACGAAAGTTTGGTTTGCTGCACTTAGGCTTAGAGAATTATCGCAAAGGAATTTGGTTAATTCTATATCTGTGTTTTGAGTTCTAGAACTGTTCTTAATTAGATCCTTGCTGAATGAACTGTCTGCTTGTCTGATTTCCTGAGAATACCCTAGGCTTGACGCTTTTAGTTTATTGCTTCTCAACCGTTAATCTCTGCTACTGTTTACTTTCTTGCTTTGCAATTTATTTACTTCACCATCTGCTTATTTCTAGTATTAATCTCTACGTTTCTGTTTCTATTGAGACCAAGTGTCCCTGTGGATTCGATAGCCCTATATACTACTTTGACATTGCTGTTCACTTGCAGTTTAGAATAGGGTAAAACTTAGAGCCTATCACCGATTCACTGGGTGATCTTAGATCGCTCATTAGACTCTTTTTGTGTTTTCAGGTTTAGCAGCAACGGACGCGGGAGGTCCTCGGTGTAGTTTCGGGATTGTTTGTGGTGAGATTTGATTCGGGGTTTTGATTGTTTTATTTCGGTTCAGCTTTGGCGCCATTTAGTGTTTTTGATTGATTGTGTGATTGTAGTGACGAATGTTTGTAAAACCCGTTAAACGTTGTGCTTAACGTTTGATTACTCAAAAATGAATTTGTTTCCCTGATAGTGGGTTTAGTCCGAACCGACACAACTCATCGAAGTAGTTCAAGTTGTACAGCTTGATACTATGGATATGAGGATAGCGGAGTTAAAGATGGGTAAGTGCGAGCCTTTATATCAAACCGATCCGTCTCTGGCTTATTGTTGTGGCGAACCTTTCCCGTTTTACTTGCTCGGATTCGATCGGTCATGTTCTTGTTTGATTGTTGACCGGTCAGCTCGAGGATTCTCTCTTCCTCCGGTTCTCTCTCTTTCTCTTCCAGTTTTCCCTCTCATCTTCTTCTTCTTCACGCCTCTCTCTCCCTTCTTCTTCTTCCTTCGGTCCTCTTCTTATCTCCTTCTCTTTCTCCTCCGGTTCTCCTCCTTTGCTTTCTCCTCTCCGGTCTTCCTCCATCTCTCTCTCTCTCTCTCTCTCTCTCTCTCTCTCTCTCTCTCTCTCTCTCTCTCTCTCTCTCTCTCTCTCCCCTTCATGCTTCTCCTCTCTCCATCTTCTTCTTCTTCAAGCTTCACGTTTCTCCTCTCTCCATATTCTTCTTCACGCTTCTCCTCTCCCCATCTTCTTCTTCTTCTTCAAGCTTCACGCCTCTCTCTCTCTCTCCATCTTCTTATTCTCCTCTCTCTTCTCTCACGCTATTCTCTTCTTCTCATTCTTCTTCTTCTTCTCTTGCTCCGGCTTCTTCTTCTTCTTCTTCTTCTTCTTCTTCTTCTTCTTCTTCTTCTTCTTCTTCTTCTTCTTCTTCTTCTTCTTCTTCTTCTTCTTCTTCTTCTTCTTCTTCTTCTTCTTCTTCTTCTTCTTCTTCTTCTTCTCCTTCTTCTTCTTCTTCTCCGGTATTCTTATTCTCCTCCGGTCTTCTTTACTTCTCTTTACTCTTTGTGAGTTTGGTGTGAAGAAAATGGGAGGGGAAAGGTCTCCTTATATAGTAAAAGTGGAGTGATCTTCACCCTTCATTTGTCTTCTCTTCTTCCTCCATCTTGTGCCACGACCTCCTCACCAAAACCATCCAAAAACAATGCATTTAATCAACCACCTTCCACTTGTAGCCTCCTCCATGCAGCCCTTGGATTGATGACAACTCACAACCTTAGGTTCATGCACCTAAAATACTAAGAAGCTTCTCAATTTTTTTGGACCAGAATTCGTTGCCCATTCTTCATACTGGGCTGGATTTAGGTCCAAAATAACCTTAGTAATCAGCCCTTAACACCCTGGTCCAAGCCCAAGCTCCTATGAATTTATTTTGGATTTATAGCCACTAATTACCTCTTAATGGTCTAAAGATTATATCTTGATCCAGGGATCAAATATTGCCCAATCCTTTTGACAATAGCCTATCCATAATTGAATGGAGATGTGGTAAAATTTTCATAATTTATGGAGCACGTTTAGAGGTGTTTCCGTCTTTTTCTCAGTTTTGTCGGTTTCCATTCCCAATAGTTCGTTTAAATAATAGACTCTTTTAGATGAATTTAGAAAGTTGTTTCACCTCAATCGAACTCCCGTAGCTCCCATAATGATTTTTACAAGTTTTATCGGTTTCATTTCCCGATAGTCCGTAAAACTCGTTTAGACTCCGCTTCTTCCACTTATGGTCTTCTAAATGTTCTTTATGGACAAAAAAAGATCACATGGCCTATTTTCACTTTCGGCTCGCATTTTGGTAAAATTACCAAAATGCCCTTAACTTCTTAAAGTTACAAAACTGCCCTCCGTTGACTTTTCTGCTGCCGTTGACAATTTCTTGGAACAAGATATTACATTCTTCCCTACTTACAGGAATTCGGTCCCCGAATTCTCCGTTACTACAAACTTCGAATCAGGACAAAGCCCTGTAAGTCGCCACTCTGAAACTGATTCCACTGCTCCAATCAATCTGAACTACACTCCTGATGCTTACTGGCTTCCGAAATAGTGTCTTGCACAGAACCCCAATTAGCGACATCTTGAAATTCCTTGAATCACGATCACTTCTGGTTCCTCATCTCATTGCTTCACTGACTCCAATCTTGATTATTGAAACCACAGATCCTGACTGAACTTCTCCACTCGAGTTGCTGATTCCATCTGCGCCAACTAATACCATCTTGAACCAACACTTCGGACTTCCACACTTTGCTTCAACCTCTGCGAACGGAACAATACCGACTCTCCCTCCATTCTCGATACTTTTTTCATATTTACTGTTTATCGCTCCCCATCGACATTCTGATAATATCGACGTTCCTCCTTGAACCACCATACTCATGCACACCTTGAACTTTCTTGATCACTTAACTCCACGCTTCATGGATATCAAACCGCCTTTCCTTTGACAATCTCGAGCTGATCCAAAACTGTCACTGATTCTTTCAAATTCCTTCGCTAACTTATCACACCCATATATCTTGGTTCCTCTTATCACTGATACCCACTCTGGTGATGAAATTCCACTGACTCACTTGCAGGCTCATGTTAAACTGCTTCTTGTAACACCATCTTTTCTCTAGGGTTAGGGTTTGGTCTCGTCTCCTCGTTAAATCGTTCATCACGTCCTACATCAACAATCTCAATAACACTAGAACGGTTAGACCTCCTTCTAACTTACTCCCGATGTCAGTTTCTTATAGAAATATGGTTACTTAGTCATGTACCCAACGGTCACACATAGCTAATTAACAATATCCTATAATTCCGCTCAATCTCAAATAAGCTCCCTACCAATACCGCTTTATCAATTCCAGGATGAGTTCTACCTAAGAGGTTCTCTAACCTTTCTAACCACAAATCTAACCGATCAATCCAAATGATTTGCTAATCAAAAATGCAATGATTCACAATCAACGACTAACAACCTAGCGAGAAATCAAAACAATTCACAATTCTAACACCCTAGCAAGGCAATCAATCACACACAATCAATCAAGCAAATCGGCGATTGCATTTGTCTCTTAGGGTTCTGATGGAAACCGTCTGCTCGGACCATCATCTATTTTCACATTGTAACTATATTGCATTCACAACCATCATGAGTATGCAATATAACCACTCCGCTACTCAAAACGACAACCAAAATACTCCACACATCTATTCACCGCATAGAATTTTAGATACATAGGTCCGTCGGAGTCTACATACTAGCGGTTCCCAATCTGTCCCAAAAGAAACACCGCTACATACAACCGATATACACACATCAAAATCGAGTTAGAGCCCTTACTTACCTGGGCCTAATCTACTTCCTAATCTCTAACATGAGTGGTACAACTCATGAGGATCCTAACCGGCAGGTGTGCCAGGAGGATGGAATGAGTGTGGTGGTGGTGGCGGAGAGACGCGGTCTTGATCATGACAGGAAAGGAGTGTAACGTACTTCTCGGCCTCAAAGGAAACAAGGCAGGAGCTATGTTGGTGGTGACGACGACTGATACTTCAGGGCAACAACGGCGGTAATAATAGAATAACATCTAGTGGTGATGGCTTCTGGTGAGTGACCCCACAGACTGCGCCAAACTGTGAGAGTTGAAACTCTAACGGTCAAAACTTGTAGAGCAAAACTTTTAGGGAACAGATAATTTCAAGGAATAACCACTAAACTAGCAAACCCGGAGGACGTTTTATTGATTAGAAGTCGAAAAGAGTACAAAGATCGGAAAAGAGAGTAAAGAAATCAGAAAGAAAGTACAAAAGAACTCTGAAAATGGCTAAGAGAAACTGCTAAGTTCTTAAGTCTAGGTCTAGGGTTTTTCGCTCTGCCTTTCTTGTACGGCTTCTCCTCCTTTTATAACTTCGGTTCATCGGCTTTTGAGAATATTTCCGCAAGATTTGCGGAAATCTTCATGTTCTTATCTTTTTCCTTTTTCCGTTAAAATGAACATTTCTATCTCGGATTTTCTTTTTCAGCTCCTTCCAATCTCTTTCTTTACCTCTTCGTCTTTGTCTTCTTTCGTCTTTCCGTGGCGTGACTCATTTGCCGGATGGGCCGAGACTGGACGATCCGAGTCCGTTAACGTATGAACTTACTTATTTAGTTCAGAGTTTGTCGTATGCTTGGGCTAAGTTCCCATTTCTCTCAATCATGATCCATCATCCCAAATCGTCGATCTAAGAAAGTGGTCTGATGTTTCCGAAGGTGGGTTGCGACAAGTCATGCGTATCGGCAAATGTTTAGTTATCTTTTCGGAAATTTCAGCTCGGAAAACCAGAAACGGTTTAGCTCGGAAATCCGAGATGGTTCAGCTCAGAGGTTTACAAAAGTTTCACTCAACTCGGGATTTCCGGAAGGACAACTCATGATCAAGATCGAGACGGGATTCCGAGCTGGTCCAGCTTGTCCTTTGCTTGTTTGGATGTTCCGTCGATCCGTAGTTCCTGTCGGAAGATATGTTTGTCCGATTACGATGTCGTCTTCTTTGTCGAAACCATTTTTCCGATAAATCATTTAGGTGACATTGTCGGCATCTTGTACAAATTTTTTACTTATACGAGACCTTTGAACGGCTAATGCAAACACTCGCTCGTACCCGACTGCTTGATATTGTCTTCGGCTATTGTTTTCGTCGAGGAGGTTTTTGACCTCAACAGTTAGCCCCCCAGCTCGTTAGATCCGAATGTGGTGATGACGAGGTTGTTTTGTTTATTCTAGGCGAAAACGATTGTCCGACAGAATTTCATCCGTTGCTATCATCTTTGTGATAGCGGGTCGTATGAACCATCGTCTTTCGGTCATAGCCACTTCCTCCATGCCGAGATATTTTGATATCACGCCTACTCATGGGCTGCTTTGTTATGATTTGCTCGGGCACGCTTGCGACAACGTGAATGAAAAGTAATCATTTTGAAATTCCATGCCTTGTTGAATTCTATAAGTATTCATTTCTCCATTCTTCACGTCCTAATTGCTCGGAGGGTTCAACTCGTCCGATTGCAACTAATCTTGTCGTACGTGGTTCCGAAAATTCCGAAATTATCTTTGAGGAAGCTTATGAAGTTACGATCCTACCCCTACTTCTTTCTGGAGTGACATCTACAAGTATCCTTCTTCTTTCGTTCATTTCTTCATTCACTCACACTCTCTAGAGCTTGCAAGTTTTATCTCTCCAATCTCTCTCTAGATTTCTATATAGTTTCGGACGATGTCATTCCAGAGTGCACCCCTTCCGTTGTCTGAGGGTGAACTTGTGAAGGCTAGGAGGAGAGCGGTGGCGGAAGAGAAAAGGCAGTGGAGTGAAGGAAAAGCGTCCGAGGTAGCCAGAGAAGGCCAGGTGTAACGCCCCTTTCCCATTCTCCGCTGACCGTCGAGCTGACCGGTCAACAATCAAACAAGAACATGACCGATCGAACCCGAGCAAGTCGAACGGGAAAAGTTCGCCACAGGACGAAGCCAAAAATAGTTCGGTTTGAGACAAAGGCTCGCACCAATCTATCCTCGACTCCGCTATCCTCATATCCATAGCACAAGCGGTACCACTTGCACTACTTCGATGAGTTGTGTCGGTTCGGACTAAAACCTCATATCAGGGAAACACTTTCATTTCTGAGTAATCAACATTGAGTACAACGTTTAATAGAATTTCACAAACAATCGTCAAGTCAAATATACAAAGAAATCAACACACGAAATAACAATAACGCCGAACCGAGAAAACACCCAAAAATATCATGAATCAAATCCCGTCACAAGCAACCCGAAACCACACCGAGGACCTCCCGCGTCCGTCGCTACCTAAACCTGAAAAACACAAAAAGAGTCTAATGAGCGATCTAAGATCACCTAGTGAATCGGCTCCCCACTATCGGCTTCTAATCTATCTAAAGTCTACAAATTGATAGGCTCAGAGTTTTAATCCCTATACTAAACTGCAAGTGCACAGCAATATCAATGTAGTATATAGGGTATCGAAATCCACAGAGACTCTGGTATTCAATAGCTCAAGAACAGGAATTTAACTAGGAAGAAAGCAATGTAATTGAATTAAAAGTGGTGCGAGAAAGTAAATCAGCAGCAGAGATTAACGGTTGTGAAAGCAAGTAATTAAAAGCGCTAAGTCTAAGGCGTTCTCAGGAAATCAGACAAGCAGACAGTTCATTCAGCAAGGATCTAATTAAGCACAGTTCTAGAACTCAAAACACAGATATAGAATTAACCAAATTCCTTTGCGATAATTCTCTAAGTCTAAGTGCAGCAAACCAAACTTTCGTTTGCGAGAACTAACAGATTAAACTAGCATTATTCCCAAGTTTGATATGTTCACAATTATCCTAAACCAAACTTCCGTTTGCGAATAGTTTAATTGCCCAATTTAATTAGTTCAGATCCCTAAACCCCACTTCCGTGACGTATTTAGCAACCTAAGATCTAGATTCTAATTGATCAGGTTAGAACTAGCTTTAAGCACAATTAAATTGAAGAACAGATATAGTTTGAATCCTTAACTGAAATTGAACAAGTCTAGCAAGTCATGAAATCCTATGTGAGAAACCCTAAACCTAACAAGGAATCTACTCAGACATAGATAATGAAAACATAATCATATGATGAATAAATTGCATAAAAGAATAAGAGTAAAAGGGGTTCGAAATCTTCTCCAAATACAGATGATGTAACAGGTTCAGATCAGCCCCAAAAGCTCTAAAAATCCTCTGCTCTTAATTATGAAAGTGTATCTAATAAAAACAACTAAAACTTGATTATATAGGTATAATCTCGGCCAAGGGCTTCTTTGTAAATATCAGGAACTTCTGGATCAAAGTGCAATATCTTGATTCTTCTAAACCGCCGAGTTTTTGGCCCATCTCGCTGGCGCATCGATCGTTGCAGGTGTGCAACGATCGACACCTTTCTCTGTTTCGGACAGTGAACTCTATCTCTCGGCCAAACACTCCAAAAATCTCCAAAATGCTCCATTATCTCCAATTCAGCTCCAAACCTGATTATACCTGTAAAAGACTCTAAAAGAACACAAAAGACACTAAAAACACAACTATATCATGGCATAAAACCGGTAAAAACCATGATATATCAACTCCCCCACACTTAGCCTTTGCTTGCCCTCAAGCAAAACATAGAACTAAAGCATGGTGAAGAGGTTTGAAAACTCTTCAGAAACTCATTTCCTCCTTGAAGCTACAATACTCAGATTCCCCTTAGTAAACCACTGAAAGAATCAATCACAGGATATCAAGACCACAATGTACTTCCCCCACACTTAGCAACTGTCCTAGGTAAACTCCACAATCACATTCAAGCATTCAAATTCTCCCTACTGACTTCTGCAAGTATTTAAGTGCGGTCTCACCTAAGGAGTATCGATCAAAGGGCACATGGATTCTTACCTTATCAGCTCTAGACCACCATACTATCTTTCTCTAGTCCCTTTCTTCTCTTTCCCTTCTTTAACAACTGATTTTTCCCCATTGGGTATCATTTTATTTTTTTATCAGTGTTCTTCCCGTTATGGGGTGTACTTTGGACACATTCCATGGATCACATGAGAGAAAATAGTGTTTGCTACCATTCCCATGACCACTTCGGAGTTACTAACTCATCCTTAGTTTATTATCTTTTTTTTTTTTTTTTTTATAGAAGGGGAGAAGGGAACTAAATAGGATAGGTTGACAGGCTGTGTCAGAACTAACAAGGGAATCCGACACAGAGTATACCAAGCCCTTAGGTGAGAAATCTAAGTCAGTATTAAATTGAAGTCAGTAAAAGGATCCTCTGATACCTGAAGTGATGTGGGTGTTCCCAGTAGGTTGATCTGTGATGGGGTTTTCTAATAGTCAGAGATAGATCCTGCAACTTCATCCCAATGGTTACTTAAGTTCCTGCAAGTCTTGTAAATCTTCTCAGAAAATCATAGTTTCTTACTTAAACAATTTTGACTCAATAAAACAAAAAAAATTTGAAAAACGGACTGACTCTTAAGAAAACAGAAAACAAAAGTCAGTAGCACCTCCCCCACACTTAAGACACACTGTCCCCAGTAGTGTCCAGCGAAGGATCGGTAAAAAGAAAATAAAAAATTGAAAAGATGAAGTTATGTCTGTCGGGTTACCTCTGTCGCTCAGGCATCGACCGTTGCACTAAGTGCATCGACCGTTACTTGGCGATTTTCGTGTATGGTCGATCGTTGCTCAAGAGCGCAACGATTGCTGCAATGCGATTCCTTTCGTGTTGTGACGATCGACACATAAGTGCGTCGATCGTTGCACTGCGATTTTGTCCGAGACCTGCAAACATAAACTGCAACAGAAACAAAAACAAACGTAAAATCCTAACAAAAACACCAAAAATTAAGTAGAAAAACACCAGTACCTAATGGTGGGTTGCCTCCCACCCAGAGCTTGTTTAAGGTCAATAGCTTGACCGGACGGATGAGGATTTTCAGGTACCAGGAGGTCCTGACAGAGACTTTTTCTGTCTCTGTTCCAGTCTCCTCATCCAAGGTGGTGAGTAGGCTGTTGCGGAATGATCATGTCCAAGAAAGGATGGAGTGAAATGTGCTCCAGGATCTATAACCATAGTATTACCCGGCTGCTCAAAATCTGCGTCCCTTATGGTGAATGTCTGCCCATCTATCAGTGGCTTTCGCAGCTTATCCATCTCATAGTGCAGTGGTTCATCTCCCAGATGGAGGTCTATCAAGTTGTTCCTAACATCAATCAACGCTCCTGCTGTAGCCAAAAAGGGTCTCCCAAGCAATAATGCTTCATCCGGATCACAGTCATATCTCAGCACAAGGAAGTCCGTTGGAACTAAGTAGTTCCCAACTCTCACCGGAATGTCCATAAGGAGTCCTTCAGGAACTCGTATGGACTGATCAGCTAGGACAAGAGAAGTCCTAGTAGGAGTAAAATCCAGCATCCCCAGCTTCTCTGCCACAGAGTATGGCATTAAACTTCCAGCAGCTCCTAAATCACACAGAGAACGCCTAAAGCTATCCTCAAAGATAGAACAATCCAGCACAAAGACTCCAGGATCAGGCAGTTTCTTCGGGAACTTAGTCAGCAGAACATCACTAATATGCTGAGGAACTATTATCACCCAGTCTTTCAGATCATCATCCAGGGGCAACATCTTGTTTAAGTACCTCTGCACACATGGATGATAAGGTGGATCAACAGAAGTTGGAATTTCTTCCAATTCTTCACCAATCTCCTCTAGTTTCTTCAGTTCTTCAATCTCTTGCCTAATCACTTCAGACACAGAGGAGTGTTGTCTACAAATCTGTTCGTAGATCTCCTGTTGAGTAATCTCAGAGGCTCCATTGAATAGGCGATCAAGCTCCAAGTCAGCATCTATGCCATTATCATCCGACAGATCTGTCTGTTCACGCCCTGCAACGACCGACACTAAAGGTGTGTCGATCGTTGCCATCCCGACTGGTGTATCGATCGGCACAGATGGTGCATCGATCGACGCACTGCAGCAGATTTCACCCGAGAGTTTTTCACAAATATCCGAAAATTCTTGTTATGTCACCAACTCAGCTGTACTTAGCTCAAATCTTTCACCTAGGTGAGATCCATCATTAATGTACACAGACCAGGCCTTAACATGAGTGTCTGCCACTCCTTTTCCCTTCAGTGAGCTGGACATCTGGTTCACCTGAGTGTCCAACTGCTTCAAGTGAGTGCTCATAGACTCAAACTTCCCATTGAGGTCTTCATAGACAGCGTCCAACTTCTTGTTGCAGTCCACAGAAATCTTGGTCTGACTCTCAATCAGTTGTTCCATCATAGCCTCCATTTTGCTCTCATGGGCTGTAGGTGCAGGAGGAGTCTGATAGGATGTAGATCCATAGATTCTCTGAGTACCTTGTCCATAGGTCTTCTGAAAACCACCAGTCTGTCCTCCATTGGAGAATCTGTTCCCCTGTTGATTACCAAATCTATTACCTTGGAAACCAGAACCTCCTATGAAATTCACATCTTCTTCCTGAGTGTCCTCCTCAGTCTTAATCACCTCTACATCTTGGGCAAAGTGGACAGCTTTCTTACTTGTCAGGAGATTGTAAACTGTGTCCAATCTGGATCTTATATTAGCTATATCAGAATTCTCTACAGTTCCACCAGATTTCTTCCTCCTTTCATCCATTGTCTTGCAACTGTTGCTGCCAATCAGGTTCTCAATCAACTGCTTAGCTTGTGTAGGAGTCCTGGTGTTGAAATTAGCATTACTGGAATTATCCAGCGCAGTCTGATAAGGGAGATCTATGCCTCTGAAGAAGATACCAATCAGCTGTACTTCTGTGAATCCATGGTGTGGACAGTCACGCTGATACTGCTTAAATCTCATCCAGGCAGTCTTCAAGGGCTCCACAGCTCCTTGGGAAAAAGTGAGTATGTCCTGTCTGGACTGATCCGAGCGCGCATCATCATAAAAGTGACGCAGGAACTCACTCTTTAAGGCTGCCCAAGTAGTATACTGACCAGGTGCCAGTTGTCTCAGCCATGCACTAGCGTCTCCAGCAAGACTGTGCGGAAATAGCTTAAGGAACAGATAGTCCGGGCATACTCCTTCATACTTCATGCCAGTGACTATGTCCTCAAACTTGTCAATGTGATCCATAGGCTGCTCTGCTTGAAGACCATGAAAAGCAATCTGCCTCATCAGCTGGTAGTAGATGGTCTTTACCTCAAAATCATTCCTCTCAAAAGCAGGAAGCACTAGAGCTGCTCGGTTTTCATGAAACTCATCAGGTCTGTTGTAGTCAGCTAGTGTCCTCTCATGAACCACCATCTCTCTACCTTGGGCCCGTTCCTGACCCTGGTTTTGGTTCTGCTCCTGTTGCTCAGGAGGGTCAGGGATCACTCGTCCATCAGCATCAATCCTCTGCCCAGCAGCATTGTAAGGATTGTTTTCCGGATCCCTCAGGACACCCTCAGCATCTCGTATCAAGATCAGACGTTCTCGTACCATTCTCTCTCTCTTTTCTCTTCTGATAGTCCTTTCTAGACGTCCAAGTTCCTCTAGTCCGAGATTAACCAAGCTCGAGTTCGGATTACTTCTAGTTTTCTGCGTTGGCATAAACTGTCTGTAATCGTCCAGCAACGATCGATGCTATCAGTGCAACGATCGGTTCAATCTCAGAATCGCCTAGTGTCGAACGATGCACGGGTGCAACGATCGACGCAGTGCGAAATTGGTACCTGCGACAGAGAGAAAAACCGAGAAAGTCAGTAACTAAATAAAATAAAAAACAAAAACGAAAACAAAAAGAAAAATACTAGTAAAACCCTAAGCTCGAAGCTATCGAAGACTCAAAGAGTCCCCGGCAACGGCGCCAAAAACTTGATAGGCTCAGAGTTTTAATCCCTATACTAAACTGCAAGTGCACAGCAATATCAATGTAGTATATAGGGTATCAAAATCCACAGAGACTCTGGTATTCAATAGCTCAAGAACAGGAATTTAACTAGGAAGAAAGCAATGTAATTGAATTAAAAGTGGTGCGAGAAAGTAAATCAGCAGCAGAGATTAACGGTTGTGAAAGCAAGTAATTAAAAGCGCTAAGTCTAGGGCGTTCTCAGGAAATCAGACAAGCAGACAGTTCATTCAGCAAGGATCTAATTAAGCACAGTTCTAGAACTCAAAACACAGATATAGAATTAACCAAATTCTTTGCGATAATTCTCTAAGTCTAAGTGCAGCAAACCAAACTTTCGTTTGCGAGAACTAACAGATTAAACTAGCATTATTCCCAAGTTTGATATGTTCACAATTATCCTAAACCAAACTTCCGTTTGCGAATAGTTTAATTGCCTAATTTAATTAGTTCAGATCCCTAAACCCCATTTCCGTGACGTATTTAGCAACCTAAGATCTAGATTCTAATTGATCAGGTTAGAACTAGCTTTAAGCACAATTAAATTGAAGAACAGATATAGTTTGAATCCTTAGCTGAAATTGAACAAGTCTAGCAAGTCATGAAATCCTATGTGAGAAACCCTAAACCTAACAAGGAATCTACTCAGACATAGATAATGAAAACATAATCATATGATGAATATATTACATAAAAGAATAAGAGTAAAAGGGGTTCGAAATCTTCTCCAAATACAGATGATGTAACAGGTTCAGATCAGCCCCAAAAGCTCTAAAAATCCTCTGCTCTTAATTATGAAAGCGTATCTAATAAAAACAACTAAAACTTGATTATATAGGTATAATCTCGGCCAAGGGCTTCTTTGTAAATATCAGGAACTTCTGGATCAAAGTGCAATATCTTGATTCTTCTAAACCGCCGAGTTTTTGGCCCATCTCGCTGGTGCATCGATCGTTGCAGGTGTGCAACGATCGACACCTTTCTCTGTTTCGGACAGTGAACTCTATCTCTCGGCCAAACACTCCAAAAATCTCCAAAATGCTCCATTATCTCCAATTCAGCTCCAAACCTGATTATACCTGTAAAAGACTCTAAAAGAACACAAAAGACACTAAAAACACAACTATATCATGGCATAAAACCGGTAAAAACCATGATATATCACAAATCACTACAGGAAAAATAGGTATTCATAGCACATAAGGATAGCGGTTTATTTGTTAGTGCTATCGTTGATAAGAGCCTGGCCTTTCTATAGCGCTTTTGAAACTTAAACGCTATAATATGATTGGCGAGATAAAAACTTAGCTTTTGGCGCCTCACACTTTAACTATTAATAGCAGAAATGGTATTCAGACGCTATTATATAGGCAAACCCGCGAAATAAATTTTTTTTGACCGCCAAAAAAAAAAACAATAAATCCCTAATTGTCTTATCCTCTTGTTCTTCTTCAGAAACGAGCTTAGGGTTCTACAGTGAAGATCGACCCCCTTCTTGCTCGTCATTTTGTTCATAGATCTTTCCATAAACAGCCCCGATCTTTGTCATTCGGTCTCAATCTCTCACGATCTCGATCTCTCTCAGTCTCATTCTCTCTGTCCGACACCGAAGGTAAAATTTGTTTTGTTTTTTGTTTAAATTTGGGAAATCGACATTGATGGTTTTGTGTTCATGTAATTGATTTCTGCATTACTCGATTTCTAAGTTTCTGGGCTTCTATTTAGTAGTTAATTCATATATAATGATTCTTTTGCAGCTGAATTTCAATCCTAGTTGAGCTAACATGTATACATTGATTGCAAATACTATTACTCATATTTACACTATCTTGTGATGAAGAGTCCGTTTTTTTATTGCAATTTACTCACGGTTTACTTACATTTGATTGCAGATTATTGATTCATTTTATCCTTAGAGGCCTCTTATTGCTCAGACATTAAGGGTAAGCTGTTTTTTTAATGTTTGTTCCTCAGTGACTTTGTACTATGGTTTAATGTGAATGTATGTGATTTATTGGAGTGTCTGAATGATGAACTTACTATTCCAAATGTATGTATAACTGGTGGTGGAGGTGTGATCTTACTGTGGTATGGATAAGGCGTGGGTTTTTCTTCCAAGGTATGTTTCGGACTGTGTTTTGTGTAGTCTTTGGAACTTAGTTTCTAATAATACTAATAGAAATTAACTTTGCATTTTTTTCAAAAATCATAGGGCTAGCCCTGAGTATGTTGAGGGAGCAAGAAATTTTGTGACTACAGCAGCAAAGAGATTGGGTAATCCAACTGAAATGTTTTGCCCCTGCATAGTTTGCCGGAATGTTTGTCATCAACTGCTAGACATAATAGAAGAGCATCTAGTGATTAAGGGTATGGATCCCAAGTACAAGAGGCGAACTTGTTGGATCAAGCATGGTGACAGAAGGAATGATGTGTCAGATAATGTTATGGCATCAGAATCAGAAGCTTATGAATTGTTTAAGACAGCATTTGTTTCGGGTGATGGTAGTTCAGAGCCATCCAATCACATTGGAGATGAGTTTGATGAATCTGAAACAGAAGAAGACTCTCTGTTTAAGAAGAAATTGAAGGATGCTGAAACTCCACTATACTCAACGTGTCACAACTACAGTAAGGTGTCTGCCATCATGGCTCTATATCGCATAAAAGTCAAGAGTGGAATGTCAGAGAACTATTTCGATCAGCTTCTGACTATAGTACATGACATGCTGCCTGAAGATAATGTTCTGCCTAAATCCACAGACGAAATGAAGAAATTTTTGAAGATTTTTGGATTTGGATACGATATCATTCACGCATGCAAGAACGATTGTATCCTCTATCGGAAGAAGTTTGAGGATATGGAAAGCTGTCCAAGATGTAGTGCTTCAAGATGGGAATTGGATAAGCATAGTGGTGAGGAAAAGAAGGGGATTCCAGCAAAGGTACTGAGGTATTTTCCGGTCAAAGACAGATTGAGAAGGATGTTTAGATCAAAACGGCTGGCTGAGGATTTGCGTTGGCATTCCAATAATGCTTGTGTAGATGGCTCAATGCGACACCCAGTAGACTATGTAACATGGTGTCAGGTTAATAATAAATGGCCAGAGTTTGCATATGAACCAAGAAATATTCGACTTGGTCTTTCCACAGATGGGATGAACCCTTTTTCCATTCAAAATACCAAGTACAGTACATGGCCAGTGTTGTTGGTGAACTACAATATGTCTCCAACCACTTGTATGAAGGCTGAGAACATCATGCTGACTATGTTGATCCCTGGTCCAACTGCACCTAGCAACAACATTGATGTTTATCTCGAACCGTTGATAGATGATTTGAAGGATTTGTGGTTCGAAGGTATTGAGGTTTACGACTCATTTCTTAAGGAGAGTTTCACACTCAGATGTATTTTGTTATGGACTATCAGCGACTATCCAGCCTTAGGATCACTATTTGGCTGTAAAGTGAAGGGCAAACAAGCATGTAATGTTTGTGGAACCGGTACACCTTTTAGATGGTTAAAGTTTAGTCGGAAGTATGTGTATATGGGCAACAGGAAGCGGCTCAGTCCAGGACATATTTACAGACGCAAAAAAGGATGGTTTGACAACACCATAGAGGAGGGTTCTGCTAATAGAATTAAAACAGGAGATGAAATTTTTGAGATACTTAAGGAGTTCAGAAATGATTTCGGAAGACCATTAGATAAGGAAGCTAAGAGAAAAAGAATTGAATTGTGTGAAGATGAGATAGCTTCAGAGGAAGAGTATGCAGAAAACACTGAGCAATGGAGGTGGAAAAAACGGTCCATCTTTTTTGATCTACCATACTGGAAGGTAACCAAATCTTCACGATAATTATTCAAGTTTACTATTTTAAGATATTCGCTTGGTGTATTTACTTTCAATTGGTTATGTGTTAGGAACTGCCGGTGCGTCACAACATTGATGTGATGCACGTGGAAAAGAACATGTCTGAAGCTTTATTGTCAACTTTGATGCATAGTGCCAAATCTAAAGATGGCCTGAAAGCAAGAAAAGACTTAGAGGATATTGGAATTCGAAGACACTTGCACACAGAGGTCCGAGGGAAGAAAACGTATTTACCCCCAGCATCTTATTGGATGTCCAAAGAAGAAAAGAAGATATTTTGCAAGAGATTGTCTAATTTTAGAGGGCCTGATGGCTACTGTGGTAATATCGCAAACTGTGTTGCACACAATCCGCCAGTTATAGGTGGTATGAAGTCACATGATCATCATGTTCTTATGCAAAATCTGCTACCTGTGGCTTTGAGAGGATTGCTACCTAAAGGACCTAGAATTGCAGTGACTCGAGTGTGCAACTTCTTCAATAGATTGTGCCAGCGTACCTGTGATCCGGAGAAGCTGATATCTTTAGAGTCTGAGATTATAGTGACATTGTGCCAACTGGAGAGGTTCTTTCCTCCTTCGATTTTTGATATCATGTTCCACCTTCCTTTACATCTAGCAAGGGAAGCACGGTTGGGTGGACCGGTGCACTTCCGATGGATGTATCCCTTTGAGAGGTACTGAAATTGTGTTTATATTTGTCTTTCTTATGTGCCAGTAAAATACTAGTTGGTTATAACCTGAAAATGTGTGTTTGATTTTGTGATGTAGATACATGAAAACCCTGAAGGCATATGTAAAAAATTATGCTAGGCCAGAAGCGTGTATGGCGGAGGGATACTTGGCTGGAGAATGCATTGCATTTTGCCTAGAGTTTTTGACTGAATCTGTGAAAGTGCAAGAAGTAGTAAAACGAAATGAAGATGTTCAGTCTGATGAACTTGTCCTTGAAGGACGGCCACTGCAGAAGGGAACAGAAGTCTTCCTTTCAGATAAAGAAAAAGATATAGCACATCGATATGTGTTAATGAACACGGCAATTATGGATCCATATGTGCAGTAAGTACAACCTTCAAACATATATAACTTTCAATTATGCGGTAGTATATTTACTTAAGTTTGATTATTTATGTGTTGTTATTCATAAGAATCATTTGGAAGAATTGCAATCTATGGATGTTCGTTGCGCTAGGAATGAGACTTTCTTGTGGAAGCTTCATAACGAACGTTTTTCACAGTGGCTAAAGGAAAAGGTTTATGCAATTCGTATTATTTTGTTTACCTTAATATACAAGCTTCTAAGATGATACTAACACCGTTATGTTATACATTAGATATCTACTAACTCAGAGCCTCCTTCGAAGAAGCTGAAGTGGTTGGCTTTTGGACCCAGGAATACTGCTCAATCTTATAAAGGATTTGTTATCAATGGGCATCGATTTCATACAGATGACGTTAAGAGGAAAACTCAGAATAGTGGAGTGATGTATGAAGCATTCACTATGTGTAGATCTAGTGCAAAAGATAGAAGACAAATGGCTGATATAGTTACATACTACGGAGTGATAAAGGATATCATACTGCTAGACTACCATATGTTCAGTGTTCCATTGTTTAAGTGTAACTGGGCTCACACAGGAAACGGTGTGAAGGAAGAAGATGGATTCACGCTAGTCAATCTCCATATGAGCCAGTCCTCATATCTACGGGATCCATATATTCTGGCATCACAAGCAAAACAAATATTTTACTCTAGAGAATGCGACTCATCTATGTGGTATGTGGTTATGAGGGCGCCACCAAGGGGCTATCACGAGCTAGAGACAGAGGAGGATATTGTTGAAACACCATTATTTGAACAGCTAGTTGAAGACTTAGATGAACAATCATCAGATGATGAGAGCTACTATGTCAGGAATGATTGTGAAGGGGTTGTAGTGGGAGATTAGTAATTTATATGGGTCACGTTTAGTTGCAATGTTGTTTTGAATTTTTGGTATTTATTCACACATGAGTTATGGTGTTGCTTATATGTTGCTAATTGATGAGCCTGAGTTAGAAGCTAATATTGCAGGACCTAATATTGCTCATACTAACTGTGTTGTAGCTTGTACTGTTGCAGGATAGCTGATGGCAAAGACTAGAGGAAACACAGTTCGTCGCAGTGCACGTCAACAAGGCATTGAGCCAGTCGTCATGGTGAAGAGAAACAAGCAGAAGACAAAGAAGCTTCTGGAGACAGTAGAGAAAGATATTGATGATATACAACCAGCTGAGCCTATTAAGAGAACAGCTGAACAAGTTACTGATGATGATGTCCAGATGGATGTAGGAGAACAAGAAGGATCTGAAAATGAAATTGATGAGCCTGAGTTAGAAGCTGAGCAACATTTATCAGACGGAGCTGAAGATGGAACTGTGAATAAGGAACAATTTGTTCAGTCCACAGGAGTTGGAACTGAGAATTAGGAACAACCCAGTCAATCCATAACAGGTGGAACTGAGACTCAGGGACAGGCTATGGAAGCTAACAATGAAACGAGGGAGTCACCAGCACATTCCAGGAACTCTGGAAGTGTAGAAGAACAAACAGAACAGTCGAATTCAACTAAGAAGAAGAGAAGAGGACCGACAAGGTTGCGGAAAGTGGCAACAGATTCACAGCCTAAGGTAGATGTGGAATTCACTGGGGTTGGTGAACATTCAGGGCCTGGATCAGTCATACTGTCATCATTTCTTGGGCCACTTGTGAGGGAGCATGTTCCTGTGATTTTGCCAGATTGGAGACAACTTAATGAGGCTACAAAGGACCTCATGTGGGATGAAATCCAGGTATTCATAACTCAACATTAAAAGAGAAAAAGTAATTTGTTTAATATTGTCGTATTTGGTTACAGGAGAGGTTTAATTTGCAAGAAGAGTGGCAAAAAGATGCTGTTTTCAAGCAGATGGGTTGTTTGTGGAGGGCTTCTAAGTCTAGACTTGTTTCAGACCTTAAAGCTGTAAAGAGTAGCGCAGACAGGCTTGCGTTAAAACCTGCCAACATACAATGTACTGCATCATGGAACTCATGGGTTAAGGAGAGGACTAGCACTGCTTTTAAGGTTATATGTATTTTTATGGATTGTCTTGATCTTGTATTAGCATTCAATATTGCTATAACAATTCATGCTGGATTGATTAATGTAGGTAAGAAGTGATAAATACAAGAATCTAAGGAGGGCTCAAATCCCACACACCACTAGCCGGAAAGGAATGTTCCGCCTATCTTGCGATATGGTATTTCTATTTGTATTTCTAAAATGTAATTTTTAATCTAAGATTACAAACAGTTCCTGGAATATTGATTAATAATTGTATTGTAGAAAAAAAAAAAAAGAGTGCAGACCCAAGGAAAGTCACTAGGACTAAGGTCTGGATAGTTGCTCACACTCATACTGATGGAACACCTGTGAGGCCTGAATGGGCTGATACTATAGTAAGAATCCATGTTCTTATTTACATTGTCATTGTCTTTTATGGATTTAAGATTCTTGTCAAGTAATATGTCATTTTCAGGAAAAAATTCAATCAATCGATAGTCAAATGGACTCCACCTCTGGTGAGAATATAAGAGAGGATGCTGTGAGTCAAGTTTTAGGCAAAGACAAACCTGGTCGAGTTAGAGGAATGGGTCGAGGGGTTACTGCAACCAAACTAGCATTCGTTCAGGCCAGAGACACATATGTGCAAAAACTTGAAGCTTCACAAGCAGAAATGAAAAGCAAACTCGAAGACTTACAAAAGGAGTTCATTAATTTAGCTAGAAAAAAAGTAAGTCATTTCTTTCTTTAATTCTGTTAATATACATAAGAGGAATGACTTCACTAACCTCATATATTGCCTGTCAGAAACAATGTGATGAGGTCGGTGCTCAGCCTGATGTTAGTGATGGATCCAGAGGAGGGATTAGGTGTCAGCTGTTAGATTGGATTGCAAAAGATGATGTTATTGTCGCTGAAGGAGAATTCTGTTCTGCTGAACCATCGTACAGAATTGGTCGGATTCCCTTGGGTCCTAATGCAGCGGCTGTTATTGTGAAGTTTGCTTTGACTCCAGATGCATCTTTATGGAGGCCGCCTACCCCAGATATGTCCTCTATTGAACAAGCTGTAGGAATAAAGATTATGTGGCCATATGATAAAGTTATTATTGACGAAGATATTATTTCAAAGAAGACTGAAATGAATGTGTCTGATGGATCCCATGTAATTGATTTTAGTTTGTTTTTTTCTTAACTTAGTCAGTAGATTACTAACATATGTGCATCTACCATTAGGATACAAGTGTGGACAGAACACTTGATAGATGCAACATACATGACTGGATTTCAGATGAAATCATTGCTGAGGGTGTTTTGGTATCCACTGACGTAAAATAAGTTGTCCACGGTATCCCTCTGGGTCTTAATGCTGCAAGTGTGAAGATCATTAAAGTGATTAAGCATGATGCTTATTTGTGGAGACCTACTGCTGAAATGTTCGAGATGGCTGACGCACTTAATGACACTATCGCATGGTCAATTCCAAATATAAGTTTGGTTAATGCTGAAATACAGGAGAAGCCACTGAAGAGATCAACTCCGGTAAATTCTGATCCATCTTCCACGTTTGTAATTATCTTATGACGTTATGGTTACTTTCATTGTCTGACGAATGTGGTTGTATTGATTTTGGGTGTTAGAGTTCAAGTATCAACAGTGGTTCAAGCAAAGCTGCAAGTATCAGCATTGGTAAAGGCAAAGGTGCAAAGCAGAAGTGCATCCTTCTAGATTGCGGGAACTCTGGACAAATAGTTGCAGAAGGCGAAGTATTTTCAAACGATCCATCAGATGTTGTGCATTCAGTCCCATTAGATCCCAATGCTACCAAGGTTTGGGTAATAGTCCCAAAGATTGCAACTGCGAAGGTGTGGAGAGGAAATTCAGAAATCCAGTTTATTTCTGATGCAGTTGGCAGTACGATTGCTTGGCCTAACGAGAAACTCAAACTTCTCTGAACTTGTATTGCTAGCAGAAGCCTTTGAATGTTTTTTTTAAAACTGTGAACTTTATTGTGTATCAAACTACATGTATCGTTATGTGAAGACATGTGTTTTGTTTAGTTAAGAAGTATTATTAGACTAACAGATGTTTCTAAAAAAAATTTAAAACCAAGTAAAATTTTATTTAACAAAGTTAATCAAACTACGGAGAAACAAACTAATAATCGACATATGTAAATAGTTTAGGGTATTGGAGTATAATTGTTTATGATTCACACTTATAGTTGATTTTTATGTTTTATTAAAAAACTTATCCCAATTATTTATTTTAGCAACAATTTAGGGTTTAGGGTATAGAAGTGTTAGGGTTTGATTAGGACATTGGTTGATATTAGCTTAATAACAAATACATCTGATATTTTTGTTTCATTATAAATTAATTTTGCAATTTATTTTAGAGATAGTTTAGGGTTTAGGGTTTGGGGGTTAGGGTTGGTTTAGGGTTTGGGGGTTAGGGTTGGTTTAAGGCATTGGAGGATAATAGCTTACTAACAAATACATCTAGTATTTTTGTTTCACTAAAAATTAACTTTGCAATTTATTTTAGAGATAGTTTAGGGTTTGGGGGTTAGGGTTGGTTTAAGGCATTGGAGGATAATAGCTTACTAACAAATACATCTAGTATTTTTGTTTCACTAAAAATTAACTTTGCAATTTATTGTAGAGATAGTTTAGGGTTTAGGGTATGGGGGTTAGGGTTAGTTTAGGGCATTAGAAGATAATTGTTGTTCATTCACACTTATAATTGATCTTTTTTTAATAAAAGAATTTCCCCACTATTTATTTTTAAAAGATAAATGAAGTTTCTACAAAGTAATTGTATATATAAAACAAATCAAAAAAATTTTGTAGTTAAAAAATATCTTAAACAATAAAATAACAAGACATGCATGTCTTTCATAATAACTTAATAAGCATTCAAAACCAATTTCGACAAAAAAAAACATAAAGACGAGAGCCAATAAGATCAGAGTGTGCGAATTGTAAACGTGGCAGAATCCACACCGTTATTCATATTCCGTCTCTTTCTCTCACACCGTTAGATGAAGCCTTAATTCGATTATATTCTAGGGTTCTCAGTCGGGATCCTCTCAGTCTTATGCCTCCGCCGTAAAATCATTCAATCGAATTGACGCTTCCGCTTGAAGAAGACACTCTCTCCCCATTGGTAATTATCATACTTGTCTGGTTTTAGTTCAAATTATGATTTGTATTCGAGATTTATTACTAATTTCATAGATGCTTTATGAATTGATTCAGAAATGAATAGCCGGAAAGTCATAGTCTGCGCTCTCCCGGCTTACGGATCAGACCACAAATCCGCCCACAGCCACCACAAGAAGCAGATGATGACCAAGGAAGTGATTGTGTGGAGCTCACACGAGTAGAATACCGGAAAGCTGCGGGATACTTGATACGGGTTGAGGAAGACGAAGAAGATATCGAACCTGATTTCCAAAGACTTGTCCAGAAACTCAGAAAGGAAGAACAAAGGCTCCGAAAACAAGAACTCCGATCAGCTACAATGAAACCACCAAAACAAGAGAAAGGAGAATCCTCGAAAGGAAAGGGTCATCGTCGAGACTAAGGAGCAGTGCCAAAGGTATATTTGAATTTATTTTTCGGTTTGGTACTTTCATTTTCAATTGGAAGTTTTTCCTTAGATATGATATTGAGGCCGAACAACTTCATGTATTTGGCTTTCTGATTTGTCAATGATTCAACAGAAATATATAGAGTAAGATGATTGTGTTTATCTATTTTTCTTTTTGTTTGCAGGAACATTAGCAAAACAAGCATCCTCGGCATTTTGACAAATGGAATCATCAGCCTGATTTGATAACTATTGAAGTTGTATTTCATGTTGAACTATAAGGATTCTCATAGTTTTGTCTGAACATATGTACTCTATTTTCTGTTTGTTATATATAAGATGTTTTCATGTTGATTCATAAGAAGTATTCTCTAAGTTTTATAACACTAAACCTATGTACTCCAGAATATATTAGATAAGTTGTTTGAATTGATAAATAAGGATCGTCTTTGTTTTTTGTCTCACTAATTTTTTTATTATAAATTTTAGTTAATTACAGCATTCTCTGAATGCTATATTAAGAATTGGTAACTGCTATAAAAAAATAGAAAATGAAAAAGGACTACAAATAATAGCATGTCAAATGTGCTATCAAATAATCAACGTAATGTATAAACTGCTATAACAAAACCAATGGATCAAATGCTATAAAAAAAACTTGCAAATGTAAAACGCTATAAAAACCAGATTAATCATTACAATTTCATATCGCTATTATAAAAAGAAAAAATGCTATAAAAACAGCTACTTTTATAACTAAAACATTCCGCTATTGTATTAAATAATATTGCATTAAAGAAAACGCTATCGTAGACATTTAAATATAGCATTAATGAAAAACGCTATCGAAAGTGTCAGACCTATTATCGCGGGACATGACATAGCGCTTACCTTTCAGCTATCAAAACCGTATTATAGCGTTTTTCTTATGTTATTAATACCTGTTTTTCCTGTAGTGAATTCCCGCCCCAAAACCCAAAATAACAATCAACAGGAATAAATAGTCGATCACGCACAACCATGTCGTGATAAACCCACACACACAGTCAAGCCAAAGATACAGAGAATTAAGGGAAATCGAAGGCACTGCGGCACATGTCCTCGATTGGACTCGATCTATCTATCGCGCAATAAGATAAATAACAAAACAACACTGGGCCCTACGATCTCGGTAACTTCCACGGGTCTACATCATTACCTACATGGTAACTAACCCACGACTCCTAACCGTGTACACAAGGTCCCCACGGCTAGGACACCGTTCTCTGTCCATCGATACGCGGTGACTCCTGTTACCCCAGGTAACCTGAGTTTCCATGCGATCCGGCCCTAGGACATGACCCCGTATTCTCCGAATCGCACACCTACCGGCGTCACCCAGTAGGTTAATGATAGGTTGTATAGTTTTCCCTATTCTACTGCAAGTGCACAGTTAATGCAATCGTAGTATATAAGGTATCGAATCCCACGAGGACTCTCAGTCACACAATAGATTAATAGCAGTTCAGATTAAATTAAGCGAAGCAGATTTGAAAACAGTAAACTAAATAGCAAAGTAAATCGAGTGAGTTTGTAAGCAAGAAGGCGAGGCGTTAGGTTTCAGGGGTTCTCAGGAAATCAGGAACGCAAGCAATCAATCTATCTAAATCCAATCAATAACTATTCTAGAACTCAAACACTGATATAGAATTAACCAAATTCCTTTGCGATAATTCTCTAAGTCTAAGTGCAGCAAACCAAACTTCCGTTTGCGAGAACTAACAGATTAAACTAGCATTAATTCCAAGTTTGATATGTTCACAATTAACCTGAACCAAACTTCCGTTTGCGAACAGTTTAATTGCTTATCTAAATTCTTTCTAGTTAAATTAACCAACTTCCGCTGAATTAATCAACCTAACATCATAATTCTGATTAGCTACTTCAGATTAGGCATTAAGAACAACTTAGATAAAGAACTAGCAGATATGAATCTCTACAGATCAATTAAACTATAATTCTCTGAAATCCTTAATGAGAATCCTTCAACCTAACAGGTGATCTACTCAGACATATTCATCGAGACAGAAGATATCATAAGTAGAAAACCAAATATCATATAATCAAATAAGAACTGGGGTTCAAAATCAAGTTTCTTTCGAGATCAGGATCAGCCCCTCAACTCTCTCTGAGTAAAACTTAACGTAAGAAAAGCTTAGCCTAACAAGTGGCTGTAAAACCTAATTATAATCCTAAAACACGTTTTGGGGCTTCTTTGTAAATATCAGGAACTTCTGGGCAGAATTGCAATGTCATCATTCTTCATCAAACCGTCGTTTGGCCCATCTCGCTGGTGCATCGATCGTTGCCACGAGTGTGACGATCGTTGCAACTCGGAAATATCAACAGTGAACTTTATCTCTCGGCCAAATACTCCAATTAGCTCCAGAAAGTGTCTAAATCACCAAATATGCTCCAAATGTGCTTGTACCTAATAAACACCTGAAAAGACTCTAAAACATAGTAAAAGACTCGATAAATAACACATATACCATGCTTAAAAGCCATAAAATCCATGGTATATCAGTTAACACCATAACCGGAATCGCCATGATCCGATTAGGCAAAACCCGAGGATCCAATCGGGTCGGAAGTACCGGAACGTAAACAAAACCTAGGCTTGCGGAATCTAACGCACCCTAGAGTCCTAGTGCAGAAATATAAACTCGCAGACTCGCTGGGACTCTAGCACAGATCACGCAATCAATATCAATAATAAATCCCCAACCATTCCGCAAGCCTCTACACTACCACCGCCCTGACTAGGTAAGATACCTAGTCAGCACCACTAACTTACCCGGTCCCGTGACCGGAGTAAGTGTCCGCAATAACTGCTCGGCCCAACACCGAGCAGTCTAACAAGCCTGCACACAAAGCTCACAACAACAGCAATACAATCACGCAATCACAATCAATCACACAATCACAATCAATCACACAATCACAACAAGCAGGCCTATTAGGTTTCTAAGTCTTTTAATCCATTTTAGTCCGCTACCTTGGGTTAGCGGATTGCTAACCCGTAGACGGCTCACCACACACCACTTCCTTTAACTTGACCCATTCTAGATATCTTTTATTAACTCCTCGGTCCGTCGGTTTAGAGTTAGTAAACTTACTAACTCCCCGACATCTCATTATTAATTAACTTTATTCATTCATTACCCAAACCCGCTATTAAACCGAAACCCCGATCCCGTTATAATATTCTATACGTTCGTTTTTATCAATTTGAATTACTCCGTTTGGACACTCGTAGCTCCGGATATGAATTTTACAAGTTTTATCGGTTATATCGGTTTCCTTTCCCGATAGTCCGTAAAACTCGTTTAATCTCCGTTTCTTTCACGTCTGGTCTTCTAAATGTTCTTTATGACTAAAATAAGATCATTTGGTCCGTTTCCGCTTTCGGCTCGCATTTTGGTAAAATTACCATAATGCCCTTCCTTTCTTGAAAATTACAGAAATGCCCCTGGTTGACTTTTCTGCTGCCGGTTGACTATTTCTTCGAACAGGATATTACACCAATAGTTTTTGCCTGGTTCGTCTCTCCACCAGGAGGTCCCTGTGGTTCCCGACGGACTGGGAACCGATCAAAACCTTGGTGCTCGTTGTCCACCTAGGCGTCTAGTTGTGGGTTTCGAGGAGAAGCGGGTGAGACTGAAGCTCCTCGAACTACCTCGAAGTCTTCTACCAGCGGCTTGAAGTTCAAGGGTGTGATACCCCGTATCCAAAAATATGGTCAACGGGCAGAAGAAAAGTCAACAGGGGCAAAACTGTAATTTTGCCAAACACAGGGGCAAAATGGTAATTTTGCCAAAGTTCGAGACGGAAAACGAGATGGGCCAAATGTTCTCTTTTAAAACCATAAAGAACATTTACAAGATCAGAATTCGAAGAAACGGAGCAGAAACGCATTTTTCGGAGTAACGGTCGGAAAACCGACTAAACCGAGGAAACTTCGGAAAATCATAACGGGAGCTAGGAAACTCCAAACGAGGTGATTCAAATTGCTAAATTCATATAAAAGCAAGGAGAATCATTTTAGTGAAGGTTGTAGATTTATGGGGATCGTTTAGTATTTATGAAAAAATTTATCGGGAAAACGAGCAAACCGAACAAGAGTGATTAAGGAGATTAAGAGGAGATTAAGGGCTTAATGAGGGGATTACCTGGATCAGATTCAACCACAGAAGGACAAGTGTCCACTCCCTGGAGGCGCCACCTTTTTCTGGAACATGCATTTCATGAAGAGATTCATGCACCAAAAAGGAGAATATGGTGTCATTTCACTTCCTTCTCTCAAGAAAGCTCACTCTCTCTCTCTACACTCTCGAACTCTCCTCTCTCTCTCTGTGTTCATCAGGTTCATCACCTTTCTCCAGAAACTCAACAAGTTCTTGCATATTCAAGGCTTTCTTCAAAGAGTTCTATGGTGTTCTTCATTACTTGGTGTACAAGAAAGGGCATAACTTCTCCACCTTAAACTCAAATCCGGTGCTTCAAAGTCCAGTAGCTTCATCTCATCCTCCTCTTCATTCTCCAGCCAGCCACCGTCGCCGGAACTTGCCGGAATCCGGTGAAGAAGCAACCAAAACTTAGGGTTCTTGGTATAACTCTCTCTCCTCACCGGTTCTTGCATCTTGGAAGCCATGGGTGGATAGATCTGATCACGCTGAGCATTTTGGTGGGTGGTTCGCCGTCAGGAGTCGCCAGAAAAGTCGTCGCCGCCGCGGTCAACGCCGGAGTAGCCGCCGGAGAAGCTCCCTCCGCCTTCAAATCTTCAGCCGGTTCATCCACGGGTTGTTTTTCATGGGTTGGTTCGATGTTGGATCTCATTTGGTTGGTTTTAGATCGGTTTAGGTAACCGGTCAACTCTCGGTCAATATTTTGACTTTGACCCGGTTTACCTAAACCGGTCAATTGGATTCTAAGTTATTTGGTCAACCGGTTCAGAGGGTGGTCAACCGGTTTAGTTGGGTCAACGGTCAGTGGTCAATGGTCAACGGTCAGCTCGGTCAACGGCCGGTCAACGCTGTGGTCAACGCCGGTCAACGCGTTGACTCCGGCCGGTTTGTGTGTGCGGTTTGTGTTCGGGTATTCGCGGAGCTTCGGGAGTTCGTGTTCGGGTATTCAGAGAGGTTCGGGTTTAGTTCGGGATCTCGGGAATCCGTATCTGCATCCGTGCCGTTCGTTCCGTCATATCACTGTGAGTCGGCTCAAACACCGTAGATGCATATAGAACGTTAAATGGGAAAACCGTAGAGATAGGAATGCATACCCGATCGTATTGAATTGAATTGAATTGTGAATTGATTGATTGAATTGAAGTTAAACCGGCTAGCGTTAAAGAAGCATGTTAGTGTTAAACGGATTAAACCTGTTGAGTGCCGTTAGGTTGATAGTATCGTTGCGTGATGCATTCATATAGTCGTGGCAGGAGTAGGACCGTATATGCATATATATGTAAGTAAAGAACGATACTAAATGAACCTATATACGGGAAGTAAGATGAGTTAAAATAAGGTTTAACCTTGAACACGCGTATAGAGTATGGAATGGTATCGGGGTTTCCCGAGTTAAATGCATTAGGTAATGAATGATGAGACGTCGGGGAGTTTAGTAAGCTACTAGCTCTAAACCGACGGATCGAGGAGTTATTAAAAGATGATTAGGATTGGTTAAGTATAGTGAAGTGTTGTGATTGGTGAACCGTCTACGGGTTAGCAAGCGGCTAACCCAAGGTAGCGGGCGTAAATTGGTTAAAAGATGTTAGCAACCCTAATAGGCCTGTTGTGTGTTGTTTGTGTGTTGTTGTGTGGTTGTGGTTGATCTTTTTGTGCAGGCCTTTAGACCGTCTCGGTGTTGGGCCGAGCGATGTTGTTACTTAACTCGGTCATGGGACCGGTTAAGTGGTGGTGCTGGCTCGGTACGGTGCTGAGTTAGAGCGGTGGTGTGTGTGAGTTGACTTGCGGGTTGCGGGGTTGATATTGGTTGAATTTGATTGCTAGAGTCCAAGCGAGTCTGCGTGTTTACATTTCTGCACTAGGACTCTAGGGTGCGTTAGAACCCGCAAGTCTAGGTGTTAAATACGTTCTGGTACTTCCGACCCGATTGGATCCTCGGGTAATTACCTAACCGGACCGTGGTGATTCTGGTTATGGTGTTAACCTATGGAGTGACGTATGTAGGTGTGTGGTCCGGAGAACACGGGGTCACTTCCTAGGGCCGGACTGCATGGAAACTTGGGTTATCTAGGGGTAGCCTGAGTCACCGCGTATCGATGGACAGAGAACGGTGTCCTAGTCGTTGTGTGGACGGCTAGGAGTCGTGGGTTAGTTGCCATATCGGTAACGGTAGAAACCCGTGGAAGTTACCAAGATCGTAGGGGCCCAGCGTTGCGTTTTGGTGTAGTTGGTAGTGCGCGGTAGATAGATCGAGTCTCAATCAGGAACATGTGCCGCAGTGCTCCCGATTTCCTCTAATCGCCTTCTCTTTCTTTTGGAAATTGATTGTGTGTGGGCTCGACACGACGTGGTAGTGCGTGATCGGCTATTTGACTATGCTTGATTGTTATTTTGGGTTTCGGGCGGGAATCTATAGATGATAGATAGATTAGAAGCCTTAGTGGGGAGCCGATTCACTGGGTGATCTTAGATCGCTCATTAGACTTTTTTGTGTTTCCAGGTTAAGCAGCGACGGACGCGGGAGGTCCTCGGTGTAGCTTCGGGATGGCTTTGGGCGGGGTTTTTGATTCGATGGTTTTGGGGTTTTTCTCTCGGTTTGGCTTGACGCCACTTTCGTATTGATTTCCGTGTTGATTATTTATTGATGAAAACGATTTGTAAAGTGACGATTAAACGTTGTGCTGAACGTTTGATTTACTCAGAAATGAATATGCTTTCCTGATATTGTGTTTCGTCCGAACCGGCACAACTCTCAGAAGTAGTGCAAGACGGCCGACTTGTACTATGGAAGTGAGGATAGCGGAGTCAGGGTTGGATTGGTGCGAGCCTCTGTCTCAAACCGATCTGTCTCTGGCTTTGTCCTGTGACAAACTTTTCCTGTTCGACTTGCTCGGGTTCGATCGGTCATGTTCTTGTTTGATTGTTGACCGGTCAGCTCGACGGTCAGCGGAGAATGGGAAAGGGGCGTGACAAAGGGCCCTATTTATGATAACGCTGCTGAGGTTACGGAGTTTTGTTCGGGAGTATGGCATGCGGGGGACGTTCCGATCCGGTATGAGGACATGTCGTGTGGATCTTCGCTTGCCCATGCGGGCCAGGACTTCTTGAAGGTAGAAATCTTTCCCTTCCGACCGGTGCGACCTTTTCTGATTTTTTTTTTAGGCTTGGGCATCGGTGAACAAGCAGGCTGCCGAATCCGAGAGAGAAATCCGCGGAGCTCAGAAGCTGTTTCGCAAGCATCTTGCCGATAACCAGAAACTGGAGTTTTCTCTATCGGAATTGAAAACTGCACACGAATTGCAGGCGGCCGAGTTTGAGGCGGCCCGGCGTTCCATTGATGAGGAGAAAGCGAAGGCTTTTTGCCGAGGCTGAATCTTTAAGGTTAAAGCTAGCAGAAGAGGACTCTTTAATATTCATACATTTTCATGCATTTAGACTTGTATATAGTTCTTGTTTTGACTTCATTTCAACATCATTCGTACCATTTTGTCGATCATTGTTGCATCTAGAGTATAGAGGTGTCTAGGATTAGGAGTAGGCACTTTAGGCTTGTATTTGGAGTGTTTCTTGTGTTTTGCAGGTGATTGGAGGTGTCTAGGAGCATTGGTGAGCTTGGAAGTGGAGTCTAGAGCTCAAAAAACTAAGGAAGAACCAGCTGGAGGCCGTATCGGTGTGAATATCGGCCAGGCAAGCCGATACAGTTCCTCGACCAAAGACCAGGAGTCCATATCGGGATGCATATCGACTGGCTAACCGATACAGCCTCTCGGATTAATTTCAGTGCAAACATATCGGTTGGCGTATCGTTTTAGCCAACCGATACACACCTTCGACGAGAAAACCTGAGGGCTCATATCGGCCAGCATATCGGTCTGGCTGGCCGATACAGACCCCATAAATTGTCTAAGATCCGGGTCAACACCCGGTTTGTTCTGGGTTGACCCGGTTCGCACCATATTCACTACTTAAGCCAAAAACCTATTTTCTATTGTTTCTTAAGCTTGTTTTGTTGCTAAAAACCCTTTTGTAAGAACAAGTTTGAATCTTGATTTATCTAAGTATTTTCTTTTGAGATTTCTTCTTTTAATCTTTCTACTTTCTCTAATCTCCTATGATTAACACTATCTCTTTGGGTTTTGTTGATCACATGATGATTAGTGAGTAGTTCCTCATAGGGCTTATGGGTTAGGTAGGATTAGGTTGATTAGGGGTGATCAATGGATTTCTAATGTTTGATTGTTTAAAATCTCTTCTATCGAAGTGTTCTTAGTGCCTAATTAGCCTTGATCACGTTGATTAGGATGTTTAGGATTTCTTGCTCACCATGTGTTCGATGAAATTCCAGTTTTTAGCTTTCATAGAACTTTCACATTCTAGCACATGAAAATGGATGTTTAGAGTGATTGTTGGTTGTTTGGAACTTGTTTGATTGCTTGCTTGATTTTAATTCACAAATAAGAATTTGTTCTTGGATTAGGATTAAGTAAAGAGATTAGTCTTAAGAGATTAAACTGATCAACTTGTTGTGTTCCTTGCTAGGAGGTTAGCTTCTTTGAATTTTGAATTAGGATCCTTGATCATCCCGAGTCACCTATCCGTTGACCTTAACCCTTAGGCCTTATCCTTGTCATTGATTGTTAAGAATTCACTTTTTTTACTTGTTTTTATTTACTTCTATTTGAATTGTCTTCGTTAGGATTGTTAGAACAAAAATCAATTGTGTGATTTGACTCTAGAGGTTTGGTGTGTTCTTGTTGGTTCTATTCGTCCCAAAAAGGTTCGATACCTCAAAGCTACACGATAAGCTTGAGGAATTGGTACCTCTTACCATTTTGGGATTCTGGATAGATCAATTCGATTTCTAATCCTTTTTAGTTCAAGTCTTTGTTACTAATTTGCTTCTTCCTCTCTCTTTGATTTTAGGTGTATGAACTTGCGCAGCCGAGGGAAAACAAACTTAGTTGCAAGAGTTGAGGACATCAAAGCACACGAGAGGAGATTAGCAAAGGAACGACGTGCACAAGAAAGAGTTGTTCACTTAGTGAGACTTGGGTTGGAACCAATTGTTGAGGTTCTACAAGACTTTGTGGGTGTTGAGGAGCCGGTTATGAATAATCAGGATCAACAACAGCAGCAAGAGCAACAAAGGCCATCTAGGGCCATTGGTGATGGAGATGCACCGGATACAAATGAAAACCGGCAAGGGATCACTCCACCACCGGTCAACAACAACAACTTCGAGATCCGGGCTATCGTGATCAACATGGTGCAAAACAATCAGTTTCATGGGCTTGCATCTAAGGATCCCTTGCAGCACTTGGATACATTTGACAAGATTTGTGCTACTACAAGGCTCAATGGTGTGACTGATGATGGTTTGAAGATGCGTCTCTTCTTCTTCTCTTTGGCGGATAGAGCTAAGGAGTGGGAAAGCAGCATCCTCCGGGATCCATTACTACTTGGGGAGACCTTAAGAAGGCTTTTTTGAAGAAGTTCTTCTCAGCTACTAGGACTGCCCGTTTTCGCAATGAGCTATCCGGCTTTGTGCAACGCAACAATGAGAGCTTTGCTGAAGCTTGGGAGAGGTTCAATAGGCTCATTAATCAGTGTCCCCACCACGGTTTCACTAAGGAGACACTACTCAGCAACCTCTATCGCGGAGTGCTTCCTAAAATGAGGGCGATGCTAGACTCTTCTAGCAATGGACACTTCCTAGGCAAGGGAGTTGATGAGGCTATGGAGTTAATTTAAAATCTTGCTATAAGCGATGGGAACTACAATGAAGATTACGAGCGGACTAATAGAGGATCATCTTCTACGGATGAGAAGTATGAGAAGGAAATCAAGTCCTTAAATGAGAAGCTAGACAAGATGATCTCTTCAAGCCAAAAGCAAATCAGCTTTGTGGGCAACTATGAAGATTCTCAGCCACTCCTCTATAGTGTGGAAGAAGATATGACACAAGAGGAGATTAACTTCATTGTGGGGCAAGGTGGTTTCAACAAGGGCTTCAACCAAAACTATAGAAACCACCCAAACTTTTCATACTGAAACCCCAATGTAGCCAATCCTCAGGACCAAGTCTATCCTCAAGCTCCATCTCAAGGACAAGCTCAACAAGGCTTTCCACAGGCTCAACAACATAAGCCATTTGTACCTTACACTAACCAACAAGGGTTTGGCAATAAGCCTCAGTTTCAAGGTCAACAAGGCTATGTTCCCAAGCAACGATACCCACCCGGTTTTGGGCAACAACAGCCACAACCTTCTTCTTCCTCAGGGTTGGATAATGAGCTAAAGAGTATTATGTAGCAACTACTTCAAGGGCAAGCCTCAGGAGCTATGGAAGTACGGGATCTCAAGAGTGAGCTTCAGAACTTGACTTCAAGGACCACAAACATGGAAAACAAGAATGCCTCTACATCCCGAACTCAAGGTACTTTACCCGGAAAATCTGAGCAAAACCCGAAGGAATACATCAACGATATCACATTGAGAAGTGGTAAAGAGCTTCAACAACGTCAAGTACCCACGCCTAGACAGATTTCTTCACTCAATGAGGACATTGAAGTTCAAGAAGGGGAGGAGAATTCTGAAAATTCTGCTCTCAACAAACAGAGTGATATTGAGATGGCTAAGAGGAAAGGAAAGGCTGTAGTTGAGGAAGTAGTGAAGGATACACTCAAGAAGAAGGATGGTGTGTTTTTGCCACCACCTTATGAGCTAAAGCTACCCTTTCCGGGCAGATTCAAGAAGCAACTCATAGAGAAGTACAAAGCTCTCTTTGAAAAGCAAATGAAGAATGTTGAGTTAACCATGCCTTTGATTGATGCCTTCTTGCTAGTTCCTCAATATAGCAAGTTTCTCAAGGATGCAATCAAAGAAAGAACCAAGGAAGTGCAAGGTATGGTAATGTTGTCTCATGAGTGTAGTGCATTCATCCAAAGGAGTATTGTACCAAGGAAGCTTGAAGATCCGGGCAGTTTTACTCTTCCAAGTGCTATCGGTCCTTTTCGGTTTGAAGGTTGTTTATGTGATCTTGGAGCAAGCGCAAGTTTGATGCCTTTCTCAGTAGGTAAAAGGCTAGGATTCTCCACCTACAAGGCTTGTAGGATCTCCTTGGTTCTAGCAGATATATCAGTGGGATACCCAATTGGTCTCCTAGAAGATCTTCCGGTGAAAGTAGGAGGATTTGAAGTACCGACAGATTTTATTGTATTGGAGATGGATGAAGAACCAAAGGATCCTCTAATCCTTGGGAGGCCTTTTCTTGCCACAGTTGGTGCAATCATAGATGTCAAGAGAGGGAAGATAGACCTCAACCTTTGTAAAGACATAGTGCTCAACTTTGACATCAACAATGTGATGAAGAAGCCAACCATACAAGGTCAGATGTTCTATATTGAGACTATGGAGGAGCTAGCTGACGAACTCCTTGAGGAAAGTAAACATGAATGATCCGTTGGAAGTGACTTTGACCAAGGAATGTGGGGAGTATGGGTACCTTCAAGAGGAAAGATGGGCTTATATGAGAGCTCTTGATTCGCACAAGCCTTTTTCAGGATAGGTTGAATACTTAGAGCTTGGATCAGATTCAGTGGGTAAGGAGCTAGAGGTCTTTTCTATGGATCTAGAGGCTGATGGCGCCAAGGGAGTTGAGCTGTGCAAGGAGCAGCTTGTAGCTGATGATTGGAGCGAGCTCAAGGCGCCAAAGGTTGAGTTAAAGCCCCTTCCGCGGGGGCTTCGGTATGCATTTCTTGGCCCTAACTCTACTTATCCTGTCATTGTGAATGAGTTGCTGAGTGATGATGAATTGATTGCTTTAACCACTGAATTGAAAAAGTTTAGAAAAGCAATAGGATACTCACTTGATGATATAAAAGGATTGTCACCTAGATTATGCACTCATAGGATCCACCTTGAAAATGAATCCATGTCTTCTATTGAGCATCAAAGAAGATTGAATCCTAATCTTAAGGAGGTAGTCAAGAAAGATATTCTTAAATTGCTTGATGCAGGGATAATCTACCCTATCTCGGACAGCACTTGGGTTTCTCCCGTGCATTGTGTCCCGAAGAAAGGGGGGATTACGGTGGTTAAAAATAACAATAATGAATTAATTCCTACTAGGACTATCACCGGGCATAGGATGTGCATAGATTATAGAAAGCTAAATGCCGCATCTAGGAAGGATCATTTTCCATTGTCGTTCATAGATCAAATGCTAGAGCGCCTTGCTAACCATCCTTTTTATTGCTTTCTCGACGGATACAGTGGATTCTTTCAGATCCCGATACATCCGAATGATCAGGAGAAAACGACATTCACTTGCCCTTATGGTACCTTTGCTTATCGAAGGATGCCATTTGGCTTGTGTAATGCACTGGCTACCTTTCAGCGGTGCATGATGTCTATTTTCTCGGATCTTATCGAGGATATCGTAGAAGTTTTCATGGATGATTTCTCTGTGTATGGCTCTTCCTTCTCTTCCTGTCTGTTGAATTTGTGCAGGGTCTTAAGAAGATGTGAAGAGACGAACCTCGTGCTCAGTTTGGAAAAATGCCACTTCATGGTAACATAAGGGATTGTGTTGGGTCACAAGATTTCAGAGAATGGCATTGAAGTGGATAAGGCTAAGATAGAGGTGATGACAAGTCTTCAGCCGCCGAACTCAGTGAAAGGGATCCGAAGCTTCTTGGGTCATGCAGGGTTCTACAGACGGTTTATCAAGGACTTCTCTAAGATCGCTAGACCACTCACACGCCTACTGTGCAAGGAGACAGATTTTGTATTTGATGAGGAGTGTTTGACTGCGTTTCACAGGATTAAGGAAGCTTTGATTAGTGCTCCGATTGTCCAAGCTCCTGACTGGGAATTACCTTTCAATATTATGTGTGATGCGAGTGACTACGCAGTGGGAGCAGTCCTTGGACAGAGGAAAGACAAGAAACTCCATGTCATATACTATGCTAGTAGGACATTGGATGATGCTCAAGTGAGGTATGCAACAACTGAAGGAGCTTCTAGCTGTGGTGTTTGCCTTTGAGAAGTTCAGATCATACTTGGTTGGATCCAAGGTTGTGGTGTACACGGATCATGCTACGTTGAGATATCTACTTGCCAAGAAAGATGTCAAGCCAAGGCTTCTAAGATGGATCTTGCTGCTACAAGAGTTTGATTTGGAAATCAAGGATAAGAAAAGCATTGAGAATGGAGTGGCGGATCACTTGTCGAGACTGAGAATTGAGGATGATGTTCCTCTAGATGACTCTCTCCCTGAAGAACAGCTAATGGCTTGCAAGGTTGTCAAAGATGCTCATGATACAAGTATGAGGATTGAAGAGGTCACTGCTATTGAAGACAAGGAACCGTGGTATGCAGACATAGTCAATTTCCTAGCAGTTGGGAAGGAGCCACCAAGCCTTGATAGCTACCAAAGGAAGAAGTTCTTTAGAGATGTCAATCAGTACTATTGGGACGAGCCTTACCTCTACACTTTGTGTAAGGATCAACTCTATAGAAGGTGCATAGCTGATGAAGAAGTAGGAGGTATTCTCCTACATTGTCATGGGTAAGTTTATGGTGGTCACTTTGCTACCTTCAAGACGGTTCAAAAAGCTCTACAAGCCGGGTTTTGGTGGCCTACAATGTTTAAAGATGCTCAATAGTTCATCACTAAGTGTGATCCTTGTCAAAAAAAGGGAAACATCAGTAGAAGGAATGAGATGCCTCAAAACCCCATTCTTGAAGTTGAAGTGTTTGATGTGTGGGGCATTGATTTCATGGGACCTTTCCCATCCTCTTATGGGAATAGCTACATCTTAGTGGCTGTGGATTATGTTTCCAAATGGGTAGAAGCAGTGGCGAGTCCGACGAATGACGCCAAGGTTGTGATAAAGCTATTCAAGAGCATCATCTTCCCAAGGTTTGGAATCCCAAGGATTGTCATTAGTGATGGAGGCTCGCACTTCATCAACAAAATCTTTGAGAGTCTTTTGAAGAAGTATGGAGTAAAGCATAAGGTTGAAACACCATATCATCCTCAAACAAGCGGGCAAGTTGAAGTGTCCAATAGGCAAATCAAGGCTATCCTGGAGAAGACTATTGGAGCCTCAAGGAAAGATTGGTCTAGGAAGCTTGATGACGCATTGTGGGTGTATAGGACAGCTTTCAAGACTCTGTTGGGCACTACACCGTTCACCATGCTGTATGGGAAGTCATGTCACTTACCGGTGGAGGTGGAATACAAGGCTATGTGGGCTGTCAAGTTGCTGAACTTCGACATCAAGACCGCGACTGAGAAGAGATTGATTCAGCTGAATGAACTTAACGAGATAAGGCTTGAGGCTTTCGAGAGCTGAAAGATCTATAAGGAGAGGACCAAGCTTTTTCATGATAAGCTGATCCAGAAGTAGGAGTTTAAAGAAGGAGATCTTGTGTTGCTCTTTAACTCCCGATTGAAACTCTTTCCCGGGAAGCTCAAGTCTAGATGGTCGGGACCGTTTAGAGTGAAGGAGGTGAGACCGTATGGAGCAGTAGTACTTTGGGTAAAATCTGATGAAGAGTTCACGGTCAATGGCCAAAGACTCAAGCATTACTCCGTCTCAGAAGCTATAGAGGAAGGGACTTCGATTCCACTCTCGAGCCCTCCCTCAGCTTAAAATCACGGTTTGCAAAAGTCGAGCTTAACGACTTTAAACAAAAGAGCACTTTGACATTCCCATGTTTATCCCTGTACATACGATCTTTTGCTTGTTATTTTTGATGTTTTGCTTTGAGTTTTATCAGGTTTTGGTCTTTAGGTGAAGTTGTGGACTCATTGGTGTTAAGTAAAGGCCATGAGAATGAAGAAAAAGGATGCATGGAGCCAGTATCGGTGTTCGTATCGGCTGGCCAGGCCGATACGGAATTTCGAGAAAAATCCGAGAGGTTGTATCGACGTCCGTATCGGTTGGCCAGGCCGATACGGATTCTCGGGGAAGAAGTGATATCGGTCACAGTATCGGCCGGCCAGACCGATACAGGTTGCAGAATTTTAATCCGAGAGTCGATATCGGCTTGTGTATCGGTTGGCCAAGCCGATACGCCATCTTCACCCAGGTAAGTTCTCTCGACTCCAAACCGATTTCAAACCGGATTTTGACCAAAATTTATTTAATGAACCGAACTAAACCGGTTGGGACCGATTTTCTTCCTTGTTTTCTCCTCTCCATCGCGATTCTTCAAGCCTTCTTCTTCCCAAATCCATTATTTCCTCTCAAGAACACAAAACTTTGAAACTCCCTTTCTCTCTCTATTCAACTCGGTTTCCAGTGATTCCAAGCTCTAAATTCACGGTTCTGTTAGCTTTTTCACTTGCTTTCACTCTCTACCACCATCCTTCATCACAAGCCAAGGTAAAACTCTCAAACTCTCTCAAAATTTTCGGATTGAAAAACACAGAAATTTTGAACTCGAATTTTTTGGTTGTTGGTGATTGATATTGCTTGAAATCCTTCCCATTATGTGTATACATGAATGCCCATAGCCAATTTTGCCCTAGGATTGAAGGAATTTGATTTTTGGTGAATTAGGGTTCTTGAGAAATTAGAATTTCGGAAATATTGGGGGAAACTTGATTTGATGATTCCTATAGTTGCAATGGGTTGTTAAAAGCTTGAGTTTGTGAGACTACTTGATTTAATTGAGTTTTGTTTCACAAAATTTTCAAAATGCATGTTGAAAGCCTTTGTTGATGAGAATGTGAGTTTCTATTGAATGTGATTGACTTGTTGGTGAATTATGCTTATGATGAGCTTGAATTGAGAATGGCTGAGATGTTTTAGCTTGTTTGCTCCATTGAAAACGAAAATTTATGCAATTATTAAGCTTTCAATTGTTGATCATGGATGTCTCAAGCTCTTATTGATTGTGTTGGTGGATTGTGTTATGTGCTCATTCTTTCTTTGATTTGTCTTTTGTAGGACAATGACTAAAACACGCGCCAACCCGCAACAAAAGGCAAAGGCACCGACACAAGATGTTGAGGAAGAAGCACCAGAGGTCACAGGGAAGGTGATTCATGCGTCACCAATGCAATATTCTACTTCTGAGATCAATGACAAGCTGGAGAAGATACAATTCTGGTCGACCCGATATCCTCACGTCCCGACCCTTACAGCTCTTGGACTGTTGGAAGACTATAATGAGATTGTAGAAAACATGGGTCTTAAGCACTTCTTCAGCATTGCCAGTGACGGCTACCAGAGCTCAGCTTGCCAGTTCCTTGCAACCGTGAAAGCAACAATCAACCTGAGAAAGGCAGCCTTGAGAGGAGAAGTGAGCCGTGGAAAGATAGAATTCATGATGGGAAGGAGGAAGCTCACCATGACATTTGAGGAGATAAGTTCAGTCTTCGGTTTTGAGGATAATGGTGCTCAGCTAGGCTCTTCCATCCCCATTGAAAAGGATGACCTCAAGGAATTGTGGCACATGATAGCTGATGGACCGTTCAAGTTGGGGGCCATGAAGTCTGCAAGGATCCGACACCCGGCTATTCGGTACGTGCACAAGGCACTAGCCCACACTCTGTTTGCTAGAAAGGAGACAGGACAAGTCACATAAGTGGAGATGAAGCTTCTGTACATCGGATTACAACCACTTCTGCGAACGTTTCCCAACGGTACGACAATACCACCGGTTGAGCGCCCACCGAGCTACACCGCCATTCTAGTAGAGCAGTTTGGGATTCACCGAGATTGGGAAATGTCTGTCAAGGATGCTGATCCCAAATTCAACATGAGTGGGTTAATCACGCCGTTACTCAGGGCCAAGAAGATTAAGCTGGAAGGAAGTTTGGAAGAGAAGACATTTGGACAGCCTACGCCGGTGGGATGGTTGGACATACCTTAGCTGATCAAGACTCACTTTCTAGGTTCCAAGTCGCCTCCGGGGCGTCATCTCTACCGGATGTGTTCAAATACACCAATGCAAGAGAGGTATCTGCTTCCGAACCCCACGATCACAAGCTTTGCAACCAATCCGGCCAACGTCAGGTTTCTACCAGGGATAGAGCATCAATTCGAACCCCGCGGACCGCGAAGAGCGACTGCAGCCGATTATGATTCTTCCGACGCACCTGCTGGGGTGTATGGGCTGCACATGTACTACATTGAGCCTTTGGATGATCCCATCGCAAACAGGACGGTCAGTGCACTAAGGGACCAGAACAGGGACCTTCAAAGGCAGAGCAAATGGCATGGAAGAAACATCAAGAAATTGGCCAGCTGTTTGAAGAAGGTCACCAAAGTTCTGAAGATGATAGCGGGAAAGAAGGATAAGAGTAGCACCACCAGACAGACATCGACCTCACGAGAGGCTCCCACGGGTTTGGATGAGGAGATACAGGCAGCGACTGAGGAAGTGATCGGTGAAGCTGATTTTCTGGTTGAGAAGACAGAGTTAGAGCAGGGGAGATACTCAGTGGCTGGACATGAGACAGGAGGAGCTGCACGCATGGCCGCCGATTCCTACTACGAGCCTCACCGCCACTCCGCACGCGAAGATAGAAGGCGAAAGAGAAGAGCGATGAGGACAGCATCCTGCTCTTCATCCAACCCAACATACTCCATGGGGGATTCATCACCTTCATCACTCCACAACTAGCCAAGTAACACTCCATCTTTGTACATAATTATTTTTCTTTTCTTTTCTTTGTTTGCATTTTGGGTGTTTTCGGTCTCTTTTCCTTTCATAGATCACACAAGGGACCGTGTGATTTAAGTTTGGGGGAGAGACCAGTTGCTAATCATGTTTCTTTTGATCTTATTTTTTGTCTTTGAGTCTCATGCATTGCATCTAAGGCATAGAAAAACCAAAAAAAATTGAAAAATTTTAAAAAAAATTCACAAAAAGAAATCATTTAGTGTAATAACATCGTAGGGTCGAGTCTAGTTGCATCATATAGGATGTTTTTGCATAGGGAGCAATGATTTAACTTCCTCGTAAGGTTTAAGCAAGTTAACTTGTTTCATACGCTAGCTATGCTAGATAGATCACACTAAGGTTGTAACCCGAGAAATGCTTGAAAGCTAGAACGAACCCTACTTGGATAGCTTGGTTTGAACCTTGATTCGATGCTGAAACTTGTTGTGAATTGATGCTAGCTCTATTTAAAAGTGAGAACCTTAACTTGACTTGCAATTATCTTGCTCCTTCTTAGTGTTTTGAACTCATGGGTACCTCCAAAATATTCAAGCATTCTTTTCCCTTTTACCGCACTTGCTTGCTTGAATAGCTTCCACACCGTTAACCACCTTTCTTTCCGCCCATAAACACTCTTTTGAGAGGTAGGCCTCTTGGAATGAGCTAAGTAAATGGTGTTGAGTTTGAGGCGACTAGTTGAAAATTTCCGTGTAGACGCAAGCTTGACCACCTTTAGCTTGCACTAGGCTAAGATTGAAGTTTGGGGGAAGGGTTTTGAAAGGGAAAGAACAAAAGAGAACTTGATTGGGATCTTATGTTGGTTGGCAAAAGAGTGTTTTGAAAGAAAAACTCTTAAGTGTTTTAAAAGAAAAAAAAATGCCTCAAGTTTTGAAATGAAAAGAAGCCATAGTGCTCAACTTAAAGGAAAAGAAAGTTTATGAAAAGAGGCCATTGCTAAAGAAAGAAGGATTTGAGCTAAGTTTAAAGAAAAGAATTGCCACTATTTTGAAAGGTTTTGAATGATCCTTGGGAGTATTCTTGGGAAGTTTTTGGTTGAGAAAGAGGGATGAGGCAAAAATAGCCTTGACAAAGGGTAGACTCAAACTAGGTGGGCTAGAGTAAGAGTAGAAGTTATTGGGAAATGGGTAGACGGAAATCGATTATAGTATGCACCAATTGCTTCTATACTCTTAGCCTTTTACTATGAGCTCATTCATTTCTTTTTGAGAGAACCTAAATGCATATGGAGAAACCCCTCTTATTGATTGAGATCATCTTTATCTCAAAACCTTAACCCTTGTCAAATGAGTTTGAACACTTTGTTGTGAGTAAGATCCACTTGAAATGTTTAATCAATGTCAAAGAGCTAGTTGATTTGAATACTTGTGTAGGTTGAAGATTAAGCTAAAACTATTGTCTTGATGAGTATGGCTATATCCTTGGAGTAGGCTTTTTTCGGTTGCACTTTAGTTGTATAGACTTGAAATGAAGTTTGAAACTTGACTGAACCTTTGGATATGAGCTCCCACCTTCAAACCTTTTCCCCAACTTATTTTGATTGACTTATGCTTGCTTGTGGACAAGCAAGATTTAAGTTTGGGGGAATTGATATTCATACATTTTCATGCATTTAGACTTTTATATAGTTCTTTTTTTACTTCATTTCACCATAATTCGTACCATTTTGTCGATCATTGTTGCATCTAGAGTATAGATGTGTCTAGGATTAGGAGTAGGCACTTTATGCTTGCATTTGGAGTGTTTCTTGTGTTTTGCAGGTGATTGGAGGTGTCTAGGAGCATTGGTGAGCTTGGAAGTGGATTCTAGAGCTCAAAAGACTAAGGAAGAACCAGCTGGAGGCCGTATCGGTGTGAATATCGGCCAGGCAAGCCGATACAGTTCCTCGACCAAAGACCAGGAGTCCATATCGGGATGCATACTGGCTAACCGATACAGCCTCTCGGATTAATTTCAGTGCAAACATATCGGTTGGCGTATCGGTTAAGCCAACCGATACACACATTCGACGAGAAAATCCGAGGGCTCATATCGGCCACCATATCGGTCTGGCTGGCCGATACAGACCCCAGAAATTGTCTTGGATCCGGGTCAACACCCGGTTTGTTCTGGGTTGACCCGGTTCGCACCATATTCACTACTTAAGCCAAAAACCTATTTTCTATTGTTTCTTAAGCTTGTTTTGTTGCTAAAAACCCTTTTGTAAGAACAAGTTTGAATCTTGATTTATCTAAGTATTTTCTTTTGAGATTTCTTCTTTTAATCTTTCTAATTTCTCTAATCTCCTATGATTAACACTATCTCTTTGGGTTTTGTTGATCACATGATGATTAGTGAGTAGTTCTTCATAGGGCTTATGGATTAGGTAGGATTAGGTTGATTAGGGGTGATCAATGGATTTCTAATGTTTGATTGTTTAAAATCTCTTCTATCAAAGTGTGCTTAGTGCCTAATTAGCCTTGATCACGTTGATTAGGATGTTTAGGATTTCTTGCTCACCATGTGTTCGATGAAATTCCAGTTTTTAGCTTTCATAGAACTTTCACATTCTAGCACATGAAAATGGATGTTTAGAGTGATTGTTGGCTGTTTGGAACTTGTTTGATTGCTTGCTTGATTTTAATTCACAAATGAGAATTTGTTCTTGGATTAGGATTAAGTAAAGAGATTAGTATTAAAAGATTAAACTGATCAACTTGTTGTGTTCCTTGCTAGGAGGTTAGCTTCTTTGAAGTTTGAATTAGGATCCTTGATCATCCCGAGTCACCTATCCGTTTCTCCCATAAGGCAGCAAAATCACATTCACATTTACCACATGTACAAACCGGGAGATCAACATAATTCTTGTGTTCTTCCCATAATGTGATCAACACAGTGTAATAAGCCGTAACATCCATGGCTCCCTGTTAAATCTTACTAAGGCATTGTTATATGTCATATACTCTAGGTGCATCATCCTGCTTAAACCTAGTAAGGAGATTATTCTAAATTCCTTTAGCCGTAGAGATAAACAACAAGCTCTGTCCTATTTTCTTGGATACCGAATTCATCAACCAAGTAGCAACGATATCATTACATCGATACCAAGCACCATAATCACGATGTGTAGAAGAAGGTTTTGATATCGTACCATCGATGAATCCAAGCTTGTTTCTGACATTCAACGCCATTCGAACCGAACGCCTCCAAGAATGGAAATCGGAAGCTGTAGATAAGCGATCCGAGACAAGAACGAGGCCATCATGGTCATTATGATAAAGATGATACGGATTCTCATATTGATCAACACTATAACGGGAAGAGTCCGAAGAATCCGGAAAAAATCGTCGATGAATCTTGAGCCATCGCGATTGAAAGAGAAATTGGAACAATCAAGAGAAATTGAGCTGCGATTCGAAGAAAGAAGAGACGAAATCGTACTCCAAAAGAGACTCAAAGAGAAAATTGAAGTAAAAGAACAAGAAAACAAACAGAAATCCCGATAATAAAATCTCCAAGCACGAGAAACAAAAGTTGCGAAAAACGCAGATAAAGAGAAATTGGAGAACTCATATCGAAGTGGAAGATCAATTGAAAAGCTCTGATATCATATCAAGTTTGGATCATCACCATTGAAGTTGAATCAAAGCTCACACAGTATGGAGAGAAAACGAAGAAGAAACTGGGAAAAAGTTTGTTATTCTCCTTAGTCAAAATGTCAACATACAAAACAAAATATATATGTGTATGATGATCTAAAGGAAACTCGTATCATATAAACCGGCTTTAACCAATTCTTAACCGGGATAAAATATATCTAATAACTAGTGATCTCTATATCCGACAAAACCCTCACTGCAATAACAGTCTTGATTTCTCTTGCACCAAGAAATTCAAGACGCCCAGTCTTGTTTACCTCCACTGCTCTGGTGTCACTTCTATTCGTTATTCAACTGACAGTTTCTTGGATTCCCTTACCGAAACCAAACTAGATGTTGAAATGAAACGAAATGAAGTGGATGTGCAACGTTAAGACCCTTACCCTCTCTTCTACTTCTGTTAAGGTCTGTCTCATTGTCTGCTAAACCCTCTTATTCCCTTGTCCCCAAACTGTACCCGGGACGTGAAACGGCTACAAGTAGAAGTTCCCATGCTTCATGATAATTAGTATGATAATTAATTTTCTTTGGCCTGATTCCGACCACTAGTTTGTTTTGTGTGTGTGTGTTTCAGGCTATGTAATTAACATGTATGGAAGTACCTTCCTTATTAAACCTTATTAATCTTTGTTTTGTTGATAATACAAGAGAAGCAGTTGGGGATGTAGCTCAAGTGGTAGAGCGCTCGCTTTGCATGCGAGAGGCACGGGGTTCGATCCCCCGCATCTCCAATAATTTTATTATTTTCAGTTTTAGCAATACATAAGAAGGTTGGAAATTGCTTCCTCTCCTGCTCAACAAGTCTCCAAAGCAAAAAACTTTGGTCCTCAAAGTTTGTGTAATCATCTAATCCTCAATTTAAACTTTTAATAAGCAGTTTATCAGATTACAATCCTAACACACTGTATTTGTGATTAATTCTTGCTCCACGGCTTGCACTGTGTAGGACAATAAGGGAGTCTGCATTGATCGAAATGAAGTGAAGATGCTTGAGCTTTAAGGGTTTAGAGGACGTGGCAGAGAACTTAGACAATCCGACTGCTTCTGTGGGCCAAATGCAGTTTCTTCAAGTGATGAGAGTGGAACTTGATGCTGAGGACTCATCAATCACCTTCTTGATCTTCCTATACCGCTCATCTAAATGCCAAATCCAGCTCTTGTGGGATTCACATCCCTTCCTAGTATGTGTTCGGTTCAGTGTTTCGGTTCAGGGTTTACAGTTTTAGGGACATCAAGATTTAGGAGAAATTAATATAGTAGTAACCAAACTACCAAACCTAGTAAAAGTCACTTTGACAGCTTTTCTTTAGTTTTGGTTTGTGTTCGGTCTTCAGTTTTAAGCTTGTGTAGTTGTGTGTGTAACTATTTAGCTAGTCAAAGAGGTGTTCTCTGACTTTTTTTTTTTTTTAAAACTCGGTTTAATCTCATTGAATATTCATGGATTGTTCAGTATTTCACATATATATTTTCATCAAAACACTTGCTCAGATCATCATGCCTTCATTTTTCTAGAATGAAAACAGTTATACCAGTCGAGGATAAGCAGAGGAGCAAATGCTGCACTTTCTTGAGAAAGATGTTATGATTCTTCCATCTACTGAAAGTCCCATGCTTGCGTGCTACAAAAGAAACAACACTATCAAAACCTAAATAACTAGATGGTGTTGGTTGGATAAGAAGAGACAAGAGAGTCCATGTATAATATTAATATAGCTCTACTACTAATCCTCGTGTCAGGAGATTTGGAGCGACCAAAGAACGTAGAGAGGCTGATACCACCATGGATGCTGATGATTCTCCAGAAACAAGTTATATGGTCTCAAACAAAGCAAATTGTCACCAACCTTATCCTCTATATATATTCACTTTCACCACCACAAGTATTTTTGGCACTTGACGTGTAATTTTATCATAAACAAATTTACAAAGATGGGATACAAGCTTACCTGATTTAAAAGGGTTTGAAGAAATTGACCAAATTAGCCCTTACCATTTTCTGATAATTGAGAACCTGAGAATGGGTGTAGGCAAGATATCCAAGACTCAAAGATCCGAGCCAAATAATATCTAATGTGCAGGTGGAGAAAAAAATGTCGGTAAAGGTAATTGATGAACACAAGGGGGAGAGAAAAAAAAACTAGCATTGCTTGGGAACAAATTATAGACTAGCAAAACGTAATGTTATCAAATATCATGAAGACATCATGCATAAACTAGCTAGTGTGCCAATTACAAGTCACGTGATTGGCGCTTTCCTTGAGCCTACCCAAAGAACCTTGTTGGATTTGAACCAAAGTTGGAACATAGCTAAGAAGATTTGAGCATCTATATCCTGCATTATGATGATCCACTTGTATGTATTTATCCTCTCCAACAATGTGTAAGAAGCTGTTAGAGTTCCCATGCAGAGCTCTACCGGGACACATAAAACATTTATTCTCCCTGTCGGCCAAGAAACTCATCCCACTACAAAACACAAAATACTGGTGGTGATAGGCTCGTTCCACTGTTAGAAACTTACTCCATAACATGTCTCCGGTACTCTCAATCTTAGTTCCCACCCATGCATCTATATCGAACTTATAGGGACGAGTAGCTAACAGACAAAGCTTTTGCTCTTCTCTAGTCATTGACAAAGACAAAACATACTTGTCAGAAAGAAGATCATCCGGAAGAGACACACATCCGAATCTCTCTGTTGAAAAATCAAAACATAGTAAGATATCGCCACTAGAACGAAAAGCTGGCCAGTAAGTATTTCCATCCACTGACGTGCCGCGATGACAACACCCTAGAATGGACCAGTTTTTAGCCTCATCAACAACCCTCCACGAGTTAGAGTCAAAGTCATAGATTTCGTATAGGCATGGCTGAACAAGTATAGGCCGTCCACTTAGAGCAATCCTCAAGATTTTGTACTTGTTGCAGGAGGATTTACCGAGAGCGAAGATGTCAGATTTCTGGTAGGTATCTCTTGGTTTGATCCAACTGGTTTCACCTGAACGTGGATTACAAACCACGAGTCTATTGTCTTTGGTGCTGCATAGCAATAAGCCATCGCAAATAAACACGGTCCTTACATCTACCTCTTCCGAAGACGTAGAAAGAGGATCTTTGAGGCTTAATCGACTTGTTACCTCTACAACGTTGTCTTCGTGAGTTTCGTTGAGATCATGAATGCTTGCTAAGTAAACCCTAAAGTCAATCAACATGATGATCTGAGACGACTGCTTCATTAATATAACATCTTGGATCAGAGCTTTCCATCTTTTGGATACCGATCGGAATCGTGCTAGAGAGACCGCTGGAACCCTAGAGAGTATCTCTACCAGCAAATCCTCCGGAAGATCTCCTATGTTTCTCTTCTTCTTCAGCTTCATCATCGTGCTAGAGAAGCCGCTGGAACCCTAGAGAGTATCTCTACAGCAGTGTTTTTAAAACCGGACCGATCCGGCGGTTGGACCGGGTTGAACCACGAACCGGAAACATATCCGGGTTGGGTTGATTATAAAACCCAATGGTAGTTGAACCGGTTAAAAAATCGGATTGGACCGCCAAAAAACCGGAAACCGGTGACCCATTGAACCGTATCAAACCGGGTTTTATAAAAAATATTATTTTATATTTTGTTAATTACTTTATCTTTCCTAAACAATCAAATATAACTACATTAGTTTAAAATATTTATTATAAAAATAAAATTAAATGTGTTATTATATCTTATCTCTTTTTTCAATGGACGAATGACAAAGAAGTAAAACTATGCATCTAAGAGGCATGGTATGTATGTTGGTGAACAATATGTTTTGAAGATAAATTATCCATTTAAGGTGTTTCAAAACGTCTTTTGGCCTAGAAATCTTTTAAATATGTCGGAACGTTGTTAATTTAACATTTAAACTTTTGAAGTGTTCTTTTAATAATTATTACACATGTTTTTTTAAAATTATGATTATTGAAGTGTCTTATTTGATATTTTTAAATTATCAGTCTGGTTGAACCCGGTCGAACCCGGTCGGACCATATTAACCCATGACCCAAAAAATTTACCGGTTCAGTCGCCGGTCCGGTTTTAAAAACATTGCTCTACAGTTTATTCATTGATAAGCATAATAAATCTATATATATACTAGTATAATTTATCCTGGTACAAAATTTCTAATATCAATATATAAAACTTTTATCAAAAAATTATATTACAACAACTTATCTTATACATTTTTAAATTTAATATTTATGATTATTATACAAATAATTATATAAAAATTTTATATAACAAACATATTTATTAATTTTTTAAATTAATAGCAGATATAATATAATAATAATTATCTGATACTTTAATTTTTTATTCGTAGAATTATGTATATCTCTTAAATATAATAAAACAATTATTGAATTTAATATAATAAATTATATAATATAATTTAAAGTAAGAATAATATAATAAAAACTTAATTTTATTAATAACAAATTAATAATCAACCAAAAGTAATCAGAACTCAAGAGTATTTCTCAATTAATACAAATATATATAACCTACATTAATATATATTCTTATTAAAATATCTTATAGTTTATCTAAATTAAAAAAATCCATATAAATAGTAAGAAATTACTATATAAAATTATATTATCTACAACAGTCATATTTATCAATATTTAAAACTCATATTTTAAAAATATTTTGTATTTATCATCTTATTTTTAAAATTATATTTTATTTATCTAGGATTATGCATATCTTCAAAAGAAATTAATAAATAATAAAACTATTAATCTAAAGCTTTGTTTAAAAAATTGCTAGGCGTTAGTCGGACAGTCGGGTTGGGTCTAGCGACTAACGAAATATCGGAGACTATTCGAAGATTAATCGGAACGGAATTTTATGGCTTTATCTGATTTTATTGGTTATATAATATAGTGTCAGTAATAACATCATATTTCGTTTAGTCCAGTGGTATAGTAGCCTTATTTATGTTAAGTGCCGTTCAAACCCCAAATGATCCTTTTTGTCCATTTTTCCTATTTTATTTAAAGAAGGGCAGAACCGATTTGCATCGTTATAAACTGTTTTTCTTTCCATAAAAAAAAACTGTTTTTCTTTCATTTTGTTTCGACAAATCATTAATATAGTCGAATATATTCAAGCTTTAACGAAAAAGAATACAAAAATAAGCTTTAACGAAAAAGAATACAAAACAAGTTTTTTAAAAAAAACATACGATTTTTTAAAAAAAAAAACTGTTTGCTTTCCCTTTGTTCTTGATCATCGGCTTTGCTCTTATAGATGCGGGATTTGTGGTCTACTCGTAGTGTCGGACTTTGGGTTTCTTCGATTAGATTTTTTTTTGTTTCAGTTAGTCTAGAACCTTAAGCTCCTCCCACTGCCTTTAGATTAGTTTGAATAAGCAGTCTTATCCGTCGAATCGTTCGTTTATCAGTTCTTGTAAGACTAACCTCTTGTGTAGACTTGTGGGGAGTGCAAAGTTCTTGGTTTAGTCTTGATAGGATTTAGATTAGGTGCGGAGGAGTTAGACTCTCGTTATGGATATATGTTCTGTCTAATTGTTGTATTTGAGTGTAGTTTTGCGTGGTTAGCCCTTACTTTGGTTATTTCCGCTCTTTGCGGTTTCCTATTGCCTACGTTTAGGAAGTGTTTGTGGTATCGCGTCTGCTTCACTCTTGCGTTTTCCAGTTATCTATAGAGTTTTATGCTTTTGATTTCGTTTGAAAGGGATTTGCTTCCGGAAAAGATTTTCTACTGGCTTCAGCTTCCTTTAAAACATTAGGGCATTGGTCTCTTCGTTCGTTTGGGCTTAATTAGTGTTTCATCTTTCTTATTGGTATCTTGTTGATTACCGGTCTTTTTCCGTCTAAGCATTCAGTTTGTGCCGACTTTGTATTGGGTTGTAAGTTGTAACACTTGGCTTAATATAATAAGGTGTGATTTAGATAGTTGATTTTCCTTAAAAAAATATTCCGTCTCCATCGTATTAGAGTTTCAACTTTTAAGACCTAGATAAAGAAAACGTGTACCGGATGTTATAGAGATTTTGTAATTGGAATTACTCTTTTAACACCCAAGTAAACAAACGTGTCTTGAATTAATAATATTACTCTTGGCATGAAAAGGCAGAATCATCTACTGTTTTCATCTTATGCTAGTGTGTTGCTGCAAGTCTTTAAAGCTTTATATAATAAATTACAATACAACATGATAACTTATGTAATGTTGCATTTTAATTGATTCTCTTTGACTCAACAAGCTTCAGGAATATACTCGGGGGACTGCTGCGGTTTACATCTCTGCTTTTTAACTTGGAGTTGTTTAGTTTGACTATTATAGGAGCTGGCATGAAGCTAGAAAATATAAGAACAAGTTAGATTCTCAATATGGATGTTTCTGAGGAAGGATTTTATAGTCTGAATGATATGCTAGCTGATATGTCTGGATGATTCAACAGGTGTGTTGAATAATGTCATTGCAACGAGCATCCCCCAAGTAGCGCATTTGATAAAGGTGCAGATTTTTTGACTGAGCGATCAGATTACATGACTAATGTGTTTAATAAAATGAAGGTCCTCAATGATCTCTCTCGTTTGAGGATGTGGTCGCCTTTAGACATTGCATCGATGGCTCATATTCAGGCTCATGTAACTCACCGAGAGCCCTTCGTAGCATTTCCTGATCCCGAGGACTAAGGTTTGTTACTTGGAGTACAAAACTGGGAAGAAGAGAGATGATGTTTTTGTTGCTACTTTTGTATGACCTTGTGATTTTTTTCTATTGTTATGACTTTAACGTGTATGAGTTTTGATTTGTAAACTGGTTTCATATCAAAACATTACTATATCGCGTGACAAGAGATACGAGATAGATGCAAACAGCTGCTTCAAGGCCAAGCGAAGTCAAACTCGTTGTTATCAACATCCCATACTCCAAGACCGATCTCATCAAACAACTGCTCATAACTCCAGCTTGAGTATCCCAAGAAAAACCAATAATCACTTGGATTCACACCTCTAGATTTTAACTCTTGGATTCGACGGGCCAGTGACTGATGATCTAAGAAATACACGCCTGGTGAAAATTCAAGATCCGTGGAGGAGTCTCCCTCTCGGCTCAGAGCCAAAAGCGGGGTTTCTAGATCCATGACTGGACCTCCGAGTGATAGAACCGTCTCTTTCAAGAGCTCGGCTGTTTCGCCGAGGTCAGGGAACGATGTCCACTTTAACCGTTTGTTGAAGATTACACCCATGAAACCAGATTCACGGTCTGCTTTTATGATCAAAATCTTTGAATTAGCAAACGGTGGAGTGGTAGCTAGCTTTTCTGTAGCAACCAGGATTGTGCCGATTTTCACTTTGGGAGGAGCGGGTTTGACCGAATGCGTTGGAGGCGACTGGGAGTTGACAACCTGGTCATGGTTTACCTCTCTTTCGGCGGGATCTCTGTTACTTACAACGACCTCAACATGTTTATCACCGTCTGTTGATGAAGATTGATCGAGCTTGTTTGAGTTTCTTCTACCTTTTCCAGACAGAGTAGGAAGGATTCCTGCCAAAGATAGATTCATAACTTGCTTTGTTTATGCTCCAGATGACAAACACAGGTATTCAAAAGCCAAAAGCCAATATAAAAAAGGATGCAGATGATGACTTACTGAAAAATTCACGAGAGTTATTAGCATGTCGAGCTAGAAACTCTGTTATGTCAGTTACAGAAGTCTCCCCTTCATATGAAATGACTTTGGTTCTCTCGGCTGGAAAGAATATCAGAGAAGGATATATTTGTCTCTGCAAAGTTACAATTCACAGAGCGAGTGAATTCTGGATTCGGAAATACATAAACTCTCAATATTTAACCGTGTTTTGAGAGGAAGAAATTTTTGCATTGCGACAATTGCAATATGCAGATACTAGAATCAATAAAACAAATCAGACTAGAATCCGACAAGCTATCATGAAAAGTACCTGATTTATTGAGTTTAGAATCAAGCTGCAATCATTCAACGTGCAGTCCATTAAGAATATCAATGGAGAACTTAGATTCTTGCCACTAGTTGGTGTCTCTGCTTCAGAACAGAAAAAAAGCAAACAGAAGAAGAGAATGATAAAAATCTAAACACATGTCCATTTCACTTTCCGTATAACAATACATTCAAATAAAAAACATAGGAGTAAAACCTAGTCATTCTATATAACATGGAAATAAAGATTCAATTACCTGATTTGAAAAGCCTTTGATTGTTCCTGGATCCTCCTTGTATTATTGCTTTATATTCCTTTAGTGATCGGTATACTTCACGCAGAACTAGCTCCATCCTCTGACAAAAGCCACACCAGTTATTGCTAAAAAGAACCAAAACGTCCTGGCACGAAGGACAGGGAGCCTTCTCTCCACTGGGTTGATTCCATGCATGAACCATATGGGAGAAAGTATTGACTGTGATATGGGGAATAGAATCCGCCTCGTGAAAATCCAGATTAACAAAAGGTGGAACTGTAGCTTCCCTAGGCTTTTGAATAGTAGATTCAGACCGTGTATAAGGTGACAGACTTCCATTGAGATATCCATGAAGAAAGTCGACAAGTGACGAATAGCTGAATGCAGCCTCATCTTGAAGGGCAAAGTGCTGTTGTAAAGCAGGATCAATTATTACTGCTGACGGAATCTTTACATCATCAGTCAGACCCCTAAGTAATGCGTAATTTGCGTCAGAGAAGAAAAATGAACCCATGAAGCTATGCACTAGATTTTCCTTTGATTCCGAGTGCAAGAATTCTGTTTTATAAACCCCAGTCTTATCACTTTCCGCCATTACTAATTGTTCACTTCTGTTTGTAGAAACCTTCTCTTTATCATCTTCGGAGGATGAATCACTTTCAGAAGGTTTCTTTTCGTCTTTTTCTTCAGAACTCATGCCGACCCTCTTCTGCACATCTCCTTCTTGAGGGTGAAAAGAACTTTCAGAGGAACCTTCTGCAGAAGATGAAGATGTGTCTTGACCAGACATAACTTCTGCTTGTGATGGTAATGTATCCAGTAGTTTTATTTGCACATCATCGGATAACAGACGGAAACCAACATCTTTAGCAATCGAGCTCAATTTTTTTTCTTTTCTTCTGTGAACAAGATTTGTCAGTATCTCCTGCAGGGAACTGCCTTCGATTCCTGAAACTGTAGTATCTAGGGCTACATTTTTATCCCCATCCATTATCACAAAAGAGACCTTATTCTCTAGCTTAATCGTCTTAAAATTTTTGGCAGTTTTCTGAAGTGACACGGACCCCGATTCTTCATCAGCAGCCTGGCTACCGAAGTTCTCAGACTGAATATAATTCCCCCAGTTTATTATGTCAAACACTTTATGATGTACAGCTACCTCTCTTTTTTTTTTTGACATCAAAACAGCTACCTCTCTGAAAGCACAAAGTGCTTTCAAACTCTTACCCCTATCTTCCAAGGAGCCACTTGATCTATCCACAAAAAGAATAACCGACGGTTTACTTCCAGGCAAAGATGGCTCGTAGTCCTGCCGGTTATCCTCCAGCTACATGAGAATGACAAAAACAAAGATGATTGATGTATTGTTAGGAAAAATGGACAGTTTTGAATGGTCAGAATTATATAAGCTTAGTAATACATGGGAGACCAGAAATATAGTAATTAATAAATCAACGAAACAAACAGAAATGCAACTACAATTTCAAATTGTATAGACTCAAACAAGTGAACAACATAGAGATCTTGCTTTAATGACAAATGCGCGCCTCCTTGTAGATATACTGTCACTGGAGCCAGGAATAATAAAAAATCAGTTTAAGAAAGGTCACTACATAGAAACCAAATAAAAACCCAGTTCTAAATTTCTAATTACATTCCACCATGACAGATAAAATACAAACAGAAACTTTATACAAATTACAAAGTAAAACCTAAAACCATATTTAGATTCGTATATGGAAGCAAAATCTCAAATTATATATGTCACTTCATGAATTTCTACTTTTCTTGCAACATCTCTTCTGAAATTAAAAGAAAAAAGCTCAACCGTGTCCTTTAGATTGTTAGATTTCAAGTAGTTTAAGTTACAGAGAGTAGTTACTACAAATAAATAGCAAGCAAGCACACGATCCCACTTAGGAAGATACACCCTCAGTTAGCTACAGGTATTTTTCCCCAACAAGTAGAACAAAGATAACTGAACATGGAAAATCAACTAAAACATATGGACATAAAAAGAACCATACCTCTGTGACTATCGGATTTTCCATCTTTAAGAGTCTCTGAATGTCATCTCCGGCCTTGAGAATCTTTGAACAATGTGGACATCCTGCCAGCTGAAGGACCGCTGCCCACGAATCAGATGCTCCAAAAGTAAATGATGAAGCCAGTGATTCTTCTGCGATCAGACCAAATTTGTGCCTTTCAGGAGGCAGAGAAAACTCTTTTGCGGTGGCAATCAAGTTTGAGAGGAATGAACTGAATTGCTTGTACTGTTCATGGTTACATTTCTGTCCAAAACCCCGATTTACTCCATCGTTCTCCTGCAAAGTAGCAGTATCATTGACATAGCTAAAATCCTCAAGCCAAGGAACTCTACCAAAGCCGCTTTGGAGTCTACACATCAATTTCCATTTTGCATGGTCTGCTTCTAGGGCACAGAGAAAATTGCACATTATGGAGGCATTACACAAATAATTAACATATCAACATGGTCTAGACATAAAAGTGAGAATCTACCAGCCACCTTCTCGTTATTTTTTCCTCTTAGCTTTAGCATTCGCTCAGTTTCTACTTTTTTGGAGAAGTTTCCTGCAAAGTTGGAATCAGAACGTCTAAGGAATCAACCAAACATTCCAGCTTTCGATAAACATTACAAAAAATCCTATGCCATTATTGCCATTATTACCAAATGCATATCAGGAGAGAACCAATGCATTACTGGGAGGAAGTAATCTAGTGACAGAAAAATAAAGATAATTTCATAGATTCTTAGGTTTATACCGGGAGAGACTAATCTCACGGTAAGATTAATAGACTAAAAAAGAAATGACACATTTGGTAAGGATGTTAGATGGAAAATTTTCTACTCTAAACTCTACAAATGCAATACTCTATAGAGTTCACTCACCTTAACAAGGTACTGACCTAATCAATTACGAGATCAAGAAAGCTCTTCACAAGTCAAAATCATAAAATAAACATAAATGATATCGCAAGATGAGGATTATTCCTTGAAATGCAAAACCAAAGTCAAAAGCGGCAGATCAACTCACCATGCCAAAGGTTATCTTCAGTTACATTTTTCTTCATGTCAGACAGAAGTGTAGTTGTCCATCCGCAAAATTCGAACAGAAGTAAAGCCTTGTCAGATGAGTCAAGGAAATCTTTCAAACTCTTTGGAGTCTTCAAATGTCTGAGAGGGAGTTCTTCGGGAGGAGATGTCAGATAATGATGAACAGAGGACAATATATTTGAGGCTCGGAGTTTCCCTTGATAGTTGTAAGGCACACTATGGTGATAGTACAAAATCGTTATTCCGTTGGCAGCACCAATGGCTTGTGCTAGCACCTTCTCTGAGTGTCTGTATACAAGCATCAACTTCAACGACTCAAATTCGTCACCACTCTGAACCAACTGAGTAATTTCATTCTTTAGGGATCTTGACTCGCCACACCCTACAAGATCAGCAATGAAACCAAACAGAAAACAATATCAGACAGTGAAAACAACTCCACATGTTGAATCGAAATCACGCTTCAGAGTTTTCAATCAATGAGAATGAATGAATGATTTGAGCAAAAAGCTTCGAGATATTTGTTCGAACAGGCTCATCCCAAGTACATTTATACGCAAAGGTACGCGAGAGAGAGGGAGGGAGAGAGTACATGGAGCAGTGACAAAGAGGAGGACGTGAGGATGGAGACGGATCTGAGAAGAGAAATTTTGCTCCGTGAGGATACCCCATTCGCCATGACCGCTTGACGGAGGAATGATGGATACGAATGCCAGGAGTAGGACGAGGAGGAGGATCGCCGGAGTTCTCATCGGAAAACCACTCACTCACTCAGTCGTCGCGTCTTCTTTCTTCTTTCATCGTCGGTGTTCCGATTATCCTGGTTGGTTCGGTTTAAAAAGATCAAATTATCCCAGCGATCGCATTTTACCGGTTCGGTGGAGGAGATCGTACTTGGTGCCTGCCACGTGTCTAATTTGATTATTTATTTATTCTGTTTTTGTGAAGCAATCAACTCGATTTTGTTTTCCTTTAAACTCAACTCGGCCTCCATTAACGGTTCCCGGTTGGACCGGTCGAACCGGCCGTTCCGGTTTTCAAAACACTGCTAAGAAGCATGAAAATGTAAACATTGCAACTGAGAGGCATTTTCTAATGAACCTTGTATATGCTATATTAGTTTCTTAGAAGCATTCCCTCAACAATTACTGTGATGGGTACAAGAATTGACACACTCACTCTTTGGACCTTGCATCATCAAATCAATGTTCCTGTTTTTCTTCTGCCAAAACTGAGCTACACTCTTCTTGTTTTACATCTGAGAGCTTATCAACATCTTCCCCTTCACCCTGTAGAGCTCGGACCAGATCATCAACACTCCTATCAGTTTCCCTTACATCTGAAGGTGATGTCGTATGATCCTCAGATTCCTTAGACGTATCAAAACCGGACAACGCTTGCAAGGGTGGACTTGATGGAGCTAAAGATGTTGTTGCATCACCTAATCCTTTGGAAAGGCACACATATTTGAATACCAGCTGTTTATAATTATTTAACAGGCCTTCAACATCTCCTATCCTCAGATCACCAGCACTGGCAAATAAGTAAGGATATTCTTGAAAGATTTTGTTTGCCTCGGTATCCTTCAGAAGCGTTGCAGCACCCTTATCTTCCAACTCGGAAGTGGATTCAACTTTCTTCATTGGTATTTCACTCTTGGGATTCAGTGTTCCAGAGAGACTATCAGACGATTTTGATTGGGAAAGAGTGTTGAGATTCAGCATTTGAGTTTTCTGAACAGTGGACTCGTCACGAGGGGGTAGTGCAGTGCCGTGACCAGAAGTCCGTTTCCGTGCAGATTCCATGTTCTTTTCAAACTCAGCTTCATCCATTGAAAGTGATTTTGCATCAATATTTGAGATGAAAGACTCCGCAGAGAGTATGTTTGTGAAGAAGTAGGCAGCTTCACCAACAAGTTTAGATTCACGCCTATATCTTTGTATATACAACAAGTTTGAGTGAAGCTGTGGAGGGTTAGCCTGCGGAAAGAGAGTCAAGAATGAGCACTAGTAGATGATGCAGTTGCACGGTCTAAACACAAAACATGCACTACTAAAATACGAAGCATCCATGAAATTGTCCAATCGTTCAAATACTTTTCTTCTCCATACCTTTATTGTAACATATATCAAAACAGGAAGAAATTCGTCCGCTCCAGGTGCATTCTCATTTGAAGCAATTGAAGCGTTTAGCAGTAAGTTATTTATCACTTTGCAGCAGTTAAGGACACAGACAAGCTTATCACGAGGAGCTTTGTACATATTTATCTTCTGGAGCTCCTTTTGCGCTAGCTGCGGGAAAGGAGAGAGGAAATTTCACAAGTAAGAACATTAACAAGAAGATGGAACACCATTGCAAGCTAAATTGGCTTACCAGCCACGATGTTTCATTTTGAAAAGTTGGTTGTATATCCAAATATTCAGGAGAAATGAACTGTTGAACCAAGGACATCTTCTGAAAGAGTTTCTCATCAGATATAACATCCTCGGTGTTTGAAGCAAATACACGAGGAAATAGCTTTGTCATGACATACTTCTCTAGACCCTGTGTATACATACAGAAGAGGCAATGATTAAGGCAAGAAGATGCAAATAAACTAATCGGAATAGTTACACTCACATCTCCGGCGCTGTCCAATTCCTCCTCAGAACAACCGGACCAAAGTGGATGAGCCCTGAAAGCAGCTTCCATCTTGGAAAAGAAGTCCTGAACTGAAGCAGAATCCTTTTCTGGGTCGGGCGTATTGTTCAAGAATGAAACAATGAAACTGCAACATACACTGTTTTTATGAAGCCAAAGAAAAGAAGTAATGTAAACCACAAAACACCTACAGAGACTAACAATGATAAACTATGGAACTGCAGTGGAATAAGATCTAAGCTTGAGAATTTCTATCATAAAAGAAGATTTTTTTTTCTAGCAAATGAACTTAACTTAATAACGAGATCATAACACTAACTCAAATCCAACATAATTATTCGAGTGGGAAATGAAAGGAGTGAGTAGAAATCTAGCACATTAAATTGCAGACAGCAGCTAAGAGGAAGATCGTTAATAGAAAAGAAACCTTTTAATGGATTTAACGAAATCGCCGGCGGAGGGCTTGCGCATCCGCTCCAGAAAATCATGAAAGGAAACATCCGTATTCTCCATCCAGATTCGCGTCGTACGATTGACGTCAATCAAACTTATTATCTCCTACGACTTTACCAGAGATCAGCGTTGAGTTCCGCGTCGCTGACTAGGACGGTCGTTTTATTAAGTTGGTGGTTCTGATTCGGTGTTAACTGGTTATTGATCTTGGTTTAGTCTAATTACTAATCAATCTCAAGTTTTCAACCCAACCCATCAATGATCAACCAACCAAACCCCAAACCAGAATAACATCACAAGCGAACCAAACACAGAAACAGGATGATCATTTAAATCACTGCAAATCCAACACAAGTCGGATGTTATGGTCTAAGAGGTTTACCCGACAGATGCCTTTTTGTCCCAATAATTCGGATTTTAATTTCATTTTATTTCGTAAATATTTTCTGACCTTCTATGATAATTCAACTCAAATTATTGGCTGATTTTGTTTTTACCGACAATTTTCATTAAAAAGTCCAATAAACAAAAAAAATACAACAGGTCCAAATAAAATAAATTCAGCAGAGAGAAATAAATCCAGCCAACCGAACCCATTTGTCACCGACGAATGGACAAGGACAAGGAGTCCACGTGCCATCTATGCAGTCACCGTTGAAGCAGCTTCACTGGGAAAGCCATCGGGAAACACCACGACGCATCTTCTCTTGGTATATGTCAAGCATTGTTACAGATCGAACCTTGCCATCAAAATACTACCCGAGAACAAATCGCCAAAAAACGAGAGCAGCTTCATCTTCTCACCGGACAATAACGCACAATGGAGGCGAAATGATCCTTAAACGTCCTAGACAGTCGGACAAAAGCGACAAAGATTTGAATCTGCAAAAGTGGTAGAACCGAGAAAGAGGAAGAAGATAATCGGACGCTTAGACGGGATGAACTCCATGGAAAGGCTGATTGTGTTAAATGTTTTGTTTTTGCAAAAACCAAAACCCCAAAATAAGAAAACATTTCGACTGTTGACCAGAGGTCTTGCAAGCAATGATCGCTGAGAGATTTGAGCCACCGACAAAACCCCAAGATCGGTAAAAAAGACCAAATCGCTTCTTAAATCATTAAACATTTACCACACGTGCGTTTAAGTGTTCAAAAGAACCCAAGAAAAACTCCAAAGAAAATCAAAGGGAGTGAAGCATCATAAGATAATGCAACAATCTAACACAAGCTCTGAACAATACTTACTTATTCAGATACTTCTCACTGAAAGCACAAAGACCATCACAAAAAAAACTCAGACAAGGTCTTTTAGATAAGATCAGCAACATTCATTGGCATCTCGTCAATCTGGGTACTGTAGTACTGCTCAATGTCTCTGAGGATCTTGATGTCGTCGCTTTTAACAAAGTTGATCGCAACACCCTACAATAATGGCCGTAAAGTTGGTTAAAAGAGATATCCCATTTAGTATTTCCGGTTAAAGAATTCACAGATAAATCGACAAGAAACAATGCAGAAATTATAAGCAATCTGTTACCTTACGCCCGAAACGACCAGACCGTCCAATACGATGGATGTAGAGCTCACGGTTGTTGGGGAGGTCATAATTGATGACAAGCGAAACCTGTTGAAGAAAGTGTCTCATGTCAATTCAAACTTTTTCCTGCATTATATTATCTACAGATATAGCGAATAAGTTATGACTTACTTGCTGGACATCAATTCCACGTGCCCATACATCTGTCGTGATCAAAACACGACTGTCGCCTGACCGAAACTGATTCATGATCTCGTCTCTCTCCTTCTGAGGCATGTCACCGTGCATTGATGAGACTGTGAAGTTGTTAGTCCTCATTTTCTCACTTAGCCAATCCACCTATAACAAATGCGGAGCTAGAGTTGAGCGAGACAATGAAAAGAAACCATAACTAAAGAAACCTAATTACCAAAATAATTGAAAACGAACTTTAGAAAGCATAGAGATTATATATAGCATCATTGAATAATTAATAGACCAAAGCAATCTACTAGAAATCTGCAGGTGAGTATAGACTGTAGGTATTCTAGAGCAATGGATTTGTGTTTTTAACTCCTTATCAGAGTAAACGAGTACAGACAGTCTTACAACGAGAACAATTTTCTGAGGACGTTACAAGATTCCAAATCAAGTTAAGATAGCAGTGCTAGAAGCTTAGTGTTAACAAAATGAGATACCTGATCATCTAAAACATTTCAAAAAGTACATATACAGTTGCTTGACTTAAGATGAGCACAAGTATTACCTTTCGTTTTGTGTTGCAGAAAATAACAGCTTGAGTGATAGTAAGTGTGTCATACAGATCACAGAGTGTATCAAATTTCCACTCCTCCTTCTCAACAGCAACGAAAAATTGTTTAATGCCCTGAAACGGTTTTACAGGAAAGTTAGTCAGTGAAGCAATATGAGTATGAACCCACTGTATAATTAATCATCAGCAAGCATACAGATGCAGAAGAAAAAAACGTACTTCAAGAGTCAACTCATCACGCTTCACAAGTATCTTCACTGGTTCCGTCATAAACTTGGATGTCATCTCCAAAATCTCGTGAGGAAGAGTTGCAGAAACCAAGCAAACCTATAAACATAGGGTATTAGGTTTGAGACATCAAATAATGGAATTTAGCTTGTCCTAGCAAAGTTAATTGATCATTCAAACTATAATTCTATCAAACCCCAGAGCCCCCACAGCCAATCAAGAAAGTAAGAAAGCAGAATAACAGCCAATAAACTAAGAGCAAGGAAACAAATAATGTTTAAGCAGTGAAATTTTACCTGAAGATCGGGTGGAAGATATCTGTAAACATCATAGATTTGGTCCTTGAATCCTCTGCTAAGCATTTCATCAGATTCATCAAGAATCAGAAGTTTAATAGCTCTGGTGCGTAGACTTCTCCTCTTGATCATATCACAGACACGACCAGGTGTCCCAGAAACAACATGGACACCATTCTCCAGCTTCCTGATGTCTTCTCCAACGCTCTTCCCACCAATGCATGCATGTGCCTGAATACTGGCGTGTAATCCAATAGCTTGAATAGTCTTCTCTGTCTGTGAAGCCAGCTCTCTTGTTGGGGACAATATCAAGGCCTGAACTCTGCAATCGGAAATCCAAAATGGATAAGTATTTGTTTTTTTATCTAAATATCCCACCATAATTGTGAGGATCCAATTCTCAACACGCATTAAAGATTAAACATAATAATGCAAATCAGCATAATGAAATCGAAGATAAACATACTCTCTAGACGAAGTGTCAACGATTTGGCAGACGGAGAGAGCAATCATAGAGGTTTTTCCGGTACCAGACTGAGCTTGAGCAATAACATCTCGTCCTTGGAGAATCGGCATAACCGCTCTCTGCTGAATCGCAGAGGGCTTCTCAAAACCGTACTCGTAGACGCCGCGAAGTACATCCTCCTTAATCCCCATATCATTGAAATTCGTGATGGGCTCGATCCCTTCGGTCGTCTCGAATACCAACTTGTCGTCATCCATTGGTCCACCGCCTCTCCTTCCGCCCCCACGGCCAGGATTTGCTTCCGCCATTTCTTCCGTCTTTGTTTTTTTTTCTCTCTCCTAGGGTTTCGATCGTTTTTCCCGAAAGTTTCTCTTTGGAATGAGCTTTCAGCGAGATGCGCGGCTCAAAGCGGATACGATTGTAAATTCGACTTCTTTGGGCTTTTTATTTCAAAGTACAGTAAAGAAATACCGACTCTATCGATGGGCCTAAAGCTTTGGCCCATATTTAAAGGCCCATGTCAATTTAAAAGAGATCAATATTGCCTCAAAACGACAACACTGCATCTCCAAACCGAACTCGAGAACCCAAAGATTCAGAAGAACCTAGTTAGATCTCTCTCTCTCTCTCTCTCTCTCTCTCTCTCTCTCTATCTCTATCTCTCTCTCTCTCTCTCTCTCTCTCTCTCTCTCTCTCTCTCTCTCTCTCTCTCTCTCTCTCTCTCTCTCTCTCTCTCTCTCTCTCTCTAATAACTTTGAGGAATGGTTAGAACTTGTTCTGTTCATCTCTATTTTTTTTTTTGACGTCGACCCATCTTGATTAAGCCAAGTTAATCCGCTGGAAGGGAGGCTCCGAAAAGATCCTTCGGTCGAGACAGTCTGGCTTATATGGGAGAATAACACGCCTCGAGCCCAGGCTTCCTTCGCTAATCAATCAGCACGAAAGTTCTGGACACGGGGGATAAAACGTAGATCGAAGAACTCAAAACTCTGTTTCAAAGAGAGTAAGATATCCAATTCTGACAAGAATAATGGCCAATCCTCGGGATCGTCAATCATCTTTACCAATGATGAGCAGTCAGTTTCAAAGTGTACCCTAAAGAGCCCCTTCTCATGGAGACATGAGGCTGCCCAGAGAAGGCTATCTAACTCGGCGTGTAATGCCGATAGGCTTCTACGACACCCTTGGAGACCGCTTACTTCTCGCCCCATACAATCCGTATAGCACCATCCTAAACCACTGATAAGGCCATGGTCAATCCATGATGCATCAACTTGGCATATCAGGGTTTGGATGTCAGTAAGGGGGGTGACAGGCTCCTGAGACTCTTGTGTCTCTTCAGTCTCCTCTTCATTGTCTTCAGCTCGGGCTAGTCTCCAACTTTCCGCTTCAAGAGAAGCCAGTTGGAGGGTGGTCCTAGGGAAAATTTCTTTCCCGTTGAAGATCTTATCATTTCTCGCTTTCCAAATAAACCATAAAATCCATGGATATGTGGAGATTTGAGGCTCTGAGAGACCCAGCTCTCTTGTTCTCCAAAAGAGAAAGTTCATATTACGGTAAATTGAGGAACTGGGAAAATTCCCCGGGATGTACGGGTAGTCCGATAGGGCCCAAACCTGTAAGGCTGGTGGGCATTCAAAAAGAAGGTGGTTTATAGATTCTTCTGTGCTACCACATCTAGGACAAGTCCTATCAGTGGCCAGATGCCTATAAGTGAGTCTCTCACACGTCGGAACACAACCCGAAAGGGCTTGCCACATAAAGTGTTGGAGTTTCGGAGCTGTTATGATCTTCCAAACTTGCTTTTTCAGGACTGTAATACTTGGCTCACAAACTTCTTCAATTAAAGGTATCGTATTATGCTTGCGGATCAAATCGTAACCCGATTTAACCGTATAAACTCCATTTGTCGTATGATTCCAGACATAGCCATCCGGGGTGGCCCTCTTGCTAGGTCTCAGGCCTAATATAAGAGGTAAATCATCTGGATGAAAGAATCCGCGAAGGAGGGGATAATTCCACTCTTTAGTCTCTTGACTAAAGAAGGGACGAACTGTCATCTGAGGATGACAGATGGTAACTTGGGCCGAGGGACGAGCGGGTCGAGCCGACACATCAGGAATCCAAGGATCACTCCACACCAACGTGTTTAGCCCTGATCATATGGTTCTTCGTAAACCCATCTTTAATAGTGGTTTCGCCGCCATTAGACTACGCCATCCATACGATGGGGAGTAGACTCTACGGTCTTTCAGGGGGTCCGATCGATTGAAATATCGAACCTTAAGGACACGGGCTAGGAGTGATTATGGGAATTGGAGTAATCTCCATAATTGCTTTGCTAGCAGGGCGATATTAACGTCATGCCAATCACGGAAACCCAGTCCGCCTAAATCATGAGATAAGCATAATTTATCCCACGCAATCCAATGAATACCATCATTCTTATGACTGGAGCTCCACCAATATCTTGAGACCGAGCTCCTAAGTTTATCTGTTAAACCTTGAGGGAGGAGGAAGCATGACATGGTATAGGTTGGGACAGCCTGAGCTACCGATTTTATCTGGACTTCTTTTCCCCCTTTTGAAAGTAAACAAGCTGACCAAGTGGAGACATGGTAATTAAGCTGATCCTGTACAAAGGAAAAGACTTTCATCTTAGAGCCACAGATCTGTTCCGGAAGTCCCAGGTACATACCCATCCCGCCTTCTGAAGGTATGCCAAGAATGATCTTAATATCTCGTTTTCTTCCAATCTCCACTTTGTTTCCAAACATAATGGAGGATTTGGCCGGATTAAGGAGTTGTCCTGATGCTTTACCATAAGTGTCAATAATATTTAGAATCTCTGAACACTGAGCGGTGTCTGCTTTGTAAAAGAAGAGGCTATCATCTGCAAATAGGAGATGCGAGACTCTCGGGCTAGCCCTTGCAATACGAAGGCATGTGATACGTTGTTCCTCTTCTGCTCCATTAAGGAGGGAGATTAGTGCCTCCGTGCATAAGATAAAAAAGAAAAGGGAAAGAGGATCTCCTTGTCTAATGCCTCTTGAGGGGATAATCTTTTCTTTTGGCTCGCCGTTGATCAGGACCTGATAAGAGACCGATGTCACACAGGACATCACAAGGAGGACCCACTGAGGATCAAATCCCATCTTAAGCATTAGCGCCTCAAGAAATTTCCATTCGACTCTATCGTAGGAGCTCAGCCACCGTTTCCTTCCACACAGGGAAGAGAAACAGAGCCACGGCGACCACCGTACTCCCCGGAGCTGGGACCGAAGAGCAGAAGCAGCGGAGATGATCGCAGATCTTCAACAAGATTCCTCCGGTAGTAGATTACACCGGCGGAGCCGTAGTCAAGATTCAAAATTTGAAAGTAGATCTTGTTCTAGGGAAGAGAGAGAGAGAGAGAGAGAGAGAGAGAGAGAGAGAGAGAGAGAGAGAGAGAGAGAGAGAGAGAGAGAGAGAGAGAGAGAGAGAGAGAGAGAGAGAGAGAGAGAGAGAGATAGAGAGAGAGAGAGAGAGAGAGAGAGAGAGAGAGAGAGAGAGAGAGAGAGAGAGAGGGTGCTGTTCGTTTGTATATCTGGATGCAACATCTTGATGCAAACGCATAGATGTTGTTCGTTTGATCAATTTAAATTCTGAGTTTGGATGCAGATTCTAGATGCAAATTCTTGTGCATCTCAAAAATCTAGAATTTTCAGATTCACAAAAATGAAGAGTTTGCTTTAGAATTTAATTTAGTGTTCATCTCTATTAAAGGTTCGTGTTTTGTAATACATGTGTTATAGTAAATCAATAGTCACAAATAAGCCACGTGTAGGGCTGAGATCATTTACAGTACAAGCATTAATATCAGTTGTAACAAACATTTCATTCATTCGAAAAGTAAATACAAGATTTCTGTTCTACGTCTCCTTTCTTGTTCTTGTTGAGAGAAGATTTCTGAGCTTGAGAATTCATCATTGTGAGTGATTCTCTGCTAGGAAGTTCCAGTTGGTGTTTTCTGAACATTCGATTGTGTGTTCGTGGAAGATAACAGCTTCAACGTTATCAAAGGTATCAGACGTCTTTCGATTCTCGAATTTGGTGTAGTCGCGATGGCAGAAACTCGTTCGCAAACAACTTAGCGTTCGGTTCGTGAGGTAGAAGATAACCTTGGGTCGAAGATTGAAGCGTTGAATCTGAAATTGGATAAAAGCGTAGCGGATATGTTCGAAGCAATTCACCTCATGAGTTCACAATAATGAGTTCAACAGGAAATGGGGTACCCGACTACGAGTTCCTCAGACTCGCCTCATCAATTTGGCTCAAGTAACACTAACAATTACTCTGGTGTTACTAGACTTGCTAGTATTGATTTCCCTAGGTTTAATGGCGAAAAAGTGAAAGATTGGATGTTCAATGTTGAACAATTTTTCGGAATTGACGGAATACCTAATGATTTGAAGATAAGGTTAGCCTCGATGCATTCTGAGGGTACTGTTGTAACTTGGCATCGTTCGTTAGTGGAATATGACTTTGTTGCTTCGGGAATTCCGGATTGGGATGGTTATGTGTTGTTGCTTAAAGAAAGGTTTGAGAAATTTTGAGATGATCCGATAGCGGAACTGAAGAAGTTGCAAGAAATTGATGGTATTGTTGATTATTACAGTAAGTTTTAATTGATAAGAACGAGGGTGAAATTATCAGAGGATTATCTGGTAGGAGCTTATTTGGAAGGACTAAGACTATACATACAAATGCATATTTGTATGTTCCAGCCTCAATCTGTACGTCAATGCCTATTACTTGGTCGTTTCTATGAGCAAGCTCATCCTAAACCACAGTCTGGAACAAACTGGTACGCTTCTAAGCAGAAGAATGAAGGGAATGGTATCATTCCGTTCAAGAAAGAAGAAGAAGTGAATAAACAGAAGCAGAATTTTCAGGACAAAACAAGAGAGACAAAAAAAAGCAAACTAGAAAATTCTTAACAAATGAGGAAATGAGCGAGAAGAGAGATAAAGGGTTATGCTTTTACTGTCCTGAAAAATTCACTCCTAAACATTACAAGATTCATCATAAGAACCAGCTTTTTATGATAGAGATGAAGAAGGAATTAGAAGAGGATTGGATGTATGAAACAACTGAGGCAGGTACAGTGGAGAGCAACTTAGCACAAATATCGTTAAATGCCATAGCTGGGATAACAAATTATACTACAATGAAAGTCAGGGGCATGCATGCCAAACGGTTTATCTTCGTGCTAATAGATTCAGGCTCTACTCACAACTTCATGGATCCTCAAGTTGCTGAGAGACTGAAATGTACCGTAACACCAGCTGAACATTCTACGGTCATTGTTGCGGATGGGAGGAAAATTGCAGTTAATAAGAAGGTATATCAGTTTCAGTGGTCCTTTCAGAATACGCAGTTTACAGCAGAGTTCATTGTGTTGCCTTTGAATGTTGTGATCTAGTTCTTGGAGTTCAATGGCTGCAAATGTTGGGAGCCATAACATGGGATTTTTCCAAGCTTGAAACGAAGTTTCGATGGCATAGTCAGAAGGTGGTTATTCATGGTTTGCAACAGAGATCAATTAAGGAAGTAAAGACGATGAACCTTAACAGGCTGATGGATGAAACATCACATCTCTCTATGCTTATGGTTCAAGAACATTCAACGACAGAGATGTCCCTTTGCAGTTTGGATATGTATGTGGAAACAGATAACACTCAAACAGAGGTAGAAAGATTGATTGAAGAGTACTTAGACATATTTGTGGAACCGGATAAGCTACCTCCATTTAGAGAACATCACAATAATAAGATCCCATTGCTAGAAGGAGCCAACCCTATTAACATGCGACCCTACATGTATGCTATCCATCAGAAGAATGAGATAGATAAGATAGTAAAGGACATGCTGGATATGGGAACAATACAACCCAATTCTAGCTCTTATGCATCTCTTGTAGTACTAGTAAAGAAAAAAGATGGCAGTTGGCGTTTATGTGTTGATTATCGAGGCTTGAATGGCTTAACAGTGAAGGATAGGTATCATATTCCTCTCATAGAAGATCTGATGGATGAGCTAAGAGGATCACAAGTTTACTCCAAGATAGATTTGCGAGTTGGGTATCATCAAGTAAGAATGGACCTGATGATATTCATAAAACCTCTTTTAAAACACACAGTGGCCATTATGAATATCTGGTAATGTCATTCGGACTGACAAACGCCCCAACTACATTTCATGGCTTAATGAATGATGTATTCCGCACATTCTTGAGGAAGTTTGTATTTATCTTCTTCGATGATATCCTGATATATAGAAGTTCCTTGACATTGCATCTGGATCACCTGAAGAGTGTGTTTGAAGTGATGAGAAGCCAGAGTTTATTTGCTAAAAGAAGCAAGTGTGCTTTCGCTACTTCAAGGGTTGAGTATTTGGGCCACTATATTGCAGTAGAGGGTGTGTCAACGGATCCAAATAAAATCAAAGCAGTAGAAGAATGGCCAGTCCCAAGTAATCTCAAGCAATTAAGAGGATTTCTAGGTCTTGCAGGGTACTATAGGCGCTTTGTGCAGAACTTTGGTACAATTGCTCGTCCATTAACGATCCTCACAAATAAAGATGCTTTCTTATGGAATGCAGAAGCAGCATAAGCATTTGAAACACTAAAGAAAGCGTTGTGTTCTGCACCAGTTCTTACCTTACCACTATTTGACAAACCCTTCTTGGTTGAAACTGATGCATGTGGTAATGGAATAGGAGCATTGCTTATGTGAGATGGCCATCCACTCTCTTATATCAGTCGCCACTTGCAAGGTAAACAACTACAACTGTCTATCTACGAGAAAGAACTACTTGCGGTTATATTTGCTTTACAAAAATGACGACATTACCTTCTTCATCCCTATTTTGTGATCAAGACTGATCAGAGAAGTCTAAAGTATTTGTTGGAGCAAAGGAGTAACACTCCAGTGCAACAACAATGGCTTCCCAAGCTGCTGGAATTTGATTATGAGATATAGTACAAGCAAAGTAAAGACAACTTGGTAGCTGATGCTTTATCTAGAGTAGAAGGTTCTGAAGTGTTTCATATGGCCTTATCAGTTCTGGAATGTGATTTGATGATGGAGATTAAACATGGTTATGAAACTGATGTCGCTTTGAAAACAGTGATTAAAGAACTCAAAGTGAAACCACAAGCTAAGAAATTTTACACATAGTCTCAAGAGATCTTAAGAAGGAAGAGCAAGATAGCTGTCCTTGCTATCGATTCATTGCGTCTTAAGATCCTAGAATAGCTTCACAGCTCGGGTAGTGGAGGCCATTCAGGCAGTGATGCTACACATCAGAGAATCAAGGCACTGTTTTACTGGAAGGGTATGGTGAAAGATATACAAGCATTTATCCGACAGTGTCATGTATGCCAGCAGTGTAAGTATGATACGACAGCCTCACCAGGTCTATTACAACCACTTCCTATACCTGAGACGATTTGGACTGATTTATCAATGGATTTCATTGATGGGTTACCTCTTTCTTATGGTAAGTCAATCATTCTTGTCGTTGTGGATCGTTTGAGTAAAGCCGCTCATTTCATGGCTCTCTCACATCTGTATATTGCATCTTCAGTGGCTCAAACATTTCTGGACATAGTGTTTAAACTGCATGGATTTCCTCAGACAATTGTCAGTGATAGAGATTCAGTTTTTCTGAGTGAATTTTGGAAGGAACTATTCAGTCTCCAGGGAGTTTCTTTTCAGTATAGTAGTGCTTATCATCCACAAAGCGACGGCCAAACAGAAGTGGTAAATCGCTGTCTAAAAACCTATCTCATATGCATGTGTAGTGACAGACCCTTTCTTTGGAGAAAATGGCTGCCATTGGCTGAGTTTTGGTATAACACTACATTTCATACAGCTTCACATCTGACTCCTTATGAAATTGTGTATGACCAAACACCTACTCTGCATCTTCCTTACTTTCCAGGAGAATCCAAAGCTGATGTGGTTGCTAAATCGTTACAAGAACGTGAGAATATGATCATGATTCTTAAGTTCCACCTGCTGCGAGCTCAACACCGAATGAAGCATCATGTTAACAGACATATATCAGAAAGAAGCTTTGTGGTGGGAGATCTGGTTTACGTGAAACTACATCCATACATGCAGAATTATGTGGTTTCCCGAGTAGCACCTAAGCTTTCTCCTAAATACTATGGCCCCTATAAAGTCATAGACACCTGTGGTAAACCCGCTTACAAGCTGGAGTTACTGAGCACTCTCAAGTCCATTCTGTTTTCCATGTATCACAACTGAATTTGAGAGTAGGAGATGTCCACACTTCCTATGTATTGCCTTCTATTCTCACAGATGTCATAGTTAAAGAACCAGAAAAGATACTAGAGAGAAAGATGGTGCAAAGACATGGAAGGGCAATGACCAAAGTTCTGGTGAAGTGGTCCAATCAACATGAGGAGGAAGCAACTTGGGAGTTCTACTTTGATCTTTTAAAGAAGTATCCTCATTTCAAACCTTGAAGTTAAGGTTGTCTAAACAGGGGGGATTTGTTATAGTAAATCAATAGTCATAAATAAGCCACGTGTAGGGCTGAGATCATTTACAGTACAAACATTAATATCAGTTGTAACAAACATTTCATTCATTCGAAAAGTAAACACAAGATTTATGTTCTTCGTCTCCTTTCTTGTTCTTGTTGAGAGAAGCTTTCTGAGCTTGAGAATTCATCATTGTGACTGATTCTCTGCAAGGAAGTTCCAGTTGGTGTTTTCTGAACATTCGACTGGGTGTTCGTGGAAGATAACGGCTTCAACGTTATCAACATGGTCGAGAATAGCTGAAAACGTACCATCATTTCTATATTGAATTCACCAATAATGCAAATTTGACAAGAAGTTCACTCTCTCCCCGCGGAGGTAGTATTTCCCCGGGAAATTGTTTGAGATTTTCCAAGGACAACCAATGGCTTAGTTTTAGCTCTGAAGGTGATGGAAGGAACGCCAGTGAGGAGGATAAACATGTCTCTTTGAACAAATGGAATGACTTAGATGATGGAAAAATTGGCAAGGAGAAAAGTAGTGGTGGTCTTGGGCGTTTAGATTCACACGCTCGACTTGGAGTAGAGGACCAAATAGAATGGCTTTATAACGAGAAGCTTGCCAGTGAATGCAAAAAGAAGGAGTCACCTCTCCTTACTAGACGAGAAAGATTCAAAAACGAGTTCTTACGGAGAGTCCAACCTTGGGAACAAATACAGCTTTCGTGGGAGACCTTCCCTTACTATATCCAGTAACATAATCTGCAACATATGTTTTTTTATCTGTTATCGTGTGCGTCTCTCTCCATTTCTGCTAATGGATTTTGCTCTTGCTCATTTCACAGCGACCACACGAAAAATATTTTGGTGGAATGTGTTACCTCACATATTAGACAAACTAATGTTACTTATGTGTATGGTGCCCGTTTAGACTCTTCAAGTGGAAGAATATTGCTCTAGAGTCTTCCAGGTTTGTGATTGATTAGGAAAAATCAGACTATTATTGAGGAAAAATAAGATGACCAACGAGGAATTTGATGTTTATTCAGGCACTGAACTTTACCAAGAGAGGCTGGTACGAGCACTTGCACAAGATTTAAAAGTTCCCCTGTTGGTTCTCGACAGCAGCGTTCTTGTCCCTTATGTGAGATTCTTATGAGTAGTTTGTCTATAACAAGCCGTCATTTATATTTTTGTTTAGTGTGTTTATACTATCATTCTCTATTCTAGATCAGGATTTTTCTGATGAATACAACGATGACTCTGAATCTGATGGTGAGAACGTAGAAGCGGAAGCAGATGAGGGTACGACAGAGTCTGAAGCTGAGGAAGATTCTGGAGCGCATATCAAGGATGATTCTGAAGCGAAAACAGATGGTAGTGACAATGAGGAAACTCGTCTCGAGGCTACTGAGGAAGATATCAAGAAAATTGTGCCAAAACTTAAGGAGTTTGATTAACGACTCATAAATGGCTGGGTTAACGACGTCGAATCTTTTTGTTAATTTTTTTTAATAGTGTTCCAAATTGGTAAGGTCAACTGTAAGTTCTGGTTTTTTTGGGAAGTCAACTATTAGTTTGAGTTTGTTTTGGCAATCTTCTTAGTCATTGTATTTTTTTGTCAGATCTGAATAGTTCAGAATTTGTTTGGCATTTTCCATTTTATAATTATTCTCCCTGCTGTCATTTTTTAACCTTTTAGTTGTTTTTATTTGTGATTACATAATTTGCAGGAGATCGAGTAAAATATGTTGGGCCTCCTAAGAAAGGTGATGCAAAGCACATGTAGTTTATCGATTCATTTTTCTGAATGTTGAGAAGAAAACCAATATATAAAATTCAAATGTGATATTTGTGCATTTGATATTTTTGCAACCTATGTTGAACTCTCTGGAAGTCACGAGGCTTTTAGTGTTTGGATTGAAGGAAATCAGATTTAAAAAAGGGTTTACCGGATAGTTTTACACTCTAGACGATGGAGGACTACCAGATCTGACTTTTGTAGGATGTGGCTGCGACGGGAAAGGAACAGGGCTTCGCCGGGGATTTCTTTTCTGATTTTTTCCCTTTAGGTATAGCTACTCCTTAAATAAGAGAATGGGGAGGAGAACCCTCGGATTTTAAAAAAGCTTTTGGGCTTGGACTAAGCTTTTCTTCTTCTTTTATAAAAAATAAAATAAAATGGGCCGGGACAGGACCATCGCAATATTTTTGCCATTAGTTGAAACTTTGCAGGAGAACTAAATCTTTCTATAAATAAGAGACAACTGCATGTTGATTTTGTTTTGGACAGATAAAGAGGATAAAAGAGAAACTCAGAGTGATGAATGATAAGCTAAACTATTTACGAATTTGCTCACGATCTAAAGGCGCCTTTGTTGCAGTAGTGACTCAAAGTCATGATGAATCTCTTTTCAAGATATTTATTTGCTTAATTGTAGGTTAAGTAGCAATTAATCGAAGAGTCTTTTCATTCATGAGGGAACATCTAATTATGTGTTTAAAAACTTTCGATGTCCAAAATAATAAAACAAAGAAAGTTGTCGTTTCAAGTAATTTGGGGTATGCTTTTTGGTCCAATTTGATTAGCAAATGTAAGTGTCTTTGCATATGATGTGAATGCATGGGGTTCTACAAATTCTTTAAAAAGATGGACGTGAATGCATGAAGTTTTAGATAACTTCGAAAAGAAAAACTTATTAACCTAACCTTATACCAATGAGTGTTTAATCTAAATATCAGCCTAATTACTGTAAAATTTACGGTGTAATGTAGTATTTTACCATCATCTGTTTGGTTTTTAGACAGTAAATCTAAGTGTTAGCCCAAAAAAAGAAAGAAAAATAAGACAGTAAATCTAAGCGTTAAATTTTTTTTTAATAAAAACATAAGGTAATGAATGTATATATATATATATATATATATATATATATATATATATATATATGAAAAAATGTGGAGTTATTGTCGATATTTATTATTATTATTGAACCTAACTAAACAGATATGTATTTCCTTCTGTTTCCTTGTATTTTCTTAAATCTGAAAGCATTATATGGGTAATCTGACCCAAACATTTTTTCGTAGGAAAATGCTTTTTGAATCATATACATGGTTAATGACATACTGTGAAAATAATTAATTATATGTTTCTTTATTATCAATTATCTACAGCTTCAACAAAAATGTGTGTTTCAAAATTTTATCCTTCACTAATACAAATTTGACCTACCCTCCTACCCATTAATTACCTCCACCTAACTAAGAGCACAATCACATTTTAAACACTAACTTTCTTTCAGCCATAATAATATATGGCGACGAGAAACAGCTGTTTTCTCCACGTGGTGCTTATTCTGTGATCTAACTAGAGTTCCGGTTTTTTTTTTCGTTAAAGACGTTAAAGAAATAACTGACCAAAAGCTAGTAGCACATTAACATCAAAAAATTAATAGAGCTACAATGATAATCCTACATAATCGTAGAAAAAAGCAACATTTTCATATATAAACTAAATCGGATCAGTGAGTTTGTCTTGATTAACAAATTTTATTTATAAAACTATCAATTTGTGAGAAAAAAATGTGAAACCTATTTTTTGTTCACATCACTCGGATAAATAAAAGTAATTTTGAAAAAAGATCGATGAAAAATTATTTATCTAATTTATTTTTTGAAGACATATAGGAATTTTGGTCTATAGTTTTCTCAGAATCTAGAATTAGCCTAAATTATGATTTTTAAAATAAATTTTGTATCAAAACAGATTTAAATCCCGGAAAAAATCAACCTTTTATCGTATAACAATATGGTTTAGTATTATTTTAAGAAAGAAAAAAAAAATATATATATATATATATATATATATATATTTTGTAAACGTCTATATAAAGAGAAGCAGTCCAACGCTTTATAGACATAAAACTCAAGTTTCTTACACAAAGCAACTCGACTCAAACAGCAAATTCATGGCTCCTTCTGCGCAACCTCTTCCTACAAGGTAAAATATAAGCCTTGCAAAAAAAAAAGTTGTATATATTAAGAAAAAATATGGCATTTAATTATGCAAATCTGATAATATGATATGTGTGACTGATGATGATTATTTCTTTAACAGCGTATCGGATGAGAAATACGCAAATGTGAAGTGGGAAGAATTAGGATTCGGTTTTTATCGTACTGACAACATGTATGTTGCCAAGTGCAAACATGGAGAGAGTTTCCAAGACGGAAACATTGTTCCTTATGCTGATATTCAAGTCAGCCCTTGCTCTGCGGTTCTTAATTATGGCCAGGTTTGCTACTAAATTATTTATATGTGTAACATATGAATAGTTTGACTGCCCCATAGAAATATACACGTTAGATTTCATTTCTTTAAATCTTTATGAAAAAATAAAAATTGGACGGTGGATTGAGTGATGCGCAAGCAAATTTATCTGAAATACTTGTGGTTTGGACATGAATAGGGTTTATATGAAGGGCTGAAGGCTTATAGGACAGAAGATGGCCGGATTATGCTATTCCGACCAGACCAAAATGCTCTCCGCCTTCAGTCCGGAGCCCAAAGACTTTGTATGCCTTCTCCCTCGGTTGATCAATTCGTCTCCGCCGTCAAACAAGTTGTTCTTGCCAACAAGAAATGGGTATATATGCACAAAGCTAGACATAAAAAAAATTATATAAACAACCAAACTTTATTCTACGTATCTTTAAATTTTAAATTTTCGGGTCATTTTATGCGTAATATATATATAAAAATAGTTCTTTAACATGATTTATTGTGTTCAAGAAATATTGGCACACCCACCAGATGTGTATATATCTTTTAATTCTATCCCATATATTATACAGGATAATACATGAATATATATTTTAAATATGTAATGACTTCTTTTAATTTTTGTATATATATATACAGATTCCTCCTTCTGGTAAAGGAACATTGTATATCAGACCTATCTTGTTTGGGAGTGGTCCTATACTTGGCTCACTCCCGGTTCCTGAGTACACATTCACAGTGTTTGCATGTCCCGTTGGACGTTTTCACAAGGTGAGTGTGGTTCTTCTCAACATCTTCTTTTATTATTTTAATCGATAACAGCTAGCCGCGATTATTTGAATGATTTTTTTTTTTTTTTTGTTATTTTGTTTCTTGTTATATATAGGATAACTCGGGGTTGAACCTGAAAATTGAAGATAAGTTTCGTCGTGCTTTCCCAAGTGGAACCGGTGGTGTGAAGAGTATCACAAACTATTCCCCTGTAAGTTTGAAAGAAATAATTAAACACAAAATTTTAGCATTAGTTTTATTTATATTTTCTGAACGATTAGTTAATTAGTTAATAATGTAATGGATATTTGTTTTCTTGATGAAGGTTTGGATAACATTAGCAGAGGCGAAAGCACAAGGTTTTTCTGATGTTTTGTTTTTGGATGCTGCAACTGGCAAAAACGTCGAAGAGCTTTTCGCTTCTAACGTTTTTATAGTCAAGGTAATTACAATACAAGATATAGTTCTATTTCTCACGATCTTAATCGACAGAAAATGGTCGAAAACATCTCCTTTTAACTATATTCGGACCACATATAGTCGTCAAAAAACTATATATAAAAAAAAACTTAAGTTGGCAAGTGGTCAGAAATATAGTTAGAACATTTTGCTGAAAAATGGTCAGAATATTTCTGAGCTTCTAATGTTTTACTGACTATTATCGCTTGATGAACTTCTGTGCACTTACGAACTTCATATTTTCAACAATCATTTGATGAATTTTTGATCATTCGTTTCTGGCTAATTTCTGACTACTTTTATGATAATTTTATTAATATAATAAAACTAAAACTAAATTTTGAACGGCAAATTAGAAAATATAGTCATATAGACATTTTTATTAAGATATGATAAAGAATATTATAAGATCGATGTGGTATATATATTGTGTTTGTAGGGAAATGTTGTGTCGACTCCAGAAATTTCAGGAACCATATTGCCCGGAGTCACACGAAAAAGTATCATCGAACTAACTCGTGATTTCGGCTACAAGGTTTGAGTATTTCAATATCATATCTGATCCAAGTTTTGTAGACAATATTCATCATATCTAATATTTTGCTTCGATCATTCAAATAGGTTGAGGAACGTGTTGTTCCCGTTGAGGATCTTCTCGATGCTGAAGAAGTTTTCTGCACTGGAACTGCTGCAATTGTGACAACTATTGCGTCTGTGACCTTCAAGGACAAAAAGTAATATTTTAATACATATATCCAATCTTTATTTTCAACAAACATATATACCCAATACTATACCATGACTCGAGTCTTAATTTTTGTTTTATTTCCATATAAGTTGACGAAAGAATTGAGTGTCTATATAATTCAACACGTACAGGACCGGATTCAAAACAGGGGAGAAAACATTGGCTGCAAAGCTCTTTGGGACGTTAATGAATATCCAGATGGGGGTCGAGGATAAGAAAGGGTGGACGGTGGAGATTGGCCGATGCAACCAGTGTTGAAACTTTGGAGCTGTATCTTGACAAATTATATAAGAAACATCAGAAGATGTCTCCCGAACTTTGTGTTTATCATATTATGTCATGTTTTTTTCTTTTTCTTTTGCATAAGATGATATTATGTCATGTCATGTTGTGATGTATCTTAAAAAGTTGATAATAAATATTATAAATAAACCAAGGGTGTGGTGGGCTAGTGACGGATAAAGCTTGGTGAATAACCAAGCAACCCTAGTTCAATTCCTCTTGGGAGGAATGCTTTACGCCTAAATGGTATTAGCAAAGGCTGGTTCCGGGCCTAGGGTGGAATTAAGGCCGAAGGCCCAAACCCATCCTGGTTATACAAAAAAAAAAAAAAAAATTATAAATAAAACTCTCATATATATGGTTTTTTCAGGTTTCACTAGTTCCCCTTCTTTTTTTTTTTTTTTGACATCATTCCCCTTCAAAATTACTATTTGTTCACGTGTAAGTATGCATAAATACTATGATTTCATCAATTTCCGGTAGGGTAACAGATATTCTCATTATAATTATTTTTTAAAAGTTTTCATATTAACTTTTTTTTTTTTGTTAAGAAAAACATAACAAAAAAAAAAAAGAGAAACAAATTCGGCTAAAAACATAATCCCTTAATGGTTCAGAAGAGTCTAAAACCTAAAAAAACCAGAAAGCTAAAAGTGGCCCAAACGAAAGAGGAAACCTTAGGAAAATGATGGAAAACCGCCGTTGCACATGAAAAACTGCCGAGTACAAACTGTGAACCCATACTGGCAAACAACAGTAAAAAGATATCGTATAGCCACGTTTTTTTCGTGGCTATGGTTTATATTTCGTGGATATAAGCAGTTTTTGTCACGAAAAATCATGGAAAAAAATGTGGCTATACGATCATGACTAATTTTTTTTTAGTCCAAATTGTGACAAAAAGTCACGTTTTTGTCACGATATTTACGTGACAAATTTGCCACGAAATGTCCACGATGTATTTCGTGGCCTTAACCATAGCTAGCCACGAAATAATTTTGTGGCTTTTTCAAAAAAAAATTAAAAAAAAATAATTTATATAATTAGAAAAACCAAATTACAAATTAAATATAAATTTATATACATAAATTAAATAAAAACTAATTTACAAAAATTCAGAAACTAAAAAAAAACAAGAACACCGCCGATGCTTCTTCACCGCCTCTGCTCCTCCACCGATGCTCCACCGCCACTGCTCCTCCACTGCCTCTGTTCCTCCACCGTCTCTGCTCCTCCACTTGCCGGTTGCTGACGTCGTGTCTCTCGCCTTCGACCTCACTTTCGACCTCGCCTTCTCTCCCTCGCGCTCGAACTCTCTCCTTCGCCGCTGTTTGCTCCATCGACACCGCCGTCAACTCCGTCAACCACACAGTCAGATCTGTCGACCACCGCTTCGTCTTCGTCTTCTATTTGCCACCTTCGTATCGTCTTCTTGCCACCGTCGACCACCGCTTCGTCTTCATCTCGCAATTCCTTATCAGCTTCATCCAAAAACTAGATTGGTGGCTTCGTTAGATTCTCACGGCTGGTCTTTGCGTTGTGGAGAAACGGCGGAGAGCGGTGAGGGATGGTGGTGAGCAGTGAAGATTCTCACGGCTGTTCTAGCATTCGTCTTCGTCGAGAGCGGTGGAGATGGTGGCTGGGAAGTAAGCAATCGAAGATGGTGGCTCAAAAAAGAAAATTTTAGGTGAAGAGAGAAGAAGAGAAGATGAAGGGGAAGATGAAGACGAGGTGAAGATGAGACAGAGAAGATGAAGAGAAAAAAAAAGACAAAGAAAGCATGACGGCGAGAATAATTCGTAAGGGTTTTTTTTTGGGTGGGGGACAATTAGATTTATGGTTTACATTAGATCTAATGGTTAGGATTCGATATGAGAGATCTAACGGTAGAGAAGAGTGATCCGTGTGTCAATTAAATTAAATCTGAACCATTGATAAGTTATAATCAATGGTCTAGATGAGTGATTCTTGTAGACAAGTTTTAACCAATAGAATATTTTTGGTTATTTTAATATATAATAACAATAAAAACTGATTTAATATGATAAAATGGTTAAAATATTTGTTTAAAAAATATAAATTTTAAAATATTATAGATAAAACTTTTAAAATGTTAAATTTTATAAATTTTTTTTTTAAAAATGAGTATATATATAATAACTAAAGTGATTAAACTTGGTTTTAATTTTGTTTACAATATGTTTATTTATTTTAAAAGAGTTAAACATAAATCATAATTAAACATATATAATAATTAAATAGTTTTAAGACTTTTTAGTTTAGTATTAGTATTAAAAATATTAGTAGAATTAAAAAACCATTAGAATTTTAATTTAGTATTGTTTAAAATAGTTTTTTAGTTAAATGGTTGTGTTTAGGGTTATAGGTTATTAATGTTTGAAATAATAGATTTCAAAAATATTTTTCTTTTATAAAATTTGAATCTTAATTTTGGACATGATATAATCTTAATTTTAAAAAAGAAAGAAAAAAACATGATATAGTATATAGGGTTTAAGGTTTAGAGTATGATTATGGTTTAGTGTATAAGGTTTAAAGTTTGTGTTAAGGATTATTAGTTAATGTTTGAAAATATAAGATTTGAAAAATGTTTTTCCTTTATAAGTTTTGAATATTAGTTTTGAATATGTTTAGTAATTGAAATGTTATTAATTTGAGTTTTAGGGTTTGTTTAGGGTTTATGTTTAAGGGGTTGTGTTTAGGATTATAAGTTAATATTTTTCTTTTATTAAAAAATGAATATTAGTTTAAAATATGTTATACTAATTATAATTTTATTAGTTAGAGTTTTAGGGTTTATTTAGGGTTTAGGGTATAGGATTTCAAGGGTAATATTTAAGGGTTTAAGTGTTGTACTTAATTTATATGTTATATTGTAATTGAGGTTTTATTTATTAGATTTTGTTTATAATTTAGAGTTTTAGGGTTTAAAGGGTTGTGTTTAGGGTATAGGGTTTGGAGAGTAAGGTTTGGAAATTTTAGATTTAGAAATAATAATTTATTTTATAATTAATGTTTAAATTTTGATTTAATAGTTTATGAGTAAGAGTATAGTTTATAGTATTATAATGATTTAGGGTTTAGGGTTTGGAAGGTAAGGTTTGGAAATTTTAGAATGGACAGACCTTTGCCACGAAATAAACGTGTCTAAATCGTGACTAATTAGACACGATTTAGCCACGATATTTTACGTGGATAGGTTTGCCACGATTAGTTCGTGACAAAACGTGGTTATACTAAGTCACATTTTATATCGTAACTATAACATGACTAATTGCCACGTTTTGGACACGATTTAGCCACGTTTGTTTGTCACGTGACCAATCGTGACTAATTCGTGACTAATTATAAAATAGCCATGATTTGGTCATGGAAAAAACGTGGCTATACGATATATTTTTACTAGTGCAAAACCACACCGCCACCGGAAAAAAGGAAGACAAAGAGATCCTCGGAACGCCGGAAACAAGAGGGGAGCTGAGAGGAAGTGGAAGAGAGCAGCCGTGGTGGAAGCAGGACACGGAAGGTCAATCCTAGGAGAGGGGAAAACAAGGGCGCCGACTCACCACCGCCATTATCGGTTCATCCGCCGGGGTGGAGCCTAAGCGAATGGTGAACGCTACGAGAGCCTCCCAAAACCATTATCAGTGCCACCGTCCTCGAGCGAGCAAAAAGGAGGAGCGGAGATACCCAGTGACACATGCACATGAAGCCACGACAAACCAACAACTGATAGGCTCAAAGTTTTACCCTATTCTAAACTGCAAGTGAACAGCAATGTCAAAGTAGTATATAGGGTTATCGAATCCACAGGGACACTTGGTCTCAATAGAAACAGAAACGTAGAGATTAATACAAGAAATAAGCAGATGGTGAAGTAAATAAATTACGAAGCAAGAAAGTAAACAGTAGCAGAGATTAACGGTTGAGAAGCAATAAACTAAAAGCGTCAAGCCTAGGGTATTCTCAGGAAATCAGACAAGCAGACAGTTCATTCAGCAAGGATCTAATTAAGTACAGTTCTAGAACTCAAAACACAGATATAGAATTAACCAAATTCCTTTGCGATAATTCTCTAAGTCTAAGTGCAGCAAACCAAACTTTCGTTTGCGAGAACTAACAGATTAAATTAGCATTAATCCCAAGTTTGATATGTTCACAATTATCCTAAACCAAACTTCCGTTTGCGCAAAGTTTAATTGCCCAATTTAATTAGTTCAGATTCCTAAAACCTACTTCCGTGACGTATTTAGCAACCTAAGATCTAGATTCTAATTGATCAGGTTAGAACTAGCTTTAAGCACAATTAAATTGAAGAACATATATAGTTTGAATCCTTAACTGAATTTGAACAAGTCTAGCAAGTCATGAAATCCCATGTGAGAAACCCTAAACTCAACTATGGATCTACTCAGACATGATTAATGAAAACATAATCAAAGAAATAATAGATTGCATATAAGAAATTAAATAGATAAAGGGGTTCGAAATCTTCTCCAAAATAAGTGAATACAGGAAATAGATCAGCCCCAAAAGCTCTAGAAATCTCTTAGCTATTAGTATCAAAGCGTAGGTAAAATAAACACCAAAAACTAGTATATATAGGTAAAATCTCGGATGGGGCTTCTGTGTAAATACTGGAACTATCTTGGGCTTCTTTGCAAATCTTCATATCTTCATTAAACCGACGTGTACGGCCCATCTCGCTAGTGTGTCGACCGATGCACAAGGTGTGTCGGTCGATGCATGATCAATAAATCGGACAGTGACTTAAGCTCTCGGCCAAAACGTCCCAAAAGTCCCAGAATGCTCCAAATATCTCCAATTAGCTCCAAACCTGATTAAACCTGTAAAAGACTCTAAACAAAGACAAAAGACACTAAAAACACATCTATATCATGGTCTAAAATGGGTAAAAACCATGATATATCAACAACTCGACCAAAACTCCTAGTGTGACCATGAATCGCCGATGAAGAAAACCTAAACACCGCAAAACTCAGAGCGCCTAAACGAGAGACACCAGAAGACGACAAGGAAGGAACGCCACACACTTGATATGGTCCCCATAGATATGGCCCTTCCTCCAAAAAAAACCAGTTAGCCGATGCGGCAAGAGAAGGAGGTGAGCCCTGACACCAAACTAGCCATTGGGAGAGACTTATCTGCGGTTGAAGAACAAGGCTGAGGGTAGAAAGATCCCTCCCCAACGAAGAAGCTACCGGACAGGCGAGGAAGATTCGTCTGAAATCACCTTCAGAGTAAAGAAGAGAAAGAAAAACTTGCTTCTCAAAGACGAAAATTCTAATTCTCATTAAAAATTATGAAAAGATAATATTTTGTTTTCTTAAAAAAAGAAGAAAAATAGTGTTTAGAAACTTTTTTCCTCAGGCCAAGGCACCCCTCAAGCTTTGGAAGACAAACATCGTCCCACGATATCTTAGGTCTTCTAGCCGTTTCAGCAGAACCGTGCCAAAGATAAGCACTCATTAGGCAGTTAATCTTCTTGATAACCCTTTTCGGAAGAAGAAATGCCGCTGTCCAGAACACCACTATGCCAGTTATCACCGAGGAAAGCAGAGTGTAACGGCCCGCAATGCTTAGAATTTTATGAGTCCAACTGTTAAGCTTTTTCTTAATCTGAGATAAAAGCGGATCGCAGTCAGAGATAGATAGTCGGAGAGAACACAATGGTAACCCGAGGTAACAGATAGGCAGAGATTCACTATTAAGAGCATAGTCAATCTCAATTCTCTGAAAAATGTATGCGCTTACAGCGGAAGAGAACATAATCGTCTTTTGGATGTTAACCACTAAGCCAGACACCTCTTAGAAACCTGAGAGCACAGAGAGCACACCTTTCAAAGAGTTCTCGGACCCATCAATAAAAATAAGGAGATCGTCCGCAAAAGATAGGTGAGTAAGCTTCAGATCTTCGCATCCTGGGTGATATTCGAATAACCCGGAAGCTGCTGCCTTGTTTAACAGATGAGAGAGAACATTTATTACCAGAACAAAGAGAGCAGGGGACAATGGATCGCAACCCGGTTTTTCCTTTGAAGACACCCGACGAAGTACCGTTCAAGCTTACAGAGAAGGCATGAGAGCAGATACAAGCGCGCACATAATCCACAAACTGATCCGGGAAGTTGTGAGAGCGAATGCATGCTATGACAAAATCCCATCTGACGGAATGAAAGGCTTTAGAAATGTCCACTTTCAGCGTTATCCGAGGGAACCGTTAACCTTATGGTAGTTTCTAATCACCTCTGACGCTAGAAGCACATTTTCCAGCAATAGCCTGTCTCTGACGAAGGCAGTTTGATTTGCCAGAACTATCTCTGGCAGCAGTGATTTCAGACGAGAGGCCAGAATCCTTGTAATCATCTTCTAGACGGTATTTAGGCATGATATTGGTCTGAAATATTTGAGTTCCTCCGGCCCTGGCCGTTTTGGAGAAGGACCAAGGTTGTAGAATTTAGAGATGTGGGCATGTAAGGCAATCTGAAAAACTCAAGAATCGACTTGACTACTTCCTCTCCGATAATACACAAGTGGCTTTTAAAAATTCAGCGGTAAAGCCGTCCTCGCTCGGAGTTTTGCTAGAAGGCATGCCGTTAAGAGAGCCTCTAATAATCTCTCCTCCAACTGGAGCAGAAAGGCTGGAGCAATGCTGGGCCGAACATGCGGACATGTCTAGAGCTTGAAGAATTAGCGGCAGATCAGCACAGAACATACCTATGATGGTACACATAACACTTTGAAAGAATGACACTGCATATTTGTGAATCTCTTCGGTCGTGGTCGCTATTTGATATGTCTAGTTTTATCCCTATACTAACTGCAAGTGCACAGTGATGTGATTGTAGTACTTAGGGTATCGAATCCACAGAGACTCCGGTCAACGATAGATTTAGAACAGTCAAGATTAAACTAGGTGAAAGCAATGTGATGAAAGCAGTAAATCAAGCAAGCAGAAAAGTAAATAGATCGGTTGTAAATCAGAAGGCGAAGGCGTTAAGTCTAGGGAGTTCTCAGGAAATCAGGAACACAAGCAATCAATCAAGCGGGATCTAATTAGGAACTGTTCTAGAACTCAAACACAAATATAGAATTAACCAACTGTCGTTGCGAGAATTCTCTAAGTCTAAGTGATGCAATCCAAATTCCTTTGCAATTACTAACAAATTAAACTAGCTTTAAGATCGAGTTCGATATGTTCACAATTCAATTAAACCAAATTCCTTTGCGAGTAATTCAATTGCTCATCTAGGTTCTTTCTAGATAATTAACCAACTGTCGTTGCATCAATCAACCTAACATCAATAATCTAAGTGGCCAGTTCAGATTAAGCATTAAGAACAATCCTAGATGAAGAACTAGAAAGTATGAATCCCTAACAGATTGATTAACCTATAATTCCATGAAATCCCTAATGAGAATCCCTAAACCTAACAGGTAATCTACTCAGACATGTTCATCGAAACAGAAGACATGAATAGAAAACCAAATATTATAAAACAGAATAAAGAACTGGGGTTTGAAATCAAGTCTCTTTCGAGAACAAGATCAGCCCCTAACTCTCTCTGAAAATAAAATAAAGTGTATGAAAAGCGTAGCCTAAACAATGGCTTAAAAACCCTAATATAATGGTCTAAAGTCGGCTGGGGCTTCTTTGTAATTATGAGAAATATCTGGGAAAAGTTGCAATTCCCAAACTCTTCATAAACTCGCGAGAATGTGTCTGTCATGATCTTGTGTCGATCGATGCACACCTTGAAACGATCGACACACATGTCTGATATGGGCAATGGACTCTTCTTCTCGGGTTTAATCTCCAAAATGCTCCAGAATGCTCCATAATGTCTAATTCTGCTCCAAACGTGTCTAGGCCTGTAAACATACTAAAAAGACTCCAAAACATAATAAAAGACTCGATAAATAAGATATATACCATGGCTAAAATCCCTAAAATCCATGGTATATCAACTCCCCCACACTTAGCTCTTGCTTGCCCTCAAGCAAGTAAAAAACCAAAATATAAGAGAAGAAGTTTGAAAACACAGAAACTCATTTCGTCCTAGGAACTCTCACATTCACATTCACTTTGTAAGCCACTGAAAACTTTCCTACAGAACTCAAAACCACAATATACTTCCTCCACACTTAGCAACTGTCCCAAGTAAACTCCACAATCACATTCAAGCATTCAAATTCACCCTACTGACTTCTATAAGCAATTTAAGTGCGGTCTCACCTAAGGATTATCGATCAAAGGGCACATGGATTCTTACCTTGTCAGCTCTAGACCACCATACTATCTTTCTCTGGTCCCTTTCTTCTCTTTCCCTTCCTTAACAACTGATTTTTCCCCACTGGGTATCATTTTTTTTTATCAGTGTTCTTCCCGTTATGGGGTGTACTTTGGACACATTCCATGGATGCACAGGAGATGATAGTTGTAGCTACCACTCCCAGAGACCACTTCAGAGTTACTAACTCATCCTCAGTTTATTATTCTTTTTTTTTTTTACTTTATGGAAGGGGAGAAGGGAACCAAATAGAACAGGTTTACAAGCTGTGTCAGAACTAACAAAGGAATCCGACTCAAGGTATTCCAAGCCCTTAGGTGAGAAAATTAAGTCAGTATTAAGGTGAAGTCAGTAAAAGGATCCTCTGATACCTGAAGTGATGTGGTTGTTCTCAGTAGGCTGATCCGTGTTTGGGTTTTCTAACAGTCATAGAGGCTCTGCAAGTCTGTCCAATGGTCACTTAGTTCCTGTTCAAGCGAAATTTTTTCTCGAAAAATCATAGTTTTGTTGGGAATGTCCTGAAATCTACTGTACTATCTCTAGAAAATATGATAAGTGTCGAGATCAGACATAAGTCATAAATACTGGGTGATCATGATGACTTGCTAGAGCCCGCTCATGATCTATAAGTTTAGGACTTATTACCAGTATTGTATGATCCCTAAGGGTCACACACCATAGCCAACGGGAAAGTTAACAAGGAATTAATACGGTAAGATGCAAGGCATTTACTGTATTTGTACAGAGAATTGGGCCAGACAAAATACAGGCTTTTGTCTGATTTGTGTCTTGGGCCCAAAAGCCTAATAGGCCATTAGTTTAATTACTTGGGCCCATATAAGGAAGAGGACAGGCGCCTAGGGCAAAACACATCATCTCCTGCGATTTTGAGCCTCAGCCGTCCTCTCTCTCTCTCTGTTGATTCCAACTTGGTCTAGCAGCCTGATCCAGTAGCTTGTAAGCGTGTGGATACCTAGGAGGAGCCGGTAATCATCAGCTCTTACAGATCTCGATATTCCTTTGATCAATCCGCTGCAATCACAAGGTAATGATCCTGATCTGTTTATGATTCAACTGCAAATCACCTAGATCCTAGTTGATTATGTGCTAGGTTGTAATCTGACAATTACACCATGAACACACATAATCCTACAAGTTTCATACAAATTTTGACTCAATAAAACAATTTTTGAAAACTAAGAAAACAAAAGCGTGCGTCAGTAGCTACCTCCCCCACACTTAAACTACACTGTCCCCAGTGTAATCAAGCTCAGGATTGGTGAGGATAATAAGCGAATTGAAAAATCCAAAAAGTTGTAGAACACTTACTTGTCGTCGCCTTGTGTCGATCGATGCCACAAGGGTGTCGATCGATGCAAGGCGAATTTTACTCGCGGTTATTGAGATAACCGATGTCTGAACCGCAATCGAATTGGTAAGCCATAAATCGTAACTGCATCGACCGATGCACAATATGTGTCGATCGATGCAGTGCGATTTTTCCTGCTTCTCTCGGCTCTGAACACACTTAAACAGAAAAATCAAAACACCAAAATCAAAACGAAAATGAAAACAAAAACGAACCTAACAGTGGGTTGCCTCCTACTCAGCGCTTGTTTTTAGTCATTAGCTTGACTGTGGGATAGAGGTTTGACTCATGGCGGTTTCAACAGAGACTTTGAGTGTCTCTGTGAATATCTCTTCATCCAAGGAGGTGTGTATGCTGTCGGATCATGAGATTTGCCAAGGAATGAAAGAGTAGAATCAGGGCGGGAGTGAAGCTTGGGTGGGATGTTGTGTTTACCTGCATTCAAAGCAATGCGGTTAGGAGGTTTAAGCTTAGATGATTTGTGCCTTACCTTTGGGAATGAGATGTTTGGAGATTTCTGCTTATGAGCAGTTTCAGGCACTGAAGATGTTAGAGCAGGTTCAAGAGGAACCGCCATCTTCTTCTCTCCAATTGGAACCTCTGGTTCCACCTCAACACTGAAGCCCTGCCCATCAATGGTGGCTCTCTGCTTCCTGTCCATCTTGAACTGCAAAGGCTTGTCTCCCAGGTGGAGATCAATCAGTCCATGTCTCACATCTATCACAGATCTAGCAGTAGCTAAGAATGATGTACCAAGTAGTAGAGGATCATCAGGCTCAACGTTGTACTTCAGCACTACAAAGTCTGTTGGAATCAAGTAGTTTCCAACTCTAACATTAATGTCCTTAAGAACACCTTCTGGATACTTCTTTGAACGATCAGCTAGGATAAGAGAGATCCTAGTAGGCTGGAAATCCATCAGTCCTAATCTCACAGCCACAGAGTATGGTATGAGATTCACATCAGCTCCTAAATCACACAAAGAACGCTTGAATCTGTCCTTAGAGATGGAACAGTCTAGCACAAAGGCTCCTGGGTCTGGAAGCTTCTCTGTAATCTGAATCAGCTTCTTTTCCATCACTTTGATGCATTTAGCCTCGTCTAGCTCCTGTTTAGACAGTTTAGGAACCTTAGGATATGTCACAGGGGGCTTATACACTCGTTCTGGGACTGTTACAAGGCTCTGGTCACGTCTGCGTTTTGTGTCGATCGATGCAGGGCGATTTCGGGCAATTTCATCAGACGTATCGGGACTGTGTCGATCGATGTACGAGTTGTGTCGATCGATGCTTGTCTCAGATAGACATAATTCATCTAGGAAATCCGAGATTATGTCCTCTTCTTCTTCCAGCAAGTCAATCTCATCTCTTAAGGTCACAACTTTGATGGATTTGTATTGTTCAGCTTTCCCAGCTTCATTTTGCCTTTGTATTGCTCCAGCTGTCTGCTGAACTTGGACATCTAGCTTCTTAACATGTGTGCTCAAGTATTCAAACTTCCCATTCAGATTTTCATGTATAGCATCCAGCTTCTTGTCGAAGTTTACAGCAGTCTTAGCCTGATCCTCTAGCAACTGCTCCATCATGGCTTCCATCTTGCTCTTATAAGCATCAGCAGCAGGAGGTGTCTGATAACAGGATGATCCATAGGCTCTCTGATAAGAATAACCCTACTGATTACGAAACCTGTGTCTTTGGAATCCAGAGCCACTGATGTAGTTCAAATCTTCTTCTTGCTTTTCCAATAACTGCTCCATCATGCTCATCAGCTTATCAGACTGTGTATTTTGAGGAGAAACAAGCTGATATGATGGAGATTCATAATTTCTGGTGAATGAGTAGGACCCATAGTCTCTGCAGAATGAGTTATTCTGCTGATTTTCCAACATCCGTTCCATCATTCCCATCATCTTACGCACTGTGTCGATCGATGTAGAGAAGTGTCGATCGATGCAGGCTCGAAGATGTGTCGATCGACACACATGTCCGTGTCGATCGATTCAAGGCGATTAGGCGTACCTGAAACGCAACAGAAAAAGAGAAAAAAAAATTAGTAACAAAAAAAACTAGTCTAAACCCTAAGTTCAAATCTATCGAGGACTCAAAAGAGTCCCCGACAACGGCGCCAAAAACTTGATAGGTCTAGTTTTATCTCTATACTAACTGCAAGTGCACAGTGATGTGATTGTAGTACTTAGGGTATCGAATCCACAGAGACTCCGGTCAACGATAGATTTAGAACAGTCAAGATTAAACTAGGTGAAAGCAATGTGATGAAAGTAGTAAATCAAGCAAGCAGAAAAGTAAATAGATCGGTTGTAAATCAGAAGGCGAAGGCGTTAAGTCTAGGGAGTTCTCAGGAAATCAGGAACACATGCAATCAATCAAGCGGGATCTAATTAGGAACTGTTCTAGAACTCAAACACATATATAGAATTAACCAACTGTCGTTGCGAGAATTCTCTAAGTCTAAGTGATGCAATCCAAATTCCTTTGCAATTACTAACAGATTAAACTAGCTTTAAGATCGAGTTCGATATGTTCACAATTCAATTAAACCAAATTCCTTTGCGAGTAATTCAATTGCTCATCTAGGTTCTTTCTAGCTAATTAACCAACTGTCGTTGCATCAATCTATTGGGCTTACTCTAAGTGAAAGTCGTATTGTCGAGATGAGACAATCATATGACACTAGGCAGTCATAATGCTTTGCTAGAAGCCACTTATGATCAATGAGTTTATAACTCATTGCTAGTGTTATATGATCCTACATGGTCACACACCTAAGCAAACTGGACGTAGTATACGAGGTTGATCATTAATATAATGATCTGATGAATGCATATTTGATATGCATTCGATACCAATTTTCTGGGGCAGTGTCGATCGACACAACTCGCGAATTGCCAGATTAAAATCGGTTTAATCGTTGGTTAATTCGGTTGTGGTTTAAGTCGACATATATAAGGTATATGGTCGACCTAAACACTAATCTAACCTAATTCACATCCACCAGAACGGTAAGAGAAACCTCTCGATAGATCTGATCTCTAAAGGCACTAGCATCCCTCCTGTTCAGTTTGTGTGCGTGTGGATACCAGTAGAGGCACAACGTTTGAGGTGCTTCATGATCTCGATTATCTGCAAAACCTTCCGCTGCTAATAACCAGGTAATCCTGAGATCCTGATGATTCGATTATATGAACCCTAGATCCTAGGCTTGGAATTCAGACCAGGATTGCCTAATTGGATTAGGATCTGCTATAAATTCCTTCAGTGGTATCAAAGCCTTAGGGTTCCATTGAATCAGTAGCATGTTGATTAGATTAGTTGAATCTGGATCTCTGTATAGTTGATACAAACATGCTAAAATTCGTTTTCATGAAAGTAATCTAGTTTTAGGTTTTTTGCTTGAAGACGATTAGGGTTTATCGCCCTGTGTCGATCGATACCAATCTGGTGTCGGTCGACACAGAAGGATAACCCGAATAAAACTTAGGTTTCGCCTAGTGTCGATCGACACAAGCGTTGTGTCGGTCGACACAAACCTCACGAAATTGATAAATCGGTTCAATTGGATTGGACCGGTTATCGAGCTTGGTTAATAATGGTTAAACGCTAAGAACGGTTTATTGCGATTGGTTTGATTAGGTTAGCATCGACCGACACTAATGTAGTGTCGATCGACACTGACTGGTTATCATAAAACCGGATCAATTGGATTGATCGGTTATCGCAAATTGGTTTTGGTTAACCTGCATCGATCGACACTAAAGTAGTGTCGGTCGACACAAGGTCCGATGGTTTAGGTTATTGAATCTGAAATCACAGAACCAAACCAAAATGAACCATTTTAATTAGAAGAATTAAAACATAATAAAACTGAACGTTTTAAAGGTTCCGTTCCTCAACCAAATATCTAGTGATCCTTGATGTCTTTCCAATCTTGTCAACTGTCAAGACTCATTTCATTGTGCGATAGATTTGCAGTGGAAGGTGTCCACAATTACATGAGTAAGACAGGAAGTAATCGTGTTGATGGACTTGCAGTGCAAGACATCAACAATTACATGACTTAAGAGATTGGTTTACTTGACTGGGCCATCAAAATCGTTTTGGGCTCAGAGACATCAGGTGGATTGGACATTGGATGTCAATCCACAACCAAGAGTTATATTGGATATAACTAGGAAAGTTGTTGCTTACCTAGATAGCTAAAATTTGAGTGCTAGCCAGTGGCTCACTCAAGTTTAGTGAAGTATGGGTCTTGGATAATTATATTCATTTGAGGAAACATTGGTTGAATATAATGCGAGTTTTCTTAATTGTTAAGACTTCTCATTTCTTGAACATCATAACTAAACCTCCCTTGTTTTTCCAGCTATGTCTAGCACAAACCATCGTAACAATTTATCCTTGCGATCCGTCCTTGAGAAGGACAAGTTAAATGGATCAAACTTTCTTGAATGGTATCGGAACTTGAGAATTGTTCTCAAACAGGAGAAGAAGGACTATGTCCTTGAGAAAGTTCTCCCCAATAAGTACCGAGCCAATGCCTGGCAGTCAGATAAGGATGCTTGGGATAAGCATTCTAATGATGTGGTGGATGTGAGTTGTCTCATGTTGGCTACCATGAACTCGGAATTGCAGAAGCAATATGAGTACGTGGAGTCGCCAATAGAGATGATCACTGGCCTGAAAAGTATGTTTCAGGAGCAGGCACGAACTCAGAGATACCAGACGGTAAGATCTCTGATCAAGTGCAAGCTACCAAAGGGCGAACCAGTTAGTCCTCATGTCATTAAGATGATGGGTTATATTGATAACCTGGGGAAACTGGATTGTCCCATTAGCCAAGAGTTGGCTACTGACATCATTCTGCAGTCACTGCCATCAAGTTATGATCAATTTGTTATGAACTATAACATGAACAATTTGACGAAGACGTTGACTGAATTGCATGGGATGCTTAAGACTGCTGAACCTAACATCAAGAAGGACACCCCAGATGTCCTTATGGTACAAAAGGGTAAAATTTTTAAGAAACTTGGTAAGAACAAAGGTGATGGCAAGACGAGCTCGATTGTGAATCCAAGCGAGTCTGGCCATGCTCCTAAGGTTAAAACCAGTCATTCTGAAGATGTTAAGTGCCGTTATTGTAATGGTTATGGGCATTTGAAAAGAAACTGCAATAAATTCTTGGAAGATTATGAGAAGCTGAAGAAGACGTACGAGACTTCTTCTTCAGGTATTATGTTATAGAAGTAAATGTTACTTCTTATAGCCCTACTTATTGGGTATTTGATACCAGCTGTGGTACTCATATTTTGTGAAAATGTGCAGGGCCTGAGCAAAAGTAGGACTATGGAGGAAGGACAAGTGGATCTACGCGTGGGAAATTGAGCAAGAGTTGCTGCATTAGCCGTAGGAGTATTTCATTTGTTTTCTTTTATGGCATGTTTTGAACTTAAAACTGCTACTATGTACCTGCTATGAGCAGAAAGATTATTTCTAATCCTTGTTTGGATATGGAAGGATATCAGTTTTCAAATTAAGAATAAGTGTTATTCATTTGATTACAATGATATATTTTATAGTAGCAATCCATTAGAGAATGGACTTTATGTTCTAAACCAAATCATGCCTGACTATAACATTAGTACCAAGAGATTCAAGTTAAATGATACGAATCAAACTTCTCTCTGGCATTGTCGTTTTGGGCCACATAAATGAGAAACAGATTCAGAAGCTCCATAGTGATGGATTTTTGGGCTCATCTGATTATGAATCATGATGAGTAAAGTGAATCTTGTTCATTGGGCAAAATGACGAAGGCCCCTTTCAACAAAGGTAGTGTCGATCGACACGAACGGTGCGTCGGTCGATGCAGGCTGCGAACGATCGAAATGAAAGGGCCAGAGGCTTATTGGGTTTTATACATACGGATGTATATGGGCCAATGAGCACTAGTGCTAGAGGAAACTTTCAGTACTTCATTACCTTTGCTGATGATTTCAGTAGGTGCGGTTATGTCTTATTTATAAGACATAAGTCAGAATCTTTGAAGAGTTCAAAGAGTTCCAAAATGAAGTACATAATCAATTTAGCAAATGTATTAAACCTCTACGATGAGATCATGGAGGTGAATACTTAAGTCAAGAATTTAGTGATCATCTGAGAAATTGTGAAAGTGTTTCAAAATTCACTCCTCCTGAATCGAACTTTATTAGATATGGTTCGATCAATGATGAGTCACTTAGATCTTCCATTACCCTTCTAAGATTACGCTCAAGAAACGTCTGCGTTTACAATAAATAGAGTTCCATCAAAATCAGTTACAGAGACACCACATGAGATGTGGACTGTAAATGTACCTGATTTGTTTTTCATAAAGATTTGGGGTTGCAAGGCTTATGTAAAACGTTTAATCTCTGATAAGCTCACACCCAAATCCGATAAGTGCTACATCATTGGTTTTCCTAACGAAACCAAGGTATGTTACTTTTACAACCGGTCCGAGAACAAATTGTTCGTTGCTCGGAACCATGTTTTCTTGAGAAAGATTTTCTTTCCAAGAAGAACAGTGGGAGTAAAGTACAACTCGAAGAAATTAGAAAATCACAGGAGACTGCTCAACCTGATGAGGAAGAGCAGCAATTGGATATACAAGGAGTTGTAGAACCTGCACCTGTGATGCCTAAGGTTTGCAAATGATCTGGTGAATGTATATTCGATATACATTCAAAAGGGCGAGTTTATGAAGAAGTGTCGATCAACACAAAAGTTGTATCGATCGACACAGATCGCGTACCAAAATATTGATTTTGGTTTATGACATAATTAACTACGGTTTAAATCTTGGTTAATTAGGTCGTGGTAAAAGTCTACATATGAGATATGTGCGCGACTTTTACACAAAACTGAAGCTCGCAGATCTGAAAGGATCCGTCACGAACCCGAGAAATGTGGATTTCTCGTAACCAATTGCCGTGATCTACTGATCATTGAAAGTGACGGGCCTGCAAATGAGTAAAGAAGCAATGATGGGCCTTGACTCCGAAAATGGCTGAAAGCCGCTGAATCCGAAATGGGATCCATGTCACAGAACCAAGTGTGGACTTTGGTCGATTTACCCATTGAGTGTAAATAGATTTTCAAAAGGAAACTGATGTGAATGGTGATATCCAAAGCTGGATTGGTGGAAAAGTTTTCAAGCAAATTCATGGTGTTGACTATGAAAGAAACCTATTCCCAGTCAACATGCTTAAAGTCCATTCGGATTCTCCTAGCAACCGCCACTCATAATGGTTATGAGATCTGGCAGATGGATATGAAAACAGTTTTCCTTAATGGAATTCTGAAAAGGATGTGTACATGAGACAACCTGAAGTTTTCATTGATCCTAATGAAGCTAGGAAGATATGCAAGCTTCATCGGTCCATTTATGGACTGAAGCAAGCATCTCGGAGTTGGAATCTTTGTTTTGATGAAGCACTCAAAAGGTTTGACTTCGTCAGGAACGAAGAGGAACCGTATGTTTATAAGAGGACTAGTGGGAGCGCAGTTGCATTTCTAGTATTGTATGTTGATAACATACTACTTCTCGGAAATGAAGTTCCATTGTTTCAGTCTGTTAAGACTTGACTCGAAAGTTGTTTTTCGATAAAATTATGGGAGAAACCGTATACATTCTTGGAATAAGAATCTATAGAGATAGATTGGACAAGCTAATTGGATTGTGTCAAGGTACTTATGGTGATAAGGCCTTGCACAAGTCCAGTATGCAGGATTCCAAGAAGGGCTTCGTGCAAATGACTCTTGGTATTACTCTTAACAAAACGCAGTGTCTTTCGACATACGCTGAGCAAGGGCGAATGAGGGTCAGACTACTGCTAAAGGCATTAGATGTCTTAAGATGTGATCTTAATTTTAGTGGGAGTTGTGGTTGTTAATTTTAGTTATGATATGATGTTCGTATAAACATAATTTGATTATGTTATTGAAATCTGACATCTGTATTATTTAATAATGGTTATTAAATAATAGTCCCAAAGTAATTTATGACATTTTATAGGACATCAAATATGTGACTTGATCATGAAACCCTATAAGTAATAAATGACATAAATTAAGCTGGTCCCTGGTCAAGGTTGTTAAAGTGGGACATTAACAACCGCGTGAGACTAGTATGTGAGGTGACTGATGACTAAGTTTTATGGAGTCATTAATAAGAGTATTTAAGTCAATCACATAGATATGTGTTGGAGAACACAGGATCGGACATGACCCACTGATGAGAACTCTACAGGATAGTTATATAAGTGTCATGAGAGTTTTCATTACGACTATAGAGTATAGTCCTTAGACCTGAGTTCATCATGTTTTCTTACATATGAATTGGTCCGCTTTAACCTTGTCAAACGTCAGCCGTAACTGGTGACTATAAAGGCATTGATTGGGCGTATCATGAAGTGTGTGAAGAAACAGAGATGGAACAAGATGGGATTTGTCCCTCCTATATAACAGGAGATAAATATCTCAGGGCCCATCAAAGATTTGATACTGAGAAATGTGTGGCCACACTCAAACGAGGTGATTGTCAGTCGTTTGTCTTATCAGTATAAATCGGAGTTCTATGAACATGATCTTGGCTAAATAAGGGTGACACAGATCTTGCCTTATGCCAGATCGAGATATAGTGACGAAGGGATTAAAGGAATGGATGATTCCAGTACAAGTGGGAGATTGTTGGGAATGTCCTGAAATCTATTGTGCTTACTCTAAGTGAAAGTCGTATTGTCGAGATGAGACAATCATATGACACTAGGCAGTCATAATGCTTTGCTAGAAGCCACTTATGATCAATGAGTTTAGAACTCATTGCTAGTGTTATATGATCCTACAGGGTCACACACCTAAGCAAATTGGACGTAGTATACGAGGTTGATCATTAATGTAATGATCTGATGAATGCATATTTGATATGCATTCGATACCAATTTTCTGGGGCAGTGTCGATCGACACATCAAGTGTGTCGGTCGACACAACTCACGAATTGCCAGATTAAAATCGGTTTAATCGTTGGTTAATTCGGTTGTGGTTTAAGTCAACATATATAAGATATATGGTCGACCTAAACACTAATCTAACCTAATTCACAGCCACCAGAACGGTAAGAGAAACCTCTCGAGAGATCTGATCTCTAAAGGCACTAGCATCCCTCCTGTTCAGTTTGTGTGCGTGTGGATACCAGTAGAGGCACAGCGTTTGAGGTGCTTCGTGATCTCGATTATCTGCAAAACCTTCCGCTGCTAATAACCATGTAATCCTGAGATCCTAATGATTCGATTATATGAACCCTAGATCCTAGGCTTGGAATTCAGACCAGGATTGCCTAATTGGATTAGGATCTGCTAGAAATTCCTTCACAATCAACCTAACATCAATAATCTAAGTGGTCAGTTCAGATTAAGCATTAAGAACAATCCTAGATGAAGAACTAGAAAGTATGAATCCCTAACAGATTGATTAACCTATAATTCCATGAAATCCCTAATGAGAATCCCTAAAAACAGGTAATCTACTCAGACATGTTCATCGAAACAGAAGACATCATGAATAGAAAACCAAATATTATAAAACAGAATGAAGAACTGGGGTTCGAAATCAAGTCTCTTTCGAGAACAAGATCAGCCCCTAACTCTCTCTGAAAATAAAATAAAGTGTATGAAAAGCGTAGCCTAAACAATGGCTTAAAAACCCTAATATAATGGTCTAAATTCGACTGGGGTTTCTTTGTAATTATGATAAATATCTGGGCAAAGTTGCAATTCCCAAACTCTTCATAAACTCACGAGAATGTGTCTATCACGATCTTGTGTCGATCGATGCACACCTTGCAACGATTGACACACATGTCTGATATGGGCAGTGGACTCTTCTTCTCGGGTTTAATCTCCAAAATGCTCCATAATGTCCAATCCCGCTCCAAACGTGTCTAGACCTGTAAACATACTAAAAAGACTCCAAAACATAATAAAAGACTCGATAAATAAGATATATACCATGGCTAAAATCCCTAAAATCCATGGTATATCACTATTGTGCCATCAATCCGAATCAGCAGCTTTATCGAATTGAAACCGTTACGAACGAGCATCGAGTTATGAAACAGGGGGTATTGAAATCCCCTTCTCCCATCCACCTAATACGAGACCGTTGCCGGAAGAAACTTTCCTCTGCAAGCCTTAACTCTACCCAGACAGACATTGCAGCTCTCTGTTGAAGGAGGTTCTCCTCCGAAGGGTCGTTTCGCGACTGAATCTGAATGGAGTTAAGCTTATCATAAGCCGCCTTCACTCTTTTTTCGATGTCGCTGTAGTTTTCCTTACAAAGCGTCTTTAAAGGCCTTTTAAGATTTTTCAGTTTGGAACCCAGAACACTTAGATTAGACGCAAAGATGTCATCTTCTTCCCACGCCCGCTTTACAACATCCAAGAATGACGGGTTTCTGACCAGAGATTAAAGAATTTAAACGGCCTCGTACCGTAAAGTGCAGGTTTTGGAGCGAGACTGATAAGGCATGGGCAGTGATCGGAGACGTCCGGAGCTTGAAACGAGCAGTGAGAAGAAGGGAAGGTCCGAATCCAGCAGCCATTAACCATAAATCTATCGATTTTCTTACCAAGTGGGGCAGTAGGAGAACAATTTGTCAAGGTGAACCTTGGACCATTGAATGGAAGGTCAAACAGGTTCACATCAGCCACACAGTCCCTAAACCTCCTCATTGCGCTAGTTGAGTGAATATTAGCCAAATTGGAAGTCTCCTCGGGGTATAAAATCTCGTTGAAATCCCCTGCGACCATCCACAAAAGAGAATCCAAGCCAAATGATTGAAACGTGTCCCTCAGAGAAACCCATAAATCCTTCCTCAATTCAACATCATTTGACGCATAGATTGCAGAATATATAAAAGACTGACCCGTTTCCAGCGTAACCTCCACCATGATAGATTGGAGATCCATAAAAAGCGCTCTAACTCTTATTGGTTGCTTGTAGATAAACCAAATCTTCCCGAAATCCGAAAAGCATAATTATATATAACCGACCAGTCTGAACCGATAGAATTCAAAATGTTAGACTAGTTATTTATATTCACATGCGTTTCAAGCAGTGCTCCAAAAGAAACTGATCTATCGCGAAGCCAGTTTTGAACCTGCCCATGTCTTGAGTCGTCGTTTAAGCCCCACATGTTCCAAAAAAGGTTTCCGACATATTTAAAAGGATTTGTTGTGGCGACCCATGTACTCAGGAGATTACCACCTCTGTTACCCGGAGACTTGCTATTCTCGAGCTTTCTTTTCTTCTTGGTTTTCTTTTTATTAGATGAAGTTTTTGAGGGAGAGAAAAACGCAAGCTCGTGCCTTAAGGATTCTTCTGCTCGAGGTGAGATTTCACCTTCCTCAACCTCAGAGTCGGCCTGCAGAAGCTGAAAGGAATTTGCCGCGACCAGAGCTATGGTCAAGGTGCCCACAGGGAGTTTTGACTGAGTCGGCACTGTCTTCACAGGAACTGTAAAATCATCCTTACTTCTAGGATCTGTTACCTCCGAGACCAGAGAGACATGCAGTTGAAGTGCTGAGTCTATCATAGTCTCAGATACTTCAATACTCGGAATAAGTAAAGTAGAGGACGAAGTGACCTGGGCTGCACTTCCGGGTAAAGAGACTGCAAGCGACGAAGAGGGCATTTTAGATGAGGGTTTAGCCTATAGAGAACCCATCTGAATCCGGACACCTTTATTACCTCAAGCAGCTTGATGTTCTTTGTCCTTTTGCTTGAAGGGTAGCTGATTAGATGATGCCACTGCTTTTCCCTTATGCATCGAAGAAACCTGTTTTACGGGCTTTGCAGGAGGCACAGTAGGTGGATCCCCAGAGTTTACCAGAGGCTTAACCGAGGTATTTACTGGATGGACCTCAGTAGGCCTTGACGATCTTTGAGCAAACTCTCTGTTCGTGCTTCCGGCAGGCATGTTTTCCTTTTTCTGTTTGGGACAGAGACTAGCTTTGTGGCCTATCTCTGAGCCAATCTCGCAGACAGGCGGAAGCCAAGGATAAGACACCGATAGAATCACCACATGCCCGTCCTCTCTTTCGATCTCCATAGAGACCAGAAGCTGTTTTGTAAGATCAACGACGACCTATATTTCCGCAGAGTTTATGCTGGAGAATGGTTTACATCAACAACTCGGCCCAACGGTTTAGCAATAAACCCCATGCCTTCATCTGTAACCAAGTCAAAAGGAATACCCGAGATCTTAGGCCAGATCGGAGCCTTTTAAAGCGAGGGAGGGTCTAGACTATACTTTGCTTTCCACTCCATGACAAAGAAAGGGGAGTCTCCAACCCGCCAGAGTTCGTGTTGAAGCACTCTTTTCCGAAATGACGGAGATGGAATGTGGAAGAGGTAGACATTTGCGGATAGGTTATGTATGGTAACCGCTTATCTCTTCCCCAAAGGTAGTTGAGGACTCCCCAAATTTTGCCGTAAGACGGCGCATTTCCGTAGAATAATCCCACTATAAAGTCCGAGTGAAAATGAGCCCCTATTTCAAAGACGGCATTTGGAACCTTAACCCGAGGTCTACCCGACTCCGAGACAGTGACAGAAGCTTTGACCTCAGGAATTTTGCAAGAGATGTGAGCTTGATCAGCCCAAGAGAATTCCTTGGTACTTACAGAGGACGTCGGAGGGTCCTTTATTACAGTGGATTTACCAGTTGGAGGGTCATGGAGAATACCCTTTCCGAGAGGCAGAGATGCAGGGTCGACTCAGAAACCGACGCAGCTCGAGGAGAAGAGTTCGCCTGAGCCGAATTTGAAGGAGCACTCAGAGTAGAGGCATTCAGAAGAGAAACAACCGAAAGAGTGCGGTTGGGTAACCACCGACGAAGAAAGCAATGAAGCCTCTGTCATTTCCATATCCAGGGGACCAGGGAACGAAGGAGGAGACAAGGTGGGTGAAGAGGGTGGAAAGATAGCGATGAGATCAGGTGGAAGAGAAGGTCGGCGTAGCACCGGAGCCGCCATCATGGCGCATTGGAAGGTGTGCAACGGTAACTAACGGTAACCTAAGAGCAGTTTTCCCCTTTGCTACAGTGATGTAGAGAGAGAAGAGAGAGAAACTTTTCTTCCTAAGTTAATACAATAATTATTATTTTTTAGAAAATCTATGTTATTTTATAAATTTATGCAATCATTTTACGATTTTTGTTATTCTCAAACTTTTTTGGTTTTATTTTCTTGTCGAATATCTTAGCTATTTATCATTATTTAAATTATTAATACACTAAAATGAAAATCAAAACATGTTGATAAATGAATTTTTATTAACAATTTCCTAAAACTTTAAACCAATAACAATTCAATAAATTTAATTATTTTTTTTTGGAAATTTACAATTTATCAGCATTAATTAATAAATAAAAATACATAAAAACGAAAAACATCTATCTTTATTAAAAAAATTAAAATATTTCTTTTAGAAATGGGGAGAGTATATTATAACAAAGTCTTATAAAATATTTTTTATTTTTTTTATTTCTTAATTTTGTTTTATTAAATTCGTATGTATTATTATAATATAGTTTAATAACATTTTAATTTATTAAAAGAATATAGAATCTTCATATTTAGACAATTATAAGAAGGGTTAAAAATAGATTAATTAAATTCAATTACAAATAGTCTTTTTTTTTAAAAAAAAAATTACATATTTGAAGACAAGGTAAAAGTATGGATTAGTCAATTTTAATTGATATATTCTTAGTTTGATAAAAAATATTAAAAGTATCCAATATTTAAATTATTCAAATATATAATGGGTAAAAGTATGAATTAGTCAATTTTAATTGATATATTCTTAGTTTGATAAAAAATATTAAAATTATCCAATATTTAAATTATTCAAATATATAATGGGTAAAAGTACGGTTGATGTTTTTACGATCACAGTTTTCAACGAGTTATTTTATCAATTTTTTAAAAATTTAGACAACTTTAAGATATGTTAAAAATAGCTTAATTTGTTTCGATTATAAAATATTTTAATTTTTTTGTTCATTGGAAACAAGTTAAAAAGCTGAATGACATATTTTATTATAGTAACATTAAAATAAACTTAAACCACTAAAAAAATGTTAAGCGAAAGGATTATCATGTTTCGACCTTTATAAATATCTAATTATATTTTTATAAAATTGTAATTTAATATTAAAATTCTAAAAATACAAATAAATTTTATATATGAACATATGTTGTTCTATAAAAATAAATATTTAAAATCAAAATAATACATATTAAATGTATATCAAATAACTTTTTAATAACTATTTTATTTAAAACAAAATATTGTAAAATTATTTTTAAATAAGTTTATTTAATGCATTTTTGCATTAAACACCATTGGTTTTGGACTTTATACAACAAAATCTGGCACATAAAAAAAAAAGATCCGACCCATAAGTTGAAGAATGAGACAAAGGTTTCAATGAACTATCAAAAGAAATCCGTTCGAACAACTTTAGTTCAATGAAATATCAAAAGAAATCCGGCGAAAGATCAAATTGCATGAGAAATCTCCATAAATAATGAGTTAAGAGTGTAATATTCTCTTGTATCTCAGAATTATGTGATGTAAGCTAAAAAAGTGCTTAGTTGTTGAAGAAAGAAGCGGAACAGAAACCAGAAAGATCAAAGTATAAAGGATTAAGCTCATTCAAAAAGATTATCTAAAACATATTTGAGAACGACACTACCAGAAATACTCAATCTCTTTTGTATATTCTCGATCATATTATTGTATAAATTCATATCGACATTTTCTTAAATAAATTATTGATTTGTAGAAACTCTATTTATAATATATCATAAATTCAAATCTACGATCCATATAATTTGCGGAGAGAACACTTAAACTCATTTATTTATAATTTAAGGAGAAAAAAATAAATGCGCGCTTCTTAGAATGTCAAAATCTAATTGTTCTAATTTTTAATATATTTCCAAATTAATACTTTTCTATACCGAAGGAAAACGAATATACCGTCAATGAGGAACATTTCCTTTTGTAGCAAAAGTTAGTACACCTAAAATAAAATTAAAATATGAAATGACAGCTGTGGGATTTGAACCCACGCCCTTTCGGACCAGAGCCTAAATCTGGCGCCTTAGACCACTCGGCCAAACTGTCTTGTTGTTCAAATCACATATATATTATTCTTTAATAAAAAGTTTGGATTTTAATTTTCATTTTTTTTTGCTTAATAGAAAATAACTAAATTGACCTGTTGGGAAAAAAAAAATGATTCGATAATATATCTCCAAATTTTAGAAATAGACCTTTTCCTAACAATTATGTAGAATTTTTTTAAACTATTCCGTTTTGATATTTTAGGACATGAGCTCATCAATACTACAAGAAACCACCCTTTTTGACGTTGTCCAATCTATGAGCTACAAAACTTCGGTAATCCCATCACTATCACTCAACGTAACTTGCTTCTCCATTGTTGTTGTTGCAAGAAGGGTATGTTTTCTCCAACATACAAACCACTGATTTCATAAACGGTCTAACCGGAGGAGACTTGTCCGTACATAACAAAGCAATGGTCAATACTCTAAGAGCATCCTCCTTGTATTCATACTCAATAATCGGATCGACTAGTTCCATCATCTTCTCTTTGTTCATCTTCTTGCTCCTGCTCCTAACCCACATGACGATGTCTCTGTTCTCCCCGAACTCTGCCTCAACAGGCTTCTTCCCCGTCACCAACTCCATTAGCACCACACCGAAGCTGTATACGTCACTCTTCTCGTTCACGGCCCTGGTGTATGCGTATTCTGTGGAAAACATCCAAATTTATTTTCAATTGAGACAAATTAAAATATTGTGGATTGACATACATGGGTTTGAAGCTTGACAAGCAAGAAACTTGAATGACCTTGAGTTCAACTCCCCACATGGATACGAAGAATCGGTTTTAGGGTTTAGTGTCAATATAAACAAAAGAAAAGTAACTAGAAGGAGATTAAACGTACCGGGGGCAATGTAACCGAGAGTTCCTTCAAGAGGAGCAGAGAAATCTCGTTGAACTGAATCAGGCTGAATGATTTTAGCCAATCCGAAATCAGCAATCCTTGGTCTCCACTCCTCATCAAGCAATATATTGCTGGACTTCACGTCACGATGTATCACAGGCCGCTCCAACCCATGGTGCAGATACTCCAACCCTCTAGCAGCTCCTAAAGCTATCGCTTGTCTGACACGCCACCCAATCTCTTGCTCACCGCGACGCTCGTGCAACTGTTCCCATAAACTACCATTAGGCATAAACTCATACACAAGCAACTTGCTATCTTCACTCGTTATACTGCAGAACAACTTCACAACGTTTATGTGTTTTACATTGCTTAATGTTGCAACTTCTGCTTCGAATTCTCGATTATTGTTGTTGTTGTTTCTGTCACTTAACATTCCCGTTGAGCTTCTGAAGCTTTCGTTGCAAATTTCTGTTCCCAAGATGTGTTTAACGGCTATTGTTTCGCCGTTTCTTAGATTTACTTTGTATACATCTCCGTGACCGCCTCTGCCTATGAGATTCTCTGACTTAATCTCATCGATGATTTCCATTTCATTCAAGTTAAGTAACCGGAAAGAGCTCACTAGCCAGTTGTTCTTCTTCTGAGCCGTTAGATTTGACCTATCTCGCTTTATCTTGAATATCACGTAACAAAATAAGAGAAACAGAGCAAGTACCGCAGCAACTATAGAACATGTCTCCAATTTTGACAAGTGTTTTGTTGTCCCCTCGTGGCCGAGAGGTTTTCCACTTGGACATGGCTGAAGATATGTGATCTCTGAGCTGCATAGCCCTGAATTTCCTTCATAGCTTCCACTTTTGAGTGATTCAGGAACAGAACCGGTTAATTCGTTGTTGGACATGTCAAGTAAGCTTAGCTTAAGAGACGATAAACCAACCGGAATCATTCCTGATAGCTTGTTTCCTGACAGATTCAGAGCATACAATGACTGCAAAGATCCTAAACTTTCCGGGATTCTCCCAGAGAGTGAATTTCCAGCGAGGTTTAGATCAACAAGAGATGCACACAAGCCTAGTGACTCTGGTATAGCACCGGATAGATTATTCTGATCAAGATAGAGACTTGAAAGCTCTTTAAGTTTTCCAAAAGGGCCAGTAACTTGTCCAGAGAACTTGTTCTTGCTAATACTTACTGATACTAGCGAGTTAGCTTTTGAAATCTGAGACGGTAGAGAACCTGAAAACCAATTGCTACTTAAATCTAAAGAGCCAAGAGACTTGGCATTACCAATGTCACCAGTTAAAGGTCCTTCAAAACGGTTTGAAGCAAGATCAAGAAACTGGAGATTAGGCAAACCCCAAATCCCAGAGGGAATTACACCAGAGAGAGAATTATTGCTTACACGGATACGAATCAAAGTCTTACATTTTGCGTAGCTCTCGGGGAATTGTCCTGTGAATCTGTTCTGTAACATGAGAAGATGCGTCATTGCGCCATTCTTGCACATGTCAGGAGGAATCTGACCTTCCAAGAAGTTCTCAGACACGTCGATGTGTTTAAAACCTGTCCAAGATCCGAGTTTGTCCGGAAGCTTCCCGGTGAGCTGATTTCTGTAAAGAGACAAAGCAGCTAAACTCTTGAAATCTCCAAATTCTTTGGGGATCTCACCGGTTAGTCGGTTTTCGAACAGGCCGAGAGAAACTAGGTTCTTCAATGACCTGAGCTCTGACAAATCACCTTCTAAAGAGTTGTTGGAGGCGTCGAAGTTCCTCAGATTCGTCAAATTTCCAAACCCTATTGGTAACTTACCGGTCAAGCAATTGTTGTAAATCTCAAGCTGCTTGAGGTTTCTCAGCTGAACTATCCCCTTTGGAATCTCACCGGAGATTTTATTATCAGAGAGCTCAAGATTTTGTAGAAGAACAAGGTTTTTGATTCCCTCTGGAATCTTACCGGTGATGCTGCTGTTACTTAGATAAATCCAATTCAAGGCGGTGAGATTTAGAATCTCTCTTGGAAATGGATTACTGTTGAACCGGTTATCTCCGACGCTTAAGAAACTCAATCTTTTCAAGCTCTTCAGAGACTTCCATGGGAATCTCCCGGAGATTCCGGATGCGTTTAGGCTCAGAAACTCGAGTAACCGCAACGAATCAATCGCCAGAAACTCGCCGGTGAAACTGTTGATTCCTAGGTCTAAGTATCTCAGGCGAGTGCATTTCCTGAGATTCTTATGAATCCGACCACACAATGAGTTGTTTCCAAGAACAAGCTTCTCCAGAAACTTCAAATCGCAGATTGAATCGAAAGGAAGATCTGAACTACTATTATTCAAACTCCGACTTCCGAGGTTGATCTCGACGACGTGTCCGCCGGAGTTGCAGAAGATTCCGGAAAATTCACAAGCCGATTTCCGGTGAGTCCAGGTGGCAAAGACATCTTTTGATTCTGCTTCTCCAAATGAGGATTTTAGCTTGAGAAGATTGTCAACTTCTAGTTTATCGCTATATTTTGGTGAAACGACGGGAAGTAGAAAGAGAATCCGAACGATAAATAGTCGCCGGAACATTGGTTTTTCGCCGGAAAAAAAAACAAAAGAGTGGTGATGGTCGTTGTTGATAATTCAAATAACTTATTTGACGCAGGTGAATAACGAAATTGGTAGTGCTGATAAATACATTCGCTTTGTTGGTTAAGTATCATATAATATTTTGTTTAAAAACATTGCCATTAAAATATCTTGTGCCCTGTATTGGGCAAAGTTATAAAAGGCTCAATATAACTTGTAGAAGGCAACTGGGTTGTCATAAACACAAAACAAAAAGTCAAAGATCATAAACTTTTTCCTTTTGTTACATTTGAAGGTTGAATAGACCCAACACTATATATCTAATTGAACTGAAAAATAAAGATTATAATTTGAGATCATTTTTCCGAAATAAGAAAACATAAAAATTCAAATTTTTCCAATCATTATTAAGAGATACGTGTACAGAACATTAAAAGAAAAGGTTAAATCCAATGAATACAAAGAATAGAATGTAATGTTGACGTTGACCAAAAAAATGTAACGTTGACTAGTTGTCTTTCTTATATAGAATATATGTTTTTTTTTTTTTTTTTTTTTTTTGGTCAACCAAATGCATTTACGGGCCAAGGCCGTAAAGTTCGAATGGGCCTCAAACATACAGATACAATGACATAAAAACAGAAACAAAGCTTAAAACAGGCCCAATAGCCACGGATAAGGACGACGCAACGTGGCGACTCCTGCGGCCAACCAGACATGCAAACCTCACACGTGTTTCCGCCGTGAAGCACCACCGGAGACGACAGCAAATCGTAGAGGAAAACGACGCTGAACTCCCCGGACCAATCACTGCAGCTGCCGTGGACCATCCGCCGATCTATCTTCCCAGAACCACCGTCATGCAACCTGCAAAAGAAGAACTCCGTTACTACGAATCAGCCGGAAACTACCCAGGCCAAGAGGCGCCGCCGCTGAATAGGCACAAAGGCCCATCGGATGCCACTATACGCTTAACCTCAAAGCAGTAGCACGGCGGCGATATTAATCCCGGCGATTGAGGGATCGACAACAAATTCGGAGAACAAAACAGAGATTGACGGGGAGAGGAGAGAGGAAGCAAGATCGAATCGCCGAAGCGAGAGGAAACCGGAAACTCCGGTAAGATCCGATAAATCGGAGAGAAATCAGCCAGCCATAGAACGATTCGGGACTTATTCGATCAAACTCGAAGATAAAACCGATCAAGAACAACAGAACAAAAACGATGAATACCAGACTCGATCGGGAACAAAACTTGAGGAGAAAAAAGATTTCCCTTTTAAGATAGAGCATCAAGAATAGGAGAGAAATCAGAAAAAACTCCAACTCCTTAAGCGATCCATCCTTCTAAAAAATCAGAATCAGAGAAGAAGGAGGTGGAGGCTTAGGAGAGTTTTTGTCAGTCCTCTTGTAATTTTGATAAACTTTTTTTTTTTAACACAAGAGAAATTTTATTGATGGAAATGTCTATTACAACCTTTATCTAACAACATTGTCCGACTACAACTCGACCAAGTAAGGCAAATATTGATTCATACAATATGACAAACCCACAGATGAAAACCGAAAAAGAGACAGAAGCCGGCGAAGAAAACAAACTTCCTCGAGACAAAGATCTATTAAAGACAGAAAAAGAGGGATCAAGCTTGAAACGAAAAAGAGTTAAGAGAAATTAATACCAACCCTAACAACCACCAAATCCAACAACCGTTACCACTAAACCTATTGACGTTGGGGATTATCCAAAATCGATCCCAAAGACTAAAAACCGACCCAACACAGACCGGCTAGAACATAAGCAAACCTAGACAGTTTTACAGACAATAACTGCTACCACCCGAGAAACCAGTACAAACAGAGATCTAGGCCTAAAAGCCAACACATAAACTCGGGAACCATGACAAGGAGCATGAGCACCCAAGCTCGAACCTACAATCATGCAAGGAGAAACGACAACCAAGACACACAAATCCGGTATACAAGACCCCGCTTTGCTATAACGTAGATTTGGCTCTTAGGACACCGCTAGACCTTAGATGAAGGACAATAAAGATCACAAAACCAACTAGAAATATAGATTGAAACATGAAGAAACCGGTTAGACTAAACCGATACGAAGGCATAAGAACCAGCCAAAGAAAATCCCATAAGGCATTAGTCGGAGATGACCCGGTGAAGCAAAAACGAACCAAGTCACCATCTCCACACCGGAGCACGATCAACCAAGGACTCACAACAATCACGCTCGGCTTGGCACAGTCCACCTTCGAAGCCCGGAGACTTCACATACCACAGACGAGATTGGTCCATGGGATGCATAGGACACGGCTACTCTGCAAAATTGGAAACACGCAAGAGATGGGGCCGAAAAAGGAACCGGAACTGCCGATGGAGGAGAAGATCCACCAAACGACGATGACCCAAACCACCCCGGAGAACCCTTCAATACCGCCATGACTCAATGTACAAAAACCCACCGACACACCTGTTCGAACTCGAACATGAAGCCAAGATGAAAGAAGAGGGAGGTAAGGGAGCCTCAACCGGCGGCAACGAGGAGCGCGTACCGCCAGCAGAGTAGGCGGATCTGATAAGAAGCTGGGCGGCTATCTCGTTTTTTGTTCCTGGGAGGATTAGTTTTTTTTTTGCCGTCGACCCATCTTGATTAAGCCAAGTTTAATCTGCTGGAAGGGAGGCTCCGAAAAGTTCCTTCAGTCAAGACAATCTGGCTTATATGGGAGAATAACACGCCTCGAGCCCGAGCTTCCTTCGCTAAGGAGTCAGCACGGAAGTTCTGGGCACGGGAGATAAAACGTAGATCGAAGAACTCAAAACCCTGTTTCAAAGAGAGTAAGATATCCAATTCTAACAAGAATAATGGCCAATCCTTGGGATCGTCAATCATCTTTACCAATGATGAACAGTCAGTCTCAAAGTGTACCCTCAAAAGCCCCTTCTCATGGAGACATGAAGCTGCCCAAAGAAGGTCATCTAACTCGGCGTGTAATGTCGAGAGGCTTCTACGGCACCCTTGGTGGCCGCTTACTTCTCGCATAATACAATCCTTATAGCACCACCCTTAACCACTGATAAGGCCATGGTCAATCCATGATGCATCAACTTGACAAATCAAGGTTTGGGTGTCAATAAGGGGGTAATAGGCTCCTGAGACTCTTGTGTCTCTTCACTCTGCTCTTCATTGTCTTCAGCGCAGGCTAGTCTCCAACTTTCCGCTTCAAGAGAAGCCAGTTGGAGGGTGGTCCTAGGGGAAATTTCTTTCCCGTTGAAGATCTTGTCATTCCTCGCTTTCCAAATAAACAATAAAACCCATGGATATATGGAGTTTTGAGGCTCTGAGAGACCCAACTCTCTTGTTCTCCAAAAGAAGAAGTCCATATTACGGTAAATAAAGGAACTGGGGAAATTCCCCGAAATGGACAGGAAGTCCGATAGGGCCCAAACCTGTAAGGCTGGGGGGCATTCAAAAAGAAGGTGGTTTATAGATTCTTCTGTGCTACCACATCTAGGAAAAGTCCTATCAGTGGCCAGATGCCTATAAGTGAGTCTCTCACACGTTGGAACACAACCCGAAAGGGCTTGCCACATAAAGTGTTTGAGTTTCAGGGCTGTTCTGATCTTCCAAACTTACTCTTTCAGGATTGTAATACTTGGCTCACAAACTTCTTCAATTAAAGGTCTCGTATTAGGCTTGCAGATCAAATCGTATCCCGATTTAACCGTATAAACTCCATTTGTCGTATGATACCCATCCGAGGTGACCCTCTTGCTAGGTCTCAGACCTAATATAAGAGGTATATCATCTGGATGAAAGAAACCGCGTAGGAGGGGATAATTACACTCTTTAGTCTCTTGACTAATGAAGGGACGGACTGTCATCAGGGGATGACAAATGGTAACTTGGGCCGAAGGTCGAGCGGGTCGAGCCGGCACATCAGGAATCCAAGGATCACTCCACACCAAAGTGTTTAGCTCTGATCCTATGGTTCTGCATAAACCCATCTTCAAGAGTGGTTTTGCCGCCATAAGACTACGCCATCCATACGATGGGGAGTATACTTTACGATCTTCTAGGGGGTCTGATCGATTGAAGTAACGTCCCTTAAGGACGCAGGCTAGGATTGATGATGGGAACTGGAGTAGTCTCCATAATTTCTATGCGAGCATGGCGATATTAACGTCATGCCAATCATGGAAACCCAGTTCGCCTAAATCATGGAGTAAACATAATTTATCCCACGCAATCCAATGAATACCATCATTCTTACGACTCGGGCTCCACCAATATCTTGAGACCGAGCTCCTAAGTTTATCTGTTAGACCTTGTGGGAGGAGGAAACAGGACATGGTATAAGTAGGAACATCTTGAGCTACCGATTTTATTAAAAGATATTGTGCAAATTGTGAAAATATATTATTATTTTATAATAATTTAATAATAAATTCGAAATTAATATTTATTTTTAGTAAATTTAAAAATAAAATAAAAACTTTTTATAATATATAATATCTATTCTTTATTTTCGAAATATAAATATATATTTTATAATTTCCAAATATAAATATATTTACTATAAATATTATCTAATTTGAAAATATTTTTCTAATTTTGAATTAATATTTGAAATCAAAAGATATTAAAAGATATTATGAGTATATTTTTGAAAAAATTATTAATTAGAGAATATTTAGTGTGGCCCACATATAGTCCAAAATCTAATAATTCTAAAATACCCTTAACAAAACCTAAAAATCTTTAATAAATACAGTGGCACAATCCGTAATATAAAACATGACTAAAGGTTATTTTTAAAAAGAGTCACCTGTTTTAATAATATAGATACGAAATTTCGAATATTCAATTTAAACAACAGTTTTTCAAAAATAAGATGTGGAAATGCTTTCGTATATATGTCAGCGATTCGATCCTTGGTTAGATGTGTTCTGTGCGAATGAGACCATCATGAACTACATCGCTGACCTGATGACAATCAATTTTGATCTGTTTAGTGTGCTCATGGAAGACATGATTAGCATCAATATGAATAGTTGCTTGATTGTTACAGTGTAGAGTAGTGGGACGTGAGTGATCATAGCCAAACAACTCCAAAAGTGCTTTCAACCATTTGAGTCCATGAAGTGTATATGCCATTGATAGATACTCGGCTTCAGCTGAAGAGCATGAAACTATTTGTTGTTTCTTGGTTTCTCATGAGATGAGAGAATCTCCAAGATAGATAATATAGGCCAAAGAGATCATCGAGTAAGAGGGCAAGCAGATAGTCGGAATCGCATTATGCAATGATGGAAATATAACTATCGGAGTGTAGCCAAATACCTTGTGCAAGAAATCCTTTGAGGTAGCTCACAAGACGAAGAGCCGCTCCTCAATGGATAACAAGTAGAGCCAGTGCCGGTCCAATATTTTCGGATGCCCTACTCAGAACTAAAATATTATTTAATATAATTTTTATTAAAAAAATTATTTAAATATCTTAACAAAAATTTATATTTTAAAATGCCTATTTTATGAAAAATATATTTAAAAATGCCCTTTTAATTTTTTTTTTAATATATACTAATGAAGAAAATATATAGAAAAATGCCCTTTTTAGTCGGATGCCCTAATCCGTCGCATATGTGGCTTATGCTCGAGGCCGGCTCCGAGTAGAGCTTTCATGAATTGAGATAAGATATGAACTGTGTAACTAAATCTGGCCTGGTGACAATGAGATAAATTAACCGACATATGAGGTATTCTATTTTAAGTGTTTTAACATCTTTTTAGTATGTTTTGGTTGGAGATCTTGCATTTAGGCATGTTTAGGTATGTGTATACTTGCATTTTATCATTGTAGATCAGGGATATGTTACTTGGAGGAATTAGAAGCTTTGGACGAGTTCTTGGAGCTTTTTATGAAACTTTGATGCATGAGATGATTTGGAGAGCATAGAGCAAAAGGAATGAACGAAAAATGGAGAAGAAGTCACGTTTGTCATCTTCCCAAACCAAACCATCACCATACTAGCCCACGTTCCCAAACCAACCTCAGGCCCAGGCCCACTCCTTGCCCATCTTCCTCACGTGATCTCCTTGTACCATGCATGCAACTTCACGAAGTCATGACGACACTTCTCGCGCGAAGATTTCCATCAGACGAGAATCTGCACTATATCGTCCAAGCCAGCCCAATAGTATTCCATCGGACGAGAGATATCGGCATACCCATGCTCGATATTATTCAAAACTGCAAGTAACGAATTTAGCGTACGTACCATCGGCTCAGCTCCTCATTCTATCGCCCGCATCATGCTTGATATTATTATACGGGACAGAAATATCGAGCCTTCATGATCGATGGAATCACTTTCGGACCATATGAACTAACTTTCTCTTATTTACGATTTTGCCTCTGCGAGGTTCCTTTGTATAAATACTCATTTAAGGATCTTTAGAACCCTAAGCTACCTAAGCTTAATTTTATTTTATGATTTGAATTTTGTAATATTTTGATTTTGAGTTTAATTTAAGTACTTTTTATATCTTTTTAATTTATTCTCTTAATCTCTCTTTAATTTTGTTATCTCATATTATCTCAATGGTTTTTATGGGAACAATGAAGATTAGAGAGTAGAGTTTTTGGGTGTTTAGATTGAGGTTGATTTAGGTGGTTTGTGTGGTGATTAGTAATACTTAGGACTTGATGATGAATGATCATTTTCTAATTAGTTGATCTCTATGCTAGGTTGCAAGGAATTGTTGAATGTAGATGTTAGGTTTTTTCATGCCCAAAAGGTGTTCGATGAATTGCTTGAATGAACTTTTTAGAGGATTTTCACTCTTAGCATAATAGATTAGTTGTCTAAGGTGATTGTTGGAATTGAGAACTTGAAATTAATGCTTGTTTGTCTCTTCATCACAAAAGGGAATTTGATCTTGTTTATGGATTAGACAAAGAGATTAGTGCCAAGAGATTGGATTAGTCTAATTATTAGTGTTCTTAGCCTAATTAGAATTAGCTTTGCTAAAAGGTGTTTGATGGATATTATTGCATGCTTGTTTTGTAATTTGCAACTAAGAACTAAATGATTCCATGATTAGCATATGAGTTATGAACATTAGAATGTGATTAACTTAATGATCATTAGCCTTATTTAGCATTGTTTAATTGATTTAAGCATCATTGATTGTCTCTAGACTATCTAGTCTCCATAGCCTCATCCTAGGACCCATCTTTTATCTTATTTAGTGCTTTCTTTGCTTAATTTATTTGTATTTTCGTCGGTTGACTTTTGTTGACTTTTTTGTTTGCCTTCTTTATTTGATTTCTTACCTTCTTGTTTGTTTAGGATTGTTATATAAACCTCCTTTTTCCATTTTTCTTAGATGAAAAAGTTGAATGTATTCTTAGTGCTCTATTCTCTACCCATTTGGATTGATCACCTCAAGTATTACAATGACATGTTTAGTAATTTTGAGGAATTGATATAGTCAAGAACCAAAAAATCTACTTATCAACCTACGAGACGTCGATATTTTTTGGGTTTGCAAATAAAGGACTTTCAACTGAAGCTAACTTGTGGTTGAGTTCACTAAGAACTAGAAGACGGTTTTGCTCCCAGCAAGGCAACTTCTGCAACAATGTTCAATGCATGTTTTCGTCGAGAGAGACAAAACCCATCAATACCTCAAGAGACTTAAATGCCCAATAAATACTTTAACTTGTCCAAATCTTCCATATGAAAGCAGTTGTTGAGATGAACTTTGAAACGATCAATATCGCGGACGTTGTTTTTCGCGATTATAAAGTCGTCAACTTAGACCAGGATGTGTAGAATTGTGGTGCCCTTTATGTATGAAAACAATGAATAATATTATTTGATTTTCTTAAATACAAACTGTCGAAGAGCAAGAGAGAGTTTGGCGAACCAAGAACGAGGAGCTTGTTTGAGGCTATACAATGATTTCCGCAGTCTACAAACCTTTGTAGTATCCGATGATTTGAACATTGGTGGAAGTCTCATATACACTTCTCCTTTGAGATCTCCATGTAGGAATGCATTGTGAACATCCATTTGATGAGCCTCCTATTCCTTCGCGGCTGCCACACTAAGAAAATATCAAACAGTCGTAATTTTTTCAATTGGTGCAAAAGTCTCTTTCTAATCGGTGCCTTCTCGTTGTTGATTTATGCACACCACCAAACGAGCTTTATAACGTTCTAGATTTCCATCGAAGTTGAAATTTAGTTTGTAGACCCATTTGGTGCTTCTAGCTTTCTTCCCAAGAGGTAATCAGTGATATCCAAAGTATGGTTAGTTTCAAGAGCCTCAATCTCATGTTGCATTGCTTCAAACCATCCTATTATACAAACATCATCCTTAAATTATTTTGGCTTACCACTGTCAAGAACAGATGCCATGAAGGGTATGGTTCGCCGAAAAACCAGAGTCATGCAAGTATTTAACAATCGGATACATAGTCTTACCAAATACCATAGACGAGGCTTTTTAATTGGAGAGAGAAGGTGTGAGAGCATAAGAAGAGGGTGAGTGTACATGTTGTGTGATGAAGTATTTTAGAAGAGCTGATAGCTTCTTAGAGCGATGTCTTCGGCTCAACGGTTCAGGTGTAGCAGCCATTGAATCCGTATTTTCGGAATAAATAACTGGTACTATATCGTGATTGTTTTCGGATGCATCTTGATCTTGTGAATATACATCAGTTGCCTCCACCATTGTTGGCTCGATGAGACCTCCTCGTGAGATATCATGTTTTCAAGATTATGATTATGTGGTAGGCATGAGCATTTCAGTCGATATGAATTACCCGACCCTTACCCAACATTGAAATTACTTGTTTGGGTAGAAAATTTGTTTTGACGTGTAAGGTAAGGGTCGGGAATTACCCGAAATACCTGCAATACCTGTTTGAGTAGTTAAAGATTTAAATTTTTATTATAAAATTGCATAAATATAAATGAAATTATATAACAAATACAATTTGATTTAATTTAAAATGTAATAATAATATTGTTAGATATATAAGTTTAGTTTTTGGTTATTATTGTTATTTCATTAGTTTAGTTGATTATGAATTTTTATAAAAAAAATTAAAAGAGTTCGGGTACCCGATAATATTTAAATTTTGGGTAATAAACTGGTAATGATTTTAACTACCCAACTCGACCCGTACCCGACCCATACATGTTACTACCCGACCCGTTTTAAGGGTATACTTCAGGTAATGATTTTTGATACCAAAGTATCCTTACATGACCCTTACCCGCCATTATCATACTCGTACCCGCAAACACACATGCCTAGTATGTGGTGTCCATTATGTATTAACGACTTTGAATTCATGTCTAGGAGGAGAAGCCACATTCTTTTGTAAGTGCATATTCGAACAAAAGTCTTCCTGAAACTGATCCTCTCGACTTATGGAGAATTCTTATGTTTCCATATCAAAAAGACACCACCCTTACAGCTATCCCACAAGGAAATACTTTCTACTACGAGTGAAAAACTTTTTTTTTGTCTCGAGAGCCAACATGGGCATAACACAAACACCCAAAAGTGCGAATTGAATCATAATTAGGCCGTGAACCATAAAAAAGTTTGTAAAAAGTCTTTCCTTTTAGTACAAACGATGGAGTGTGGTTTATCAAATGTGTAGCTGTGAGAATGCTTTCATCCCAAAATTTGACAGGTATGTGACTTTGAAACAGACAAGCTCGAACTACATTGAGGATATGTCAATATTTTCGTTCGATTTATTTGTTATGTTGTGAAGTATCTACGCATGAAGTCTGATGTAATATCCCATGTTTTTGAAAGAATGAAGTGAATCGCAAAAACTTCGTGCCATTATCACTCTGAAACGACTTCACTGGTTTCTCGAACTATCCTTCTGACATTGCGCATAAATTCTTAATCAACCCAGACACCTCTAACTTAGCACTCATAAGATATGTCTTGACACTTATAGAATAGTCATAGACAAGAGAATCCACAAGTAGATGAGGTCCGATAAGGTCCCTAAACATCAGCAAGAACAAGTGGGAAAAAAATCAGAAGCTTAACGCTAAAATCTCTCTTGTATGTTTAGAAGGAAAACAAATATTATAACTTTTGATCTCCTCAAAATCCCTAGAAAATTGATCACATTCATGTAAAGAAAACACATCTAGTTGAGGGATGTCTTTAAACCCTTAGAAACCTCATGTACATAAGCAGCTGAGACTTCGGTAAAATAATACACTCCCTCCCGCTTTTACCCGCCCCAATCAAAATCCTCAAAAAATAGTCCCGCAAAAAAGATAGGAATACGATAATGAGATCAGAATTGCTTGTCATTTCGTAGCTGTACATTCATGAAAGATATAAACAATTTTAATAATGATGACATCCACCACCTTCTCAAAAATTGGCTGGCTAATTCCTAACGCTACCTCCCAAAAAAGAAAAAAAGAAAAGAAAAATGTGAGTGGAAGACAACTTATGAATTGATAAAACGACAAAGCAATACAACGTCAAACGACACCAAGCTGGCTTTGCTGTCTCAGCTCTTTCCTTAGCTTATGAGAAAACAGTCTGCAAGCGTCCAAACTCAGATCCACCGCCGCAGCTAACGCCACGTGCGCTGCTGCATCCTCCGTGCATGTCACGTGCATTACACCAACTTCTACCTCCGGTTTGCTCCGTTTCCCCACTCCTTCTACCGAAGCCGACATCACAAACCCTCTGTTTTGCGACGGATGCTGCGGCAGTAATCCGAAATCCGACCCGGATCCTGATCCTGGTCTAGATGCGGGTCTCGACCCAACGCTGGATCCGGATCCGAGATCCCAGCTTCCCTGAGGACTCGTTGACGGCGTAGAACCCGCCGAGGTTGTCCCGTCGGTGACGTCGATGACGAAACTCCCGCCATTTTTCAAGCTGATAGACGACGATGCGGAAACGGCGGTGGCGATTCCGTCTTGGAAGAGTTCGAAACGGTGACCGAGTGTGTCGGAGTAACCGGCTTCACGCCATGCCTCTAGACGTCCCCATGGCTTCCAGGTGCAACCGTCGGGTCGGAGAATGAGCCACGCGCCGGGACTTGATCGGGTTACACGGTTCGAACCGGGAGATGGAACGAAAGGTGTGACCATGGAGGCCATCGCTACGGGTGAGCCGGAGAGGTCATGGACCGTTATCGACCAACCTTTTCTCTCTTTCGATGGTTGTTCCTTTTCCGATTTCGTAGACGATATGCAACTTCTCGTTGAGATTAACTCGGACATCATTGAAGAACTGCATAATTGATAACAAATCAATTTAGGATCGATCACAATTCCGAAATGACATGGAGAATAGCGAATATATATTTGCTATCATAGCACGTAAGGAATATATCTGAAAAGGCAATGTTTCTATTTTTTAATCGAAGCTAGTTCCAAGTGAAGAAGAAGAAGAAGAACTGACCTGTTAATAAGATTCCGATCGCCGGAACCAGAGTTTCTGGCACCGAACTTGCAAGTGAAGACGGCTTGTTTCGTGTTTCCTTGTACTTGGAAAACCTGAGGGCTGCACTCTGGCTCGCCGTCGAATTGAAACACGAATCTCGGGTCGGGTTCAACCCGTACGCTAACGTGGAGTTCCGGATCGGATCCAGCCTTATTCCTCGACTTTCCCCCTTTCTTAGACCCCAAAGCAACCCATCCGTTGTGCGCCAAACACGTCTTCGTCTCCGCCGCTTTCAAATCCAGCGAAACCTCGAATCGACCGAGCAACTTCTCGCTCGCCGAAGCGAGTCCACACGACGCGCCGCTAACGCCGTCATCGTCGCTGTTGCCGCGTGAGTAAGTCTCGACGGAGAGGACACTTAACTTAGACTTCTTCACGGACGCCTCTATCTGATCTTTGCTAAGACTGAAGCAAGCGGCGACGGTGGAGATGTTACCGGAGCAACGAGTCTCGGATTCAGATTCGGTTGGGAACATAACCGGAACAGAAACGATCTGGCGAGGGAAACTCTTGAATTTGATTTTGCAGTAGCAGTTAGGAATCGACGCGGAGGAAGGATGGATTCCGGAAACCGACGGTTCGGATGATGAAGACGACGCCGGAAACCTAACGGCCAAGTTACCTACTATGATCCGTACGAAAGAGCACGGATCCATCTGAATTAAGATCGGATACTGAATAATACTTTGATTGGATTTGAGATTGGCCGAAGAGCTAAAGCAAACACAGTGTGTTAAGGTTTGAGAAAGATATGAGTGAAGAAAGAAAGGAGAAGAAGGTATAAAAATGGAAAGAATTGAAAGAGAAACAGGCTGGAAAATAGCTGGGGAATATATATCTATTAATAATAACAATCTAAAAAATACCAATGAAAGGTTGTGACTTTTCGTATTTATTTCTTTGCATCATTTCGTATATAAATTTCATTTAGTCAAAAAATGCGTCTTTTCATTCTACGGTTGCGTCTTTTAAATGTGACTTTTAATCGCAATCTTTCAAATTCTATATGTAGTTGCAATCATCATTCATTTTTAACACAAGAATTTATGTTTTTCATTTCCATTTGTTCCTCCAAATACCAATGAACGGGTGTGTATTTTCATGTTTATTTATTCGTACCCTTTCGTATATAACTTCCATTTAATCAAAAGTTTTTTTATTCTACGGTCGTGTCTTTTAAATATGTCTTTTAATCGCCACCTTTCAAATCATATATGTAGTTTCAAATATCATTCATTTTTAACACAAAAATTGATCTTCCATTTCCATTTGTTCCTCCAATTACCAATGAACGTTCGTACTTTTCGCATTTATTCATTCATATCTTTTCGTATTTAACTTCTATTTCATCAAAAATGTGTATTTTCATTCTACAGTCACGTCTATTTATTGTGTCTATTAATCGCAACCTTTCAAATTCTATATATATTTTCAAACATCCTTCATCTAACCCCATCATTTATATTCTTTTGTCTGTACACACCCTACTCTTTTGTTCTTTTTAACAAACATATCATAACTTAATTAAAAACATTTTCGCAGTTATTCATTCGCACATTTTCGTATATAACTTCTATTTCATCAAAAGATGCGTCTTTTCATTCTACTGTCACATCTTTTTATTGTGTCTATTAATCGCAACCTTTCAAACTCTATATATGTTTTCAAACATCTTTTATCTATTTTTTAACACATATTTTTGGATCTTCAATTTGTTACTCCTTTGAAATCACAGTGAATGTTTGTGATATCAATTAATTGTTTCTTAGATAAAAGTTTTTAAATTTTCTATTATATTCATCTAACCACATCTTTTTTTTTTCTTTTTCTCTAACTTCTATTTTCATCAAAATATGCGTTTTTCATTATATGGTCACTTCTTTTAATGGTGTGTTTTATTCACAACTTTTCAAAGTGTACATATTGTTTTAAACATCATTCATCAATTTTTTTCACACAAGTCTTTTAGTTTTAATTTGTTTCTATTTTGAAATCTCAGTTATTGTTTAAGATACTAATAACAATATAAAAATACCAATGAACGGTCGTGTCTTTTCGAATTTATTTATTCGTAACTTTTCGTATATAACTTCTATTTCGTCAAAAGATGTTTTTCATTCTACAGTCATATCTTTAATTACAACCTTTGAAATCATATATATAGTTTCAAAGATCATTCATCTAACCTATTTTTTTTTCATTTGAATTTATCTATCCTATTTTTTTCTTTTCCTTTTTCGTCTATTCTTTTGTTTTTTTCTAACAATCATATCATAGCTTAAAATCATATATCACACTCATATAAACACAAAGAACTTAATCACAAATAACAATCTAAAAATACAAAAGAACGAGCGTGTCTTTTCTGATTAATTTCTTGATATTTTCGTATATAACTACTATTTTCATTAAAAGGTGCGTCTTTTCTTTTTACCGTCACTTCTTTTAATTGTTTCTTTTATTCACAACCTTTTAAATCCTATATATTGTTTAAAACATTTTTCATCTATTTTTTTTTAAAACAAGTCTTTTGGTTTTCCATTTAGTCCTCATTTAAACTCTCAGATATTGTTTAAGATAATAATAACAATATAAAAATATCAATGAACAGTTGTGTCTTTTCGGATTTATTTCTTCGTACCTTTTAAGATATAACTTCTATTTCGTCAAAAGATGCATCTTTTCAGTTTACGATCATGTCTTTTTCCACAATTTTTCAAATCCTATATATAGTTTCAAACATCATTCATCTAACCTATTTTTCCTTCTTTTCATTTTATTCATCTAGAGTATTCTTCTTCATTTCGTCTTTTCTTTCACTCTTTTGCTTTTTTGTGACAACTATATCCTAACTTAAAATCAGATATCGCACCCACATAAACATAAAGAACTTAATCACACTAATAATATAAAAAATACCAAAGAACGGTCGTGTCTTTCCGGACAAATTTCTTCTTACCCTTTTGTATATAACTTTTATTTTCATCATGTGTGTCTTTTCATTCTAAGGACACTTCTATTAATTTTGTCTTTAAATCACAACCTTTCAAATCATATATATATATATATATATATATATATATATATTTTTAAATATCTTTCATTTATTTCTTTAACAATCTTTTGGTTTTCTATTTGTTTCTCTTTTAAAATCTCAGTTATTGTTTAAGATAATAAGTAATTTATTTATCTAGTATAAAAATAGAGCAATTACTAAGCTAGTACTAATCTTTTGAACTTCTTTTTCTATATTTTATTGTCTAAAGTACCCCCATAACCATTTGGAAAGAAAAAAATAATTACAGAATTGCCATTAATGTTTTTTACATGTCAGCAAAAAAACTACTTATTTACGAAATTGCCACATTCCCTACGAATTTAAATCCGCAGCCTTGTGTTGAAGATTTTGTGGTTGCGGATTTGTTTGGGAAATTTACAGATTTATGGGTGCAGATTAAAATTTACGTGTGACAGATTTTTTTCTGTGTTGCAGATTAAATATTAATCCGCAACAAAGACTATTGTTGCTTTTTTTATTACTAAAATAGTACGTAGTGTTACAGATTTGTTTGGTTTGTTACAGATTTTTAAATTTCTGCGGATTTTAGTTGTAGATTTTTGGCTAGTGTTGAAGATTTTTATATGATTTTGCAGTTTTTCAATAATTTGCAGATTTAAATTACAGATTTTATTTTCAGTGTTACTGATTTTTTGCATTTGTTGCAGATTTAGGAAACTCTGTTACAAAGACGAAAGGGTTAAAAAAATTACAAAACCAGTCTTATAGTGTTACAGATTTATTTCATTTGTTACAAATTTATTTTAAGTTTCTACAGATTTTTCAAATTTACTGACGTGGCATTTTAGAATTTTTTTTTTTTTAATTTGCAGATTTGTTTGTATTTTCTTAAGTAATGTTTAACACTAATTTTAAATTTAAAATAAACTTATGACTACACAAAAATGATTTCTGAAACTTTTAAAATATAATATCGTTAGAAAATAAGTATGTTAATAGTTTTTAAAATTTATTTTTGAAAATTTTCAGTTTAAAAATCCCAAAAATTTATAACTAATTATTTATGTAAGTGTTTTGAATTAATAATAAATTTATGCAAATACCGAAATAAGCAATAATTTATGTAAGTGTTTTGAATTAATAATAATTTGTAAACTTATTATTTATGTAAATATTTTTAAATATTTAGGAAATATTTTTAAATGATTTTATGGCAATTTTTCGATAATATTTCTTTAATCAAATTAACTTATATGATTATTTCAAAAATAGAAATATTATTTTCTTTCAAAAACGGACTAATTCTTTGTTTCCTTTTTTTTTTAAAATCAAATTTTATATTAAATAAAGTTTTGTATTTTTATTTTTAAAGATTTTAAAATGTATTTTTGAAAAAAATTTCAATTTGAAAATCCCAAATTTTTTTAACTAATTATTTGTGTAAGTGTTTTGAATCAATAATAAGTTTATGCAAATACCGAAATAACCAATAATTTATGTAAGTGTTTTGAATGAATAAAAACTTATAAACTAATTATTTTTGTAAGTATTTTTAAATATTTAGGAAATATTTTTAATCGATTTTATTGCAAATTTTGAAAATATTTATTTAAGGCAATTACTTTATATGATTATTTCAAATATGAAAATATTATTTTCTTTCAAAAAAGGAAATATTCTTTGTTTCCTTTTTTAAATCGAATTTTATATTAAATAAAGTTTTATTTTTATTTTTATTTTTAAAGATGTCTAATTTTATTTTTTGAAAAATATCAATTTGAAAATCCCAAAAATTTATAACTAATTATTTATGTAAGTTTTTTGATTAATAATAAATTTATGCAAATACCGAAATAAGCAATAATTTATGTAAGTGTTTTGAATTAATAAAATTTATAAACTAATTATTTATGTAAGTATTTTTAAGTACTTAGAATATTTTTAATTGATTTTATCTCTATTTTCGAAAATATTTATTTAAGGCAATTAAATTATATGATTATTTCAAAAAATGAAAATATTATTTCTTTCAAAAACGGAAATATTATTTGTTTCCTTTTCCTAAAATCGAATTTTATATTAAATAAAGTTTTATATTTTTATTTTTAAATATTTTTAGGTGAAAGTATCATAAATGTTAAGTATATTGAAATGGACAATTATGTCATTTTACACCTTTTTAACACTAAGTTAGTAAACTTAGGGTTAGGAATACTAAGTTAGTAATTAGTGTAAAGATTCATACTAGTTAGAGTAAATTTCACTAATATAATCTAAAAATACTAATGAACGGTCGTGTCTTTTCAGATTTATTTTTGTGTGACTTTTCATATATAAATTATGTTTCGTCAAAAGATGCGTCTTTTCATTTTACGTTCATGACTTTTAATTGTGACTTTTAATCACAACCTTTCAAATCCTATATAGTTCCAACGTCCTTCATCTAACCTATTTTTTTTTCTTTTCCTCTTTTCGCCACTCTTTGGTTATTTTTTACGATCATATCCTAACTTAAAATCAGATACAACACCCACATAGACACAAAAAAATTTAATCACAAATAACAATCTAAAAATACCAAAGAACAGTCGTGTTTTTCCGGATTAATTTCTTCGTACCTTTTCACCTATAAATTATATTTTCATCAGAATGAGCGTTTTTCATTCTACAAACACTTTTTAATTGTGTTTTTTATTCACAACCTTTCAAATCTTATATATATTGTTTTAAACATCCTTCATCTATTTTTTAACACAAATATTTTGGTTTTTCATTTGTTCTTCCTTTGAAATCTCAATTATTGTTTATTGTGTAATAACAATCTAAAAAATACCAATGAACGGTCTTCTGTTTTCAGGTTTATTTCTTTGTACCTTTTCGTATATAACTTATATTTTGTCAAAAAATGCATTTTTTCAATCTACGATCATGTTTTTTAATTGTGTCTTTTAATCATAATCTTTCAAATCCTATATAGTTTCAGACATCCTTCATCTAACATATTTTCTTATTTTCCTCTGTTCGCTCAGTTTTTATGTTATTTTCGACAATCATATCATAATTTAAAATCAGATATCATACTCACATACACAAAAAAACTTAATCACAAATAACAGTCTAAAAATACCAAAAAATGATTGTGTCTTTCCAGATTAATTTCTTCATATCTTTTCGTATATACCTTCTATTTAATCAGAAGGTGTGTTTTTCATTCTACAATCACTTTTTAACTGTATCTTTTATTCATAACCTTTCAAGTCATTTATATTGCTTTAAACATTTTTCATCTATTTTTTTAACACAAGTCTTTCGGTTTTCCATTTGTTCCTCTTATGAAATTCCAGTTATTTTTTATTGTGATAATAATCTAAAAATATCAATGAACGGTCGTGTCTTTTCAGATTTATTTCTTCGTACCTTTTCGTATATAACTTTTATTTAGTCAAATGATGCGTATTTTCATTCTACGATCACAACTTTTAATCATAACTTTTCTAATCCTATATAGTTTCAAACATCTTTCATCTACTTTTTATTTTACACAAGTTTTGGGTCTTCCATTTGTTCCTTCGCCATGTGCAAGATCTGCGATTTCATTATTGTTTAATGATGAATGTATTTCTACCAAACCTGTCTAGCTCAGTTGGTAGAGCGCAAGACTCTTTTCCTTGTGGTCATTTAGACCAATAAATGAATGTATTTCTATTAATAATAAAAATGTGAATATATACATTCGAGAGTTGTGTTTTTTGAATTTTCATTTTGATATGTTTTTGTATATAGTTTCTAAATTTTTCAAAAATTGTGTGTTTTAATTATATGTTTACTTTTCTAATCAAAGCTTTATCGATAATAAAATATACATATAATTGAAATCAATATTCACAAAATTGGTTAATTGAAATACATATATATTCATTATAACATATTTTCTTCTATATAAAAAAATGATGAGATGAGCAGGAATATAAACATGGTCAAAACAAGTTATGGATAGTCAATCAAAATTTATTAAAGATGTGATAAGAAAACAAAACAAAAACTTGTCAAAGTTAGGTGTTGACGATCTTTACCAAGGCAAGCATGAAAAAATAAATTAAAATGTAATTTTATGAATAATAGAATCATTATCTAATTTTATCGTACGTAACAACAATCCCATAATTAATCACTACAAATTTGTGACACTATCATTAACCTTATATATTTTCATGATGTCACATATGGAAATATGTTAGAGCAACAAGTAATTCAAGTTCCTCTTAATTTATGAAATGTCATACCAAAACATGTTACTCAACATGCAATTAATTCTTTATTTTCAGACGCTAACGTTTATAGATTATACAAATGATAAATAAAAGTATAAGATGTATGTGATTTGTCAAGAATAATTTTATTATTTACAAAACTCTTTTGGATTGACCTTACAGTTATGTCTTTGATGTTTAATTTTTATTAAAGTTAAAACAATTTACAAGTGGCATTGCTAATGTTTCAAGCTACATTCTTAATTAAAAAAAAATATTTTTGAATACATACTTGTTACAAATAATTAATTATGAATATTCAATAGTTGCAAATATATTAAAAAATAGTTTTGAAATATTAAATTTAAAATTTATTTATTTACATTTAAAAATTATATTTATTCAAAATGAGTTTCCGCGCGAACGCGCGAATTCCGTACCTAGTTAAAATAGTAACTATTTTTAAGAGTTGATTATAATAGTAACTATTTATAACAATATAAAATATCTATATTATTAAAATAGGTGATTCTTTTTGAAAATAACCTTTAGTCATGGGTTAGAGCGTGTTCATTGGGGGTTCTTAACCCAGTTTCTTAAAAAAAAATTAATTAAATAATGTGAGTCCCACCATGAATAGTTAAGAAACTGTCTCTTAAAATCCTTATATAAGGATCGATCCTTACACTGTTCACGCCACGGGGCATGTCGCCATTGGTCAAATTTTTTCTAATTTTTTTTTTTCATATCTAAGAAAAAAAAAATTAACAAATTTTTTTTTGTAAGGACCCCTAGTGGGTAACACCAATGTATATGGTCTTATATTACAGATTGTGCCATTGTACTTAATAAAGATTTTTAGGTTTCATTAAGGGTATTTTTGAATTATTAGATTTTGTATTATATGTGGGCCACATTAAATATTCTCTAATTAATGTTTTATTCAAAAATATACTCATAATATCTTTTAATATCTTTTTATTTTAAATATTAATTTAAAATTATAAAATATTTCGAAATTAGATAATATTTATAGTAAAATATATTTATATTTCAAAATTATAAAATATATATTTATATTTTGAAAATAGAAAATATTATATATATTATAAAAAGTTTTTATTTTATTTTAAATTTACTAAAAATAAATATTATTTTCGAATTTATTATTATAAAATAATTTTAATTATATTTTAATATAAATATTCTCTATTTATGATTTTATTCAAAATATATTTTCACAATTTGCACAATATCTTTTGGTATCTTATTTTTAATTAATATATATATACCTATATATTAGAGAAAAAAATTTAAAATAATTTAACTTCTTAAATTAAGAAAAATAATTACTCAATTAATATTTATTAATAAAATTTATTAGAAATAATTTTAATTAAAATTTTATCTATTAAATTAACAGAAAAGTTTTATATTTAGACCATTACAAAACATAAACAAATTGAAAATAGATTGACCGATTTTAATTATCTATACTATTAAAAATAAATTTTGACTACTAGAAGACGGGTTAAAAATATATTAGATAATTTCAACTGATATATTTTTAGTTTAATATTGAAAATAGATTAACCGATTTTAATTATCTATATTTTTTTTCATATTCACATGTTAAAACCATACTATTTAAAACAAATTGTTACATATATAATTAAATCGAAAACCTAGCATATCAAACATAACATCATATATTACTGAAATTATATTCTATACAAAGATTATTGATTTTAGCAACTTTTAGAAATGAAATAATGGGTTGAAATAAGTTAGAATTAACTTAAATAAAAATTTATCAAATCAAATATAACTTAAGATGGATTAAAAATATAATTTAAGACGGATTAAAAAGTTAACCGATTTTAATTATCAATTTATTTTAGCAACTTTTTAGGTTTTAGCAATGAAATAATGGGTTGAACTAAGTTAAAATTAACTTTAAAAATATCAAATAAAATACACAAACGTTTTTACAACAATAATGTTAGCTAAGTATCTACTAGAAATAACAATGAGCCACAAATACTAAAAATATAATAAAACAATATCAAGAAGAAAAAATCTCACATTTAGCACTATATCATCATATTTTCACTTAATATATTTTGGATTAAATAGTTATTAAATTTATGTAACAAAAATATAAATTTGAGATAAAAATATTTGAAAACCATAAATCCGCGCTTTTTTTAGCGCGGTAAACACGGATCAAAATCTAGTTTGGTTTTACAAAAATACAGATTAGTGGGGTCAAGCAAAACAGTGAACTTAGTTACCTTCACCTATCAGATTCCAGAGAGACAAAGTAACTTTTTACACCTTTATCAAATCCTTTTTAATTTATTTCTTTCCTTTTTAGTTTATTTGTTTCCTATCCTGAAAATTTTGGAAAAAAGTCTCAAAGCGAAGTGGAACATTGTTGTCTTTGTTTTCGAAATGAGAAAATTGAATATATCTATATTTTTTTTTAATAAAAGATCTTTTCATTAAAATGCAGAAAAATGCAAAATGTTAACAGGTTTAGTCTAGACCAGTGAGCAAATATTCTTTATACATATGGGTCTAGCCTATTAATTTACAAAATCCCAAAATACTAAATCCAACAATTAAGGATCAAATTGAACCAACACCAGAAAATTACTATGTACCATGGATGATTACGAAGGCAGAGAAATCGATCAGACGACCGAGAGCATAAGAGAGATAGAGAAAGTTGGCCGAGTCATGGAGAAGAAGATAAGTTGGTCGATGGTCGACGCTTGCACAAAGGTGAATTAGCCATACCAAAGTTGAAGCATTGTAGAAGAGAGAGAGTCGGGTTAGCTTTCTAAAAGCTTGCAATCGTGTTTCAGATAGTTAGATTAATCGTTTTAAAGAGTGTATTCGTTAAAGAGAAGATCGAGCGATGGAGCCTAGCATATCAAACATAACATCATATATTACTAAAATTATATTCTATACAAAGATTATTGATTTTAGCAACTTTTAGAAATGAAATAATGGGTTGAAATAAGTTATAATTAACTTAAATAAAAATTTATCAAATCAAATATAACTTAAGATGGGTTAAAAATATAATTTAAGACGGATTAAAAAGTTAACCGATTTCAATTATCAATTGATTTTAGCAACTTTTATGTTTTAGCAATGAAATAATGGGTTGAACTAAGTTAAAATTAACTTTAAAAATATCAAATAAAATACACAAACGTTTTTACAACAATAATGTTAGCTAAGTATCTACTAGAAATAACAATGAGCCACGGATACTAAAAATATAATAAAACAATATCAAGAAGAAAAAATCTCACATTTAGCACTATATCATCATATTTTCACTTAATATATATTAGATTAAATAGTTATTAAATTTATGTTACAAAAATATAAATTTGAGATAAAAATATTTGAAAACCACAAATCCGCGCTTTTTTAGCGCGGTAAACACGGATCAAAATCTAGTTTGGTTTTACAAAAATACAGATTAGTGGGGTCAAGCAAAACAGTGAACATAGTTACCTTCACCTATCAGATTCCAGAGAGACATAGTAACTTTTTACACCTTTATCAAATCCTTTTTAATTTATTTCTTTCCTTTTTAGTTTATTTGTTTCCTATCCTGAAAATTTGGGAAAAAAGTCTCAAAGCGAAGTGGAACATTGTTGTCTTTGTTTTCGAAATGAGAAAATTGAATATATCTATATTTTTTTAATAAAAAATCTTTTCATTAAAATGCAGAAAAATGCAAAATGTTAACAGGTTTGTGGATGACAACCTTAAGAAGAGTGATAGAGGAGCGCCCAAAAATAGCAATTCATGTTATTACCGTCTTCAATAAATGTAGGCGACCAAAAAAAGATAGAGATCTAGCGCTCCAAGAAGAGATCCTATCGTTCACCTTCTGAATCAAGGGAACATAATCCGCAATAGAGAGTTTCTTTGTACACAAAGGGACTCCCATGTATCGAACATGGATATTTCCCTATTGCATACTAATGGAGAACCTTATTTGATCAAGCTCAACATTGGAGAGGCATGAGGCAAATATCGAAGTTTTCTGAAGAATAACAACAAGACAGACGGCAATTCAAACTCATGCATCACCATCAGAACATTTTTAACAGACTTGAGAGAACCAACCACAAAGATTAAGAAATCATCCGCGAAGTTTGTATGAGTAAAGTTCAATCGTTTGCATTTTTGGTGATATACAAATTTTCCTTCATCAACAACTTGATTCAGCATTGAAGAGAGGCAGTTGATGGCAATAACAAACATGTAAGGGGATAAAGGACCCCTTTCCTAAGACCTCTCTTTCCCGTGAATTAGCCACTAACAGTTCCATTGTATCCTAAAGTGAAGTTTGTGGTACAAACACAAGCTCGCAACCATCTTATGTACAAAGTACGAAACCTTAGTCCTTACAAGAAACTAAACAGGAAATCTCAAGATAAAGTATCAAATGCTTTTCCAATGTCTACTTTATTAGTAATGCTTTTAGTCCTTACAAGAAACTAAACAGGAAATCTCAAGATAAAGTATTAAATGCTTTTCCAATGTCTACTTTATTAGTAACGCTTTTAGGTCATTTGTTTTTGTGGTACCCATTAACCAGCTTACTCGCTAAGATAGTGTTCTCTAGTAGCAGTTTATCCTTGCAATATGTTGTTTGTTTAGGAAAAATGAGTGTAGGCAAGAGCGGCTTAAATTTATGAACAAGAGTCTCAATATTACTTTATGAAGAAAATTAAGGCAGTAAATATGTCTGTAGTGAGTGATCAGAGACGCTCCAGGTTTTTTAGACACTAATGCGATAATGGTTGAGTTAGAGGATGATGGAAATAAAGCTGTGTGAAAGAAGTGAGCAATTCTTGTGACTACTTCCACGCCCATAATACTCCATGCATGCTTGTAGAACCCCGAAATTAGACCGTCAGGTTCAAGGGATTTTTTAGGATTGAGTATCAACAAGAATTTGGTGATCTCTGCAACCGTAGGAAGAGTGATTAAGGACTTTTGTTGGTGTGGATAGATTTTGAAGGAGAGAATCGTCTGAAACTAGTCTGGTGAAGAAGAAATTAGTTGAGAATGAAGGACATCCGGACCTAGGATATACTTGAAGTGATTAACATCAACTTAACTCATCTCTTAGGGGGTCTAAAACCATTATAATAGAAAGCAAAGTAAAAGAACGAATTGCATTATAGCTTTGGCGAGTCAATGCCATTATGTAGAAAAAGCTGTACATAAGTCCCCTTCTTTTAGCCATTGTATACATTACTTCTGCTTAAAATAACATTCCTCAATAAGCCTCAGAAAGTTCAATTTTTCATGAAGCTCTCTTTCTGCCTAGAAAGTTTCTGTTGAAGGAGAATTTAACGCATGTACCTGCACATGTTGCAATAAATCATTTGCCTCAATCACTCTCTCCTGAATATTAGAAAATTGTCTCTATTTAGTTTTTTAAAAATCTCTCTTTATTGGTCTTTACTTCCAACATAGACTAGTTAGATTCATTACCGTGCCTCCAGACTGAATCCAAACGGCATCAACTATTTGTAAAAAACTCAGGTGATTTATGAGGGAGTTGAAGAAACCGAAAGGTCTTGAACCGGTTATAAGTAAAGGGTGGGCAAGGTCGACAAAGTTAGGACAGTAGTCTGAAAAGAGAGGAGAAAGGAAGGTGGCCAGCCAAGCTGTTAGTAAAAAGGTTGATCCAAGAGTTATTCACCAAAACTCAATCTAGCTTTTTAGCAATAGGGGATAAAGGCATGCAGTTAGACCAAGTGTATAAGGGAACGTTGAACCGCATATCAAAACACCCAATCTGGGTAAGATAATCTCTGTAACATCTGTTGGTTGTTAACATTCACACCCCACAATGAGTGTTCATCATGGTGCACAATTTCACTAAAATCTCCTCCCAATATCCATAAATTGTCCTGCAAAATAAATGTGGAATGGATTTCCAGCAGCTCCACCCATAATTCAGCACGCTCCACAGTGATGTTAGAAGCATCAACTGATGTGTGACAATACAATTGTAGTTTGGTATTTTCATTTCACAAGTGATGGACTGGGTTGAGATATGAACAATCTTGAGCTTAGCTGGATATTTCCAGATAATTATGATCCTTCCATCCAAGTTTTTAAAGTGGTTGATTACAAAATTCCAAACCACAACACAGCTTCTGCATCAGGGGTTCAAATTTTGATCTGTAATAAAGGTTTCTAGTAACGAACCAAAAAGAGGTTGATGGCTAGTAAACCAACGACAAAAATGCTCCTTCTTGTTTGGATCATTAATTACACGGACATTCCATTTTTTTTTTTTAATATACTCATATGTAAGGTTAGGCAGACTACTCAAAAGAGGGAAGACCGGGGGAACAAAAGAGTTTCAAAGAGGAGGAAAAGTAGATAAGTCAAAAGGGATCATGTTAGTGTTTGTGATTTGAGAGGTGTTTGAGATTATAGGCAATGAGGAATTTGAAATGATAGAGGGACTAGAGAATTAAAGCATTTTAAATATTTCTCTTTTTTTTTTGTTTTGTTTCATAAGGTGTACAAAAGTTTGGCGCCCCTAGAGAATGAAGAGAAATGCGAGGAGCAGTAAATAGGGCCAGTGAAGAAGAAGGGGAAATATATTTGATTTTTTTTGAAAATAAGCTGGAAGGGTTCGAGTTGAGGGTAAATGGTGGACCAAAGTGAAGACGAGGTTGGAGCAACTGCAAATGGCAGAGCATGAAGTGCAAGATCTAAGGGCTGAGAGACAATATCATTAATTGGTCATGTAACTTCAATAGCTTTAGAAGAAGAAGAATCCAAGGCCGTACTAATTGAAGGCATGACTGAAGAAGCCATAACAGTAGAAGTAGTATCCTTTAGAAGATCTGACATGTTGGTAACGAGTTGAAGCATTTCCATTTTCCTTACAGAGGGACCCGATTTGTTCTTGCCGTTATTGACATTTTCTTTGCTACCAGTTTTTTCAAGTGAAATCAATGGAGATAGCATGAGGCAATTTTTAGCAATGTGACCAAGATCTTTGTAATGCGAGCAAACGGGAGGTTGTCAAGGGTAATCTACCTCCACTTCTACAACCTAACCACTCTTTTGTTGGTACTCCACGACGCGAGGTATGACCTTAGTTAACTTTACCTCCACATTTACATGAGCAAGAGTAAGGCTAACTAAGTTTATTGTAAATTCGTTAGTCTCTTTTGGCAAGCTTATTTCCCCCACAATCAAGCTTAAACCCTTTTTATGCCTTAGATCCAGAGGAACACCATACAAATGAACCCATAGTTAAATTGAAAAAGGAGCAATAAAAGCACTATACATATTAGCAGACAATAGCACAATGTGGAACATTGAATCCCCTACATACCACACAAGCATTAATCGGGTTAGTGGATTGCTATGAATCTCAATACGCCTTCCGTTTTGATCACATATGACTTAACACATTTTAGATTTGATTGAAAGGTGGAGATCGACCATGGAAGATGCAAACTATAAAGTCTTTTTGGATAGCCGCACCTTCATTGAAAACTTATCTAGAATCTGGATACATGGACTTCCTGTTTCAAAGATGGTGGAGTGTGCAAGTCTTTTCAAAGTCTTATCATTTGCCATTCAGATGCGCTCAACACACGATGGAGCTTGAGGAAGCCCAACAAACACAAGAGTCTTACTAGCATTTAAGACGAATGGTTCAAAAACTGGAAGCTCCATTGAGAGAGTAGTATATGGTATTGTTGTTGCTGCTGCTTTTGAGATTGTAGGTAGAACCGGAATACTACTAAGTATAATAGGCAAATCAATGAACAACTTTGAGTTAGTAGCGGAATTAGTTTGCAAGGAGAAGAGTTTTGAGGGGCTAGAATCTTGAAGTTTTTTGGATAAATTTAGGAATTTGAACAATAGAAACCAAAGAAATTGCTACGGTAGGCGTAGCTTCAGACATTTCCATATCTGATTTTCTTGGTGATATTGTAATGACTGAAGGGGAAGCTTTTGTCACCAGTTCTAGAAGCTGAACAGACAAAGAGAAAAAGAAAAAAAGGTTAGATGGGAAACTGAAAAAAAAATTATATTGTACAACTTATAAAACAACTACTATTAAATACTTCCTCCGTTTCATAATAAGTGTCGTTTTAGAGTTGTTTTCTCGTTTCAAAATAAGTGTCGTTTTAGATTTTCAATGCATCTTTTAATATAAATTACCTACTTTAACCTCAATATTAACCAATGAAAAAGAAAGATAGTCAAGTTATTTATTAAGGGTATAATAGAAAATTTAACGTGTTTCTTAATTTGTGTGAAAAATGCTAGAATGACACTTATTATGAAACGGAGGGAGTAATTATTTAATAGTAGTTGACACTTCGGTTTTGAAAGTAAAGTAAATGAACTGTAAGTAGTTTGTCATTCACATTTATTACAAACACAAATGTTTTTTTTCCCTTTTTTCTAATAATAATTTGAGACGCTACATATTAAAATGGATGGAAATTTGTAGGAAAAATACATGATCCACTTTGTATATGATCCATTTTACATCACATTTTAATATTTTCAGAATTATAGATTTTGTAGTTATAAAATAATTATTTTCTTTTAATAAAAATATATTGACTAATATATAGATTAAATTAAATCTATTTAGACAATAATTTATGTTTGACTACCAAAAATGTTAGACAATGTAATTTGAAGTTAATAATCATTTAAACATGTATCATATTTTAAATTAAAACTGAAAATTATACAATTTTATGCAGTTTATAAAAACTGATACATTTTATATAGAGAATTATAAATATTAATCACGACCGTATATATTTTTCATTTGTATAATTGTTTTCATTCAACTTTATATTTTAAACCATTTGATTTACATTTTCCACACTTGTATTGCAATTGATCTGTCTATTCGGCTTGAACCATTAAATCTATAATATTTGATCATTTTCTCTATTCAAAACTTTATTCATCTTTTTTTTTTTTGTCGGCAACCTTAAAGTATTATAGGCCCAATGGGATAAAACTGGAAATTACAAATGTAGTGTATTGGTTATGGGTTCAGCCCATTACAAATTTTTTGAAAATCGAAAACATGAGCACCGATTCAGTGACGAGTCTTCGTGACGTGTCAAGGAAGATGCCATGCGTCCTAACAAGAGGAAGATCGGGCATGCAACCGCCGGCGACAACTTTCCGATTCCGTTAAGGGGCTTAGTCGCTACACTGTAAGTTTTCGTCCGATCCGCTCCTGCCAACCATCAACAACCACTGCATAGAAGATTTCCGCCTTCATCTTGAACTTCACGGTCATCGATTTCCATGCGCTGCATCAAGATCATTCTGATAAGGATGAATCAGGGAGAAGAACCAGCCGAGCCCGTTCAGCTCGATCGGGCCATCGATCCAACGGCTCACAACGCTCGACCACACGGAAAAGAGGATAAAGATTACACCGGTGTTGGGACAGAATCTTGATGAGGAGAAGATCGAAGATTCCGGAGAAGTTCCGGAAGAGCAGATCCGACATGTAGTCGGAAGAAAAGTCCAACAACTATTGGAAGCAAAAATCGGCCATAAAAACAGAAGCCCTTTATTGATAGATCCGATATTGATCGGAGAGGACAGACAAAGACCTTACAAAAAGTATTTTACAACTGGTCCGCCGGCAAGGTTATGGAAACCCACACTGGCGGCCGGAAAAGATCGAGTTTCGATAGTGAGGGAAGAGAGAAAATAGAGAGAGAAACTCTCTTTTACCTGCAAAGTAATTAAATCGTTAACTCCAACTTTATTCATCTAAAATTTGTAGTCGGTAGATATGGGACAAGGATTAAATATTTTGTTGATTTGATATGACTTCGAACCCTTATGGAAAATTTATTAATAATTGGAACAAAATAGTCATAAAATAATAGTAAAACACCGTGGACGCAAGAGGTTAATCGCTGCCATTGAATACCAAGGTAAGGTGGGGTCTGAGATTAGCTACAGTGCACCCTCCCTTACGCAATCCTTTAGAGATGAAAAAATGAGATGAGCTGGCCCCGAAGTGGAGCATTAAAAATAATATTTTTATTAATCATTAAAAATACGTTGTTGAAATATAAAAATAAATAAAAGATAATTGTTAAAAAAAATAAACCGACGGATTAACATAATATCGCCGAAAACAAAAACTCATAAAGAATTGCTTAGCTTACAACTATAAAACACATAGATCGATAAATACCAAAATCTAACAATAACAAAAGAACTTGTAAATCTTGAAACCCACGAAGAACAAAAAGCAAGATAAATCGCCGTATCCCACGGCTCACCGTACGATAACATCATCAACCTAGAGATCCACGGAGAGACACTCTCTCTCAAGCTCAAACCCAAAAACGTTGACTTCACAACCCGACAAAAGAAACCCTAATAGTTCCCTTAAACCTCTTTTGGACACACTCATATGCGCCCATTTAACATCTAGATAGAAGCTATAAACGAAACTCAAATGCCCAACGAAGCTTAAACAACCCAATAAAGCCGAAAACAAAACGAAATCGGAAAGTAAATCAGATTGAACAACACTCACAACGAAAAACCCGACGAATCAAAAATTTGCAAGTTAAAATGTTAGAGCCAAAGATTGGACCATCAAACTACCAATATAGCAGAGGAGATAAAAACTGACACTAAACATAACTTAAATCTATGCTAACCGAACCTGACCAAGAGTACTACCAGACCAATCTTTACCGACAACACTTCAACAAGACTCTACATAACCTCGACGAAGCATCACCGGAATGTCGAGAAACTCCGGAAACAAATTGGCTGATAACCACAACCAAATCTGTGAGCCAGACACATCCATGCAAAACGGAGACAAAAGAGGACGACGGAGATGAAACACACCACGGAGAAGGCACGAGCAGGTGGAGACGACAACCCCAACAGAGATTGGAGGAAGCAACTACAAACCAAGCATCAAATACACCGGCGAGAGATAAAGACCAAGACCGTCGACAACTACAAACCAAGAGCACGGACCGTCGAGCGCGGAGGAGCACAAAAATCAACGGAGATAATAAACCATAAAGAGAGGCAGATTGACGAGAGAAAAAAGCTCGGTTAGACAACATAGAAATCTTAAAGGCGGCATGCCTCACTCGGTGACGACATCACGAATCTCTGTCGCCAGAGAGGATTTAATTAGGGCGAACTCCCCATGTTAGGCTACTAATAATACAAGTTTGATAATTTTTTTCACTGAAAATTATTTATTAAATAACCACCATCGAAACCACTAAAAATTATAAAATCGAAACACTAAAGGCGCAATTCTGAATATTTTCAGGAAAAACAGAACCTTAAATTTTAAAAGAAACTAAAGTCCACGGAAAATAAAAGTAAACTACCACTAAAGAAGAAAACCAAATGAAATTCTCTCAATCGAGAGATAAACAAAAAGGAGACGAAGATGCATAACCACAAATATCACTAAACCAAAACCGAACGAAGTTACACCGATAAAAGAAGAAACTCCACACTAGAATAAACCGGGAAAAGGAAACCTATTACACTGACTAACAAAGAACAAAAACCACAAACGAAAATCTAATTCCTACCCACATAATCTTCAGCCTAAAGAGTGTAGATCTAGAACTTTTCATCGCCACAAGATCTACAAGAGTTTAGCCTTACAAGAATTGACAATAAAAGACCTAGGAAAAAACTGCTTATTAAAAAGCGGCGGGGGGGGGGGGGGGAACACAATTTAAGATTCAACGAAAATAACGAAGCTAACCAGAAATAACTTAACATGGACCAACGATAAACCACACTAACAACAACAATAAGAGAGAAAACCGGTCTCCTAACCAGCAAAAGTTATAAACAAAACCAACCTGCACAAACCAAGACTATACCAAACTAAACCACAAGAATCATAACCTTAAACTACAACAATGTTCATCAAACCAGTAACATCTACCAACGAAGAACGAGACAAGCCAGACGGGAAAAGTCACCAACGCAGCAACAAGACCATCAAAGTCCAACGAGGATCCACCGGAAGAGAGACACTGACAAAGCAACATGGGAGAGCAGCATTATCACTTAAGAAAAAACCCATCCAAATTAACGATGCCAGACGACCGATGCATAAGATGAAGCGACAACCACTTGAGAAACCTCCGTAGATCGCCGGCACATAGACACCTGAAGACACACACGACGACCAAAGCACTAGACCGGTGGAAAAGTTGAAGAACACAGCAAAAACAAGCCGAGACAAAAATCAAAAGAAGAACGAACACTCCCCGGCTCCAACCATGTTTGTCGATTATGTGCCAAGGCGAACTATCATTTTTGTGTTTGCTAAATTATAAATATCATTATAAAATGAACTATATGGTGTTACAAATTGAGTTATAAAAATTCTAAACCTAAGAGTTGGTCCCATGAAAAAGAAGGTAAAAAACATGGAAGTAAAAACAATCGGTATTTTGATTATTTTGCTTTGAAGCGTCCAAATCAAAATAGCGATAAAACGCTTGAATCCCGAATGAAAACACTTTAGAGAAAGCGTAAATGAACTGTAAATATGACTATAGAATCTCAAACTAAAATATAGGAAGTTGATTCATCTGGTAACACAAGAAAAGCACCATTCTTCAACGACGGTAAGAGAGGCCCGATCAATGATTATCCTCCACATCTAAAGACCGACACTCAAAACACACGCCTAGATCCGACACCCATTAATGACTACACTAACTAATGGATCTTAAGACTGTTTGCACTCGCAATTTCATTCCCTGAAGTCGGCAAGCACATGAAACACACATCACCACTCCACAAGCTTATTACCTCCTCCTAGATCTAAAATAAACGAGGCATCCAGCCAAACAAAGCGCAAAAACGAAAAAACAAAGATCTCAATCACCAAATGGATTAAGCCACAAGGCAACGACAAAAACCAAAACTAGGTTTATAGAATCAATGTTTAGCTGGTTATATAAAAACAAGCCAATCGAAGAAGGCAAGGATAAGAACGATGGCAGAGACGATGCATTTCTCGACACCAAGATTCAACCAGAGAACGAAGAAGTCAGAGGAGACCGGAGACTCAATGCGGCACCAAATAAGGAAACCGCCGGCGGGAAAAATCAAAGAAGAGCAGCCGTCACCACACCACTTCGTAACCACCGACCCCAACAGAAGAAGATACAACCTCCGTAGCAGCTCGAACAGGGGAAAGAGGTGGAGGAACCTCCCAAGAAGATGATACGCTCACCGACGCAGCAGAAAACGCTGTATGCATGAAGATTTTAGACGCACAGAAGCACGCCGTCTGATGGAGTCAAGATTAGCACTTTACTAAGAAGGCCTATTCATGAGTTTAGGTCGGCCCAGAATGGAAGGTCGGTAATAAAAGCCCAAGGCGGTAAAAGTTAGGTTAAACCGAACTAGGGATCGCCGGCTTACATTAGGGTTTGGAAGGCGTTAAGATAAAGGCGCCGCATCAACAATCAGGAAATATTCCGTATAAAGACAATGGCGAGATTTTAGGAAATATTCCATACTTATCTTGTATTTCCATATTATGTTAAACCGACTTGTAACCTTATAAAAGGAGGAACTCGGGAAATCAATACACACGCTTTTCTTAATATTCTTAGCCTGAGAGACTTTGGAGGGACTTTAACCTAAAATCTCTCCGGCGACTTTTCAATAAATCTTTACCGGCTTCCACCTCGGAAACGCCGGCTTACAAACCCTACTTTCCTAATTCTCACCGTGTTCGTTAATTCTTCTTTTAGAATCCCTAATTACAAAACCTAAAACTCTTGCTATCTTTGGATAGACCGAGTTACGATCTTACAATTGGCGCCGACTGTGGGGATTTCTAAAAGAAATGTCTGAAACGAGATGTCAGGGAATCGTAAGGAGATTGATCAAGAAAACCCCAGGGTTGAATTAAGCGTTCATGATGAAAGTGATTACGACCAGAGTGATCACGAAGACGACGCGGCGAAAGGCGGCAAGCAGTCGCAAGATGCCAAGAATAACAAAGCTCAAGATGACGGCAAACATGCCCCGTCACTCAGCGAAACAGAAGCTCAAATTGAGCAAGACAAGGTCTTAGCCACTCTAATGGCCAAGATCGAGTCACAGAACGACCTGATTAAAACGTTCTCGGAGAAAATCGACCTGCTGCAGATAGAGCAAGCAAAGATCCTTTCAGGCCAACAGTCTAGAAAATCCAGGAGAGAGGTGCCGCCGAAGGTGAAAGACAAAGTCGCCAGACGACTGGTCTATAGTACATCCGAGGAAAGCCACCATGAACAGAGCCGTAGCAGCGAGTCCAGGAGCAACCCGCGTAAGGAAAGCAACAAGAAGGATACTCGCGAGCGGAGCTCACATCGGAAGGAAGGGTCTGAAAAACCCAAACAAAGCGAAAGTCGGAGACAAAACGACTGGAGTGATGAGAGGTATTCACCCGATAGGGATGAACATACCAGTCACCGGACACAAGACGTGCACCACAGACGAAATTCGCGACATGAGAATGGCTCGCGCCGAGACAACTATCGCCGCGAGCGAAGTATGTCGCACGAGAAAACTCACGGGGCGTCTATTCGCGGAGCAAGTCGCAACCATGTCGAGAAACAACTGATTGAGCTCAAAGACACCCTAAAAGAATTGAAAGGGGAGGTCCATGGCGTGAAGGGGTCCGCACCCGAGATCGACCGGATCATCGAAGAAACTCGTAGGACACCCTTCACCTCGCGCATCACAAACACGTATATCAGGCAAAGAGAGAAGCTCAGGCTACCGATGTACGACGGCACAAAAGACCCAGCAACCCACCTTACAACGTTCAAAATCATGGCGGCAAAGGCACGGTTCTCATCAAACGAGGAGCGTGACATCGGTTTCTGCCAACTGTTCACCGAAACCCTGGAAGGGGACGCGCTAAACTGGTTCTCCCGACTCCCCTCCAAATCAATCGATAGTTTCTCCGACCTCACATGGGCATTCGTAAGGCATCACTTTGCCTACGTTTGTAAGGACACTTCGCTGAGTGCATTGATGTCGATGACGCAAGAAAAGAAGGAAACATTGAAAGATTTCGTAGAAAGGTTCAGGGCAGTAATGACACGAGCTGAGGCACCAGATAACTTCACTATCGCGGCCCTGACAAACGCCGTCTGGCATGAGTCGCCTTTTAACCAAGATTTAGTCATCAACCCGCCACTAACCATCGAAGACGCACTCCATCGGGCAAAAAAGTTCGTGGAATTGGAAGAGAAGAAGGTCGCATTAGCAAAGAGATTCGGTTCCGGCAAACAAGCAGATAAGAAGGAAGAAAGAGAACCCAGACAGCACTACGACGGTAAAAGCGCCAAAACAATGGTTGTGGACGGCACCGACAAGTCCCGGTCATCAAAACCATGGAATAAAAGGGGTAAAGAGGCAAAGAAGTCGCAGCAAGCAGCTCCCGCTACGGGGGATAAGTACTGCGAATACCATCAAGCTACGTCGCACGACACGGCTGAATGTCGGAATCTCAGGAACGCACTCTATTCCCGACTTTCCAATGAAGAGATCAAGGCGGCCATTGAAAGGTTAAAAAAGGAAGAATCGGGACAAAAGAAGAAAGACAAAGCCGACGAGCAGGCTCCTAAGCAGGATAAACCACCACGGCGTATCAAAAGCATAGCTTTGAAACGTAACCGTGAAGAAGAAGAGGAGGAGGACGAAGAAGAAACCCCCAAGACCATCCGAAGAATCAACATGATCATGGGAGGTCTAATCTCCGTAAATGATTCGGTCCGGTCAATCAAGGTCTATGAACGCCTAGCATTAGCCGCGCAAAAGGCGCCTCAACCAATCCTGTCGGATGATCCGCCCGTCATCTTTACCGACCAGGATCTCTATGGAACTCACTACCCTCATAACGACCCGCTAGTGGTTGAGCTTCTGATCAGAAGTTGCCAAGTATCTCGAATACTGGTGGATACCGGGAGCTCGATAGATTTAATTTTCCTAGATACACTAAAAAGATGGATATTAAGGAGGAGGATATCAAGCAGAAGGCCAAGCCGCTCACCGGTTTCACAAGTGAGACGACGTACACAATTGGAACGATCAAGTTGCCTGTTTTCGCAGGAGGAGTTAACAGATTGGTGAGGTTTCATGTCATTGACAAGCCAACCATCTATAACGTAATCCTCGGAACTCCATGGCTCTATAGCATGAAGGCGGTATCCTCGACATACCATCAATGTCTGAAATTCCCGACACCTAAAGGAATCCAGACAGTCAAAGGATGCCAGAGCGCGAGCCAGTCGTGTTTCGCGAGAGAACACAAGATCAGAGTGCCTTCGTGCATGATCAACACGGAACACGGAAGAAAAGGACCGGAGAATGAACTAATCCAGCAAGTCATCATCGATGAATCAGATGCAAGCAAGTGTGTAGGCATTGGAGCAGAATTGCCAGACGACATCAAAAGGGAACTGATCGCCTTCCTACAGCAAAACGTTACAACGTTTGCGTGGACAATGAAGGACATGAAGGGTATCAATCCAACCATCACAACTCACGAGCTGAATGTCGATCCGACTTACAAGCCAGTCAAGCAAAAGAGGCGAAAACTCGGCCCTGAAAGAGCTAAAGCAGTCAACGATGAAGTAGAGAAGCTACTTGAAGCCGGTTCAATCCAAGAAGTCAAATACCCTGATTGGTTGGCTAATCCAGTGGTCGTGAAGAAGAAAAACGGGAAGTGGAGAGTATGTGTCGATTTCACCGATCTCAACAAAGCTTTCCCCAAGGATAGTTTCCCGCTGCCGCATATCGACCGACTTGTTGAGGCAATGGCCGGGAACGAATTGCTATCATTCATGGATGCGTTCTCAGGGTATAATCAAATCCTCATGAACCCAGACGACAGAGAAAAGACGGCCTTCATCACTGAACGCGGCACATATTGCTATAAAGTCATGCCTTTCGGTCTTAAAAACGCCGGCGCCACCTACCAGCGGCTGGTAAACCGGATGTTTGCAGGACAACTCGGCGCAACAATGGAGGTTTACATCGACGACATGCTAGTCAAATCTCTGATTGCCTCTCAACATGTCGGCCATTTAAAGGAGTGTTTCAACATCCTTAACCGGTACGGCATGAAGCTCAATCCAACTAAGTGCACGTTCGGAGTAACATCAGGAGAGTTCCTTGGATACGTGGTAACCCAGAGAGGAATAGAAGCCAATCCAAAACAGATCACAGCTATAATCGACTTGCCATCTCCCAAGAACACTCGAGAGGTACAACTCCTCACTGTCCGCATAGCCGCCTTGAACAGGTTCATATCCCGGTCAACGGATAAATGTCTGCCTTTTTACGAGCTCCTACGAGGGAACAAAAGATTCGTGTGGGACGATAAGTGCCAGGAAGCATTCATCCAACTCAAGGACTACTTGTCGAACCCGCCAATACTGTCTAAACCCGAGAATGGTGAGACATTATTGCTTTACATCGCCGTCTCAACGACAACAGTCAGTGGCGTACTAGTTCGGGAAGATCGAGGGGAACAGAAGCCGATCTTCTACGTCAGCAAAACGATAAACGGAGCCGAAACCAGGTATCCTGCAATGGAAAAACTGGCTTTCGCAGTCGTCATCTCGGCGCGAAAGCTGCGACCATATTTTCAGTCACATCCGATTGCCGTATTAAGCAGTCAACCTCTTCGAACGATACTTCATAGCCCAGGGCAGTCTGGCCGTCTAGCCAAGTGGGCAATAGAATTAAGTGAGTACGACATCGAATACAGGAACAAGACAACCGCCAAGTCGCAGGTGATAGCTGATTTCCTTGTCGAATTATCGCCTGAATTGGATGTCGGTACCGAGATAGAAGACAAAAATTGGAAATTGTTCGTTGACGGGGCTTCATCCAAAAAAGGAGCCGGGATAGGGATACGCCTCATGTCACCAACCAGCGAGATACTAGAACAATCATTCAAACAGGGCTTCACGGCATCTAACAACACAGCCGAGTACGAAGCTCTGCTAGCCGGTCTCAGACTAGCCAGAGAAATCGGAGTACGACATCTCTTGGCCCATTGTGATTCTATGCTTGTAGCCAACCAGATCAACGGCGACTACGAAGCTAAAAATGAACGAATGGAGGCTTACCGAAAGACGGCGTTGGAACTCACCAGTTCCTTCGAATTCTTCGACATTATCCAGATACCAAGGAAAGAGAATGCCCCGGCAGATGCACTCGCGTCGCTGGCATCTAATCCCAATCTCTGTCGACGGATCCCAGTAGAAACGATCCATGAGCCAAGTATCCCGCCTCCTGAGAGCAATTAAGAAGAACCTGAAGAAATAATTCCGAGTGGTAAAGATGACATGTGCTGCAACATTCAAGCGAAGGGCACAGACCTCATCGCTGTCCTAACCGGTGATAATAAAGACTGGCGACTTCCGATAAGAGCATACCTGACAGAAGGAAAGCTCCCAGAAGATAAATGGGAAGCATGACGACTTAAAGTCAAAAGCGCGCGATACACTATACGTGACGGTATCCTGTACAAGTATTCTGCTAACAAGATCCTCCTCAGATGCATAAACGGAGACGAAATAAGTCGGGTTCTCGAAGAAACGCACTCTGGAGCATGCGGAAACCACTCCGGAGGCAGATCTCTCGCCCTCAAAATCAAGCTGAACGGTCACTACTGGCCGACTATGATAACCGACTGCGAGACTTATTCTAACAAGTGTGAAAAGTGTCAGCGACATGCGCCATTCATCCATCGACCTACAGAGTTGCTCACGACATCAACCGCGGCTTATCCGTTTATGAGATGGGCAATGGATATCGTTGGACCGTTACCATTATCCAATCAAAGACGTTTCCTGCTTGATGGATTATGGGTGTTTTCCATGGTTTAATTCTCAATTACAACCTAACACAAATCCTTAAACAGATCTAGGTTCTTGCAAAACGAATCATAAAACAAACCTGTAACATTACCTATTGATTGCACAGCGGATTGATGGTAATGACAAGATCAGATTAGAGCTGATGAGAATCGGCTCCTCCTCAAGTATCCACACTCTTACAAGCAAGGGACGGCTGCTAGACCAAAGAGATGGATCAGATCAGAGAGAGAGGTTAGAGAGAGAGATGAAAATGCGGCTGCCAGGGAGAGGAAAATCGCAGGGATCATTAATCCCTTAGGTTTTTCAACTCCTTAATCTCTCATTAATGGGCCCAAGTCATTTGACTAATGGCTCATTAATCATTTGGGCCCAAGACACAAATCAGGCAAAAGCCTGCATTTTGTCTGGCCCAATTCTCTGATCCAATACAGTAAATGCCACTGCATCTTACCGTATTTATTCCATTTAACTTTCCCGTTAGCTATGGTGTGTGACCCTTTGGGATCATACAATACTGGTAATAAGTCCTAAACTTATAGATCAAGAGCGGACTCTAGCAAGCCATCATGATCACCCAGTATTTATGACTTATGTCTGATCTCGACACTTATCATACTTTCTAGAGATAGTACGGGTAGATTTCAGGACATTCCCAACAATCTCCCACTTGTACTGGAATCCTACAAAGGACATTCCCAACAATCTTCCGATTGTACTGGAATCCTACATTCCCTAATCCTTTTGTCTCAATATCTCGATCTGGCATAAGGCAAGATGCGTGTCATCCTTATATAGCCAGACCATGTTTATCGGACCAGATTTGATACTGACAATGCAAACGACTTGGGCAAGTCCGTTTGGGAATGACCATTCTCTTACCAGCTATCAAATCTCCGATTGGCCTAGAGATATTACCTCCGTTAAACGGCAGGGACAAATCCCATCTTGTTCCATCACTATGAACTACACAATTCATAATACACCCAACCAAGGTCCGTATAGCTCCCAGTTACGAAACAGCGTTAGACAATGATCAAAGCGCATTACTCCATGTGCAGCCACATGCATGCGAACTCAGGTCTAAGGACTATACTCTATAGTCGTATATGAGAACTTCTTATGACACAAATATTAATATCTTGCAGAGTTCTCATCTTGCGGGCCATGTCCGGTCATATGCTCCCCTACATATACCTATGTGTCGACTTTGATGCCGCGCATCTATGACCCCTCGAAACCTGGTCATAAGCCTCAACACAATCTAGTCTCAACAGGTTGTTGTTGTTCCAATTTCAACAACCTTCGACTATGGACACTATGATTTATGTCACTTCGTTAAATATGGGGTTTCAGGATCAAGTCTACTCATATACTTCGATGGCCCATATATAATGACATGAATCATTTTGGAACGATTATTTATATCACAGTTAAAATAATCCAGAAATCATTAGATTTCATAAACATAAAATATTATGTTTACATGAACCATTCAAAATAACTAAGTAAAGCCCTTTACAAACTCCCACTGAAATTAAGACTACATCTTAATTTCACTCATCCTACAGCTACAGTCCGCGACTCGTGCTTAGGCATAAGGAGTGGCTTCGTTAATAGATTAGCAACGTTCTCATTCGATGAAACTTGCTTATCTACTTAACACCTCTGTCATTTATCTCACGGAATAGGTAACACCTACCCTCAATGTGTTTGGATCTCAGATGTGCAGCTAGCCACATCAAGTTCAGTGATGAACTTTTCTATCCAAACAACCTCTTTCGCCGCTTCTCAAGCTGCGAAATGTTCAGCTTAAGTCATGAAGCCAGCAACAGTGCCTTGCACCGCCAGTTAGACACAAGATATAGCCGGACTGTGACCAGGAATTATCTTTGTCTATTGGAAAATTGCCTTTCAGACTCTATCGACTTGTAGCACCTCACTTTCTCCGTAAATCAAGAACTTATCCTTAGTATTCCTCAAATACTTTAGGATATTCTTTACGGCAATCCAATGATTCTTAGCTGGATTTGACTGGTCTTTACTTGTCTTGCTTAACATTAAAGCAACATCAAAACAAGTACGTGTCATGGCATACATGATAGATCCAATTGCCGTCGCATATGGAATCCTATCCATGCTTTCAAGCTCAGCAGATATCGCAGGACACTGTATCTTGCTTAATGAATTGCCATGTGATATTGGCATAAAACCCTTCTTGGATTGCTGATTACGTGTAGGACTTTGTCAATTTAAGAATCCTGACTTTGTCCTACCAGCTCTTTTGGATCTTTATCTTTAGATCCAAAATCCAAGAACTACGTGGCTTTACCCATGTCAATCATAAAACCAACTCCCAAACCAGTCCTTTACCGACTGCAGCATTGGGACGTTATATCCGAGAATCAGTATGTCATCGACATACACTATGAGAAATGCAATAATGCTCCCACTTATCTTTTAGTAAACGCACAGTTCCACTTCGTTCCTGTTCAAGTCAAAACTTTGACTACTTCAACAGAACGAAGATTCCAACTCCGATGTGTTTGCTTCCATCCATGAATGGATCAATGAAGCTAACTTACACATAGTGTAATTTTTCGGAGTCCGGGCTCACTTTCGCTTTTGTGAATTTCGCAGGTTCGTCACTTTCAATGATCATCAGATCATGGCAACTTTCAATGATCATCAGGTTCAACTAATGACGAGAAATCACTCTCGGATTAGTGACTGATTCATTCAGATCTGCAAACTTCAGGCTCTACAGGTGTAGATTCTACAGAAATCTGTAAATTCATCCGCTGCTCTTCCTCAACAGGTTGAGCAGCCTCCTGTATTTCTCGAATTTCTTCGAGTTATACTTTTACTCCCACTGTTTTTCTTGGAAAGTTACTTCCCTTCTTAGAAAACAGAATGGACGTAAAAGTAACAAGCCTTGGTTTCCCTAGGACAACCAGCGAAGTAGCTCAACTACAAATACTCAGTAAAGACGAATTTGGATCATTTCCAATCCACATTTACGTGGTGTCTTTCTGTGGGATTATATGTGAGTTCATGGTTCAATTAACATATTGCAACCTAGCACATATAACTCAGATCTAGGTTCCTGCAGAACGAATCACAAAACCAAACCTGATCATTACCTTTCAGATTGCAGCGGATTGATGGATGGTAATGATGAGATCAGCTAGAACAGATCAGATGCCTGTTCCTCCTTCAGTATCCACACTCTTACAAGCCGGGATGGTTGCTAGACCAAAGCAATGGATTGATCAGAGAGAGAAGAGAGACGGCTCAGGTATTAGGTCGCAGACTGTTAGAGTCGAAATTATAAGACGACTCATATAAATATCGACTCTGTCATAAACCTAAACCGATGTCTCGGTTTCGCAACTGTGTCGACCGACACATACACTTGTGTCGATCAACACAAGTCATTTGTCTCGATATGGGCCCAAGTGATTAAACTAACGGCCCAACTCTCTGCACAAATACAGTAAATGCCTTGCATCTTACCGTATTCATTCCATGTTAACTTTCCCGTTAGCTATGGTGTGTGACCCTTTGGGATCATACAATACTGGTAATAAGTCCTAAACTTATAGATCAAGAGCGGACTCTAGCAAGTCATCATGATCACCCAGTATTTATGACTTATGTCTGATCTCGACATTTATCATACTTTCTAGAGATAGTACGGTAGATTTCAGGACATTCCCAACAATCTCCCACTTGTACTGGAATCCTACAAAGGACATTCCCAACAATCTTCCGATTGTACTGGAATCCTACATTCCCTAGTCCTTTTGTCTTAATATCTCGATCTGGCATAAGGCAAGATGCGTGTCATCCTTATATAGCCAGACCATGTTTATCGGACCAGATTTGATACTGACAATGCAAACGACTTGGGCAAGTCCGTTTGGGAATGGCCATTCTCTTACCAGCTATCAAATCTCCGATTGGCCTAGAGATATTACCTCCGTTAAACGGCAGGGACAAATCCCATCTTGTTCCATCACTATGAACTACATACTTCATAATACACCCAACCAAGGTCCTTATAGCTCCCAGTTACGAAACAGCGTTAGACAATGATCAAAGCGCATTACTCCATGTGCAGCCACATGCATGCGAACTCAGGTCTAAGGACTATACTCTATAGTCGTATATGAGAACCTCTCATGACACAGATATTAATATCTTGTAGAGTTCTCATCAGCGGGCCATGTCCGGTCATATGCTCCCCTACATATACCTATGTGTCGACTTTGATGCCGCGCATCTATGACCCCTCGAAACTTGGTCATAAGTCTCAACACAATCTAGTCTCAAGTGGTTGTTGGTGTTCCAATTTCAACAACCTTCGACTATGGACACTATGATTTATGTCATTTCGTTAAATATGGGGTTTCAGGATCAAGTCTACTCATGTACTTCGATGGCCCATATATAATGACATGAATCATTTTGGAACGATTATTTATATCACAGTTAAAATAATCCAGAAATCATTAGATTTCATAAACATAAAATATTATGTTTACATGAACCTTTCAAAACAACTAAGTAAAGCCCTTTACAAACTCCCACTGAAATTAAGACTACATCTTAATTTCACTCATCCTACAGCTACAGTCCGCGACTCGTGCTTAGGCATAAGGAGTGGCTTCGTTAATAGATTAGCAACGTTCTCATTCGATGAAACTTGCTTATCTACTTAACACCTCTGTCATTTATCTCAAGGAATAGGTTATACCTATCCTCAAGGTGTTTGGACCTCTGATGTGCAGCTAGCCTCATCTATGCTGTGAATCACATCAAGTTCAGTGATGAACTCTTCTATCCAAACAACCTCTTTCGCCGCTTCTCAAGCTGCGAAATGTTCAGCTTAAGTCATGGAGTCAGCAACAGTGCCTTGCACCGCCAGTTAGACACAAGATATAGCCGGACTGTGATCAGGAATTATCTTTGTCTATTGGAAACTTGCCTTTCAGACTCTATCGACTTGTAGCACCTCACTTTCTCCGTAAATCAAGAACTTATCCTAAGTATTCCTCAAATACTTCAGAATATTCTTTACGGCAATCCAGTGATTCTTTGCTGGATTTGACTGGTCTTTACTTGTCTTGCTTAGCATTAAAGCAACATCAAAACAAGTATGTATCATGACATACATGATAGATCCAATTGCCGTCGCATATGGAATCCTATCCATGCATTCAAGCTCAGCAGATATCGCAGGACACTGTATCTTGCTTAATGAATTGCCATGTGACATTGGCATAAAACCCTTCTTGGATTGCTGATTACGTGTAGGACTTTGTCAATTTAAGAATCCTGACTTTGTCCTACCAGCTCTTTTGGATCTCTATCTTTAGATCCAAAATCCAAGAACTACGTGGCTTTACCCATGTCAACCATAAAACCAACTCCCAAACCAGTCCTTTACCGACTGCAGCATTGGGACGTTATATTCGAGAATCAGTATGTCATCGACATACACTATGAGAAATGCAATATTGCTCCCACTTATCTTTTAGTAAACGCATAGTTCCACTTCGTTCCTGTTCAAGTCAAAACCTTGACTACTTTAACAGAACGAAGATTCCAACTCCGATATGTTTGCTTCCATCCATGAATGGATCGATGAAGCTAACTTACATACAGTGTAATTTTTCGGAGTCCGGGCTTACTTTCGCTTCTTTGAATTTCGCAGGTTCGTCGCTTTCAATGATCATCAGATCATGCGAACTTTCAATGATCATCAGGTTCAACTAATGACGAGAAATCACTCTCGGATTAGTGACTGATTCATTTTTATCTGCGAACTTCAGGCTCTACAGGTGTAGATTCTACAGAAATCTGTAAATCCATCCGTTGCTCTCCCTCAACAGGTTGAGCAGTCTCCTGTATTTCTCGAATTTCTTCGAGTTATACTTTTACTCCCACTGTTTTTCTTGGAAAGTAACTTCCCTTCTTAGAAAACAGAATGGACGTAAAAGTAACAAGCCTTGGTTTCCCTAGGACAACCAGCGAAGTAGCACAACTACAAATACTCAGTAAAGACGAATTTGGATCGATTCCAATCCACATTTACGTGGTGTCTTTCAACTGATATTGGTGGAACTATTTCAGCGTAAACTTAGATATTTCTTGAGCGCTATTTTAGAGAATATCATGGAAGATTCGTGTGACTCATCTTTAATCATTTCTTATAAGATCTGATTCATTCTCACAGAAAACACCTCTAGGTTTTCAGGAGAAATGAGCTGTGAAACGACTTCACACTCATTCAGATGATCACACAATCAATGACTTAAGTATTCTCACTCGTGATCTAATCCAGAGTCTTAATACTTCTGTCATTCAGATTCTATACTTCATTCTGGAACTCTTTCGACCATGTCAAAGAATTCCAACTTGTGTCTCATCAAATGAACACAGTCACACTCACTGAAGTAATCAGTAGAGACAATGAAGTACATGAAATTTTCTCTGGCATTACTGCTCATCGGACCACATACATGAGTATGTTCAATCTCCAATAAGCCTTTGGGCCTTTGTCTAGCTCGGCTAAGATGGGCCCTTTGTCTTTTGGTCCAGTAAGCAGAATTCAAGTCTCATAAGATATCCATTCAAATGAGCCCAAAAGTCCATAACTATGGGGTTTCTGAATCCGACTTACTCTTTGACCAAAACATTTATGCCAAGAAAAATCAGGTTTAATTCATCAGATTTAAACCAATTCGGTATTTATGTTACATTTAGGCACTCTTTGGTTTAATATATAAAACCCATTCCTTGAATAGGGTGCTACAATTATCATTTCATTAAGATCAAAAGAACAAAACTTGTCTTTTATCAAAACGAAAAACATTCAAATTCTTACAAGAAAATGAAAGACAACTCTGCTTAAAGCAGGTACATTGTAGCAATTACTTAATAAAACCAAGCCTCAAAGGCATCTACAAGTGAAAACCCTACGGCTGAGGCAGCATCCCAAGCTCCTTCCAGACACGCAGTTTCACTTGCCCTTCCTTCAACGTTCTACTGTTGCTCAGGCTCTGCATATTATAACAAATATCAGTGCCACAACCAGTATCCAATACCTTTAAGGTATAACTTGAAGTAATAACATGAATACCTGAGGAAGTAGTCTCATACATCGACTTCAACTCCTCATAATCTTCCATGAATTTAATGCAATCTCTTTTCCAATGCCCAGTCTCATTACAGTAGCAACACTTACCAACGTAAGAGGTATCTGACTCGGGCTCAGAAGACACACGCTTGCCATGATTCAAAATCTGGACAACTTTGTCTTCACCCTTGTCAGCATTAGGTTTAGTAAACCTACCCTTCTCATTCATGAGATTGTACAGGGTACTCTTCACGTTTGGCTCAACTGTCTTGAGCATATCATGCAGTTCAGTCAACGTCTTCGTTAAGCCTTTCTGATATAGTCCCTTACGAACTTATCATAGCTTGACGGCAGTGACTGCAGAATGATATCAGTTGCCAATTCTTGGCTAACTGGATAATCCAGTTTCCTCAGGTTATCAATGTAACCCATCATTTTACTGATATGAGGACTTACTGGATGATCCATCGGTAGCTTGCAGCTAGTGAGAGATTTAACCAACTGGTATCTCTCCACTCTTACCTGCTCCTGAAATTTCAATTTCAGGCTGCTGATCATCTCTATTGGCGACTCCATGTTCTCATATTGCTTCCGCAAATCTGATTCCATGGTAGCCAATATCAGACCACGCACATCTACCGCATCATTATAATGCTTATTCCAAGCATTATATACTGCATGACTGGCTTTGGATCCGATCCTCTCGGGGAGAGATTTCTCAAGGACATAGTCCTTTCTCTCATGCCTGAGAACTAGCCTCAGGTTCCGCGACCAAGTCAAGAAATTTGATCCGTTCAGTTTGTCCATCTCAAGGACATACCGGATCGAGAAAGTGTTTTGATTGTTTGTGCTCGTCATAGCTGAAATTTAGAGATAAGTAGAGTTTTAGTTATTAAGTTCATAAAAGAGTAATCTTAACAACTTATAAGAAAACTCGCATTGTATTCAAAATTTCTTTGTTTAACCTCATAAGAATGCAATGATTTCGAGACCCATGTTCAGCTAAATCCAAAGTGGGCCACTGGCCGTCACCCAGAATTAGCTTTACTTGGTAAGCATACACACAGCTAGTTATAACCAATAACTCTCGGTTGTGAATTGGACCCGAGGCCCAAATTCACCAGATGTCTCAAGGCCCGGGACTCCCGATGGCCCAGTCAAGGAAACCAATCTCTTACAGCCAAATAATCACTGGAATCTGGGACTCCCAATGAAATCAGTGACTATATACTACTTTACTTACGCGAAAACAGACACCTCACACTGTAAGCCATGTCTGTAATCAAATAAGCGTTAAGTAGCTGACAAGATTGGAAAGACATCCAAGCTTGATATTGTTTTTGAGGATTTTAAGTTTTATTTCCAAAAATAGAAGATTACTATTTTGGGAAACTTTCTTATTTTAGAAACTTTCTAAATTTAGTAACTTATTAAAGTTTTCGGTTGGGTCACAAATTATAGGACCAATTCTTGGCCCGAGACCACAGAATTCCAATTGGCCCAATAATTTGACATAACCGATCCGGTTTATTAATTCTGGTCCAAGACCAAATTAACTATCAAAACCATCAGTTATTTACTAAACCAGACCAGCTCTAAATTATTTGGTCCAACCAAATCAAACTTAGACCAGCCTTCGGTTTAGGTTAAAATTCAATTTTATGAATTTCAATCCGGTTTAACCAGAAATAAAATTATTTCCAGCAAACCGCGATTTGGGTTAACCGCTTGAACCACCAATTAAATTGGATCGGTTCAGTTAAGTCCAAAACCGGGAAGAAACACCTTGTGTTTTAGCCAATTTTGACCTAACTTGCGGTTCTGGCTAAAGTAGACAATGAACCACAATCGGATTGATCGGTTCATTGTCTCGGTTTAGGGAAAGATGAACCACGAAGCTCGGCTGAACCGATTGGCTACTCGCGGATCATCTGCATCGCCTTCGTATCGATCGATATGAGTCTTTCATGTCGATCGATACTAGCGAGTATCAGCTCGGGTCAATCGGGTCATCAGGACCGCGAGATGTCAATCGGATCGATCGATATCGACCGATACCTCGCTCCCTCGTCGATCGACACGGGCGACCAGATCGCACACCAATGGCTTTCAATCGGATTGATGCGATCTAATTCTTAGGTTTTCATGTTTTCTGATCAAATTTCTTAACTAAATTCGATTTTAAACAGTAAGAACAACCTAAATCAGATTCATAAAGCAAAAACCAATAACCAGGCTCTGATACCGCTGTGGGATTATATGTGAGTTCATGGTTCAATTAACAGATTGCAACCTAGCACATATAACTCAGATCTAGGTTCCTGCAGAACGAATCACAAAACCAAACCTGATCATTACCTTTCAGATTGCAGCGGATTGATGGATGGTAATGATGAGATCAGCTAGAACAGATCAGATGCCTGTTCCTCCTTCAGTATCCACACTCTTACAAGCCGGGATGGTTGCTAGACCAAAGCAATGGATTGATCAGAGAGAGAAGAGAGACGGCTCAGGTATTAGGTCGCAGACTGTTAGAGTCGAAATTATAAGACGACTCATATAAATATCGACTCTGTCATAAACCTAAACCGATGTCTCGGTTTCGCAACTGTGTCGACCGACACATACACTTGTGTCGATCGACACAAGTCATTTGTCTCGATATGGGCCCAAGTGATTAAACTAACGGCCCAACTCTCTGCACAAATACAGTAAATGCCTTGCATCTTACCGTATTCATTCCATGTTAACTTTCCCGTTAGCTATGGTGTGTGACCCTTTGGGATCATACAATACTGGTAATAAGTCCTAAACTTATAGATCAAGAGCGGACTCTAGCAAGTCATCATGATCACCCAGTATTTATGACTTATGTCTGATCTCGACATTTATCATACTTTCTAGAGATAGTACGGTAGATTTCAGGACATTCCCAACACTTTCAACTGATATTGGTGGAACTATTTTAGCGTAAACTTAAATATTTCTAGAGCGTTATTCTTAAAGAATATCATGGAAGATTCGTGTGACTCATCTTTAATCATTTCTAATAAGATCTGATTCTTTCTCACAGAAACACCTCCAGGTTTTCAGGAGAAATGAGCTGTGAAACGATTTCACACTAATTCAGATGATCACACAATCAATGACTTAAGTATTCTCACTCGTGATCTAATCCAGAGTCTTAATACTTCTGTCATTCAGATTCTATACTTCATTCTGGAACTCTTTCGACCATGTCAAAGAATTCCGACTTGTGTCTCATCAAATGAACACAGTCACACTCACTGAAGTAATCAGTAGAGACAATGAAGTACAGGAAATTTTCTCTGGCATTACTGCTTATCGGGCCACATACATGAGTATGTCCAATGTCCAATAAGTCTTTGGGCCTTTCTCTAGCTCGGCTAAGATGGGCCCTTTGTCTTTTGGTCCAGTAAGCAGAATTCAAGTCTCATAAGATATCCATTCAAATGAGCCCAAAAGTCCATAACTATGGGGTTTCTGAATCTGACTTACTCTATGTGACCAAAACATTTATGCCAAGAAAAATCAGGTTTAACTCATCAGATTTAAACCAATTGCGGTATTTATGTTACATTTAGGCACTTTTTGGTTTAAGACATAAAACCCATTCCTTGAATAGGGTGCTACAATTAATATTTCATTAAGATCAAAAGAACAAACTAGTCTTTTATCAAAATGAAAAACATTCAAATTCTTATAAGAAAATGAAAGACAACTCTGCTTAAAGCAGGTACATTGTAGCAATTACTTAATAAAACCAAGCCTCAAAGGCATCTACAAGTGAAAACCCTACGGCTGAGGCAGCATCCCAAGCTCCTTTCAGACACGCAGTTCCACTTGCCCTTCCTTCAATGTTCTACTGTTGTTCAGGCTCTGCATATTATAACAAATATCAGTGCCACAACCAGTATCCAATACCTATAAGGTATAACTTGAAGTAATAACATGAATACCTGAGGAAGTAGTCTCATACATCGACTTCAACTCCTCATAATCTTCCATGAATTTAATGCAATCTCTTTTCCAATGCCCAGTCTCTTTACAGTAGCAGCACTTACCAACGTAAGAGGTATCTGACTCGGGCTCAGAAGACACACGCTTGCCATGATTCAAAATCTGGACAACATTGTCTTCACCCTTGTCAGCATTAGGTTTAGTAAACCTACCCTTCTCATTCATGAGATTGTACAGGGTACTCTTCACATTTGGCTCAACTGTCTTGAGCATATCATGCAGTTCAGTCAACGTCTTCGTTAAGCCTTTCTTGATATAGTTCCTCACGAACTTATCATAGCTTGACGGCAGTGACTGTAGAATGATCTCAGTTGCCAATTCTTGCTAACTGGATAATCCAGTTTCCTCAGGTTATCAATGTAACCCATCATTTTACTGACATGAGGACTTACTGGATGATCATTTGGTAGCTTGCAGCTAGTGAGAGACTTAACCAACTGGTATCTCTCCACTCTTACCTGCTCCTGAAATTTCAATTTCAGGCTGCTGATCATCTCTATTGGCGACTCCATGTTCTCATATTGCTTCTGCAAGTCTGAGTCCATGGTAGCCAATATCAGACCACGCACATCTACCGCATCATTACAATGCTTATTCCAAGCATCATATACTGCATGAGTGGCTTTGGATCCGATCCTCTTGGGGAGAGCTTTGTCAAGGACATAGTCCTTTCTCTCATGCCTGAGAACTAGCCTCAGGTTCCGCGACCAAGTCAAGAAATTTGATCCGTTCAGTTTGTCCATCTCAAGGACATACCGGATCGAGAAAATGTTTTGATTGTTTGTGCTTGTCATAGCTGAAATTTAGAGATAAATAGAGTTTTAGTTATTAAGTTCATAAAAGAGTAATCTTAACAACTTATAAGAAAACTCGCATTGTATTCAAAATTTCTTTGTTTAACCTCATAAGAATACAATGATTCCGAGACCCATGTTTAGCTAAATCCAAAGTGGGCCACTGGCCGTCACCCAGAATTAGCTTTACTTGGTAAGCATACACACAGCTAGTTATAACCAATAACTCTCGGTTGTGAATTGGGCCCGAGGCCCAAATTCACCAGATGTCTCAAGGCCCGGGACTCCCGATGGCCCAGTCAAGGAAACCAATCTCTTACAGCCAAATAATCACTAAAATCTGGGACTCCCAATGAAATTAGTGACTATATACTACTTTACTTACGCGAAAACAGACACCTCACACTGTAAGCCATATCTGTAATCAAATAAGCGTTAAGTAGCTGACAAGATTGGAAAGACATCCAAGCTTGATATTGTTTTTGAGGATTTTAAGTTTTATTTCCAAAAATAGAAGATTACTATTTTGGGAAACTTTCTTATTTTAGAAACTTTCTAAATTTAGTAACTTACTAAAAATAGAAATTTCTAATTTAATATTTTATTAAATATTTTTGGGTTGGGTCACAAATTATAGGCCCAATTCTTGGCCCAAGACCATAGAATTTCAGTTGGCCCAATAATTTGACATAACCGATCCGGTTTATTAATTCTGGTCCAAGACCAAATTAACTATCAAAACCATCGGTTATTTACTAAACCAGACCAGCTCTAAATTATTTGGTCCAACCAAATCAAACTTAGACCAGCCTTCGGTTTAGGTTAAAATTCAATTTTTGAATTTTAAATCCGGTTTAACTAGAAATTAAATAATACCATGTATTAAATAATTTCCAGCAAACCGCGATTTTGGGTTAAGGCTTAAACCACAATTAATTAAATAATTAAATATTCAACAAACACAAAATCGTTTGTTAATATTCTAATTACACAATATACAAAATCCTTATTAAAGCGATCTCAATATATTTTGTCAACACCACACGATTTTGTTGAACCAACAAAATCACACGATTTTGTTCTTTCATTAACTAAGTTAACATTAACCTCTTACAAATCGACAGCAAAGATAAAAACGATCCTTACTTAATCCAAATCAATAATCGATCGTGATTATTAACAGTCAACAATCGAAACAAGCTTTTCACAAGAAGACAAAACAACCTTTTTGTCACCTTATGAAACCCTAACATTCTATTGTTTCATAATTATCAAACAACACATTCAATAATTAATTTGAACAAAGCAAAATCGTGATAACAGCAATTAGACAAACACGATTTGACCCCTTCCATTAACAATCACTTTGCAAGTTAAGGTTAAATTAATTATCAAATGAAACCAACACATACGATCAGCATCGAAATTAATATCAAACGAGACCAATCAAACGAGACCAACACTCGGCCTATTAATTATCGACTTAGGGTTTCATTCAATCAGCAACGAAATTCATTCGATTATAACAAACCTTATTAGCAGCCGATTATCCACATACAAAATCAATTAATCAATTAATCAATTTTCATATGATCCAATTTCACAAGAAACCTAATGCCTAGGCTCTGATACCACTGATGGATTATGGGTGTTTTCCATGGTTTAATTCTCAATTACAACCTAACACAAATCCTTAAACAGATCTAGGTTCTTGCAAAACGAATCATAAAACAAACCTGTAACATTACCTATTGATTGCACAGCGGATTGATGGTAATGACAAGATCAGATTAGAGCTGATGAGAATCGGCTCCTCCTCAAGTATCCACACTCTTACAAGCAAGGGACGGCTGCTAGACCAAAGAGATGGATCAGATCAGAGAGAGAGGTTAGAGAGAGAGATGAAAATGCGGCTGCCAGGGAGAGGAAAATCGCAGGGATCATTAATCCCTTAGGTTTTTCAACTCCTTAATCTCTCATTAATGGGCCCAAGTCATTTGACTAATGGCTCATTAATCATTTGGGCCCAAGACACAAATCAGGCAAAAGCCTGCATTTTGTCTGGCCCAATTCTCTGATCCAATACAGTAAATGCCACTGCATCTTACCGTATTTATTCCATTTAACTTTCCCGTTAGCTATGGTGTGTGACCCTTTGGGATCATAAAATACTGGTAATAAGTCCTAAACTTATAGATCAAGAGCGGACTCTAGCAAGCCATCATGATCACCCAGTATTTATGACTTATGTCTGATCTCGACACTTATCATACTTTCTAGAGATAGTACGGGTAGATTTCAGGACATTCCCAACACTGCTCATCATGACCGACTACTTCACAAAGTGGGTAGAGGCCAAGGCTTACGTCGCAATCCACGATGTCCAGGTTCAAAATTTCGTCTGGAAATACATAATATGTCGTTTCGGGCTACCTTATGAGATCGTCACAGATAACGGGTCACAATTCATCTCGAAAGTATTCGAAGGATTCTGCAAGAAGTGGGATATTCGCCTTAGCAAGTCTACGCCAAGGTATCCTCAGGGGAATGGCCAAGCCGAAGCTACAAATAAAACCATCATCGCCGGCATCAAAAAGCGCCTTGAAAGCAAAAAAGGAGTTTGGGCAGACGAGTTAGACGGCGTCCTCTGGTCGCATAGAACGACGCCTCGCAGCGCAACAGGAGCCACCCCATTCTCCTTAGCCTTTGGCGTAGAAGCAATGGTACCGGCAGAAGCTAACATTTACACTCTCCGCCGCTCTCTCATGCCGCACCATACTGAAATCAATGAAAAGATGCTGATCCAAGCTCTCGACACCTTAGAGGAAGAGCGGGATCGAGCCCTACTCAGGATTCAAAACTATCAACAGCTCGCAGCTCGGTACTACAACCAGAAAGTCAAGGAAAGACACTTTCAAGTCGGCGACTACGTCCTTCGCAAGGTTTACGAAAACACCAAGGAGTGGAGAGCAGGCAAACTCGGGGCAAAATGGGAAGGACCCTACAAAGTCACGAAAGTCGTCAAGCCGGGAGTCTACGAACTTGAGTCCATGAAAGGCGAGGCTTTACCGCGATCCTGGAATTAGTCTGAAAGAGTACTTCTAAGACGGCAAGTCTAAAAAAAAAAAAAAAAAGATTGTATTATGAACTACGAGCGACTTGATTCTTCCTCGGGAGATACGTAGGCAGCCTTAACCGACACAGTCGCAAAATTAATAAAATATTCATTTTGCACTTTATTTGCCGCCTTAAAAGTCCCGCTACACAGGTAAGTCATTTCATTAAGATTTAAATATTTGATGATACTAACAAAGCCGAGTTCTAACTCGCAAAAGCCGAGTTCTAACTCGCAAAAGCCGAGTTCTAACTCGCAAAAGCCGAGTTCTAACTTGCAAAAGCCGAGTTCTAACTCGCAAAAGCCGAGATTCTAACTCACAGAAAGACGAGCAATAACTTGCACCATTAGCACCGTGCCTCCTGGCCAGGGGCATGGTCCTCCTCGCGCACGAGGTGCACATCGTGGCAAGGGGAAGCCGGGATCCGTCCCGCAAATTCTTTGCAGTAGGAGATAACAAGTAAGCCGAGCAGAAAGAACTCGCACATTCTCCCACCCTTAGAATAAAGCCGAGCACCCGTAAGTCTCGCAAACCGCCTCACGGCAAAAGTTGCTATCTGATTAAACCCGTCAAAAGACGAAGTTTAAAACAAGAATAGTCTGACTCAGTTAAAGTCACTATCTGATTAAACCCGTCAAAAGACGAGCTTAAAACAAGAATAGTCTGACAGTTAAAGTCACTATCTAATTAAACCCGTCAAAAGACGAGTTTAAAACAAGAATAGCCTGACTCAGTTAAAGTCACTATCTGATTAAACCCGTCAAAAGACGAGCTTAAAACAAGAATAGTCTGACTCAGTTAAAGTCGCTATCTGATTAAACCCGTCTTTTGACAAGTTTAAAACAAGAATATTCCGACTCAGTTAAAATCACTACTTGCTTTAATTAGTAAAGTAGCGTAAATTCAGTGATAAAAGTCGCTATAAGTTTAAATACTGTGGCACGACTTGGTCCTTATGTTCCAAACATTACTTAAGTTTCGATAAAAACTACAAAATAAAGATAGAATGATCAAAGTCACTATCAGGCTTAGAGCGAGTTTAAATACGATTAAACCAAAGACAAGAGTTTACAAAAAGATATTACAAGGCCGATACAGAAGTTATTAAAAAAAAAACAGTCCATACTGACGACTAATGCTCGGTACCGTCCTTCTCCACCTGACCCTGCACCTTAGGAACGCCGTCTACAGCCGCGATCTCCGAACGAACAGATTGAACGAGATCGGCAGGAACCGCCTCTGGAATTACTCCGCAATTGGTTCCGAACTGATCAACATGTTGCGGGACAGGAGGAGGAGAGTCATGGGAACGATTAAGAAGAGGATGATGGATTGGCGAGAGTACAAACGTAAGCTCCTCTTTTGTTACAACGTTCATATCATCTAGCTCCGCGTCCACCGCGACCTCATCAGCGGAAATCTTGTCCAAGACAGCTTGGGGAATCAACACGCCTTGCCCGCTAAGCTTCACCAAACACTTTTTGAGCCCAGAAATCTGAGCCTGCTTGACCTGCATCGCAACGACGGTCTCTTGATCGCTGATATAACGCTTGATAAGATCGAAATGAGACTGCGCCTTCGTCCTGGCCGCGGCTTCAACTCTCTCTCTCTCTCTTTTTGCATCAGGTCAAGATGAAACTTCTGCAGCCTCTTCTTCTCCAACTGAAACTTAAGGAGGTCAGCCTTCGACCTCTCCTCAGCCGCCTTCAATTTCCCTTCGAGGACCAGATTATTCGCCTCCAGTACCTTCTTCTCTTCCTTGATCTTCTTAAGAAGATCGTCCCGTTTGGTGACTGCTGAAGCCATCTTCTTCGCACTCCAGCAACTCTCCAGAGCCACACAGTTAGAGGCCGCGATCATCTACAAAACAACGAATGAAAACTCCCGGTTAAAATTGACCGATTAAAACAAGGGATCAGGCAAAGGCGGACTTACGTTAGCTTCGGCATGTTTCAGTTTAACGATGGCATCTGAATGAGGCAGCTCTTCCAACACCGGCCAATCCGACTCGTTCCCTCTGACGCATGTCAACATATCGAAGCAAGCCCGAGGATTGTTGACGAAGGGGATTTCACTTTCGTACTGGTAAGCGAAATTGTGGATGGATGGCCGGACCTCCCCCTCTTTCACCTCGAGCCTTGGTCGCACCAAGACGAGTTCCTTGTTAGAAACGAAGGGCTTAGGTTACCAGACTTATCAGGTACGGTCCCGTCGAATGTGTAGAACCGCTTCCACGGATCCTTCTGCTTAGCAGGTTCTCCAGAAGCCGCCACCTCAGCAGTAGCATCTTCGGAGGGCTTATTCGCTTGAGACGCCTTCTTTGCCGACCTCTCCTGAGCCGGTTTATCTTCTGCGGACCTTTTCCTCGAAGGAATCTTGGGTGGCAAATTGGGAAGGTTCCTTGCCGGTGCAGTCGACTTCTCGCCAATTTCAGAAGATTGGCTGCCGCCTTGAGTAAGTGGAAGCTCACCTTTGTCTGTCAACGGCTTGACAGAGGAAGGGTCGGATGAGATCTCCTTGGAATAGTCGACAAAGCTGATTCGCCTAACTTTGCCCATCCTTCTCGGCTTAACAAGTTGATCAGCAGTAACTTTCGCCTTGGCGTTCCACTTAACTGAAATAAAACAAGTCAGAACAAACAAGGAAAAGACTGACGCAGAAAGACGGTAAAACGAACCTGCAGAGATCCGCGGGAGGAACTTGTTAATGCGCTCACGAGTAAGGTCCGCCCACTTGCGTATACCGAGAGCCTGAATCTGCTCGAGGATAGGGAAGTAGTTGGCGGGATACGGCGGAAGGAAAGGATGTTGCACTGCAAAGACAAAAAAAGAATTAAGTAAATCGTCACGTTCAGGAGACAGCAAATTTGGCACGACATCTACCATAATCTGTATTCCAAGACGTCCTAATAAGTTCCTTATGCTCATCAGGCACCACTAATGAGGACAGTTCGACAAAGAAGTAGGATCGTTGCCAGTTGTTGATCTTCTTAGGCGCATCCGTCAAGACGCGGTTGCCGCTTTTGAATTTAACCGCAAAACACCCTTGGCTAGTAGCTTTCATACGGTTGATTGACGTCATCTCCTCAAAAATCTGAGCAGTTATTGTAATGCCGACTTCAGCCCCTAACACGAGAAGGCCGACCATGTGACGAACCGCGACGGCTGAAAGTTGAGAGATAGCAATCTCGCGACGATGGCAGTATGAAATCAACAGGTCGGGTAGTGGGAACCAACAACGGCAACCCCCAGTAAACGTGTTGATGAAGTAGGATTCATAAAGCGTCATGTATCCCGGAGGCGGACTCCAGGGACGGTCAAGTGGGAAGGGGATGACGACCTTGATCCTTGAATCTGCTCCGCAATCTCGAAGCACGGATCTCACCGTAGTCGCAATAGATTTGGTCCCAAAGACGTTGCCGAACATTTCGCCAGGATCAGCTGACAATGAAAGAGGAACGTTGTCTTCCGAACCATCCTGGCCAACATCAATGTCGTCCCCGTCATCGTCAGAGTCCCGTAGTTGAGGAATGGTAAAACTATCCCGACCAGAACTCTCGGCAGCATCGGTCCGACATGCTGCCTCGCGACGACGTCGGAGCTCCTCTATTTCTGAATGAACGGGATGATTCCTCAAGTCGGACGAGGTACTCGAGGACGAAGGAGCAGAAGGGATAGATTGACGACTTGATAAATCTTCCGCAGACGAGACAGAAACAATCTCCTTGTCTTTTCTCAACGAACAACGGATCAAGGACATGATTTGTTGAAGAACAATGAAGAACACGAGAAAAAACGAAGATTTGATCTAAAAACCTATAAAGCCCAAGGAGGAGCAGCGGCGGAGCAATGATCGGAAAATAAATATCGAGAGAGAGAGGATTACCTTCCAAAATTCTACACTTGAGCGAAATGAAGAAATCAGAGGGGAAGGAACTACTTATAGTGAAAATGACGGCGCAGGAACCAAGGCACATCATTACCTAGGCGACGATTCGTATTTCGCACCTACCCGGTGAATAAACCGAGAATCAATTCCGGTTTCGCCGGGTCACCATCGGTTCTAAAAAAACCGGTTCGCTTAGATCGCATCATTTCGGGCCAAGCTGGATTAGCCCGACAAGAATATGGGCCTAAACAGTACCAGAAATCGCCAGACGAATATGGGCCCGACCAAATCATTTCTTAAACCATAGGTTAACTCCTCGTAATGACGACTTGAGTCCAAGTCGCCACACTGGGGGGGGGGCTTATTGTTGGAGTCAAGATTAGCACTTTACTAAGAAGGCCTATTCATGAGTTTAGGTCGGCCCAGAATGGAAGGTCGGTAATAAAAGCCCAAGGAGGTAAAAGTTAGGTTAAACCGAACTAGGGATCGCCGGCTTACATTAGGGTTTGGAAGGCGTTAAGATAAAGGCGCCGCATCAACAATCAGGAAATATTCCGTATAAAGACAATGGCGAGATTTTAGGAAATATTCCATACTTATCTTGTATTTCCATATTATGTTAAACCGACTTGTAACCTTATAAAAGGAGGAACTCGGGAAATCAATACACACGCTTTTCTTAATATTCTTAGCCTGAGATACTTTGGAGCGACTTTAACCTAAAATCTCTCCGGCGACTTTTCAATAAATCTTTACCGGCTTCCACCTCGGAAACGCCGGCTTACAAACCCTATTTTCCTAATTCTCACCGTGTTCGTTAATTCTTCTTTTAGAATCCCTAATTACAAAAACTAAAACTCTTGCTATCTTTGGATAGACCGAGTTACGATCTTACACCGTCGTACCTCCACACAACCCGGCAATGCCTCTGCTAAATACGAAATGCGGAAGAAGCTGCAGTTTAAAGGGGAGAGATAACTAGAAAAGGCCAAAAATTCTAGATTGAATCACACTGGCGCGAACAAAGGAACAAAACTGAAAATTGAAGAAAAGGAACCCTCTCCGGTGAGCTTACGACTCTGGTAGGAGGCGCCGGAAAGGCAACAGATCTGGAAATGAGAAAGTTTATCGCTCGCGGAAAAGAGAGAAAGAATTAGTGGGGCGTGTGACTTACAAGCTTTTTTTCACAGAACTAATCTGAACTATCATTGCCGTTGTTTATTCTGTACCTCAGTCTAATTTTGTTTTCTATAAATAATTAAGTAAATAAAATTTCTATACAAAGAGTAAAATGCTTTCAATGATTTTTGTCGTTTTGCTCTGTTCCCACACATATGTACACCCATCACTTCAAGTTAAACTCAACATTGCTATTTTTAGTTAAACGTTTTTTATTAACTGTTAAGTGGGATGAAACGGTGTATTGCACCAGTGTATCTTTTTTATATTTTTTTAGCATTCTAGTATTACTTGAAAAGTCTTTGCATTTGTATATCTTTTTGGGCTATTTGAGTGGGGAAAAGACCAAAATACCCTAAGTTAGTCTAACTACAACATACTAACCAGCTTTGCATATATTGGTTTTATTGGTAATTTGCAACTAACCTCTTGCTTCTCTCTCTTCTACTTTCATTCTCTTTCTTTCCAATCCTCTTCCCCCATGAATCGATTTGGGTCATGGTTTCGTTGAGTCTCTTGTATGTCGGATGGATTCAAATTTTGTTATGATAACTCGTTTGGGAAAGAAGATGGTCGCCAAAGGCAGAAGCTTGGCTGTAAGTTCATGCTCCCGAGTCGGTGGTCCGGGAAAGCTTCCGCCGTCGGTGTTGGATGTCGGCCACCTCCGGGAAGTGTCGCGTTTCCATTTTGGTTTTCATAAACCTTATAATCTGGATTAAGGCTTTTGTACTTATAGACGCTTCATTCTTAGGTGCAAAAAAATAAACAACGGTAAAAGTGTAGGTGTCTATTCTGGTTTGCTGGAAATCAGATGATGGAGATTACTTCCAGATTTTAAAGATGATTCAGACCAGATGCTACAATCTAGAGAATGGTTAAACATCTAAATCAATGGAGCTATGGACATGACTTGCTTTGAGCCATGGAGAGGCGGTAAATTTGTGGGAGAAGGTGGATTATACACTAATTTGTGAAAAAGTGTCTAGATGAAGCATGGTCATTCTTATGATTTTGGGGCGATGGTTTTGTTCAGTTGGTAGATTGTTCGGTTATGGGTGAGAGAAGGTGGATTATACACTAATTTGTGAAAAAGTGTCTAGATGAAGCATGGATTGATCGTGTAGTGTTAGTATAATTTATATGAATCCGAGATGAGGTTTAATGATTAAGGTAGACATCGGGTTTTGCGATAACAAAGGAATTTGTAGTTCAGTTGGTTTATTTAGCGAAGCGTACTACATGTGTTTCAATGGATAGCAAATTTCCCAACAAAGACGAAAGTAAGGAACGCAAAAACGAAAGTGTGGACAGAAGTATGGCGAAGACGAACATACATTAAAATATTAGATAAAAATAATAATAAAACATTCATAATTAGCACACACGATGACGTTTTGCTTGGTCGACAGCCACAAGGCGGAGATCAATCCACTTAGAGAAAGTAATTGGGATGATGATCAAAAGAATGCTGAGGTTTCAATAGACCAGAAACAAGATTCACACATGCCGTCACCTTTGACTCTTTCATGGAGTATGTCAAGCCAATAACGATGAACCGCACGATGGCAAGTCAATATTCTTACTTTCTCCACAACGTTTTTTTCCCACGCAAGCAGTTGGATAGCTGGATAGGTCATCTTAATCCCGGGAGCTCTTTGACGTGCCTCCTAAGAGCACAAATAGCGCTTCGAGGGAGAATAGGAATGGTTGAGTCATTGTCCAACTCGGGTAAGATGGAGCGCCGGATAATTCCGTAGCAGTAGACGGCGGACTTGATACAACGAAAGACACACTCTTTGAGGCGTTAGAAGGCGTCTTCTCTTTCATCTGTATACATAAAATCAGAGATAGCCTTCAATAACGCTGCGGTTGGATTGTTGGCATGGAAACATGCATTCTCCAGTTTGATGAACCCTATCCTATCGTGGTGAGTCTTGATTAGATCTATCTGGAATGGCGTATCCATGTGGTCAGCGTCATCACGAAGTGTCTTGCAAACCGCTCTGATCTTGTAGTGTTCACGAATGTTTTCACCGGCGTTCTTTGACAAAATTAATCTCCTTATTGCGGGGGGGGGGGGGGGGTAAGTCGAGCAGATTGGGAGATGGAAGGAAAGCGTTATTAGGATTTGCTTCGCTCATCAATGGCGGTGTTTTTTTAGTATTGGACACGGTGTAACGGGTAGACATATGGGCTTATATAGGAGAACCTCGTCACAACGTTTAATCTTCTAAGCACGTACATTAATTGAATGTAACAGTAGTAACTCAAACCGATAAAAAGATCATCTATTGATGTATGTAAAAATATGGATGTAATAAAAGCGAGTAAATTTAGTGATGTGCAGGTAATCAAGTTAAACACGTGTTTGTTTGTACAAATGAGATATTTAATATATGTTAATAAATGCATATGTTAATAGACGAATAAAATTAAAAAGTACATTTTCATTTGGGATTGGACTGTTTGTGTCCATCTGATATGAAACTTTGACAATGTGCTGATCGTAAACGATGGATAGTAATAGATGAGATAATATATATTTGTTTAGAGTTGTTAGTATGCATGGACTTTAAGTTTGGGTGTAGGAGAAAAATAAGAAAATAATACCCAGTTTGGGTGTAGAAGTATAACTAATCTATATTGGAATATTCAAAAGAGGATAATGATGAGAGCATAGGAGTGAAAATGGTTTGCACCCTTCCCGATGAGTGATTAACTTCTTGGAAGTTGAAATTTAGTAAGAAAGAAGGGGTGAGGAGTGGGTGAGTCAAAATTAATTTTTTGAGACGGTTGAATTGAGATGTTAATTTAGCGAATGTGGGCCGTGGAATGGATGGACATTATAAAGGATTTTGTTGTTTGAGATGATTGGTTTATTGAAACGTAGCACATTGTATGTTCGGTGGATAGCAGATTGGCCAGCATAGACGAAAGTAAGAGAACACAAAAAACAATGGCAATGTGGATGGAATTAAGCGCGAGACCAGACTTACATTAACGAAAAGAGAAAATTGGTGAACTAAAAAAATTCATAGTCAGCGTACACGACAGCGGGTAAGGTAGGGAATGAAGTTAGACAATTGTTAGTATTGTGTACAAATGAGGTGTTTTATAAAAGAATATGATAATAGAAGAATTAAATTACAATGTACATTTTAGTTTTAAGATGGAATGTTTGTATCCATTCGACCTGAAACTGTGACATGTGAGCTATATTTGTTGGAAATAAGACTATGTAGATGGTATGGATAGTGGTAATTGGGGGTGTTTAAAAGCGCATGTGGATAGATGTTGGGTATTTTTTAACAACAGATAGAAGTGATTAAAACCAGCGTTAAAAAAAATACGAAAATTATAGAAATGTACTTTCGATTCCATCCAAAACAATGTATTTTTGTGGGAGGAAAACATCTAAAAATGTTTCGGTAGAGTGCTGATCAAGTATCTTTATGCGTGGATAGTCCGATCATAATTTGGAACTGAAGCCATAGCGTAGAAGGAAAAAAAACAAAATGAAAAGAAAGTCAGAGTAGGGAGGTTTTAAAATTGGGATTGTAATTTTTCGTTTAGTGGATCTGTTTGACTCGAGTAGGGAGTTTTGCATGTTCGCTTAATGATTTGACAAGTGCATATAAAGTTGGCTTGAGCACTGCAAAACCTGACAGTTAAGTAGGTATTATGGTAATTATATTTAAAATTAGTGAGAGTGACATGTGATGTAAGATAACATTGTTTTGTTTACGTAACCGGATCTTTGAGAGAAAGGTTACATCGATAAATGTGCTACAGAACTAATAAGTCGTTAATAAAATGTAAAAATTAATAAAGACTTCTGGGGAATAGACTGTACTATTAGCTAGATGATAGTTTAATAATGTGATTGTATAGATAGTAAGGATAGTTAATGATGATTTATGATAAACAATGCAAACCTTAAGTTCATAAATGTTTTTATTGTGGTGGATACGTGCTAACATGATTAATAGGTGATGATGTCTATGTTGGATAGTGTGGCAATTGACAGTTTTTGAAGGAGGATAATCTTAAAGCTCACTTCCTCCTAGACGAAAGAATAACAAAGAATAAAACGTGTTTATCTATTATGAGCATAATGATGGCTGGGAATTGTGAATTATGATTTGACGGATTAATGGTTAAGAGTTTGTCATTTGTAAGGAACATGTTTTATTTATTTCATTTGTGTTATATGTTTGGCATTAACAAAAAGTTCTACTATTAGATAGTGGATATGACAAAATATATATTGATGGATACCAAAATACATAATGATAGTGTAAGACAAACAATGAGAGAAAAACAAACTAAAAACATAACTACATGCGTTATTGGTTAGACCTTACAGTATTTCAATAGTTAAAAATATTTAGGGACATTATAAGTAAATATGTAGTCTGAATTAAGCACCCAAAACACCGCCGTTTTGGACTCCTCCATCAACCAAACCGGAACCGTTTTGTATTGCGACTTCGTGCCAACTGCCGGTGTTATCTGCCGAACCGCCGGTGACTGGGGTTTCGAAAATCTCAGGCCACTCGAGGAATGTCTGGGGAATTATTTGGAAAAAATCACAAAGTGTTAATTGCCCAGAAACATTCGTTGCACATACCGTGACCTTTGACATCTTCGTGCATGATATCTAGCCAATAGCGATATACGGAGCAACGACATTTATGTATTCTATCTTCGTCAACCGCATCCTTTATCTCCGACAGATCGAGGGAGATGCAGCCGATAGGCTAGGGACAACACTCAAACTACTTGACATACCTTCTGAGAGAACGTATAGTAGCACGAGAAAGGAAAGTAATGGTGGAAACTTTATCCAAGGTAGGATAGATAGATCGACGGATGACTTCGTAGCAATAGATAATAGGTTTTCATCCAACAAATGCACATCGTTTGATCTGTTGGAAGACTTTTGGACTTCCATATATGTATTATGTGTAAATGAAATCTGAAATAGCTTTCAGAAACACAACAGTTATGTTGTTGGCGGACAAACATGTGTTCTACAATAAGGCGACGCATTCACGGTTGGCTTCTGAAGAGGCATACTGGATAAGATTAATCTGAGAAAGAGTATCCACGTGATTGGGGCCATTTCGAAGGGTACTGCAAACGGGGTGAACCCTAAAGTGATCCCGAAGGTTATCACCTGAATTCGTGGCAAGGATTGACCTCCTCAGATTAGGTGGAAGATCTACAAGATTGGGATCCGGGCGGTTAGGCCTAGATGATTGAGCAACACGGGATGTTATTCTTCTCATTTTGAGTGATGTGTATTGAGAGAGTGAACAAGGATTTAGGGTCGAAATCTACTATTTATAGATGCGAAACGATTCAGTTTTGTAGGAAACTTTCGGTTTTGATGTTTATATGGAATAGACGTAAATGTAGAGAAATTTCAGTAAATTAGGTAAACCCACGCCAAGATAGATAATACTGCCCATGATAGAGTAACGAACTTAAGAATGGATGGAAATGTTACGGGGGGTTGTTATCGGAAGCTGCAAACTATTATATTTATGGAAACTGCTTAAAAATAGGGAATTAGTTATATGTATTCTATAAATATTTTGTGAACATGGAGACTCCAGCACGTAATCAAGATAGTAAGAGCTTGACGTCAATACAATAGGGAGAGGTTGATACAAATATAATGGATTGTGTAACTGAATGATGGATAGCCATATTCCTGAGTGAATACAGTGGGTTATTTGGATACGATATGAAAGACGCCTTCATGGATAGTAATACCGTACCAAAGCAACAAATAAGCATAAATAGTCATGCTTTAGGTGAATTGGTATCTAATTTGTCCGCTGAAGACTAGTACTACATTGGTTTCTAATCTGGCAACAGAACTTATATGTTAGATAATAAGAGTGTGAAAAAATATTTTATATAGAACGAAAATAACATAATGCCCGTTATGGATAATGAGAAATGTATGAAAATTAAGATCCTAAGTTGTCTTATTGGGGTGGATACGTACCTGGATTAGTAGGTCATGTTGCCTGGTGGATAGTGTGGAAATCAATATATTTTGAAGGAGGAAAATCCAAAAACTAACTATATGTTAGACTAAAAGATAACGGTTATCCTGTTATGATGCATAATGATGGCCTGAGAGCTGTAATTTGACTGCAAAGGGACTGAGTTTGATGTTTGTGACATAGGGTTTGAAGTTCACTTTTTTTTTTTTGTTATTTTTGATTTTTTTTTGGAAAGCGTGAGGTTAATACAATATGATGGATATGATGACATATATATTCGTGGATACCGACAAAGATTGGTAGTTTATTCAAACATGGGATTAAATAAAAATAATATTTGAATCATAATATTTAGGACTCTAATATTTGTGATGCACAAAAAATATATTTAGATTTTACATTAAGCGTCCCAAATGCCACCGTTTTCACCTCCTCCTCCACCCCAACCACCCAAAACGCCGCCGTACTGCATTGCCGCCTGGTGCCAACCTCCTTCGTTATCCGAATCGGCTTCGTAAATCTCAGGCCACTCGAGGAATGTCTAGGGAGTGATTTAGAAGAAGCATAAAGTCTCAATAGCTCAGAGATATTCATTGCACATACCATAACCTTTGACATCTTCGTGCATGAAATCTAGCCAATATCGATAAAGGGAACATCGGCATCTCTGTATCCTTGTTGCGTCAATCTCATCCCTTGTCACATCCGCAAGATACATGGAGATTCCAATAGGCCAGGGACGACGCTTGAACTCTATGACGTGCCTCCTCAAAGAACGTATAAAAAACGAGAGAGCAAAGGGATGTCGGAACCTGAATCCAAGGCGGAGATGATAGATCGACGAATGACTTCATAGCAATACACATCAGGTTTGCATCCAGCGGTTGCGCATCGTTTGATTTTTTGAAAACCTTCCGGTCTTCCATCATCTGTGTACATAAAGTCTTAGATCGCTTTCAGAAACACAACGGTTATGTTGTTGGCGGCCAGACAAGCGTTGTACAGCCTGGTTATGCATTCGGGGGGGGGGGGGTCTTTCAATGGAGCAGTCTTGATAAGATTTATATGAGTTAGAGTATCCACGTGATCCCCGTCGTCTCGAAGGGTCCGATAGACAGCTCGAACCATGAAATGTCCCCGAAGATTGTCACTTGCGTTTTTGGCGAGGATAAACCTCCTAAGCTTGGGCGACATATCTAGAAAGTTGAGAACTGGCCGTTTAGGGCTAGATGATTCAGCAACGCGGGGGATTGTTCTTCTCATTTTTAGGGGAGGGTATTGAGTCTGTGGACGGATATTTTGGGTCAACATTAAAGTATTTATAAATGCGAATCAACACAACGTTCCGGTTTCCTCCCACCGTTTCAGTTCATAAAAAATAAATATGTATATTGCCACAAATGGAGATATGGTTGTAGATAGAAAAAAATAGTTGTATAATCTCTAAATCATTAATAATGTATAGCAATGCACGACATATCCTTGGACATGATAAAAACTATTATATTTAGGGACATTGCGTAAATCGGGTAATTAGTTTAAGGTATTGTATACATATCAGTGATCATAGATACTGAACACGTGATCAAGGTAGAAAGCATGTTGACAAAAATGTACAAGGAAAAGGTTGTACGAAATGGAGAGTATTTTGTAGTTAAAATGATGGATAGTCATACTTCTTAACGAAACTAGTGGGATATATGGATACAAAATTTGAAGATCAACCTGTATAAAGTAACGTCCGGTATAGATTGAATTAAACGTAGGCAGCGGAGTATGGTTAAATATGATTTGACAGTAAATATGATTTGACAGTAAAATCGATATTTAATAAACCGTGCTAGAATAAACTCGAAAGTAATAATATTTCGCCTTGGAACTATAAGCTATGATGTGACAATTAAAATAATTTAAGTTTTTTTATCTTGAACAAAGCATCATAGAGGAGTAGGTACATTGTTCAAAATTGGTTGTCGTGTAGTAAATTGATTAAATAAAACGTCTGAGTTAAAACTTAAACAGTAAGCTAATATTTGTTTGACCCGAAATGGGCGATAGAGAAGAGTAATATGGATAATAATACCGTGGATAGAAAATACAATAGCAATACGTTTATATCCATGCACCCATTTATTGATGGATATGATGAAAGCTATGACACTATTAGAAACCGTTTGAATGCCCATAACCATCAAGTATGTCGTTTTGGTTATTTCCACCTTCTAACCCGCCGGCTCCTTGCCCATTATCATCGCCGATGTCGACTTCGATGTGTAGATTGACACCGGCGTCATCGTCATCGTCGCCCTGCACATTATCCGAGGGCCCACCGCCAGTGTTGTGCGACGAATCTTCCCATTCAACTAACTCAGTCCATATTGAAAAAGTCCATGGGATCATTACGAAGAACACATCAGTCTTAGTAGCCCAGAAACATAAATCGCACATACATAGACCTTTTATATTTTCGTTTTCCAAGCCAAGCTAGTAACGATGGACAGCACAAAGGCATGTTGCGATTTTTTCTTCGTCGACAGAGTCGCGGATAGTTCTGAGATAAGGTGGGATGTAACAGGGATAACTTGTTCGCTGAAATGCTTTGGCATGCCTCCTAAGCGCCCGAATAGCAATGCAAGACAGAAGAGGCATCGTTGAGTCAGGATCCAAGTTAGGGCAGATGGAACGGTGAATGACTTCGTAGCAATACAAGGCGGGTTTGATTCCAGCAACATCACAATTTTTGAGGCGGAGAAGTGCGCCAGCTCGTTCATCCGTGGACACTCCCTCTATATCCATTAAATCCGAGATTGCTTTTAGAAATACTGTTGTAGGATTGTTGGCAACTAGACAGGCATGTCGCAAGCGGTATATCCCTATAAAGTTGTGGCTAGTTTTATAAGATCAATTTGGGACTGGGTATCCACATGATCAGCATCATCTCGAAGAGTTTTGCAGACGCCCCTAATTTTGTAGTGCTCACAAACGAGTTCACTAGCGTTTGTGGCCAAAATCGATCTTCTTATTTCATCCGGCAGATCGAGAAATCTGGGAGAGGAAGGGACGACGTGATTTTTATCCGATATATTCATCTTAGAAGTGTTTTTGGTTTTACTGGACAGGGAGATAGGGTCGCCATTTCTTATATATTGATGCTTTTAGGTCGCAACGATTCATATCCCACACAACGATTCAATAAACCAAACATTTATGTATAGATATAAATTATTCGAAATTCCATCCATGGTGTACATGACAAAATACACAGCAGTCTCAATATAAATAAAAAATAATTAAAATTCCATCCATTGGGTACATTATTTACCATTGTGTACAGTAACGGAACACATCAGTCTCGAAACATACAGCCATAGTAAAAAAAATTAAAATTCTATCCATTGTGTACATTATTTATGGAATTCACCAAAAGGGATGGATAGTTCATTCGTATCCTGAGTCCTATGCTATGAGACTAACATAGTTGATAAAATTAAACTAGTATAACACAGCTATCGGAACACATAAGTCTCGAAACATACATCCATAGTAAAAAAGAATTAAAATTTCATCCATTGTGTACAGTATTTATGGAATTCACCAAAAGGGATGGATAGTTCATTCGTTCTCTAAGTCCTATGCTATGAGACCAATATAGTTGATAAAATTCAATTATAACAGAGCTATCAGTATCAGACTGAAAACGAGGTTGAGCGGTTATATGACAACAGGTACATGAAGCAACCTAGAGAGAGGAGGTTGTTTTTACAGACGAAAGCTAGACAACCGCCGTCGAGCTTACTATAGTGGCAGAGAAGGATCCACCAAGAAACGGTTTCTGTACATATCTTCTCCACCACAATCGGCGGCGAGACTGTTTTAAACAGGATTGCAGCTTCCAAAGCGAGACAAGATCTCCAGCCCAAACGCCTTTCATAAGCCATGAACAGCGACTATAGCATCGAACAAAGTTGACAGTGACATCGACTTCCCACTGTGAATTAGTTTTTTTTTCCAAATTAAGACAAAAATAATTTGCAATCTGATTCAAAAAATAAAGTATAACTAATAGCAATTGGCAAAAACTAACTAGTCTAATTCAAAAAGCACCCTTTAGTCTAACTAGTTTACAATCTCTGCTGGCGGCGTTGATTTGTTCTTCGTCAAGGTTCTCCCCGACATAGTCAACGATCCAAACCCATATATTTCTTCGCTCTACTTCTCTTTGGGTAATGACGAACCGGTTCGTTGGTCAACTCAATCGGAGACTCGACCGAACGAAGATGACAACCTGTAAAATAGAACCCCGATCAAGAAATAGCCAAAACCGAAAAATAATCAAGGAAGTGGGAAATACCTTCACCAAGAAGTTGAAGATATCTTCTCACACGCTCGGCGTGAACCTCTGGCCACTTTTGAATTCCAAGCACGACAAGCTTCTTCAAATCTTCAAAAAACCCTTCTTGAGCCGGAAGAGTGAAATGATGACGATATGCAAAAAAGAGAAATGAGCATGAGTTAGTCAATAAAAAGGAACAAGATAAAAAAGACTAATTACCATGAAGGTGATTCCACTTCGTCCTATAAGGCCTCTCCGGATGAGGAACTGAGGCCGCATTAATCCGAACATAGAAATAACGGTCCTGCCAGTCATCGGTCGTGGACGGTTTCTCAATGACGAGCTTAAGACCCTTTCAGGCTCTCATACTCACATAACGAGTCCCTATGGTCATATTGTTTGTCGATATCAATGAAATCTCTTCAAAAACCCAGGGACTCATGTTGACACCACACTCGGCAGCCATGACCATGGAGCCAACCAGATTTCGAATCGCCGCCGAACTAAGTTGGGATATTATGATTCTTCTCTCCTCGCAGTAGGCGATAAGCAACTTCGGCAAGGGAAACCTCAAATGAGTATCCATGAACCAAAAGTCGTACAATCTTATCCACCCCTTCAGGCAATGCCAGGGCCTTTCATCTTGTTCGGGAAGACGAAGCTCGAGCCGACCAGCATTAGCGCAATCACAGTTGCTTGTAATCAATCTCAAATCGTCATCAGTGCACTTCATCTGGAGAACATGTCACATGGGATAAGTCTTCGTCGTTTTCTAGGGATCACCCGAGGCATGTTGCTCTTTCCTCTTCCGAGTCTTTTTCGGCTTGCTCGGGACCGATGGAAGAGAATCGAGCATAGCCTGATCATGAAGATAAACTTCCTCCTCCTTCACCGAAATAAACGTCCAAGAAACCACCCCGTCATCATCTCCCGAATCTATGAGGTACGGAACCTTGATGCTCGGGCGACGATCCAGAACCGGGGACGAACGAGCTCAGATCAATTATTTCTGTCCGCTCCGGTCTTACTGACAAATCGGACCGCCTAACAGACGAGCTTGACTGAGCGAAATTTCCTTTGAACAATCTCACCGAATGAAGATCATCGTGCTCAGAAGAAGACTCGGAGTAAGAATAAACTCTCATCGCTAAGAAGAATATAACAAACAAAATCTTGAGAGAGAAAGGGAATTCTAGATAGAAGGGAGAGCGAAATACCTGCGGAAGGAGAAAAATGAAGAATGGCAAGCAGCGAGATAAGTATTTATAAGCGAAGCGGGAGTTCTTTGAGGAAGGCGCCATCATTGCGCCTAGGCGACTCTTTGACTTATGGCTGTTATATGTATCATCATTGCATCCAGGCGGCCCTTCAACTTACAACATCTTTCCCAAGAAAATCTTTATACCTTCCCAAGGATCGAAAAACGTCAACTCAGCAGTTAACAGAAACGAACAAAACTGACCAAGGATCTACCGAACAGGTATCAACCCAACTAAAAAACTAGGCAATCCGCCGACTTCAGCAAACTCAAAGATCGACGAACTGGGGGAGGGGACTTAATGTTATATATGGGTTTAGCCCCATCTACTTAGCCCGGCCTGTAACGCCCCTTTCCCATTATCCGCTGACCGCCGAGCTGACCGGTCAATAATCAAACAAGAACATGACCAAGTCGAACCGAGCAAGTCAAACAGGAAAAGTTCGCAACAAGACGAAGCCAGAGACAGATCGGCTTGAGACAAAGGGTCGCACTAATCCGTCTTTGACCCCGCTATCCTCACTTCCGTAATACAAAGCTTCACAACTTGTACCACTTGTCGGTTCGGACTAAACACAATATCAGGGAAGCATGTTCATTTCTAACTAATCAAACGTTCACATAACGTTTAAATTTTTTTACAAACAGTTTTCTAATAGTCAAAAACAACAATCACATCTCAATACAAATTGGGCCAAAGCCGAACCGAGAGAAAATCCCAAAATCATCGAATCAAAACCCCGCCACAAGTCATCCCGAAACTACACCGAGGAACTCCCGTGTACGTCTCTGCTAAACCTAAAAACACAAAAAGAGTCTAATGAGCGATCTAAGATCACCCAGCAAGACGGCTCCCCACTACGGCTTCTAGTCTATCTAACATCTACAATTTCCCGCCCCAAAAACCATAAAATAACAAGCAACAAAGATAACGGTCGATCACGCACTACCACTTCGTGTTAAACCCACAATACACAAGCACTTGCCAAAAGAAAGGGAAAGCGATTAGAGGAAATCGGAAGCACTGCGGCACATGCTCTCAATTGAAACTCGATCTATCTATCGAGCAACTCGAGAATAACACACACAACACTGGGCCCTTATGATCTCGGTAACTTTCAAGGGTTTACACAGTCACTGACATGGTAACTAACCCACGACTCCTAGATGTAAACACGAAGTCTCATGACCTAGGACACTGTTCTCAGCCCATCGATACGCAGTGACTTGGGCTACCCCACGGTAACCTAAGTTTCCATGCGATTTGGCCCTAGGACATGACCCCGTATTCTCCGAACCACACACCTACCGGCATCACTCAGTAGGTTAACACAATAACCGGAATCACCACCCAAGGCCCACGATCCGATTAGGCAGCAACCCATGGATCCAATCGGGTCGGAAGTACCGGAACGTATCCAAACACCTAGACTTGCGGGATCTAATGCACCCTAATCCTAGTGCAGAAATGTAAACACGCAGACTCGCTTGGACTCTAGAAACAATCACACAATCAATCAATGAACCAAAACAATCTCAAAACAACATCCCGCAAGTCTAACACACACACATGCCAACACCATCACCCTGACTCGACGCCGTACCGAGTCAGCAGCTACAAACTTAACCGGCCCCGTGACCGAGTTAAGTATCCACAAGGATCGCTCGGCCCAACACCGAGACGATCTAACAGGCCTGCACAACAAAGCTCAACAGCAACAACACAATCATACAAGCAACCACATAACAGCACAATAACCACACAAGCAAGCCTATTAGGATTTCTAATATCTTTTACCTCATTGTTTAACAACTTAATCTCGTCTGCTAACTTGGATTAGCGGATTGCTAACCCGTAGATGGCTCACAACTCATTAACATCCGCTACCTTGGATTAGCGGATTGCTAATCCATAGACGGCTCACAACTCATTAATGTCCGCTACCTTGGATTAGCGGATTGCTAATACGTAGACGGCTCACCAATTCATTCCACACCTTTTACTTAACCTTTCTTAAGTATCTTTTAATAACTCCTCGATCCGTCGGTTTAGAGTTAGTAGATTACTAAACTCCCCGATGTCTCATGATTGTTAATTCATTCATTAATTAACCCAAAACCCTTAATTCATAAATAACCCGAATCCAAACCCGTTACATACTCTATATGTTTGTTTAGGTTTACTTACGTATTTTAATACCGTCTTAATTCCCGTATATAGATTCATTTAATATTGTTCTCTTAATACATATAGATGCATATACGGCCCTATCATGCAACATCTATATGTATGCATCAATCAATATCTCTAACAACCTAACAACACACAACGGTTTAATCCTTTTAACCCTACGTTCCTAGCATGCATCTCAAACCCTAATCCGGTTTATAATTAATCAGTCCATTCAATCAACAAGCAATCAACCAATTCAATACGGGTATGCACCTCTAGATCTACGGTTTCTCAAATCCCGGTCTATATGCTTCTATCTACTTTCAGGTTTTGGGCCGACTCACAGTGAATTGGTCGGAATGAACGGCACGGATGCGGATATGACTTCCCGAGATCCCAAACTAGAATCTGAACCTTCCGAACACAAGAACACGAACTCCGAACTTTCCCGAACAACCCTAGAACCACCTGAATCAGAACCGGCCGAAGTCAAATCCGTTTACCAAGGCGTTGACTGTCAATGACTTTGACTCCTGTTGACCCAAGTGACCCACTGAACCAATGCAATCGAACCAAACCAACTGAACCGACTAAACCAGCTTACAATTAACCCGGTTAGGTTAAACCGGTTTTGGTCAACCGTTGACCGGGTTGACCAAACCTTTGACCGTGGCTTAACCAGCCCTAAACCAACTCCAAACACTTAACTCACCCATACATGCACATCCTTGAAGAACCGGCTGAAGATTGGAGGTGGCGGAGCTTCTCCGGCGAGCTTCTCCAGCGTTGACCACCGGCGGAGGGCGTTGACTGGCGGCGGGGGAGGCTTTTCCAGCGGAGGTTGGCAAGCTCAGGTGACTAAAAACATCTCTACACCCATCATGAAGCTACTGTAGAGGAGGAGAAGTCTTTAATCACCAAAGGAAGAGAGAGAGAAGGAGAACGTAGCTGCGGCGGTTCTCCGGCGAGATTCCGGCGATCTCCGGCGATGGCAATGGTGAGAGATGGCCGGCGGTTTTATAGGATATCAAGATGAAGCTACTGGTCTTGGTAGAGAGTGATTTGGGTTTATGGTTAGAAAGTTATGGACTTTCTTGTGTTGCAAGTATTGAAGAATACTCAAGAACACTTTGAATGTTCATGATTTTCTTTGAAGATTCAAAGAGAATTTATGGGTTTTTTGGATGATTATAGAGAGAGGAGAGAGTTGTGGTCGTGAGTGAGGGTTAGAGAGAGATAAGCTCATCAAAAATGTGTTTTTGATGAAACAAAAGTGATTTGATAGGTTATTCTCTAGGTTCATGAACAAGAACCATGCAAATGGATGATTAAACAATCAAAAACCCTAATTTTCTCTCTCTCTCTCTCTCGTCTCCTATCCCCCAGCCACCACAAAAGTTACTCTCAGATCTAGCCGTTTTCCGGCGCCGGTGGCTTCCTTAGCACCGGCGCCGGACCTCGTTTCTCTTCTCCTCTCTGTCTCTGTTTGTTTTCTCGGTGTTTCGGTCTCCATTGGATCTTGGTGGTTGGCTGTGGTGGTGCTCGTAGGGGTCCTCTAGTGGTGGCGGCGCAGACACGGCGGCGTCGTGGTGTCTGCGGTGGAGGTGAGAAGCTCCGTGATTCTGTGGTTTGCTCTCTCGGCCTCTTCCGCTCGTCTTCTTCCGAGCTCCTCTCCTCCGTTAATTGCCGATGTTTTCTCCTCCAGTGGTGTCCTCGGCGTGTCCCCTTTCTCGGCTCGGCGTGCTCGTAGGCGGGTTCGGCGGTGGGTGGTTCGCCCTTCTTCCGGCTCGGTCTCACTCCGTCAGGGTTTTGTTTTCCCTTGTGGCAGTGGGATGGCGACGACGGCTTGCTCTGCTTCACTTCCCGGCGCCGGTTTGTGTACCTTAAGGACGGGTCTCTACCGGTTTTCGTGTGGCATAAGCGGAGCTTGTCTTGTGGCTAGTCTCTTCGAGGTGGCTCGCGCTTCTCCGGCGAGAGTGGACCCACGGGCGATGTCTCTCTGCGGTGGTCTTCGGGTGGCTTGCCGGATGCTTCCATTTATGTGGTGCGGCTCCGGCGCCGTGGTCCTTCGGTGTGGCCAAGATTCTTGTCCGTGCTTTTTATTCTCCAACAATAGTACGGGACAGTGAGTGTGCTCTGGTAAGTGTTACGAGATAGCTCCATGTTTGGATTGGTGTCGATTGTGGGATGAATCAAGACTTGTGGGATGGTTCTTGAGAGGTCTTCGATCGGGAATGGTTGTTGGGGTGACTCCTAAATGGCCCGCTTGGGCTCCCTTGTCGACAAGTGCAAGATAGTCCGTTACGGATTCCGGAGATCCCGTTAGTTTTCGGAGAAGCTGTAGGCATCTATCATGAGGTTTGAGGGCTGGCCTTGGAGGAAGCTAGTGGAACTATGGCAAGAGCGGGATGGTCGACGTCTTGGCGTTTGATTGTTGCGCTCTCGTTTGGATTTGTTTTAGGTCTAGCTTTTTATTTGTCTCGGGCCTTATTCTTAGCCATGATCTGCGTCGTGCTCTTGTTGGTTTAGATAGTTGTAGTTTTATTTTTGGTCTTCTGTTTCTTTGTTATCTCTGTATCTCTGTCAAAAATTCGAAAATGGTAATAAATCTTAACATTTTTACCAAAAAAAAAGAACCATGCAAATGCATGAAGCTAGAGAAGGTGGCGCCATCTGGTGAAGGACACCTGTCCTCAGCGGTGTCTTAAGGACATTAATCCAGCAATTAACCCTCTAAACCATCCCTTAATCTCCGTTTTCATCCTTTGCTCGGTTTAGCCGTTTTCGCAATTAATATTTTAGAAAACCCTGAATGGCTCTCATAAATATTCAAACCTCCAAAAACTGACTTTTCTTGATTTTAGATGAATTTAGCAACTTGAATCACCTCATTTGGAGTTCCGTAGCTCCGGTTATGAATTTTTGAAGTTTTCTCGGTTTAGTCGGTTTCCATTCCCAACAAGCCGAAAAACCCGTTTCTGCTCCGTTTCTTCCAATTCTGGTCTTGTAAATGTTCTTTATGCTGTAAAACTAGAACATTGGCCCGTCTCGGCTTCCGTCTTAACTTTTGGCAAAATTACCATTTTGCCCCTGATCTTGGCAAATTGCCCATGTTGGCTTTTCTTCTGCCCGTTGACCATATTTTTAGAAAGAAGGTATTACATTCTTCCCCACTTACAGGAATTCGGTCCCCGAGTTCTCCGTCACTAACAGACTTCGAATCAGCACCAAACCCTGCAAGTTGCTTCGTTACCCAACTTCGACGCTTTCTCAATCGAACACTGCTGCACGGAACCCATTTCCGACGTTTACTGACGCTCCTTCCAACTCACTCCATATCATTCCATATGATGGGTCTTCACACTGCTTACCCGACGACTACTCCAATTCTCGATCGTTGATGTCCCCCGCATTACCTTCCTTTGCTCTGAACTGACTCAATCCATCTTGAACTCTGGACTCCTCCACGGTTTTCTACTTTGATCTGATACTCACTTCCGGATTCCCCACTTTGCTTCGACTTCCACATCCAGTCGATACTGACTTTTCTTCCTGGGACACTCTTCAAGAATTTAATCTTCGAATCTAGCTTTGCTGAGACTCCATTCAATTCACACTGATCGCTTCACTCTGGTTTTCTCACTGTTGGTGACGTTCCTTCAAATCTTTTCGCTAAATCATCGTACCAACGGCTTCGTTCCACCGGTTGCTTCGCACTGATACATTTTCCACTGATGATTTATACCAACTTCTTCATGGTACGGGTCAACTGTCTCGCGGCTTCCTCACACTCCATCTTGCTTTCGGGTTCGGTCTCGTATTCATATCGCATCGTCCATTCCGTTCTGCACTTAACCCAACAATATCACTGGAGCGGTGAAATTCAATTCAATCCATCCCCGATATCACTTCCTCATAGAAATATAGTTAGTTAATCACGTACCCAGCGGTTACTCATGATTAAGTAACAATACACTATAATTCCGCTGCCTTGTGAACTGACGGTCGAATACAACCATTCTTGAGTTAGCTCAATACCTTAAATGGAAAGCTTTTTATCACTTTCTATTTCTAGAAGCTTAACGATCGCAGTAAAATTTAAACGACAATTACTAAGAGCTACTCAAGCCAACAAAACGCAACTAACAATCTAATGGCTTACCAACACCATCAACGATTATCAAATACTATGCATGCCAAAAGAACGAATCAAACAACCTAACATCGCTTTGATAACAAAACACAACTCTAGTTATCTAATGCACCAATCAAGAATTAAATAAAGCATGCAAGCAATAAACAAAAGCAATCAATTACCACACACACACACGCAAGCAATCAGAAGATCGATCCGGATATGTCGTCAGTCTGGGTTTAGGTCATGATGAATGGTCGTCAGTTCCGCCCATAATTTGACTTCACATGGTAATTTACGTTTGCATTCAGACCCATCACGAGCAGGCAAACAATTACTACGCTAGTCACAATGATAAGCCGAACGTTCTGCATCCAACATACATACAAAACAACATATCATACATACAGAGGTTTTAATACATAAGTTTAATCAGAAATATTACAAGACGGCCGTTTTCACAACCATAAACCCCAAAAGTGTGCCGCCAAAATCCGAGATATGTCAAAGATGACATGCATAACTGCCGATCTATACACAATCAAAATAAGGTTAGTGCCCCATACCTACCTGGCCTAACTAACCCTAATCCTAACATCCCCAGCAAGACCGGTATGCCCAACACAGGCGGCATCGCGGCTCGCAGAGATATCCACTGGCAGGTGCGTCTGGAGGGTGTGGCGGATGTGCGTCTAGAGTCGGTGCGCTTGCATGCTGCGGCTCGGCCATCGGACACAGGCGAGATGTATGACCCTCGCGGTAACACAACTGAAAAACCACGGTAGGCACTGGGCGAGGCCTACAGGGACAAACTGAAGCTCGGTGACCCTTGTCACCACAGAACTGATAAATCACCAACGATCGCGGCGGCTGGACTACTGGCAACTGACTGGGCTCAGGATATCGACGACTAGGTCATACTCGATACATCTCTGGTACTGGCGCGCGGTATGGCTCAGCACTTGACATACGTGGCCCTAGTCCGGCAATCGGACAAATTGGTGCCAGATGGCCATCTTTCCACAAACCTGACAGTAGTCTGGCACTGGGACGGACTGATATGGCTCTCTGTAGCGTAGATCCACTGGACGAGGACACCAGTGCAAATGAAATCCTCTCACTCCACAAGCACTGCATGCTCGGTGCTTTGGCATCGCTGGCGGCGAATCTGACATCTCTGCTGGTGCTCCAACTGGCTGGTCTATGGCCCTGGCTCAGATATCGACTCGGTAGACCCCGAAGATATGGACATATCTAACGGTGTAGTGGGTGACCCAGATCGTCGATGCGGCTGGTGATGCGGTCCAACCTGCTGCTCCAAGACGTAAGCGAGTATAGCTACCTGCTCGTCAACACGCTGCTCCCATTGAGGGTGCTGGTCTGGATCGACGGGCTCCATATCTAGATCAAAATCCAACGGTAGCGGGCTCAGTAAGTAGTCCTCCATTCAGAGCGGTAGAGGAACCTCAGGTGCCTCAAGAATCAGTGTCTGAAACATCGGTGGTACGTCTGACTCTGCAAGTATATGTGGTACAACTATCTCTAGCCAATACGGTGGTAACGGCGGTAACTCCACATCTGCTCCTCCCAGGTATCACATCATCTCCGCATAGGGGTCCGGATTACCCGCATCATCCTCCATGGATGAAGGTAATGGATAAGGAAGAGGCGACCAATCCACCTCGGCTGCTCGAGAACCCCGCAAGGGAACTGGTGGACGATCCGATGTACGAGAGCCTCGCGAATGACCTGGCGATGCTAGGTATCCTTGAAACTGATCCAGCTGCGAGCCTACCAATCCTTGCTGACTCATGATACTCAACTGTGACTACTCCGCGCACACACACCCCCCTCCACTCCACCCGGGACACACTGTTGTATGACTGCAATCAAAAACACAAAAGACAAGTTAGTACAGATAATACAAAATCCTAATTCCCATCCCAACCCCGGATTTCACAGACGCGGCTCGGTTTCCTAATGGATGCTTGGGTGATACAATTTAGACTCGATAAAACACGGAAAACACTCAGAAATGAACAGTTTCGGAACCCATGACGAACTATGCTCTGATACCACCTTTTGTAACGCCCTTTTCCTATTATCCGCTGACCGCCGAGCTGACCGGTCAACAATCAAACAAGAACATGACCAAGTCGAACCCGAGCAACTCAAACAGGAAAAGTTCGCCATAAGACGAAGCCAGAGACATATCGGTTTGAGACAAAGGCTCGCACTAATCCGTCTTTGACCCCGCTTTCCTCACTTCCGTAATACAAAGCTTCACAACTTGTACCACTTCCGTGAGTTGTGTCGGTTCGGACTAAACACAATATCAGGGAAGCATGTTCATTTCTAAGTAATCAAACGTTTACATAACGTTTAACAATTTTTACAAACAGTTTGCCAATAATCAAAAACCAACAATCACATCTCAATATATATTGGCGCCAAAGCCGAACCGAGAGAAAATCCCATAATCATCGAATCAAAACCCCGCCACAAGTCATCCCGAAACTACACCGAGGACCTCCCGCGTCTGTCGCTGCTAAACCTGAAAAACACAAAAAGAGTCTAATGAGCGATCTAAGATCACCCAGCGAGACGTCTCCCCACTACGGCTTCTAGTCTATCTAGCATCTACAATTTCCCGCCCCAAAAACCCCAAAATAACAAGCAACAAAGATAACGGTCGATCACGCACTACCACGTCGTGTTAAAACAACAACACACAAGCACTTGCCAAAAGAAAGGGAAAGCGATTAGAGGAAATCGGAAGCACTGCGACACATGCTCTCGATTGAGACTCGATCTATCTATCGCGCAACTCGAGAACAACACACGCAACACTGGGTCCTTACGATCTCAGTAACTTCCACGGGTTTACACAGTCACCATAACCTAAGACACTGTTCTCAGCCCATCGATACGCAGTGACTCGGGCTACCCCATGGTAACCTAAGTTTCCATGCGATTTGGCCCTAGGACATGACCCCGTATTCTCTGAACAACACACCTACCGGCATCACTCAGTAGGTTAACGCCATAACCAGAATCATCACCCAAAGGCCCACAATCCGATTAAGCAGCCACCCGAGGATCCAATCGGGTCGGAAGTACCGGAACGTATCCAAACACCTAGACTTGTGGGATCTAACGCACCCTAGAGTCCTAGTGCAGAAATGTAAACACGCAGACTCGCTTGGACTCTTGCAACAATCACACAATCAATCAATGAACCACAACAATCTCAACACAACATACCGCAAGTCTATCACACACACACGCCAAAACCATCACCCTGACTCGACGCCGTACTGATTCGGCAGCTACGAACTTAACCGGCCATGTGACCGAGTTAAGTATCCACAAGGATTGCTTGGCCCAACACCGAGACGATCTAATAGGCCTGCACAACAAAGCTCAACAGCAACAACACAATCATACAAGCAACCACACAACAACACAAGAACCACATAAGCAAGCCTATTAGGGTTTATAATATCTTTTAAATCATTGATTAACAACTTAATCTCGTCTGCTACCTTGGATTAGCGGATTGCTAACCCGTAGACGGCTCACAACTCATTAACGTCCGCTACCTTGGATTTGCGGATTGCTAATCCGTATATGGCTCACAACTCATTAATGTCCGCTACCTTGGATTAGCGGATTTCTAATCTGTAGACGGCTCACCAATTCATTCCACACCTTTTACTTAACCTTTACTAAGTATCTTTTAATAACTCCTCGATCCGTCGGTTTAGAGTTAGTAGATTACTAAACTCCTCGACGTCTCATGATTGTTAATTCATTCACTAATTAACCCAAAACCCTTAATTCATAAATAACCCGAACCTAAACCCGTTACATACTCTATATGTTTATTTAGGTTTACTTCTGTATTTAAATACCATCTTAATTCATGTATATAGATTCATTTAATATCGTTCTCTTAATACATATATATGCATATACGGCCATATCATGCAAGGTCTATATGTATGCATCAATCAATATCTCTAACAACCTAATGACACACAACGGTTTAATCCTTTTAACCCTACAGTCCTAGCATGCATCTCAAAACCTTAATCCGGTTTACAATTAATCAGTCCATTCAATCAACAAGCAATCAACCAATTCAATACGAGTATGCAACTCTAAATCTATGGTTTCTCAATTCCTGGTCTATATGCTTCTATCTACTTTCAGGTTTTTAGCCGACTCACAATGAATTGGTCGGAATGAATGGAACGGATGCGGATATGACTTCCCGAGACCCCGAACTAGAATCCGAACCTCCCGAAAAACAAACACGAACTCTGAACCTTCCCGAACAACCCTAGAACCGCCTGAATCAGAACCGGCCGAAATTAAATGCGTTGACCGGCGTTGACCGGCGTTGACTTTGACTCCGGTTGACCCAAATTACCCACTGAACCAATGCAATCGAACCAAACCAACTGAACCGACTGAACCAGTTTCCAATTAAACCGGTTAGGTTAAACTGGTTTTGACCGTCGACCGGGTTGACCAAACCTTTGATTGTGGCTTAACCAGCCCTACCAACTCCAAACACTGAACCCACCCATCCATGCACATCCTTGAAGAACCGGCTAAAGATTGGAGGTGGAGGAGCTTCTCCGACGAGCTTCTATGGCGAGCTTCTCCGGCGTTGACCACTGGTGGAGGGCGTTGACCGGCGGCGGAGGAGGCTTTTCCAGCGGCGGTTGGAAAGCTCAGGTGACTAAAAAAATCTCTACACCCATCAAGAAGCTACTGGAGAGGAGGAGAAGTCTTGAGTCACCAAAGGAAGAGAGAGAGAGAAGGAGAACCGAGCCACGACGGTTCTCTGGCGAGATTCCGGCGATCTCCGGCGATGGCGATGGTGAGAGATGGCCGGAAGTTGTATAGGAGATCAATATGAAGTTACTGGTATTGGTAGAGAGTGATTTGGGTTTATGGTTAAAAGTTATGACTTTCTTATGTTGCAAGTATTGAAGAACACTCAAGAACACTTTGAATGTTCTTTATTTTCTTTGAAGATTCAACGAGAATTTCTGGGTTCTTTGGATGATTCTAGAGATAGGAGAGAGGTTTGGTCGTGAGTGAGGGTTAGAGAGAGATTCAGCTCAACAAAAATGAGTTTTTGATGAAACAAAAGTGATTTGATAGGTTATTCTCTAGGTTCATGAACAAGAACCATGCAAATGCATGCAGCTAGAGAAGTTAGCGCCATCTGGTGAAGGAAACCTGTCCTCAGAGGTGTCTTAAGGAGATTAATCCAGCAATTAACCCTCTAAACCACCCCTTAATCTCCATTTTCATCATTTGCTCGGTTTAGCTGTTTTCGCAATTAATATTTTAGAAACCCTGAATGGCTCTCATAAATATTCAAACCTCCAAAACTGATTCTTCTTGATTTTATATGAATTTAGCAACTTGAATCACCCCATTTGGAGTTCCATAGCTCCGGTTATGAATTTACGACGTTTTCTCGGTTTAGTCGGTTTCCATTCCCGACAAGCCGAAAAAACCGTTTCTGCTCCGTTTCTTCCAATTCTGGTCTTGTAAATGTTCTTTATATTCTAAAACTAGAACATTTGGCTCGTCTCGGCTTCCGTCTCAACTTCTGGCAAAATTACCATTTCGCCCATGAACTTGGCAAAATTACAAGTTTGCCCCTGTTGACTTTTCTTCTGCCCGTTGACCATATTTTGGAAATAGGGTATTACACGGCACATACCTTTTCTCTGGATATTAGTTGGCCAATACAGAAACGAACTCGGCCCAAAACTAAGAGACAGTCAAAACATGAACATGCTGGGCCGACTCCAACTCGCTACGCTCGGCTCGGCTCGGACAAATCATTCCGGCTCGGCTCAGAATGCAGCCTCAAGTCAGCTTGGCTTTACTAACAGACAAGACGAGTTCGGCTCGGCCCATTTTCACTTGAAGTACTGCCCATTCCTCATGAACTCGTACAAAAGGACGACCGTATTTTACTATAAATAGGATTGTTCATCGTACATTAATGTACCTTTTTGGGGATTGTTGCACTTACTACTTTCTCTCTCTAGAATCAACACGTCCTGAATTGTAATCCGAGCTTGTCTGTTGACCAGCTCGGACCTTCCTTTCATCAGTTATAAACACGCTCGTCTCTCGACGAACTTACACTCTCCTATTCGTTTTCCGACCTTAGTTTATTCTCTTACAAAGATGAACCTTGACCCATATATTCCACCGAACGCATTAACTCATACCAAGCAGGACGAGCATCCAACCTTTGTGACAACTCGGTTATCACATTCTTCACATAAACCAAACCACTAAGAATCAAGCAACCACCACTTAATAACCACAAAATTAGAGGCCCAGTTCTCACAATCCTCCCCAACCTTCTTGTTATCTCACCATATTTAGCTCTAGTGTTCCCCATCTGGTATATAAGCAAGACCACTATAACCTGAAACATGACTGAGAGAAACCAATCCGTAATGATATCATCAATGGTCAACCTAAATATGTTTATGTAAATCTGAAGCCTTAAAATAAGGAAGAAACCAACGTTAGTATACCCAAATGATACCAATACCTTAAAGAACAACATAAATTTTACTCTAGTCATGTTTACCACTTAAGCTCCATCCATCGTTAACACTATTTCCAGAGTATCCACCATTTCCACAACTGAAATATAGTTTTATTTTAAAAACCACTATTGCTCACGTTTCTCACAATATTATTCTTACAATCCATTTCCAAAGAAGCACCCACATAAGTGAATGATTCTTTTTTCATAATGTACGTATTGCTCATTCTTACGCTGTGGAAACCAAATGTAAGTTTATGATTCAAACCATCATTCGACAATATAAAGATGAAAATATGAAACTACAATCGGTGAAGCTACAAAGCACAACTTTGAGCCCTGCTCAAAGCTAGTTGGAACCTTATTCCAATGATAATATAAGACTAACCAACTTCTTATACAATACAAATCAAAAACCAATCTAAAGCTATTCACCCACAAATTCCAGTCAAATAGACCACCATTGATTGCTCATGAAATTCCAATGAACCATATTGCCAAAAACAACCACTCTCTTTGCTGTGCATATAACCATAAATTACTAGCATTTCATCGAAATTACCAAAATTGATCCAAATCTTCCTAAATATCTTTAGGAATTTTCCATGGTGATTGAGATTCCATCTTCTCCGATTAGGAACCATGAGACAAAGCAAATCTTCCATAACACCATGAACCATGAAAGAAACCGATAACGACCGCATCGAGAGACAAAGCAACCACCATGAAACCCTAGAATAGAATTGCCCTAGGAGTAGCCATCAAGAGGGTTAGAATTCTCACAAGGGTTTCTCATACATATCAAAAATAATAAAATAATAAATACAAATATTTGATCGAGTGGGTGTCTCAAAAGAAGTGAATAGAGTTTGTCAAATGAGAGATTTTAAAAAAACTCTCTTCACTATTTTTAGAAACTCTTTTGATTAAATAATATTATTAATTATTTAATCATTATTTGTATTGTTGAGAAACTTATACCAAATGCAGATGTTCTTACAAAAATAATAGTTCAACATATTATATTTTTAATTAATTTTTGTTTTATATTTTTACTTATAAAAAAAATACTTGTGTAAGTTATAATTTAAGATGTGCTGACAGTTTTATTTTATTTTAAAATGTAATGGTACTATATAATATATTATATAAAATTATTATATTTGTTTTTGTTTTAATATTTTAACTAAATTTATATTTTATACAGTTATAATAACGTATTTATAAAAGTTAAAATATGATAATTGGTTTTTAATGTTTTTATAACAAAAATGATTAATTAATATTTTAATATACTTTGTAGCTGTCAAAATATGTTATATATTTTGATGGAACAAATTGTAAAATGCATAACTGTGAAAACATCAAATGTCTCACTATATCTTTGAATATATATAGATTTATTTTTAATATTTTAGTAGTCATCCAAAATCTCTTCTTGCACTTCTTTACCTTCCGCTCCTCATCCTCATCAACTTGCTTCTCCTCATCATCAGCTGACTATAACCCACCTTGGGCCAACATCAATTGCCACTTTGATCAAAGGATCAACTGAACCACCTTCATAAACGACAGACACAAACAGAAGTGAAAATCTCATTTTCAAAAAGAACAAGAGTATAAGGAAAACCAGACTATGATACGATAAGTAGATACAAACAAATAACATTTGAACATTGTTAAGTTTCTCGACAATATTTTATGCTGTTTTATGCCGTTTCCAATACACTGCTTCATATGAAACTGCTAGTGAACAAACAAGAGCTGCAAATTTTATACCGTTTTATGCCGTGTTCAATACATTGCTTCATATGTTTCTTGGATACATGAACACTCTGGCCCTCATTCCCTGCAAGAACATACAAAATAAGTCTTTTTCAAAACCTGATTAAAAGGATTAAACAAGAACATAAAAGCTAACGGATGTGTTTGGGTACTGGTTCAACTTCGACGTGCACATACAAGAAAATGTTAGTATCGAGTTAACAAAAATTTAAGCATAACTAGTCAATTTAGATTAAAGATATACAACACATTCTAAAATAAAGATGCCATTGTATTGTTAGAAGAAATGCAGTCAACTAACTTCTAAGATTCTCAAAACTTGATGCCGAGATTCTATGACCCACAAGAACGTTTTGGATTTTGTTGGAGGGATAAGGAACTTGATCTGATAATAAGTTATCCTATAAAATTCAGTTGCATAAACTACTCATCGTGGTTCAATACATAAATATTTCTGGTGCCATTCTAAATCTAGAGCTTTGGAAAAAAAATCAGTTGTTCGCATTAACAGAAAGATCAATGCTATTATCCTCTTCAAGCTTTTTCTTTTGATTAATAGTTCAACTAATAAGATTCCAAGAATCAATCAAAAACAGTTGAAACCCAGAAGAGATTCAGAGCAAATTAGAAAGAAATCCACGTTCTATGACAAGTACACAAAGCTTCAATCTTTTAGTGCTAAATCTAAATTCTTCAACAAATATCCAAATAAAAATAAACTCACTTTGTTGATGAGAATCATCTCCACCTTCACCTTCAGCTTCACTGGCCCTTCTTGTCCGGGTCTACCAAGTGAACAAATTCATAAGAAACCATCACGAGATAAAGAAAATTTGCATCAAAAACGGAAAAGGACTCCGTACCGTACTTGGACCCGCCTCCATCGAAGATGAAACAGAAGCATCTACAATTTCATGCGAAATTAGGGTTTGTAAAACTCATCAAACGAAATAGTATCAAATCAAGTATAAAAGCTTTAGTTTTTCTTCAGAGAACCATAGAGACTCAAGCACACTAATCTTGCTTGATTGAAATCCATGGAATAATACTACGATTTCTCGTTGACCCGATGTCATGATGAAGGAGAAGGACATGCGAAGGAGAAGTACCGGTGAAGGATAAGGACCGGTGGCGTTGTCGGCCTTAGATTTAAAATGAATCGAGAGACGAGAGAGAAGAGAGGAAGATTGGAGAAAATATTTTACCAAAGACAACGAATGGTATTTTCCTTTTTCTGATAATGAGTGTTTTCGTCGAGGAGGAAGAGAGGGGGGGATTGGAGAAAATTTTCACCAAAGTCAAAAATATTTTAAGTTAGCGCTCTTGTCAAAATTTTCACCAAAAATCAAAAAATTCACCCTTATTTGTTTTTTTGAAGAATTATTTGGGGTTTTTAATCTCTTTAAAGAAGTTTTATAAAATATTGTATTTACATTATTACTGAAAATTTATTTTTACTAATGAGTTTTTTATAAGTTATTTATTTTTAATAATATTCTTAGATTTTAAAATTATAAACTTAAAACCATATCGTAAATTATAGATGAATTATAAATGAATTATAGATGAATTATAGATGAATGACTTAATAGGTCTTTTTTGAATTGTATGTAATTTTGTGGATTTAGGGTCTAGGACATTGTGGTATAGGTTTAAGGGGTAGGTTTAGGGTATTGGAGTATAAGTTTAGGGTTTAGAGTTAGGATATTGTAGTATAGGTTTAAGTGTGAACCCTAAAATCCAAACCATATACTCTAATAAAAATAAACTATATATTCTAGAACTATTTACAAATTATGTGATGCTATATCTCACTTAAAATCAATTTCATTTGCAAGATAGTTAGATTTCAACCCTAAACTCTTATAATTATATCTACTTTATACAAAACCCTATACCCTAAACTAATCAAAGACTCAAACCATACATCCTAAACTAATCAAAGACTAACTAATCAAGGACTCAAACTAATCAAAAATTGCCATACTTAAAATAATATAAGATAATAATTTTTCGTATGTTATACTTAGTTAACAAATTACAAATAAATTAATTATATTTCGTTACCCTAAACCTTATTTATACCATAAAATAATATAAGAGAAAATAAGTTATGTTATAAATAAAAAGAAATAAATTGCAATATCCTAAACTCTCCGATACACTAATCTCTAAATCAAATACCATAATCTCTCCAATACCCTAAACCCTCCAATACCCTAAACTTTAAATCAAATGTTTATGAGACATTTACTTTTGTATTATTGAAATTTTTATTTTAAGATTATGTTATTAAAATTAATCTTACAATATTACAAGTTATTAATTTTATATTTTTATTCAATTTCGAGAATTACAAACAAACAAATAATATTTAACCTCTAACCTCTAAATATACTCTAAAATCAAAATAATGATTTTTTATGTTTTAACACCATCACCAATCACCATTAAAGTCCCAATCAAATCCAGAACAAGCAAAATCTTCTGCATCACTCTGTGTTTCGCTAAGGTTGATTTCTCAATCGGGTTTCATTTGGCTCATGGGTCTTTCAGACTTGTGAACAGATACCATTCGTTCTTCATCTTATTTTTTGTATTATGCTTTAGAGGTCTCCTATTTCCCATGAAAATCAGCAACTGGTGATGGCGATTTATTGTGGTTTTCTATCATGTTCTCTGCTTGAGTTGTATTCCCCAGAGTTGTATAGATATCAACATCATATGGATACACTTCTTCTTCATCAGCCACAAACGGGTTTGCAGATTCCGCTGTGCCTTGAGCACCTGTTTTTTAAACAAGAAATTATAACCAAAGACTAGGAACTATTTCAAGAAAACCAAAATTGTAAGATGTGAATACCCAATAAGACAGTGTAATGATCCCTGCAACTTACCAGCTATTTCCTTTGTGGTTTCACCCATTGATCAACCAACTCCTTCCACTCTCTGCATCAAAATAAAAACTCAATGCCATATCCAAAAGTCAACGAAAGTGTCAAACTTGTTAAGATCAAAACTAATACTCGATCAACGTCTTTGCAAGTTGTCGAATTTTATTAGAACAATGTTTCCTCAAGCCATTAACAGCCTTTCTAATTTCAGTACTCTGTGAGAATAATATCAAACCTTAAAATCAGTCACTCCCTCCATACAAACCTCAAGATCAACAACAACTGCATACACCAGAAACAAACCTTGAGAATATACACATTCAAAGACATTAACTTTAGCTTTCTCAAGGACTCTAGTATCACCGAGTGTGGCTGCAAACACCAAAGAAGAAACAATCAGAATAATCGTGCAGTATTATCAACCAGAAGCAGAGTCATTTTTTGTATTAACAACATCAAGATTACCCTCCCATTTCTCATTTGGAAGTCCAAAGAGACACAAGTTCTCTTTCTCTGAATAAAAAACAAAGAATGAAAAAAATCTTAAACATAAACCACATAGAGGATATAACTCCAACGCATATAAGCTCAAGCACAATCACAAAGGATTAAACGCTTTGAAGAATCACAACATATTTGTAACCTCTTTGAGAGATTTGGACTGGAGAGCTTGCTTGATTTCCTACTGTTGTTTTTACAAATTGATCCTTTTATTGCTTTGCATTCCTGGTCACAACTTCAAAGATGATTAGAAGTTCATCTATCATCTGGAACAGCCTCTTCCTGTTCCAAAAAAAGATTTAACTGATTTGTTTAACATCATTCCAATTTCAAAAACAAGAATTTGATTCAATCCACCAAAAGAACTTCTCAACTACATATACAAAGACTTTGATTCACTAAGACAAACACAAGAGGATACTACATAAACCTTACATACACAATAATCGAAAATACTTTAATTTGAGAAGGAATCGCTAACCTTTTCACCGAATCCAATTGGAGCAGCAAAGTAAAACGCAACAGAAACCCTAACCCCTTTCGATGGCTTCTGGGTGAGCTGGGTCGGGAAACACAGAAGGTGAAGGAGGAGGCGGTAGAGAGTGGATCGGAGACAGTGAGGTGTAGATCAGAGGAAAAGAAGTCTCAAAAGACAAGAGGAAAATGTTTTCTTTTACTTAACATAATCAAATAAGTTTTTTTTTCTTAAATGCTGAAGTCATTTAGAATTTTTTTTACTTCCGCCAAAACTAAAATTTTGGCTCTAAAATGTTACTGCTCGCATGTATAACATAAATTAGGTTCTAAATCTCATTTTTCATTTTTCGTATAATGAAATAACGGGACAACGTTGAACTAATGTTGTAATATAGTACCCAATCCCAACATAAACTCTACAACAACACCTACCAAATTAGTGCTATCCTCATGTGCTGTGAATACCCATATTTATTGTAGTGTATAATCGTGGTATTATCCATGGATCACAATAATGTGAACTCTTGACCACCCTAATGTCGATCATAAACATTTAACATGTGATATAATGGTGGTAGTGTCCACGAATAATCGACTCAACATACTTTTGTGACCACGGATCACAATAATGTTAACTCTTGACCACCTATTGTCCATCATAAGCGTTTACCTATGGTAAGCATCTTGTTAACTATTGTCCATTATAAGCGTTTACCCATGGTAAGCACCTTGTCCATCATAAGCGTTTACCCACGGATCGCAATAATGTTAACTCTTGACCAACCATTAAAAATTTGTTGGCCACTTTCTACCCATGATAAGCATCTTGCATGAGATATGATTGTGGTAGTATCCACGTGGATGGATATTGTGGACATCTACTCGAAACTATCCATTCACAAATCCATATTATGTCCTTTTTTTTTTGAATTCCGGTACATGATATATATGTTTTTACCGGTTTTATGCCATGATATAAGTCTGTTTTAGTGTATTTTGGTGTCCTTTTAGAGTCCTTTGCAGGTTTTATTAGGTACACGTACGTTTGGAGCAAAAGTGGAGATTATGGAGCTAATTGGAGCACTTTGGAGATTTGACCCGAGAGGTTGTGTTCACTGTCCAGATTTGATGATTGCGTCGATCGTTGCACACCTGCATCGATCGATGCATAGCGTGTTGGGCCAGACTCTCGGCGGTTTAATGAAGTATGCCAATATTGCAGAAGATGCCCAGAAGTTCCAGATATTTACACAGAAGCCCCAAGTCGTGTTTTAGCTATTTAATTAGGTTTTTGGCTTCAGTTTTAAGTACGCTATCATAACTTAGAGCAGAGAGTTTTTAGAGCTTTTTGGGATGATCTGATCCTGTACTACATTTGTTTTGGAGAAGTTTTCGAACCCCTTTTATATTCTAATCTCTTTTATGATTTCTATTAATTCATTGATTATGTTTATATCATCTATGTATGAGTAGTTTCATAGCTAGGTTTAGGGTTTCTCATAGGGATTTTATGACTTGCTAGATATAATTAATTCAGTTAAGGATTCACATCAATAGATGTTCTTCAAACTAAATTGTGTTTAATGCTAGTTCTAACCTGATCAATTAGAATCTACATCTTAGGTTGCTAAATACGACACGACAGTGTAGTTTAGAATATGAACTATTTAGGTTGAGCAATTTAATTACTCGCAAAGGAATTTGGTTTAATTAGATTGTGAACATATCAAACTTGGATTTAAAGCTGGTTTAATCTGTTAGTAATTGCAAAGGAATTTGGATTACTGCACTTAGACTTAGAGAATTCTCGCAAAGAAATTTGGTTAATTTATATCTGTGTTTTGAGTTCTAGAACTGAGTTTAATTAGATCCTGACTGATTGATTTATCTGCTTGTCTGATTTCCTGAGAACGCCCTAGACTTAGCGCCCTTAGTTTATTGCTTTCAAACAACAACCTGCTACCTGTTTACCTTCTCGCTTGCTTTTTAATTAAATCAATACAATTTGCTTCTTGTTTTCTCCTAGTTTTAATCTCTTTAAGTTCTTGATTCTATCGTTGCCTAGAGTCCTCGTGGATTCGATCCCTAAGTACTACAATTGATATACTGTGCACTTGCAGTTAGTATAGGGTAAAACTCGAGACCTATCAAGTTTTTGGCGCCGTTGCCGGGGACTCTTAGAGGCTTCGATAGCTTCGAACTTAGGGTTTTTACTAGGATTTTTGTTTTTATTTTTGTTTACTGCTTTTTTTTTTATTTTTCTCTGTTTTCTCTCTGTCGCAGGTTTCAAAATCGCATAGCATCGACCGTTGCACTTCTTGTGTCGATCGACACTAGGCTATTGGAGTTGAATCGATCATTGCACTGTTAGCATCGATCGTTGCTTGGCGATTACAGACGGTTTATGCAGACGCGTGATACCAGAAGTAATCCGAACACTAATCTCGTAAACCTCCAACTTGAAGAGCTTGCTAGACTAGAGAGGACAAACAGAAGAGTTCAAAGAGAAAGGATGGTTGTTGAACGTGTGATCATATTGCCTGATGCTCAAGGTGTCCTGAGGGACCGACACAACAATCCTTACAATGCTGCTGGAGAACCGATAGATGCTGAAGGGAATGTTATCCCTGATCCTCCTGAGCAGCCTCAACAGGAGCAGAACCAAGGCCAAGGACAGGCCCAAGGTAGACAGATGGTTGTCCATGAGAGGACTTTAGCTGACTATAACCGTCTGGATGAGTTCCATGCTAACCGGTCAGCTCTTGTATTTCCTGAATTTGAGAGGAATGATTTTGAAATCAAAACCGTCTACTACTCTCTCCTGAGGTAGAAAGCCTTCCATGGCTCTCCGAGTGAGCAGCCGATGGATCACATAGATGAGTTTGAGGGCATAGTTACTGGAATAAAGTACAATGGAGTTAACTACGACTATCTGTTCCTCAAGATTTTCCCCTACTCTCTGGCTGGAGATGTTGCAGCCTGGCTTAAGCAACTTCCACCTGGAACGTTTGTTACTTGGGCAGCTCTGAAGAGTGAGTTCCTGCGTCACTTCTATGATGATGCCCGCTCAGACCAGTCCAGACAGGACATTCTCACCTTCACCCAAGGTCCTACAGAGCCTCTTAAGACATCCTGGATGAGATTCAAGAAATACCAACGTGACTGCCCGCACCATGGATTCACTGAGGTAACACTTTTAGGCATCTTCTTTAGAGGAATATATCTTCCATATCAGACTGCGTTGAAAAATTCTAGCAATGCCAACTTTAACACTAGGACTCCTGCTCAAGCTAAGCAGTTGATAGACAATCTGGTAAGAAGTAATAGCTGCAAAACCACTGATGAGAGAAGGAAGAAGTCCGGTGGAAAGATGGAGAATTCTGAGATAGCTGATATTAGATCTAAGTTGGACACTGTTTGTAATCTTCTAGCTGGGAAGAAAGCTGTCCACTTTGCTCAAGAGGTTGAGATGATAAATGATGAAGAAGAAGAGCAGGAAGAGGATGTGAATTACATCGGAGGATCTGGTTTCCAAGGAAACATGTTTGGTAATCAGTCTGGTAACAGGTTCTTCAATGGAGGACAGAAGAATGCTTTCAACAGCAACCAAAACTCTTCTGGGTTTGGATGGACTAGTGGATTTCAGAAGCCTTTCCAGCAAGGTAATCAGAGAACATATGGATCCTCCTCTTACCAAGCACCTCCTGTAGCTACTAATCATGAGAGTAAGATGGAGGCTATGTTGGAACAGCTGCTGGAAGGACAGACCAAGATTGATGTGGACTGCAACAAGAAGTTGGATGCTGTTTATGGGGATCTAAATGGGAAGTTTGAGTCTCTGAACACTCATGTGAAGCAATTGGACACTCAGGTGAGCCAAATTTCAAACTCCATCAAAGGGAAAGGTGTTGTAGACACCCATATTAAGGCCAGTGTACGTTGATGATGGATCACATCTAGGTGAAAGATTTGAGCTAAGTACAGCTGAAGTGGTAGAGGAAGGTGAAATTTCGGATTTTGAGGAAAATCTCTCGGGTAGAATCTGTGAAAATTTGACTGCATCGATCGATGCACCCTTAGCGTCGATCGTTGCAAGGCGTGGACAGACAGATTCACAGGATTCTTATGACATTGATGCAGATTCATAGCTTAACCGCTTATTACCTAGGGTGTCTGAGATAACCCAACAGGAGATTTATGCACAATCTATTCGCTTATATACTAAGGTATCTGAAGTAATTCAACAAGAGATTGATGAGCTTAAAGAGCTAGAGAAGATTGGTGAAGAGTTGGAAGAAATTCCACCGTCTAATGATCCACATTATCACCCTTGTGTGCAGAAATACTTGGGTAAGATGTTGCCTTTGGATGAATAGCTGAAGGATTGAGTTATAGTTGTTCCTCAGCATATAAGTGATGTGCTATTGACCAAGGTTCCTAAGAAGCTACCTGATCCTGGGATTTTTGTGCTAAGTTGTTCTATCTTCGAAGATGGTTTTAAGCGCTCTCTTTGTGATTTAGGAGCTGCTGGAAGTCTTATGCCATACTTTGTGGCAGAGAAGCTAGGTATGATGGATTTTAGACCCACTAGGACCTCTCTTGTCCTAGATGATCAGTCAATAAGGATTCCGGAAGGAGTTCTTGAGGACATCCCGGTGAGAGTTGGGAACTACTTGGTTCCAACAGATTTCTTAGTTCTTAAGTACCACAGTGAGCAGGATGATGCTTTGATATTGGGTAGACCATTCTTGGCTACAGCTGGGGCAGTAATAGATGTGAGACACAGTCTGATAGATCTCCATCTGGGAGATGAACCTCTGCATTTTGAGATGGACAAGCTGCGCAAGCCACTGATTGATGGGCAGACCTTCACCATTATGGATGGAGATGAAGAGCAGTCAAGTCACATTACGGTTTTGGATCCTGGGGAGCAGTTTACTCCTTCTTTTCTTTGACAAGTTCATTCTAATACAACTTACTCTCCGCCTTGGATGAGGAGACTTGCACAGAGACAAACAAAGTCTCTGTCAGGATCTCACGGTGCCTGATTCTTGTTCGTCTGGTCAAGCTAATGACCTTAAACAAGCGCTGAGTGGGAGGCAACCCACTGTTAGGTTTTAGTGCTTTTCTTTTTGATTTTTGGTTTTTTTATTAGGAACTTACGTTTTGATTTTGTTTTGCTAAGTTTTTAGATACAGAACTCGAGTCTGGAGATGTGTGACGATCGATGCACTTGTGCAACGGTCGTTGCAAAGAGATTTTGACGAAGGGATGGGATCGCATTGTGACGATCGTTGCGGTCCTGTGCAACGGTCGTTGCATTTGGTTTAAATTGCAAAAATTAAGGTACGTTGAGTTAAACCGGAATCGACCCGGTTCACAAGCGACGATCGTTGCTCATCTGCAACGGTCGTTGCACCCACGATCGAGGTAAGTACCTTAAACCCTTTTCTCCTCTTTTCTTCTCCACTTCGCCGTCCGTACAACCGAGACCCCTATTGCCTAAATCTCTCATTTCTTCATCATTCTTGTTGATTCAAAGTGCTATTCTACTTGTTTTACTTGATCTATCTAGTCCTCTAACCTATTTAAGGCGAATCCAAGGTAATGTACCTCATTTTCATGATTTTCGGATTCAATTTTAGGGTTTTTGGAATTAAGAGATTTTGGTTTGAGAATGATGATTCCGTGCTATAATTAGCTTGATTTAGGTCGATTCGTGATGAATGCATGCTGTTCATGGGTTTGATTAACAATTTTTGGCACAAATTGAGGATTGCTTATCGGCTGTGAAATCGCCTAGCAACGGTCGTTGCACTTGTGCAACGGTCGTTGCTCTACGATTTCACAGGGAGATTTCTGCCGTGACTTACATGTTTAATTATTTTTCTTGCAGATGCCTCCTCGACCGGCTCGCAAACGCAGAGCCACCGCCGCAGCTGCTACAGCACATCATGCTCCACCACCAGAGTGGTTCCATCGAGAATCACCTCACCCTGAGAATTATGTGAGAGTTGGTCCGGCAATAGCACTACCTTGGCCCCGAGCAGATATGACAGAGATCCAGTCAGATAGAGAGTGGCCAAATAACATTGTTGAGCTCCTTAAAACTGCTGAGCTCACAGAGCGGCCATTGCTTGAGCAGTGGGACGAGTATGACACATTTTTGTACAATGGTTGGTGTGGCATGACGCTTAAGCCAACCAAATTTGCAGATTACTCGATCTGCAGGAGTCAGGGGATAGATGAGCAGGTTCTTGCACTATGTAGGGGTATTGGTCTGGGGACAATGCCAATGCAGCCTTATGAGATGTACCCAGAGTTGGTAAGACAGCTGCTCGCCACCTGCAGAGTGATATACCCTACACCAGACAGCAGGAAGGCTTCAGGAGGTTTCTTTACCTTCATGTGCTTAGGAGCCAGGTATCGGATTCCCCTTCTCGATATCTGCAGGATTTACGGATTCAGCACTGAGCCGCAGCGCATTGGTATATCACTTGAGTGGGACGTGGATGAGGCTCAGTATTTCTGGGAGTGTATCGGCACTGGTCGGTACAACTCGAGGACCACACCGGTGATTCAGGTTAGGCATCCGGTTCTTAGATACGTCTTGCGCATCTTGGGATCTACTCTGTTGTGCAAGTTTGAGGCCAAAAAGATGCGTAAGAACGAGATGGAGATGCTGTTTATCGGGCTGAGGGACCAGTTTGAGGATACAGTTCTGAGAGATCCCACTAAGGGACTCAACTTGGGAACTGTTTTTGCTGATCGTCTATGCGAGCTGCAGAAGAAGCCATTTGATGGCGTGGGCATTGAGAGAGTAGGGAGTCTGCTTACTCCCATTTTCAGACATTGGGGGATTCCCTTAGAGGGAACGGAGCGTAATGACAGCTTGGAGTTCCTTGATTTCAGCCATCTGCAGAGTGCTACGTGGCTGAAGGAGGGACGAGTATGGGTCTACTACGACCCTGCCACGGTGAAGTGTGGTGTGGATCTTCCTGCTCCTGGTCTTACACAGATTGATACGCTGGATGCCTTGAGGTTTCAGCCTCCTGAGAGTGAGCAGCGCATAGTCCCTTCTATGGCTCATCCGCTGGGAGAGCCTTCTACAAGAGCTTCTACCTCCTCTGCACCTGCGCCTACACCTGCTGCCCCTGTCGATGACATTGGACCTTTTCCCGAGCCTACGATGCCTTATGGTGATATGTCTGAGGCAGAGTCGAGAGAGCGTTCAGATGGTATTCTACGGGTCGTCTGGAACTTCATGCGTACCTGCACTTGCAGGAGACAGCCACAGATACACCATCCAGGACCTACTCGACGCAGACGACGATCTCCGACTCCCGGTTCTTCGAGTGGTACTGATCGCATAGCTGAGGACGAGTGAGAGTAGCGAGCATCTCTAGACATTCGGTTTTGTATTCTCTTATTTTTCTTTTTGAATTTTTTCTTTTGATTTCCTTAGGATGTTTATGTTTGGATTGTGTGTTTGCATTGAAACCATTGGTTGCTTTGATTTTGCCTGTTTTCAGTGTTTTTCAGCTTGCAGGTTCGAAAATTTGGATTTTCTTACGGACTAACCCGCTAACTTGCTGACCGATCCGAAAATCGCAGCGCGTCGATCGACATACCTTGTGTCGATCGTCACAACACGAAAGAAATCGCATTGCAGCGATCGTTGTGGTCCTGAGCAACGATCGACACACGGCGAAAAATCGCCTAGCAACGGTCGATGCATTTATGCAACGATCGATGCCTGTGCGACATAGGTAAAAATCAGACAAAACTCAACACATCCATAACATTTTTCTTTTATTTTACCAACCCTTCGCTTGACACTACTGGGGACAGTGTGTCTTAAGTGTGGGGGAGGTGCTACTGACTTTATCTTTCTGTTTTCATAGAGTCAGTCCAGTTTTTCAAAAAATTTGTTATCTTGCAGGAACTTAAGTAACCATTGGGATGAAGTTGCAGGATCTATCTATGACTATTAGAAAACCCCATCACAGATCAACCTACTGAGGACACCCACATCACTTCAGGTATCAGAGGATCCTTTTACCGACTTCATCTTAATACTGACTTAATTTTCTCACCTAAGGGCTTGGTATACCTTGTGTCGGATTCCCTTGTTAGTTCTGACACAGCCTGTAAACCTGTCCTATTTGGTTCCCTTTTCCCCTTCCATAAAATAACATTAAAAAAAGTAATAATAAACTGAGGATGAGTTAGTAACTCCGAAGTGGTCTCTGGGAGTGGTAGCTACAACTATCATATCATGTGCATTCATGGAATGTGTCCAAAGTACACCCCTTAACGGGAAGAGCACTGATAAAAAAAATAAAAATGATACCCAATGGGGAAAAATCAGAATGCTAAGGAAGGGAAAAGAGAAGAAAGGGACCAAAGAAAGATAGTATGGTGGTCTAGAGCTGACAAGGTAAGAGTCCATGTGCCTTTGATCGATACTCCTTAGGTGAGACCGCACTTAAATACTTGCAGAAGTCAGTTGGGAGAATTTGAATGCGTGAATGTGATTGTGGAGTTTACTTAGGACAGTTGCTAAGTGTGGGGGAAGTATATGTTGGTCTTGATGTATTGCAGGTGATTCTTTCAGTGGTTTACTAAGGGGAATCTGAGTGTTGTTGCTTCTAGGACAAAAAGAGTTTCTGAAAGTTTTCAAACCTCTTCACCATGTTTTAGTTCTCTGTTTTGCTTGAGGGCAAGCAAAGGCTAAGTGTGGGGGAGTTGATATATCATGGTTTTTACCGGTTTTATGCCATGATATAAGTCTGTTTTAGTGTCTTTTGGTGTTCTTTTAGAGTCCTTTGCAGGTTTTATTAGGAACACGTACGTTTGGAGCAAAAGTGGAGATTATGGAGCTAATTGGAGCACTTTGGAGATTTGACCCGAGAGGTTGTGTTCACTGTCCAGATTTGATGACTGCGTCGATCGTTGCACACCTGCATCGATCGATGCATAGCGTGCTGGGCCAGACTCTCGGCGGTTTAATGAAGTATGCCAATATTACAGAAGATGCCCAGAAGTTCCAGATATTTACATAGAAGCCCCAAGTCGTGTTTTAGCTATTTAATTAGGTTTTTAGCTTCAGTTTTAAGTACGCTATACTAACTTAGAGCAGAGAGTTTTTAGAGCTTTTGGGGCTGATCTGATCCTGTACTACATTTGTTTTGGAGAAGTTTTCGAACCCCTTTTATATTCTAATCTCTTTTATGATTTCTATTAATTCATTGATTATGTTTACATCATCTATGTCTGAGTAGTTTCATAGTTAGGTTTAGGATTTCTCATAGGGATTTCATGACTTCCTAGATATAATTAATTCAGTTAAGGATTCACATCAATAGATGTTCTTCAAACTAAATTGTGTTTAATGCTAGTTCTAACTTGATCAATTAGAATCTAGATCTTAGGTTGCTAAATACGACACGACAGTGTGGTTTAGAATTTGAACTATTTAGGTTGAGCAATTTAATTACTCGCAAAGGAATTTGGTTTAATTAGATTGTGAACATATCAAACTTGGATTTAAAGCTGGTTTAATCTGTTAGTAATTGCAAAGGAATTTGGATTACTGCACTTAGACTTAGAGAATTCTCGCAAAGGAATTTGGTTAATTCTATATCTGTGTTTTGAGTTCTAGAACTGAGTTTAATTAGATTCTGACTGATTGATTTATCTGCTTGTCTGATTTCCTGAGAACGCCCTAGACTTAGCGCCCTTAGTTTATTGCTTTCAAACAACAACATGCTACCTGTTTACCTTCTCGCTTGCTTTTTAATTAAATCAATACAATTTGCTTCTTGTTTTCTCCTAGTTTTAATCTCTTTAAGTTCTTGATTCTATCGTTGCCTAGAGTCCTCGTGGATTCGATCCCTAAGTACTACAATTGATATATTGTGCACTTGCAGTTAGTATAGGGTAAAACTCGAGACCTATCAGTACATCGGCCTATTTTATCTCCATTCCGACGGTCTATATTGTCGGAATCATCACCTCCCCTATCCTATCTACCGTCAAAAAAATGAGGGGTGAAAAATAACTCATAAAGTAAGAAAGAGAATGTAAGAGAAAAGAAAATAATTAAAAAATAATAATAAAATCGGATGGATAGAAAGACTCATAGGTTGTAGGATTAACTATCTATCACAAAAAGACAAAAGTTAAAGTCAAAATGGTATTTGTACAACACTAAAAGACAAAAAAAAGATACATAATTGCAATAAGATTTTGAAAGATAAAATATTACTATTACTTTTCAAAAAAAGATATAGTGAATGCAATTAAACATGATAGGGTGTATTGCACCCATTGTAACTTTTTATTTTTTCCTTGCAATTTTGTATCTTTCAAAAACGTTTTGCAAATTTGTATTTTTTTTCCTCAATTTCAATGTTAAAAAGATGAAAATACCGTCATCCATCATATTCATCCCTTTTATATATATTTTTTTCTTTATTTTCCCTTTATTCTCTTTCTTACTTTATCTTTTTTTTTTACCTTTCATTTTTTTTACGGTGGATAGCGTTGCGGAGGTGAGATTTCCAACAATATAAACCACCGGAATGGAGATATAATCAGTCGATGTACCAGAATTCAAAAACAAAACGGAGTTAATACAAAAGTTTCGAGTGGATAGTCTAGACTAGCTGTCCACTATCCATCCACGTGGAAAATGCGACAATCATATTAAATGCTAGACGCTTCCCGTGGATAAAAGGCGGCCAAAGGAAATGTTGCTTTTGGATGGATAGTGGGTGCAACAAACCCTTGTATCCACGGATTTACAATCATGTGAACTATTGAACCAAGTACGTTACCCACTAGAAACAAAGTTTGTTATGATTCCTAACAACACAAATAAACACCTCATGTTAAATTCTTCCTATGGATATGGATGACAGTATCGACTATTCGTAAACAGTACCACGATCTCTTCACATACTAGACGGGTTTGATGGACAGAAGGTGACCAAGAGTTTATATGATCGTGAAATGTACCTGGTAAACATAATTTTAAAGCTTAGGTGGGCGATGTCGATTATTCGTGCACACTACCACGATTATATCACATAATAAACACTTCTGATGGACAAATAGGTGGTCAAGAGTTCACATTATTGTGATCCGTGGACACAAAAAGTATGTTGGTTCTACTGTCCATCCAAAAAGCAACATTTTATTGACAATGTTTATCCAAAAAGTTCTCATTATTGTGATCCGTGGACACAAAAAGTATGTTGGTTCAACTGTCCATCGAAAAAGCAACATTTTATGGACATTGTTAATCCAAAAGTTCACATTATTGTGATATGTGGACACAAAAAATATGTTGTTTCCACTATCCATCTAAAAAACAACATGTTATGGATATTGTTCATCCGCGTGCACTGTTCATGCGTGAGATTTAAAAAATAATAATAATATATAGAAGTTATACTGGAATTTGCCATTAATCAAGAGAGTACTTTTGTCATAAGACCATTTTAGTTTTTTTAACACTGAAATTGAACAAAAATTTTAAAATTTGCAATATAATTTTAAAAAATACAACTTTGCTATTACTTTATAAAAAATATACATTGGTTGCAATTAACTCGCGTTTTGTTTCAAAATAGTAAACTTTATTTTGTTGGAAATATTTTTTTATACGGCCATTTACAGTTTTCTCGGTTGCTTTTCTTAATTTTTGTATTTAGGAGTTTCGTAAATGTAGCTAGACAATATTAAGACGTCTAATATCATTTTCTCTTTAAGGGGTTGACTTTTACATGCTATATAATCAACATAGTAATACAGAAGAATTGTTTTTCCATTTGTTGACACATCATAAATTTTAAACGCATAAAGATGTGACATATAAATTAATTAAAAATCAATATAAAAACAAAAATATACATTATTAGACATATCAATTAATGAAATTTTCAAATTTCAAATCAATGCAATAATATAATAAGTGTCTTTCCATGTGTTGACACATCAGCATTAAGTCATGATGATGTGACATATCAATTAATAAAAAAAAAATCAAAACAAAACAAAATACACATCACTTGACACATCAATTAGTGAAAATTTTCAATAACCAATCATAGCATAACAAAAATAAGCTTAAGTGATTAAGTTTAATGGTGGACATTCAGTTATCGGGTTTTGTTCGATTTAGATTTTTTGTTTTCGGGATTTAGAAAAACAGATCTTATTCAAGTTTAAATTATAATTTGGTTTGTTTCGGCTCAAGTTTTTAAAATTTCAAAATTTCCGAGTTCTAAAAATAAATTCACATTTGAGATTAAATAATAATTAATATTTGGATTTTAACAAAACATATAAGAAAAAGTAATTTACTAATTTAATTAAGATTATAGATTTTTAATAAAATTTCTTCATGTAATTAAAATATTAATATTAAGTGAATTAATAAAGTTTAGTTTGGTTTTTATATTATAGTTTTTTCGGTTCATTTTGTCCATCTATTATTTGGTTTATGATATTTTGGTCTATTTATAAAATCCAAATCTGAGACGAAGATATAATAGTTTTCTCAAAGAGAACAAAAAAAAGTAAATGAAAAAACTTCTATGGTATAAATAGGAAAAAGAAGAAAATTAATTTTTAAAATGGAAAGATGTTGAATATGTAAATTAATCTGAAATTTCAATATTAACTAGATATAAAAATTAGTAAGATATAAAATAATACTAAATACAAGACAAACGATAATTGGTGAATAATATATGAAAAACTGATACATTAATTATTATTAGTTACTAAGATGTCATATGTCTTTTGTATAAACTTACATATAATAGAAATCAATAACAAATTTGTAAATTTTAATTAATTTATAAATAAATACAGTTAAAAAAGTAAAATAAATGTACAAATAAATTAAAAAACAGGTTTGTCTATGCACAAAATTGGCTTAACAAGCATAAACATTGATTTTTCAATTAAGCATAAATATAATATTAGTTTAATTTTTACTTTTAAGAGTTTCTACTCATCCAAAAATGTTTCTCTTCAAATATTTTGTAATTTATTGTTTGGTTTGCATAAATTATAATCATTCTATAATAACTATAAAAATTAACAACTAAAAATTATTTTGAAAATACATATTTATAGAATAAATATTTACAATAAATTCGCGGCGTAACATGGATACCCATCTAATATGATATAATCTGATGTTGTTCACTATATAGGGAGTTACCGGTTTGTTACGTCAGGATAGCCATCCTTAGATGCTGTCGAATTGTGTTCATGAGTAAAACACATTCACCTCATCCAGCTATAGTGTCCACAACATTACCTCTACAATCCAATTTGCCCTTTCCGTCTAAGCTCAATGTCACCCTATTGCATGTCAAATACATACAGTTGAATGATAGTTTGCCTGTCCAAGACACATAGGGTGTAACTAGTAATCAATTTTAGTAATACATGAAATTAAACAAATAAAAAAGAATGGAATTGAAAAAAATGAGATAATGGTTTATTACACTACACTTATCCTTTTTATTCATGGACCTTTTTGATCCCGAATAATTTCTAACGTTATTTACAATTTTTCTTCCTTATTCCACATATATGTGTGGTATCAAAAACTTTTCTTCTCCTATATAACTGACAACTTATTTATGAAATTCACATAAATATCCAATCTCACATAATTTCATTTATAAAAATAGCATTTAAGTTTAGCCGCAATAAACTTAAAATATATCTGCAACGCAGTGATTTATATTAGAATCATTGATGTGGTTGTATAAGGGTGTAAAATCTATCATAACGTTTGTTATTGATAGAAAAATTATGAGTACGTGTATACTTTACTGGTTTAAAACACCATCGTACAATAGTGAAATAGATGCTAGTTGACAATGAAAGTTGGGTGAGAAGAGAAGATAAAAGCTTTCTTTCTTAACGTTATACAAGAGCATTGCTTCGTTATTTGTACAAACGTTTTAACCCAGATGCACACACACATATGGTGTGATCATGACGAGTCTAATTAATCAAGGGCTGCAAATGGATTGATGTCGTGATCGCCTCCGTACATACTTGCGTGAAAAGCAGCTTATTCTTATCTCGAATGGCTCCTCTGTTTTTTCATGTTGCAGAACGGTTTGTGACCGTTGTTCACGAAGACCGCTTCCGTCTGTTGGAGAAGACGCAGGTTGATTACTGGGCTGTAGCAATGCTTTGCTGGGCTGAATCTTCTTAAGGCCTGCTTGAGGTTTTTCCAAAAGCGAGACATTGCCGTTTTAACTGAGCCTGCTAATCGCCCCTCTCAAACTTGAGGTGGGACGATTTACCCCAAGTTTGAATTGAACGCTGCAAAATGGAGAAATGGTCAAGGACTTAGTGAATATATATGCAAGTTGAAGCTGCGCTGGAACATGCTTAACCACCAGAGCTCCCAAAGCAACACATTCACGCACATAATGGTAATTTGTTTCAAAATGTTTGGAACCTTTATGGAAAGCATGATTAGCATTGAGATAGACAGAGAAGGGGTTGTCGCCTTAGAGTTATGGAGTTGTAAGTAAAGGCACGCCCACTTCCTTGAAAACATGACTTATCGAAGCAAGTTCGTAAGCTGTTTCAGAGAGGCGATACTCAGTCTCATTTGAACTCTTTGACACTATAGGCTGCTTCTTGGATGACCAGGATATGAGATTGAGACAAAGGAATGTGCAGAAGCCTCCAATAGATCTTCGTGAAGGGGGGCAGCCAGACCAATCACTCTCGTTGTAAGCTCGTAGAGTGGAGTTAGTTGACTTAGTGAAGTTGAGTCCTATTGCAGTTGTTCCTCTGATGTATTTGGGGATTCACCGCAGGTTGTTGAAGTCAGTTACTGTTGGCTCATGCATCCTTTGACAGACATGATTTACTGCAAACTGAAGATCATGACGAGTAAGGGTGAGATATTGTAACTTACCCGCAAGACTCCGGAAGTAGGTTGGATTGTCAAAGATTTCATCCTGAGAAGCTACTATGTTAAGCTGGAGCGGCAAGGGTGTAGGAACTAGATGATGTAGCCCCTAGGCAGAAGCCTGGTTGGTGGATTGATGGAGATCCAACCACTGGCTTAAGAGCTCTCTTGGTTGGATCGAGTTGGATGGATTGTGAATAAAAATGGGATTGTTCCTGCTGGCTTAAGAGCTCTCTCAGAAGCAATCAAGGGATGGAATGGATTGAAGTCGTCACAAGACCCTATGAGTCTGAATCTTGATAAGACAGAAGTCTTTCCTTTGATTGAATCACACAAAACAAGAGAGAGAAAAAAGGTTGCTATTTCTTTGCTTGAAAAAAACACTCGGTGTACTTTATTGATCTCGGGTAAATGATACACGGCTGTGAGAGGGGACTTTATAAACAGTCCAAACAGATATGCCCTTCTAGGGGACCTGAAGAAAATAAAACACAAAAGGAAAGTACAGACTCGTTTTTGGATCTAATGAAATAAAGACTACAACGGATACTTTTATGATTGAAACTACTAAGGGAAACAAAGAATTAATCCTGCAAAACAAAGAAGCAACGGTCATATAATGTGTATATTAATGAAACTCATATCTTAGTTTATGTTTGGTAAGTCCTTGGCCGTTGATCAGAAGCCTTCTTCACTCGTAGCATTCTGGTCTCGACATCGTGAGCTAGAGGCGATGCTACTTTCTGAGCTAGTTGTGATGCTACATCATGAGCTAGTTGTGACGATACATATGGTTAGCCCCTTTTGAGCTAAGTTGAATAGTGTTGGGCTGTCCATCCTGTTGATGACTTGTTCTTGCTCTTGGTCAGTAGCTTGATTCAATAGACTTTGCATAGCTTCATTGACTCTGTTCCTCAAGGCCTTTGTTGATGATCTTATCAATGGACCTTTCCTTATGATGGGCATTGTGTTGGGATTATGTCCTGAAATCATATTGTACTAACTCTGATAGATAGTTGTATTGTCAAGATCGGACAATTCATGTAATACTAGGTGATCATAATGTTTTGCTAGAAGCCGCTTATGACTTATGAGTTGTAACTCATTGCTAGTATTATGTGAACCTACAGGGTCACACACCTAAGCAAGCTGGATACACTTTGTATGGGATTGATCATTGGCATATGGTCTGGTCAATGTGTATTGGATGCACATTGAATTCGAGTTTTAAGAGGTGTGTCGATCGACACCATTGGGTGTGTCGATCGACACAGATCGGGTTTCGAACCTGATGTTTTGGTTTGATGACTTAAACGAATTGGATTTTTCCAATGATCGGTTTTAGTCATTCCAGGTCTATATAAAGGTTTATATGGACGACCTGGAACCCTAGCCGTTGTTGAGACTTTTTCTTGACAGAAAATGCAGCCACCACTAAAACACAGGGATTCCCAGGAGATCCGATTCCCGGCACTAGCATCCCGGCGGATTCCAGCTTATGTGCGTGTGGACTGCAGTAGAGGCGCAGCATCTGAGGCGCTAGAGATCTCGTTTATCTGACCATATTCCGCTGCAAAGTTCCAGGTAAACACGAGATCAGATGTAGATTCAACTCTAAGCATGAATCCTAGATCCTAGGCTATGTAATTGAGACTTAGGGTTGCCTAATTGGATTAGAAACCGCCTAGAAATTCCATCAGTGGTATCAGAGCCTAAGGATTCTAGTTGAATCGCACTCTGAGTTATCGCTCAGCGTCGATCGTTGCTTTCGGCATGCAACGATCGACACAACCAAAAAAAAATCGCATCGTGTCGATCGTTGTAAAGTGTTGCATCGATCGACACAGACCGAAAATTGCATTGTGTCGATCGACACAAAGTGTTGTATCGATCGACACAAAGCGACACGACTGGTTCAATTGGATTGAATTGGTCATTGCGATTGGTTGAGCTGGTTAGACCGGTTGTTTGTGATTGTTTTGATTTGGTTGGTAATGATCGATGCTAATGTAGCATCGATCAATGCTGACCGGTTATCAAAGCTGGTTCAATTAGATTGAATCGGTTATCGCATTTGGTTAAACCGTTTTGACCGGTTAATTTTGGTTCAATTGGATTGACATGTGATTAACTGGTTATTGAAGTCCGGTTTGTTTGGTGGTGTCGATCGACAGACATGGTCTGTGTCGATCGACACAGTGCTCGCAATTCTGGTCATTGAACCTTGAATTTGCAAAACCAAACTTGACTTAAACCTGGTCTATTAGAACAATTAAAACTCAATTAAAATTAGATGTTAAAATGTTCTAAATCCATTAGGATACACATTGGATGTGTATTAGATCAAAGCTTAGTTTTCAATATGGTCAACTGTCAACACTCATTTCGTTGCTGTGATAGTCTTGCCAAGAGCTTGGTGTCCACAATTACATGAGTAAGGCAGGTAATCGTGTTGATGGACTTGCAGTGCTTGACATCAACAATTACATGACCTAAGAGATTGATTTACTAACTTTTAGAGTTCCGTTTCCTCAACTAAATATCAAGTGACCTTGATGTCTTGCCCAATCTTGTATACTGTCAAGACTCGTTTCGTTGTTGGATAGTCTTGGAGTCCTTGGTATCCACAATTACATGAGTAAGGCAGGTGATCATTGATAGACTTGCAGTGCGACTGTCAATGATCACAAGACTGAAGAGATTGGTTTACTTGACTGGGCTATCAGAAGTTCTGGGCCCAGAGACATCAGAGTGGATGAGACATGGATTGTCTCATCTGTGACCAAGAGTTGTACTGGGTACAATTAGCAATGATTTGCTTACCTAGATAACTAAACTTTGGATGATGGCGAGTCGTCCACTCATATTTTGGTGAAGTATGGGTCTTGGATCATTATATTCATAGAGGAAACATTGTTTGAATATAATGCGAGTTTTCTTATTAGATAAGATTTCTCATTTCCTGAACTTTATAACTAATCTTTTCTTTTCTTAGATTTCAGCCTATGTCTAAAACTACTTTCTCGTTGCGATCCGTCCTTGAGAAGGACGAGTTAAATGGATCCAACTTCCTGGATTGGTATCGGAATTTGAGAATTGTTCTCAAGCAGGAGAGTAAGGACTATGTTCTTGAGAAACCTCTCCCCGAGAAGCTTGGGACCAACGCCTCGCATGCAGTATATGATGCTTGGAATAAGCATTATATTGATGTGGTAGATGTGTGTGGTCTGATGTTGGCTACCATGAACTCGGACTTGAAGAGTCAATACGAGAACGTGGAATCGCCAATAGAGATGATCACCAGACTGAAACTGATGTTTCAGGAACAGGCACGAATTGAGAGATACCAGATGGTTAAGTCTCTCATTGGTTGCAAGCTACCAAAGGATGCTCCAGTGAGTCCTCATTTCATTAAAATGATGGGTTACATTGATAACCTGGGGAAACTGGATTGTCCTGTTAGCCTAGAGTTGGCTACTGAAATCATCCTGCAGTCAGTGCCGTCAAGTTATGATAAGTTTATCAAAAGCTATATAAAGAATGGCTTGACGAAGACATTGAGTGAGCTGCATGGCATGCTCAAGACAGCTGAGCAAAACATCATAAAGGGTAAAAGGTTTGAGAAATATTGTATAGACAAGGGTAGAGGCAAGGCCGTCCAGATTTGGAATCAGGACAAGCCTATGTTTTCTGATAAGCCCAAGTCCGGCCCATCTGATGTTAGTAAGTGCTGCTACTGTGAAGAGTTTGGGCATTGGAAGAGAAATTGCATTAAATTCTTGGAAGATTCACAAGAGATGAAGGAGATGTACGGGACTTCTTCTTCGGGTATTGTGTTATCACTTCAAGTTCTACGTAGGTATTGGATACCAGCTGTGGTACTGATATTTTTTGAAATATGCAGGGCCTAAGCAACAGTAGAACGTTGAAGAAAGGACAAGTGGAACTGCGAGTCTTGAAGGGAGCAATGGTTGCTGCCTTAGCCGTAGGGATTCTCCACTTGTAGGAGCCTTTCAAGCTTGGTTTTGGAATTAAGTAATTGCTACTATGTACCTGCTTTAAGCAGAGATGTCTTTAATTTTCTTGTAAGAATTTGAATGTTTTTCATTTTGATAAAAGACTAGTTTTGCTCTTTTGATCTTGATGAAATATTCTATGGTAGTACCCATTTTGATAATTGGGTTTTATATCTTAAACCAATGTTCGTCTGTATATTACATGAATACCAAACGGTTTAAGTCTGATGACTAGAACTCGACTTTTCCTTGGCATAGTCGTTTCAACCACACATAGTGGAGCGGATTCAGAAGTTCCATAGTTATGGGCTTTTGGGCTCATTTGATTTTAAATCATATGAGATATCAGTTCTGCTTATTGGGCCAAATGACTAAGGCTTCTTTAGCAGAGCTAAAGAAAAGGGGTCAGGGGCCTATTGGGCCTTGCACATACTGATGTATGTGGCCCGATGAGCAATAGTGCCAGAGAAAATCTTCTGTACTTCATTACCTTTATTGATGACTTCAGTAAGTATGGCTGTGTTCATTTGATGAGACACGAGTCGAAATCTTTTGAAATGGTCAAAGGAGTTCCAGAATGAAGTATAGATATGATATAACAGAAGTATTAAAGATCCTCGATTAGATCGCGGAGGAGAATACTTAAGTCAAGAATTCCGTGATCATCTGAGTGAGTATGAAGTTGTTTCACGACTCGATTCTCATGAAAACCTCAATGGTGTTTCTAAGAGAAGTAATCGGACCTTATTGGATATGCTCCGATTAATGATGAGTCACACGAATCTTCCATTATTCTTTTAGGAATACACTCTAGAAATGTCTGTATTTACGCCAAATAGGTTTCTATCAGAATCAGTTGAAAGACATCACATTGGATGTGGACTGGGAGTTTTCCAAGTATGTTTTACTGATTAATTGGGATTGCAAGGTTTATGTAATGCAGTTGTAAACAGACAATCTTGAACCCAAATCTGATAAGTGTTGCGTCGCTGGTTGTCCTAGGGAAACCAAGGCTTATTACTTTTGCAACCAATCCGAGAACAAAGTTTTGTTGTTCGGAACTCTGTTTTTCTAGATAGAAAGTTTCTTTCCAAGAAGAACAGTGGGAGTAGAAGTATAGCTCGAAGAAATTCGAGAAGCACAGGAGGCTGCTCAACCTATTGAGGGAGAGCAGCGGTTGGATCTACAAAGTGCTGTAGGACCTACACCTGTGGAGCCTGAAGTTCGCAGATCCAAATGGATCCGTCACTAACCCGAGAGTGATTTCTCGTAACCAATTTCCGTGATCTGTTGATCATTGAAAAGTGACAAGCTTGCGAAATTCAAGAAGCAATGGTGAGCCCCAACTCCGAAAATTTGCTAGGTATGCATGTTAGCTTCACCGATCTATTTCTGGATTGAAGCAAACATCTTGGAGTTGGAATCTACGTTCTGTTAAAACGGTCAAAAGTTTTGACTTGATCAGGAACGAATAGGAACCGTGCGTTTACAAGTATACTAGTGGGAGCGTAGTTGCATTTCTCACATTGTATGTATATGACATACTTATTCTCATAAACGACGTTCCGTCGCTTAAGTCTTATGTGACTTGGGTCGGAAGTCATTTTCAACGATGGACATGGGAGAAGCCGCGTGAGTTCTTGGAATAAGGATCTATTGAAATAGATTGGGTAGGCTTATTGGATCGTGTCAGAATCCTTATGTAGATAAGGTATTGGACATTTCCAATATACATGATTCCAAGAATGGCTTCACACCAAAGGTCTTATGGCAATAATATTAGCAAGATGAAGTGTCTTGGACACTGGCTGAGCTAGTATGTATGAGTGTGATTCCTTATGCTTCTGCAATAGAATCCATCATGAATGCCATATTTTGCGCTCGTCTAGATGCAGCTTACGCATAAAGCATGACGAGAAGATACCAATACATTCCGGTAAAAGTCACTGGACAGTTGTAAGAAATATCCCAAGTGTTTGAGGAACACCAAGGATAGGTTCTTGTTCAACTGAGGAAGTGACGAATCTGTTAAAAGTAGTTAGACGGACAAAGACGACTCCCCGTTCCCACCTGGTTATGTCTCTTTGTTTGTGTAGCGGTGCTACCTGTTGGAAGGGCTCCAAGCAGGGGACCGTAGAATAGTGCTTATTAATGAATGGCGGTGTGGTTTGTTGGAATGGTTCCAAGAAAGAACACCGCAGCCACTCTCACAAACTAAGAACGAGTTTTATACTGTTGATGTAGGTATTAGATATCTGAAGACGTGGTCTTGATTCTAGTGGGAGTTATGTTAGTTATGATGTTCACATAGACATGCTATGGTCATGTTATGAAAAACTGACATCAACATTATTTGATTATTGGATAATTAAATAATGGTCCCAAAGTATTTTATGTTCATTTTATAGGTCATCAAGTTGAGGACTTGATCATGAAACCCTATAAATGAAAATGACATAAAATTATGTTTGTCCCTAGTCGAGGTTGTTAAAGTGGGACACTAACAACCGTGTGAGACTAGCGTGTGAGGTGACTGTTGGACTAAGTTTCATAGAGTCAATGATATGATTATCACAGTCAATGGTGAACATATGATCGGACATGACCCGCTAATGAGAACTCTACAAGATAGTTATATCAGTGTCATGAGAGGTTCTCATTACGACTATAGAGTATAGTCCTTAGACCTGAGTTCATCATGCTTTCTAGCATGTGAATTGGTGCACTTTGACCTTGTCAAACGTCGACCCGTAACTGGCGGCTATAAAGGCATTGCTTGGGTGTATCATGAAGTGTGTGAAAGAACAGGGATAGAACAAGATGAGATTTTTCCCTCCTATATAACGGGAGATAAATGTCTCAGGGCCCATTGAAGATTTGATACTGAGAAAATGCATGGCCGTGCTCAAACGAGGTGATTGTCAGTCGTTTGTTTTTATCAGTATAGATCAGGAGTTCGATGAACATGATATTGGCTATAATAAGGATGACACGGTTTCTTACCTTATGCCATGTCGAGATATAGTGACAAAGGGATTAGGGGAATAGATGATTCCAGTACAAGTGGGAGATTGTTGGGATTATGTCCTGAAATCATATTGTACTAACTCTGATAGATAGTTGTATTGTCAAGATCGGACAATTCATGTAATACTAGGTGATCATAATGTTTTGCTAGAAGCCGCTTATGACTTATGAGTTGTAACTCATTGCTAGTATTATATGAACCTACAGGTTCACACACCTAAGCAAGCTGGATACACTTTGTATGGGATTGATCATTGGCATATGGTCTGGTCAATGTGTATTGGATGCACATTGAATTCGAGTTTTAAGAGGTGTGTCGATCGACACCATTGGGTGTGTCGATCGACACAGATCGGGTTTCGAACCTGATGTTTCGGTTTGATGACTTAAACGAATTAAATTTATCCAATGATCGGTTTTAGTCATTCCAGGTCTATATAAAGGCTTATATGGATGACATGGAACCCTAGCCGTTGTTGAGACTTTTTCTTGACAGAAAACGCAGCCACCTCTAAAACACAGGGATTCCCAGGAGATTCGATTCCCGGCACTAGCATCCCGGCGGATTCCAGCTTGTGTGCATGTGGATTGCAGTAGAGGCTCAGCATCTGAGGCGCTAGAGATCTCGTTTATCTGACCATATTCCGCTGCAAAGTTCCATGTAAACACGAGATCAGATGTAGATTCAACTCTAAGCATGAATCCTAGATCCTAGGCTATGGAATTGAGACTTAGGGTTGCCTAATTGGATTAGAAACCTCCTAGAAATTCCATCACATTGGACCTTCTGCTTCTGGTTCTATGGCCTCATCATTCCCTTCCCCTTGAAGAGGTTCTGACCCCAGAACTGATTGACCTGCATCATAAGGAGCTAAATCAGAAACATTGAATGCTGGAGAAATGTTTAACTCACCTGGCAGCTCAAGCTTGTATGCGTTGTCGTTGATCTTCTCCAAGACTCGGAACGGTCCATCTCCTCTTGGTGTTAGCTTTGACTTCCTCTGATCGGGAAACCTTTCTTGCCTCATGTGTAGTCAGATCCAATCTCCTGGTTCAAATATCACCTCCTTTCTTCCCTGGTTAGCTTTCTGCCTATGCTTCTCGGTTTTCTTCTCTACATTCTCCTTAACTCTTTGGTGCAGCTTCTTGAAAAAGTCTGCTTTTGCTTCTCCTTCTGTACTTGTATAGATAGCATGAGGCAAAGGGGTAAGTGTTAGGAATTTCTAGAAGATTCCTAATCCAATTAGGCAATCCTAGTCTGAATTCCGAGCCTAGAATCTACAGGTTCATGTAATTGAATCTATCAGATCTGAAGATTACCTGGTGATTAGCAGCGGAAGTCTTAGCAAGTAATCGAGATCTAGAGCGCCTCAAGTGCTACGCCTCTACTGGTATCCACACGCACACAGAACTGGACAGCAGGGATGCTAGTGCCTATCAGAGATCTAATCTCCAGAGAGGTTTCTTTCTTTTTCCGGTAGCTGTGAATTAGGTTAAGATCGAGTTTAGGTCGACCATATATCTTATATATGTCGACTTAAACCGCAACGGGATTAACTAATGATTAAACCGATTTAATCTGCTAATCCGCGAGTTGTGTCGACCGACACACTCTTTGTGTCGATCGACACAGTCGATCCGTGTCGACCGACACACATAGTGCGTCGATCGACACTGCCCAGAAAAGATGACATCAAATGCATATCAAATATGCATTCATCCGATCATTACATTAATGATCAACCTCACATTCAATGTCCAGTTTGCTTAGGTGTGTGACCCTGTAGGATCATATAACACTAGCAATGAGTTCTAAACTCATTGATCATAAGTGGCTTCTAGCAAAGCATTACGAGTACCTAGTGTCATATGATTGTCTCATCTCGACAACACGACTTTCTCTCAGAGTAAGTACAAATAGATTTCAGGACATTCCCAACAATCTCCCACTTGTACTGGAATCATCTATTCCTATAATCCCTTCGTCACTATATCTCGATCCGGCATAAGGCAAGATCCGTGTCATCCTTATTAAGCCAAAATCATGTTCATCGAATTCCGATTCATACTGACAAGCCAAACGACTGACAATCACCTCGTTTGAGTGTGGCCACACATTTTCTCAGTATCAAATCTTCGATGGGCCCTGAGATATTTATCTCCTGTTATATAGGAGGGACAATTCCCATCTTGTTCCATCCATGTTCCTTCACACGCTTCATGATACGCCCAATCAATGTCTTTATGGTCACCAGTTACGGCTGACGTTTGACAAAGTCAAAGCGGACCAATTCACATGTAAGAAAACATGATGAACTCAGGTCTAAGGACTATACTCTATAGTCGTAATGAAAACTCTCATGACACTTATATAACTATCCCGTAGAGTTCTCATCAGTGGGTCATGTCCGATCATGTGTTCTCTAACACATACCTATGTGATTGACTTTAATACTCTTATTAATGACTCCATCAAACTTAGTCATCAGTCACCTCACATACTAGTCTCACGCGGTTGTTAATGTCCCACTTTAACAACCTCGACCAGGGACAAACATAATTTATGTCATTTATTATTTATAGGGTTTCATGATCAAGTCACATACTTGATGACCTATACAATGTCATAAATTACTTTGGGACTATTATTTAATAACCATTATTAAATAATACTGATGTCAGATTTCAATAACATAATCAAATTATATTTATACGAACATCATATCATAACTAAAATTAATAACAATGACTCCCACTAAAATTAAGATCACATCTTAAGACATCTAATGCCTTTAGCAGTAGCCTGACCCTCATTCGCCCTAGCTCAGCGTGTGTCGAAGGACACTGCGTCTTGCTGAGAGTAATACCAAGAGTCATTTGCACAAAGCCCTTCTTGGAATCATGCATACTGGATCTGTGTAAGAACTTATCACATAAGTATCTTGACACAATCCAACTAGCTTGTCTAATCTATCTCCATAGATACTTATTCCAAGAATGTATATGGTTTCTCCCATATTTTCATCGAAAAACAACTTTCGAGTCAAGTCTTAACAGACTGAAACAATGGAACTTCATTTCTGAGAAGCAGTATGTTATCAACATACAATACTAGAAATGCAACTGCGCTCCCACTAGTCCTCTTGTAAACACATGGTTCCTCTTCATTCATGACGAAATCAAACCTTTTGACTTCTTCATCAAAACGAAGATTCCAACTCCGAGATGCTTGCTTCAATCCATAAATGGATCGATGAAGCTTGCATACATTCCTAGTTTCATTAGGATCAATGAAAATTTCAGGCTGTGTCACGTACACATCCCTATCCAGAGTTCCATTAAGGAAAACTGTTTTCACATCCAGCTGCCTCTTATCATAACCATTATGAGTGTCGGCAGTGGCTTTCAGCCATTTTCGGAGTCGAGGCCCACCATCGCTTCTTCAAAATTCACAGGCCCGTCACTTTCAATGATCAGTAGATCACGGCAATTAGTTACGAGAAATCCATATTTCTCGGGTTCGTGACGGATCCTTTCGGATCTGCGAGCTTCAGTTTTCTGTAAAAGTCGCGCACACATATCTCATATGTATACTCTTACCACGACCTAATTAACCAAGATTTAAACCGTAGTTAATTAAGTCATAAACCAAAATCAATATTTGGTTCGCGATCTGTGTCGATCGATGCAACTTTTGTGTCGATCGACACTTTTTCAGAAACTCTCCATTTAAATGTATATCGAATATACATTCACCAGATCCTTTATAAACTCTAGGCACCACAGGTGCAGGTTCTACAACTCTTTGTAGATCCAACTGCTGCTCTTCCTCATCAGGTTGAGCAGACTCCTGTGATTTTCGAATTTCTTCGAGTTGTACTTTTACTCCCACTGTTCTTCTTGGAAAGAAAGTCTTTCTCAAGAAAACATAGTTCCGAGCAACAAACAATTTGTTCTCGAACTGGTTGTAAAAGTAACATGCCTTGGTTTTGTTAGGACAACCAATGAAGTAGCACTTATCAGATTTGGGTGTGAGCTTATCAGAGATTAAACGTTTTATATAAGTCTCATAACTCCAAATCTCCATGATGGATAAATCAGAAACATTTCCATTCCACATCTCATGTGAAATCTCTGTAACTGATTTTGATGGAATACTATTTAATGTAAACTCAGACCTTTCCTAGAGCTTAATCTTAGAAGGATAATGGAAGATCTAAGTGATTCATCATTGATCAAACTATATCTAATAAAGTTCGATTCATGAGGATTGAATTGTGAAACACTTTCACAATCTATTAGATGATCACTTAATTATTGACTTAAGTATTCACCTCCATGATCTCATCATAGAGCTTCAACACTTTTGCCAAATTGATTCTATACTTCATTCTGGAACTCTTTGAACTTTTTCAAAAGATTCTGATTTATGTCTTATTAACAAGACATAACCGTACCTACTGAAAATATCAGTAAAGGTAACGAAGTACTGAAAATTTCCTCTAGCATTACTGCTCATCGGCCCATATACATCCGTATGCATAAAGCCCAATAAGCCTCTGGCTCTTTCATTTTATCCGTTCGCGACCTGTGTCGATCGATGCACCGTTTGTGTCGATCGACACTACCCTTTTTCGAAAGAGGCCTTTGTCATTTTACCCAATAAACAAGATTCACTTTACTCATTGTGATTCATAATCAGATGAGCCCAAAAGCCCATCACTATGGAGCTTCTGAATCTGTTTCTCATTTACGTGGCCCAAAATGACAATGCAGAGAGAAGTTTGATATTAATGTTATAGTTAGGCACATTCTGGTTTATAACATAAAAATCCATTCTCTAATGGATTGCTACTATAAAATATATCACTGTAATCAAATGAATAACACTTATTCTTAATTTGAAAACTGATATCCTTTCATATCCAAACAAGGATTAGAAATAATCTTTCTGCTCATAGCAGATACATAGTAGCAGTTTTAAGTTCAAAACATGCCATAAAAGGAAAAACAAATGAAATACTCCTACGGTTAATGCAGCAACTCTTGCTTCATTTCCACGCGTAGATCCACTTGTCCTTTCTCCATAATCCTACTTTTGCTCAGGCCCTGCACATTTTCACAAAATATGAGTACCACAGCTGGTATCAAATACCCAATAAGTAGGACTATAAGAAGTAACATTTACTTCTATAACATAATACCTGAAGAAGAAGTCTCGTACGTCTTCTTCAGCTTCTCATAATCCTCCAAGAATTTATTGCAGTTTCTTTTCAAATGCCCATAACCATTACAATAACGGCACTTAACATCTTCAGAAGGACTGGTTTTAACCTTAGGAGCTTGGGGAGACTCGCTTAGATTCACAATCGAGCTCGTCTTTCCATCACCTTTGTTCTTACCAAGTTTCTTAAACTTTTTTACCCTTTTGTACCATAAGGACATCCGGGGTGTCCTTCTTGATGTTAGGTTCAGCAGTCTTAAGCATCCCATGCAATTCAGTCAACGTCTTCGTCAAGTTGTTCATGTTATAGTTCATAACAAATTGATCATAGCTTGACGGCAGTGACTGTAGAATGATGTCAGTAGCCAACTCTTGGCTAATGGGACAATCCAGTTTCCCCAGGTTATCAATATAACCCATCATCTTAATGACATGAGGACTGACTGGTTCGCCCATTGGTAGCTTGCACTCAATCAGAGACCTAACCGTCTGGTATCTCTGAGTTCGTGCCTGCTCCTGAAACATACTTTTCAGGCCAGTGATCATCTCTTTTGGCGACTCCACGTACTCATATTGCTTCTGCAATTCCGAGTTCATGGTAGCCAACATGAGACAACTCACATCCACCGCATCATTTGAATGCTTATCCCAAGCATCCTTATCTGACTTCCAGGCATTGGCTCGGTACTTCTTAGGGAGAACTTTCTCAAGGACATAGTCCTTCTTCTCCTGCTTGAGAACAATTCTCAAGTTCCGATACCATTCAAGAAAGTTGGATCCATTTAACTTATCCTTCTCAAGGACGGATTGCAGGGAGAAATTGTTACGATGGTTTGTGCTAGACATAGCTGAAAAACAAGGGAGGTTTTAGTTATGATGTTCAAGAAATGAGAAGTCTTAACTTTTAAGAAAACTCGCATTATATTCAAACAATGTTTCCTCAGACGAATATAATGATCCAAGACCCATACTTCACTAAACTTGAGTGAGCCACTGGCTGTCACCCAAATTTAGCTATCTAGGTAAGCAACAACCTTGCTAGTTGTATCCAATACAACTCCTGGTTGTACATCGACATCTTATGTCCAATCCACCTGATGTCTCTGAGCCCAAAACGATTTTGATGGCCCAGTCAAGTAAACCAATCTCTTCAGTCATGTAATTGTTGATGTCTTGCACTGCAAATCCATCAACACGATTACCTCTGTCTTACTCATGAAATTGTGGACATCTTGCACTGCAAGTCTATCACACAATCAAATGGGTCTTGACAGTTGACAAGATTGGAAAGACATCAAGTATCACTTGATATTTGGTTGAGGAACGGAACCTTTAAAACGTTCAGTTTTATTATGTTTTAATTCTTATAATTAATTAATTTATCTTGCTTTGGTTATGTGATTGCAGGTTCCATAACCCAATCATCGAATCTTATGTCGACCGACACTACTATAGTGTCGATCGATGCAGAATAACCAAAAGCAAACCGCGATAACCGATCAATCCAATTGATCCGGTTTTGAATACCGGTCAGTGTCGATCGATGCTACACTAGCATCGGTCGATACCAACATGATCAAACCAATCGCAATTAAACCATTTAACCAAGCTCGATAACCGGTCCAATCCAATTGAACCGATTCATCAATTTCGCGAGGCTTGTGTCGACCGACACAACTCTTGTGTCGATCGACACCAGGCGATATGTTTTACTCGGGTTATCCTTCTGTGTCGACCGATACCGGATTGGTGTCGATCGACACAGTGCGATAAGCCCAATTCGTTTTTCAAGTAAAAAAACCCTAAAACTAGAATTTTTCATGAAAACGAATTTTAGCATGCTTGTATCAACTATACAGAGATTCAGATTCAACTAATCTAATCAACATGCTACAGATTCAATGGAACCCTAAAGCTCTGATACCACTGTTAGGAATTTCTAGCAGATTCCTAATCCAATTAGGCAATCCTAGTCTGAATTCCGAGCCTAGAATCTACAGGTTCATGTAATTGAATCTATCAGATCTGAAGATTACCTGGTGATTAGCAGCGGAAGTCTTAGCAAGTAATCGAGATCTAGAGCGCCTCAAGTGCTGCGCCTCTACTGGTATCCACACGCACACAGAACTGGACAGCAGGGATGCTAGTGCCTATCAGAGATCTAATCTCCAGAGAGGTTTCTTTCTTTTTCCGGTGGCTGTGAATTAGGTTAAGATCGAGTTTAGGTCGACCATATATCTTATATATGTCGACTTAAACCGCAACGGGATTAACTAATGATTAAACCGATTTAATCTGCTAATCCACGAGTTGTGTCGACCGACACACTCTTTGTGTCGATCGACACAGTCGATCCGTGTCGACCGACACACATAGTGCGTCGATCGACACTGCCCAGAAAAGATGACATCGAATGCATATCAAATATGCATTCATCCGATCATTACATTAATGATCAACCTCACATTCAATGTCCAGTTTGCTTAGGTGTGTGACCCTGTAGGATCATATAACACTAGCAATGAGTTCTAAACTCATTGATCATAAGTGGCTTCTAGCAAAGCATTACGAGTACCTAGTGTCATATGATTGTCTCATCTCGACAACACGACTTTCTCTCAGAGTAAGTACAAATAGATTTCAGGACATTCCCAACAGTAAGATCTAAAGGAGCTAAAGGATTAAACCCATACACAACTTCAAAAGGAGAGTGGTTAGTAATAGAATGCTTTGCATGATTATAGGCGAATTCAATGAATGGCAAGCAAGATAACCAGTTCTTTATGTTCTTACCAACAGTGGCTCTCAGGAGTGTTGAGAGATTCCAGTTTATTACCTCAGTCTGTCCATCCGTTTGGGGATGACAAGTGGTGGAATATACCAGATTGGTGCTCAGCTTCCTCCAAAGTACCCTCCAAAAGTGGCTTAAGAACTTTGTGCCCTGTCTGAAACAATAGTTCTTGGAATTCCATGCAACTTTACAACTTCCTTAAAGAATAGATCAGCTATCTGCACAACATCATTAGTCTTGTTTCAAGCAATGAAATGAGCCATTTTAGAAAACCTATCAACAACTACAAAGATGGAATCCTTGTTGTTGATCTTGGGCAGTCCTAAAAATAAATCCATTGAACTGTCCACTCATGGTGTGTTAGGAATTGGTAAAGGCATATATAAACCATGCGGATGTAACATGGACTTGGCTTTTAGGCATGTGATGCATTTGGCACAGAACCTTTCCACATCTCTCTTCAAGTGTGGCCAAAAGAAATGCTCCTTCAAGACACTATAAGTCTTGTCTCTGCCAAAATGTCCCATCAAACCTCCTCCATGAGCTTCTCTAGTGATCAACTCCCTCATGGAACCTTGTGGAATGCACAACCTTTTCTCCTTGAACAGAAAACCATCTTGCTGATAGAACACTCCAAATGCTACCTTAGATGTCTCCTGATACACGTCCTTGAAGTCTGGATCATCAGCATACATGTTTTTGATATGCTCAAATCCCATGATCTTAGACTCCATTGTTTTAATGAGAGCATGGCGTTTTTTCCCCTTCTTGTACTTGATCACATAGGAAAATTTTTATATGAACTCCAACCACTTTGCATGCCTTTTCTTAAGAGTAGTCTGTCCTCTTAGGTGCTTTAGAGTTTCATGATATGTATGTATCACAAACTCTTTAGAAAGCAAGTAATGTTGCCAAGTTTCCATTGATCTTACCAGAGCATACAACTCTTTGTCATATGTTGGGTAGTTGAGTGTTGCACCACTCAGCTTCTCACTAAAGTAAGCTACTGTTCTGCCTCCTTGTATTAGTACCGCACCTATTCCTGTACCAGAAGCATCACACTCAATCTCAAACATTTTATCAAAGTTAGGAAGTACCAATACTGGTGCATTGGTGAGACTGGTTTTGAGCCGTGTGAATGCTTGTTCCTGAGCCTCTCCCTATTCAAATGCTTTGTCCTTCTTGATCACTGAGTAAGAGGTGCTGCTATGGTGCTGAAGTCCTTGGCAAATCTCCTGTAGAAGCTTGCTAGACCATGGAAACTCCGGACATGTCCTATTATTGTAGGTGTTGGCCAATCTTGTATTGCCTTGATCTTCTCATCATCCACCTTAAGTCCCTGTGAACTTACAACAAATCCTAGGAAAACCAATTGATCAGTGCAAAAGATGCATTTCTTTAAGTTTTCATAAAGACCTTCTGATCTAAGTGTTTGGATAACCTGTTCTAGATGCTTAACATATTCATCTAAGCAATGGCTATAAATCAGTATGTCATCAAAATATACTACCACAAACTTGCATATAAAGTTCTTAGAACCTGGTTCATTAGTCTCATGAATGTGCTGGGAGCATTGCTGAGACCAAATGGCATGACAAGCCATTCATAAAGCCCTTTCTGGTTTTGAAGGATGTTTTCCACTCATCTCCTTCTTTCATTCTGACTTGGTGATATCCACTCTTCAAGTCTATCTTTGAGAAGATGGTGGCTCCACTTAGCTCATCGAGCATGTCATCAAGTCTTGGGATAGGATGATGTATATACTTGATTGTAATGTTGTTGATGGCTCTGCAATCAACACACATTCTCCACGTACCATCCTTCTTTGGGACGAGCAGAACTGGTACAGCGCATGGACTCAAGCTTTCTCTGATATATCCTTTGACATCAGTTCTTGTACTTGCTTTTCCAGCACCTTAGCTTCTTTTGGATTCACTATATATGCTGGTCTGTTGGGCAATGGAGCTCCTGGCACCAAATCAATTTGGTGTTTAATGCCTCTCAAAGGTGGGAGTCCAGCTGGTATGTCTTCTGGAAACACATCTTTGAATATGTCCAATAGCTCAGATACCGCTAAGAGGTGCTCCTGCTCTTCTGAACCTGAAAGGTACCCTTCTCTAAAGATCATGAGTAGCACATGTCCTTTATGCTCCAAGATTTCAGAACATTAGAAGGTGAAATAAAAAAGTTGGTCTTACTTACCTTGGAACCTTTTTCCATTGCTTTCTGCATTTCATACACCTCTTGTGGTGTTAATGGAGCTAGGTTGTGCTTCTTGTTCTTGTGTGTGAAGTTGTAGATGTTGGTCCTTCCATTGTGCACAGTTTCTTTATCAAATTGCCAAGGCCTCCCTACGAGTAGATGACCTGCTTGCATTGGCAAAACATCATATTTCACTTGATCATGGTACTTACCTATGCTGAATGGTACCATGACTTACTCAGCTATCCTCATCTCAGTCTCATCATTGAGCCACCTTAATATGTATGGTCTTGGATGCTTGGTCTTTTGCAGCTTCAGCATATCTACGAGATAAGCACTAGCAACATTAGTACAAGATCCTCCATCTATTATCAGGCTACATACCTTGGCGGCAATGGTGCCTCTGGAATGAAAGATGTTCTCTCTTTGGATTGTTTCTGGCTCAAACAATGCACTGAGAGCTCTCCTGGTCACAAGTATCTCTCCCACGTCTGGATAATCAGTCACCTCTTCTTCTGATTCAGACGGCTCAAGCTCTGCCTCATCTTGTGACTCAATGTCTCCATTGTCTCTTAACACCATCACTCGCTGGTTTGGGCAGTCTCTAGCATAATGACCTCTCCCTTGGCATTTGAAACATGTAATGTCTCTGGACCTTTGAGATGGGGCTTTGCTATTGCTTGTCTCTGGTTTGTTACTCTTGGGCTGATCATAGTTGGACTTCTTGATCTTTGAGTCTGCTTCTACTGCCTTCCCCTTGTCTTGGCTCCTTTGAGGCTGATTCCAAGTTGTCCTGCTTCTACTGGTTGCAGACAACCTTCCTCTTGATGTGTTTCTCAGCTTGGACAGCTAAATGTAACAAGCCTTCAAGATCCTCATAAGGTTGTCGCTCTACCTTGCGTGCAATCCTGTCCTGAAGACCATCTAGGAACTGAGCCATCAAAGTCTCTTCTGAATCATCTACCTCCAACATGTTCTTCATGGTTTCAAACTCCTAAAAATAATCTTCAACTGATTTGTTTCCTTGAGAGAGTTATCTGAACTTCTTCTGAAGATCTCTATGGTAGTAAGCTGGTACATATCTCTTCCTTAGAGCATACTTCATGTCATCCCAACTGCTTATATGACCATGTCTTAATCTTCTTCTCTCAGATACTTCTCTGTCCCACCATGCCAATGCATTGTCAGTGAGTTGAGCTGCAGCTAAGGAGACTTTTCTTGCTTCAGAGTATTGGTAGTACTCATATATGTACTCTATTATTCTTTCCCAATCCATATAAGCTTCTGGATTCACCTTTCCAGCAAAAGTAGGTGCTATGAGTTTCAGATCTTTGCCTCCACGCCTCTGATCATCATCATCATTGTCTCTGTCTCTAACTCCACGCCTAGGCTGGTGATAGTTTCTTCTTCCTCTGCCTCTGCCATGGTTGTCAAATCCTCTACCTCCTTGATTTGGATCAGGAGGTAGTTCATCTTCTTCTAACTCAGGCATCTCTTCATCAGTTGTCTCTGGTGTCTATTCAGGTTGCGTATTGGTTCTCTTGGTGCTCGAGGAATAGGCCTCTGCTCCAGCTGAGTGATCCTGTCACTGATGCCTCTCATGGCTTCAAGAAGTTAATTCATGGTGATTTGATCTTGCCCATCCTCTTCTTCCATGAGTCCTTATACCTAAAAACAGATACAAGAGAGTATCAAGGTCTAACAAAGAAGTTTAAAAGAAAGGTAAATGGTAAAACTCAATGGTAACAATGAAATATTTCTCTTTTTGTGTAATGCAAGGGAAAATTCGAAATTTAAAGCTAAGGATGCAAGAGTTATGAGGCAATATAGAGTTTTCGTTTTCTTGAGAAACCAATGAAGAGTAAATGGAAAAATATATATATATATATATATATATATATATATATATATATATATATATATATATATGGATTTCGAAAACTAACAAAACAAATAAGGTAACTAGTAAAAAAAAACAGATCTTTTTAGTTTTTATGCAGGGAATCGAATCAAACAAGGAATCAAAAAGAAAAGATGATGAACTTTCTTATATGCTTTTTTTTTTTAATGCAAATGGAACAAAAACAAATAAAACTATTGCATGATGGTTTTTTTTTTGGCTTTTCTATTGATGCACATTAAAACTAGATGAATAAGGTAAGGAGTTAAGCAGGAAACACTTCGGAATTCAAAAACACAGAAAATATGTGAATGTATGCAATGTAGGCCGTAAAAATACGGAGACAAAAACTGTTTGGAAAAACCGAAGGAAAACACGATTAAGAAAAAACGACTAAGCGGAGGCGAGATGATCTCTTTCCTTAATTCAAAATATCTCCCGTAGTGTAACGGTTTGATGAGATAATGAATCCCAGGATACAACCGCTTTGAGACTAAGATCGTGACACTCGATCAAAGAATCTGCGAACTTAAAATCTACGAATACTCTCGGACTTACTATAAGAAAGAAGACGAGAGAGATTGCTGGATTTTGAGTTGAGAAAGATATATCTAAGAAGATATGTGGTGTCTTGGTGTGGTTTTTTGAGAGAGAGATGGATTTCTATATATAGGACATAGAAAGACTCCAAAACTTCTCTTGCTTCCAATGTGGGACAAAATAAGTTCCCACTTAAGTTTGGAGAGCAACAAAGGCTTTACCAATTTTTATTGGCCCAAGCCCATTTCTTTTCAACTCTTATAATATTTTATAAACCAAATTGTTCATTAAAATATTAGGCCCAACAATCCCCCACATGAATAGAAATGACTCTAAAACATGGGACGACTAGACTGACTGGACAGACTCGACTAGACTAGACATGACTCGACTAGACTAGACAGACTTCCGAGAGTATAAGCGAAAAATCACTGTGTTTGAGATAGTAGCATGTTTCAGCTTTGAACCACTCATTGTTAATATCTGTCGGGTTTACTCGGCCAGGAGGTGAACATGATGTCTTGAACCACCCGGATTTTTATGTAAACCGAGACAACAGGTATAACCCAGTTTCATTTTCTCGTAGAATTAAGTTCTCTATTGTGTTCATTTTGGCCTTGAACTTGTCTGGTTAGTCATGAGTGAACTTGGAGAATATAGCCTGTTTTTCATTCTCCTAGAAACGGCCCCATTTCACACTCACTTAGGTGATTTGCCAGTAGTCTTTGTTTTAAGAAGTAGTTATAATACTCCACTGATATATCAAAGCTATGGACTTATCATTAAAAGCTATGCTTATCCTTTTATACATACAAATCTTATGTATGTTAGCACTGTTATCATCTTGAGAACTGAGTAAAGACTTGAAGTCTTTCAGTGCTTGATAAGATTATGTTCAATTTAGTTATCCCTTTGAACCTGACATCTTGGGATCTCCAGTCACGTAGGTGGGGTTTCCATCAAACATCCTCTTGAGTTATAGGCTTTAAACCCATTCCCGTCGATGATTTTACAACTTTATCTCGTGACAAACCTTTAGTAAATGGATTCGCTAGGTTGTCAGCTGATTTGATATAATCTATTGTGATTACACCACTTGAGATCAGGTGTCTAATGGTTTTATGTCGTCTTCTTATGTGACGTGATTTACCATTATAGAGATTATTCAGTGCCCGGGCTATAGCCGATTGGCTATCGCAGTGTACACGTAATGTCGGAACTGGTTTCTCCCACAATGGAATATCTTCCAGGAAATTCCGAAGCCATTCAGCCTCTTCAGCAGCTTTGTCTAGTGCTATGAATTCAGACTCCATGGTTGATCTAGCCAGTAGAGTTTGTTTGGAAGATTTCCATGATACTGCTCCACCTCCAAGGGTAAAGACATATCCACTTGTAGATTTCGAATTTTTGGAATCAGATATCCAGTTTGCGTCACTGTATCCTTCCAAAATTGCGGGTTCTCTACCATAGTGGAGACCATAACTTTTCGTATGTCTTAAGTAATTTAATACTCTTGTTATGGCTTTCCAGTGTTTGTGACATGGATTACTTGTGTAGCGACTTAGTACGTTTACCACATGTGCCAAATATGGTCTAGTACAGTTGGTTAAGTACATAAGACTCCCAATAACGCGTGCATACTCTACTTGTGACACAGCTTCACCTGAATTTTTGGTCAAGTGAAGTTGAGAATCAACTGGAGTTTTTGCCGTGCCATTTGAGTAGTTTTTGAATCGCTCAAGTATCTTTGCAGCATAGTGCTCTTGAGACAGAACGATTCCGTCTGATGTTCTTGTGATTTTTATTCCTAGAATGACGTCTGCTAGACCCATGTCTTTCATGTCAAACTTTCCACTAAGCATGTTCTTAGTTTGTTGGATCATGTCTTTATTGATGCCAATAATCAACATGTCATCTACATATAAGCACAATAAAATATACCCGCTTGGAGTATTCTTTATGTAGATGCATTTATCACATTCATTTATGCTGAATCCATTTGACATCATTGTGTTGTCAAATTTTTCATGCCATTGTTTCGGAGCTTGCTTAAGTCCATAATATGATTTCACAAGTTTACAAACTTTGTGTTCTTGTCCCGGGACGCACTATTATTGTGTGCAAAGTTTCAAGATACAATTTGTTGTCCCGATAAGCACTACTATTGTGTGCATATCCAATGAAGATACAATCAACTGTCTTAGGTCCGACTGAGACCTTTTTCGGTGGTGGTATTGCGACTTTTGCTAGGCACCCCCACACTTTCAGGTATTTGTACGAAGGTACTTTACCTTTCCAAAGTTCTTATGGCGTTTTGCCAGAATTAAGTCAGTTTTTAGAACAGACTTGTAATAGCGATTGATCGCTTATTGATCATTTAGATCGTATGATATAACGTTTCGCAAACTCGCCAAAAGGCTTTCGAGGAAATCGTTTATCGAATCTGTGGAAAATCGTTTTATTGAATAAACAATCAGCGGAATCGCGTATAGCGTTCGCCGAACACAGTTTGAAAACGTTTTATAAAATCATGTGAAAAAGGTTTTTCTACAGTTTCTTAATCCGATTCAAGCGATAAGAATGAAATTTATTTTGAATTAAGACTGTAGGCCGTAAAAATACGGAGACAAAAACTGTTTGGAAAAACTGATGGAAAACACGATTAAGAAAAAATGACTAAGCGGAGGCGAGATGATCTCTTTCCTTAATTCAAAATATCTCCCGTAGTGTAACGGTTTGATGAGATAATGAATCCCAGGATACAACCGCTTTGAGACTAAGATCGTGACACTCGATCAAAGAATCTGCGAACTTAAAATCTACGAATACTCTCGGACTTACTATAAGAAAGAAGACGAGAGAGATTGCTGGATTTTGAGTTGAGAAAGATATATCTAAGAAGATATGTGGTGTCTTGGTGTGGTTTTTTGAGAGAGAGATGGATTTCTATATATAGGACATAGAAAGACTCCAAAACTTCTCTTGCTTCCAATGTGGGACAAAATAAGTTCCCACTTAAGTTTGGAGAGCAACAAAGGCTTTACCAATTTTTATTGGCCCAAGCCTATTTCTTTTCAACTCTTATAATATTTTATAAACCAAATTGTTCATTAAAATATTAGGCCCAACATGCAATCGGTTTCTATAGAATGAAACAAGTGATATCTAATGAAATAACAAAGAGCAAGGATAGAAAACACATGTTAGGAGCTTTTAGCTCTGATACCAGATGATGTAGCCCCTAGGCAGAGGCTTGGTTGGTGGATTGATGGATATCTAACCACTGGCTTAAGAGCTCTCTTGGTTGGATCGAGTTGGATGGATTGTGAATAGAAATGGGATTGTTCCTGCTGGCTTAAAAGCTCTCTCAGAAGCAATCAAGGGATGGAATGGATTGAGGTCGCCACAAGATCCTATGAGTCTGAATCTTGATAAGACAGAAGCCTTCTCTTTGTTTGAATCACACAAAACAAGAGAGAAAACAAGGTTGCGGTTTCTTTGCTTGAAGAAAACACTTGGTGTACTTTATTGATCTCGGGTAAATGATACACGGCTGTGAGAGGGGACTTTGTAAACAATCCAAACAGCTATGCCCTTCTAGGGGACTTGAAGCAAATAAAACACAAAAGGAAAGTACAAACTCGTTTTTGGACCTAATGAAATAAAGACTACAACGGCTACTTTTATGATTGAAACTATTAAGGGAAACAAAGAATTAATCCTGCAAAACAAAGAAGCAACGGTCATATAATGTGTATATAAATGAAACTCATATCTTAGCTTATGTTTGGTAAGTCCTTGGCCATTGATCAGAAGCCTTCTTCACTCGTAGCATTCTGGTCTCGACATCTTGAGCTAGAGGTGATGCTACTTCCTGAGCTAGTTGTGATGCTACATCCTGAGCTAGTTGTGATGCTACATATGGTTAGCCCCTTTTGAGCTGAGTTGAATAGTGTTGGGCTTTCCATCCTGTTGATGACTTGTTCTTGCTCTTGGTCAGTAGCTTGATTCATTAGACTTTGCATCGCTTCCTTGACTTGGTTTCTCAAGGCCTTTATTGCTGATCTTGTCAATGGACCTTTCCTTAGGATGGGCATTGGACCTTCTGCTTCTGGTTCTATGACCTCATCACTAGAGAACACTCTGTCATGCAAGCAACTGAAAGTAGATTTTCAGGATACTGTTTCTGAGAAAGGAACATACCATTGTCATGAGAGTGAACCTGAATACCCAAGAAGTAATTAAGATTCCAAGTCTTTCATCCTAAATTGTCGATTGAGTTCAGTAAGAAGATTGGTCGTGCTCTCTGACTTATTTCCAGTTATAGCCATATCATCCACGTATAAGAGTAGCATGATGAAATCTTTATTCCTGCAATAGATGAATACATAAGGATCTTTGATGCTATAGACAAACCCAAACTTAAGGAGAAAGTTTAAACTTGTTGAACCAGGCCTGTGGTCATTTCTTCAAGCCATAAAGCGGTTTATGCAGAAGATAAACATGGTTTGGATTGTTCTAATCAACAAACCCAGCTGGTTGGCACATGTAGACTGTTTCTGTCAAGTCACCATGTAAGAAGGCATTTCTTACTTACATTTGCTTAACTTCCACTCCATTATTGTAGCAAGATGTAAGACAGTACGGACTGTAGCAACACGAACTACTAGGATATATGTCTTGAGGTAGTCAATAGCTTCTTCCTAGTTCAAACCTTGAGAAACAAGTCGTGCCTTTAATTTATCAAGATAACCATCCGCATTGAGTTTAGTGCGAAATACCCATTTCCTTCCAAGGATATTCATGTCTAAGGATGGTGGAACAAGAGACCAAGTCTGTGTTTTTGCACAATTGATGAGTTCTTCCTGCATAACACTAGTCTATCCAGGGTTATTGAGAGCCTGTCTCACTGTCTTTGGCTCAGGAAGGGCAACTTTATCAGTAAGGAGAATGTATTTAGGATTTGGTTCTCTTATACCATCCTTTGATCTGGTTACCATTGTATGACCAGAACTAGTAGGTAGAGCTGCAGGGACATTTGGAGAGGATGAGGAAACCTGTTGATGTGTGTTCCTGTTGCTTGAGGAAAGAGCGTTGTCTCCAATAGGAACAGAGTCAGAATCTGTCGTACGCTGAGAACACTCTTCCTCAGTAGCAATATGCATAGTCAACGGAAGGGTATGGGAAGATAGAGAAAGGAAATGTGTAGTTAATGTCAGGGAAGGGACAGTTGCATAGATTGAAAACCTTGTTGTAGGAGCTAATGTCTCTGAGGATTCTGAGTTGATAAAGCTCATTTTCCAAGCAGATAGAGTCGGAGTTGATGCTGTAGGATGAAGCTTCTTGAAGACATCAGATAAAGGAAAGTTGGCTAAACAGAACATGGCGAGTTATGAATACCTTCCATGTTGGAGGATACAAGCATCTGTAGCATTTATATCTTTCATTGTAACCAATAAAAATACAGTGAAGGGTTCTGGGATCAAACTTGTTAACCTTATGATCTCGTAGAGTAGGGAAGAAAGAGCAACCAAACATCCAAAGAGCAGAGTAATCTGGTGGTTTGTTGAAGAGCATTTCAAAGGGACTCTTCTTATCAGGCAAGACCGAGGAAGGAAGCAGATTACTGAGGAAATTGGAAGTGTAGAAGGCTTCTACCCAGTACTTTAAATGAAACTTGGCTTGAAATAGGAGTGGTAAGCCAAGCTCAGTGATATGGCGATGCTTTCTCTCGACCAACCCATTCTGTTGGGGTGTATAAGGGCATGATAGGAGCTGTTGAATGCTATGTTTTTGTATGTGCGACTGAAAGGATTTGCTGGTAAACTCACCCCTCCATCACACTGGAACATAACTATTTTTGTAGATAATAGATTTTCAACAAGCTTCTGAAACTTAACAAATATAGAAAGGAACTCAGATTTGCATTTCAACGGATAAAACCTACAGAATTGAGAGAAGTTATCAATGAAAGCTACATAGTATTTGAAGCCTTGATTTGAAACTTCATGAGATGGCCTCCTGAGATCAAAATGAACTCTCTTTAGGGGTCTAGAGGCTACAAAGCTAGAAAATCTAAAAGGAAGATGAATACTTTTTCCCAAACTCAAGGTGAGTTTATTGATAAAATTGGAAGAACTGAGATGTTGAATAGCTTGAGGATGAGGGTGACAAAGCCTTTGATGCCAGGCTTCATCATTGGTTGAGATTTGACGACTAGAGAAGAAGATTTTTAACCGAGGATCCTCAAGCTTATATAGACCATTACGCAGACTGCCTTGACTCAGAACATGCTTTGTGTGCTTGTCCTTTATTTTAACACCACAAGAGTCAAACTTCATAGAGCAAGGATAGTATATAGTAAGCTTGGACACGGAAATGAGAGACTTAGCAATATCAGGACAGACAAGAACTTCTTTGATAGGAATCATACCTGAGATGGATGCAATGTCTACAGTCCAACATGAGTGATTGGTAAAAAATTTCCATCACCAACCATTACAGCATCATTACCACGGTAAGCCTGAAACCTGAGACAAATGATGAGGGGAGCTTGTAACGTGAGTTGTGGCTCCAGAGTCTGGGTACCATTCGCTGCGAGGATGTTCTAAGGAGACTTCAGTAATCTTCATAGCTGCAAGGGCCAAAGGAAGATCCTCATCTTGATAGATGTGGTTGAATCTGTGCCAGCATCTCAGAGCATGATGTCCCGTCTATCCAAAAATTTGACATACATGCATGTCAATAGGTTCATAGGAAGAGAAGATTTGCTGGTGCAAACCTCTGCCTCTAGAGGAGAAAGATCCTTGTCCATGGTTACCACTGAAGCGATGGTTAAAAGATCCTCGACCTCGACTAAAGCTCTCATTGTATCCAGATGGTGCTTGGGACCGAGAGGTTTGTTTCTAGACATCGAGATGGGGAGTGACATCATCTCCAGAGGTGTAGATTTGAAGACGGTTATCAAAAGCAGTAAGTTTTGGCATACCATAGTCAAAAGTTGGGACAAGAATTGTGTTCATGTCATGCTCGATAGTGGTTTTGATGGGCTCATATTCTTGACCAAGACCTCGAAGAGCAGAGAATATCTTCATAATTTCTGTCATGGGGTGGCCAATGGCACATAGTTGATCGCTAATAGTCCTGATTTCCTGAAGATATGCTGCCATGATTTTTCCAGTTTTAGAAACAGTATGGAGCTTGTGCTGAAGCTCAAAAAAACAAAAGTTAGATGGTCTATTGAAATGTCGATCAAGCGCAGCCCAGATATCATATGTTTTTGCATAGTTGATGATGATGCTTTGAATGGACTTTGAAACAGATCCGAGAAGCCCTGATTATACCACCTGGTCTGCTTGAAATCAGGTGATGTGATCAGGATTTGGAATAGGTGTGTTTGTGCCGTTGATAGTCGAATCAAGAATCATCACTACTGGAGTTTGAGAAGCCCTAGTACGAATCCCGGAAGGCGTTTTCCGCTGAGAAAGGCATGAAACTAACGCTGCTAGAACGCATAGTTGTTACCAGCGAGCTTAACATTTATAGAATGAATAACATTCAGAGAAGGTGGAATGAAAGGTTCCAGAGCGTCCATGGCTCTGATACCATGAAAATTGGGTGAGAAAAAAGAAGATAAAAGCTTTCTTATTAACTTTCTTTCTTAACGTTTTACAAGAGCATTGCTTCTTTATTTATACAAACAATTTAACCTAGATCCACACACACATGTGGCGTGATCATGACGATCGCCTCTGTACACACACACCTGCGTGGAAAGCAGCTTGTTCTTATCTCGAATGGCTCCTCTGTTTTTGTCTGTTGCAAAACAGTTTGTGACCGTTGTTGACCAAGACCGCTTCTGGCCGTTGGATAAGACGCGGGTTAATTACTGGGCTGGGGCAAATCCTTGCTTGGCTGAATCTTCTTAAGGTCTGCTGGAGGTTTTCCCAAAAGCGAGGTACTGCCGTTTTGACTAAGCCTGCTAATAGACAAAACTCATTATATATGTTAGAAAAAAAACCCTCAGTACATATGACCCAACGATATGGGCCTCCTTGTATCCCATAATAACTACTTCCGATCATCCTATATCGTGATTAAATTGGTATAACCGATTTCGATTGAAAATTTGGATAAAGCGAACCGGAAATCGATGAGAGAGGAATTAAAAAAAAAAAAAAAAGCAGGGCACGGAATTTACGGAATTTGCATCTTTTGAAACAGTCTCTTGATCCAGCGTTTACTTTTGACGTGTCACAGCCTTGACCTCCATGGATGGCCGAAACCTTGAGAACAATCATCGCAACTTCGAAGGTGGCTTTGGAGATCATTTATCTGTCGAGTCCTTGCCGCAAATCGATATGCGACTCTTGTCCCAGTCAGAACTTCACGCTCTCTCACTATTCTTCTCTCTCCATCTTCTTTGGTGTCTCTCGCTGCATCCGCCGGTGGAGACGACAATTTGTTGCCAAAAATCGATCATTCTGTCTTCAATAAATATGTCGACAGTCAGAAACAAACATTTATCCCCCTTGCACACCACCCTCCGCCACCCAACGTCCCTCGCCGCAACTCCAAAGAGATAATTCCTCCTGTGAAGAACAATCTCAAGTCGCATCACTTTTCAGATCTCTATCGATCCGATTCAGGGGAAAGCGGAATAAGACAAAGGAGAGGTAGAAGTTGAAGAAAAAGAAGGTTATCCGCTTATTTTTTACCTGATCCATAATAACAACAATGTGTATCTGAATCCGTATTTTGATTTGGTTCAGAACGTTTTGGTTCAGGGAATCTCCAGGAATGAAACAAAAAGGACGTGGGACGGCGGAGAAAGATTCTGAACCAAAGCGATGTAGCCTTTTTTTTAACACCACTGTCTGTAGATTGTAACAGAGAGTAGATGTAAGGACAGACGGTAAACTCATAAGTGGGCTATTTTGTAAACCCATCAGCGCAAGCAAATAAAGACTCGTGACACTCAAAAATAGAGGAAACTTATGTTATATATAAGATTAATTAATATCAGTCTAATATATAATAGGAACTTTATCTCTCCCATTAAGAAGCCATGTGTCCCAAATCTTTGAAAAAAGCTGGGCCTCAATTAGTGTTTTGCAGCTGATATTATGTTGAAGAAAAATTGGCCCATTAGGAGATTCAACCCATTAAGGAGGAGGTTACACGTAATGAATATTACACGGTAAAGCGACCACGAATCTTCCGATTGCTAACTCCTAGGTGAAGTGATAGCGGATGGTGAGAAGTCAAAGTCAGCGAAGAAATGGGCTAAGGCTCCATGGGCGAAGCTACTTTCCCAATATCCTCAGGTGGGTCAATGGCCTTAACATAACATATCAACAATATGCACCATGCACTTGAATCTCTGTCGGTAAAGGGAGTGAAACCGAAGCAGAGCAGCAGACTCATACAATTTTGTTTTCTAACATACAGTTCATTTGCTTGTCTATGCTGCTTTTTGTATTTAATGTGTATAGTCTTGTGTTACATATATATGTAGCTCGACCGTGCCGAAGAAAGACGCGAAGCAAGGGCTAGAGAGCTAGAGAAACATGTGATTATGATATTCAATACAGTTTTTTACCTTTTTATAGTACAATGTTGATGGTATGATTTGCAACAGATTGCTTCTCTAGGTGAAGGAGCAAATTTTGACATCAAGCTTTCGTTTTCTTTGTCTTTATTGCAACCTTCACATAAAAATGTCTTTTTCACAATGTTTGTGCTGACGTTAGGAAAGAAGCAGCACTGCGTCAGAGAGAGGTTAGTAATGCATTCATATTTTGATGGATGTTTTCTCATTTGTTCATGCAGTTCCATTCTTTTCCTTATGCGAGCTTGTGTTGGCGTTTACTTTGACAATAAATTTATTGAAAAAGGAGTACTTAAATCTATCGCAAGCAGCATTAAGGGCTGCTGAACAGAGAAGCGATGGAAGACACAAGGAAACTGATGCCATTTCTGCACAATTTCAGGTACAATGGTATTAGATATTCAACTTTGCTCTAGACTTTATGACATAAAAATTTCAACTTGACAAGTAAGTGACCATCTCTTCTTCTCTGTGTTAAGATCAGTGCTTGAAAGACGAATCAAAGAAGGCCTTGGAATAGATCCAGGAGGCTCAAGCTGAAACAAAGTCTCTTCGGATAATGATACATAAGAAGAAATGGTTTGTTCACAAACTATAACTGTTCACAAACTATAACCGTTCACAAACTATAACTACAAATTTGTGCAGTGGCTGTAAAACCCAGTCTCTGGACTCCTAGGACTTACTTCGTCGGTCATTTGGGAGAGGATGCGCACGGGAAGCTGATCGCAGGTGCGTTGGGTGATGGATCCAAAGGGTGTGCAATACAAGAAAACAGGGCTTTAACCGACGGATTTTCCGACGGAAAATATCCCGTCGGAAATCCCGACAGCTTTCCGATAGATAATCGACGGTTTAATTGTCGTTGGATTTTTGTCAGTAAATTTCGATGGTAACTCAATCCATCTAAAACCCGTCGGTTCGTTGTTACCGTTGACATAGCTTTTAATGTTACCGTTGGACCGACAAACAAACCAATGGATTACCGACGCCAATGGCTATATCCGTTGGTTTTCTGTCGGTTAATTTTCAACATATACCAAACGTTTCTCTCATCTCCTCCACACCAATCTCTCTCTCTCTCTCTCTCTCTCTCTCTCTCTCTCTCTCTCTCTCTCTCTCTCTCTCTCTCTCTCTCTCTCTCTCTCTCTCTCTCTCTCTCTCTCTCTCTCTCTCTCTCTCTAATACTGTTTATTACGGCAAAATGTCTTCCTTTAATCATTTCAGATCATGGATGAACGGACCAAGGGTTGATGAGACGACAAACTTAGTGCACACCCCATATGCACTCGGTATTATGGAATTCATGACGGTAGATTGAAACAACCACATACGCAGGAAACCAGTAAGATGAAATGCCCATGTACTCATTGCCGAAATGTTAGAAATCTTACGATTGAAGAATTATGGCATCACTTATACTCAGTTGGGTTTATGGTGGGTTATAAGATTTGATATCTTCACGGGCAAACATTGGATAATGCAAGTAGTAGTAGAGAACCTTTTGGTAGTACTAGTACGTGGGAACCTATTGTTAGTTCTAGCGAACCTTATGCCGCAAATGTAAATTTTGGTGTAGATACCGTTCAGATGGTTAATGATGCATTCAGAGAAAATATTCAGGAAGTAGGTGAATATCATATTCCTAGGGTAGATGAGGAACCTAATGTAGAAGCTAGGATATTTTTAGATATGTAAGATAATGTTTTATACTTAATCCAAAGAGCTATGTCCTACTCTTTTACAGCCCAATCACTAAAATAGAAAATGACTATAAATATACATTAAAAACCACACAAATGTTTCCAGATATGTCCAAAATTTGTTAAGAAGATTGTGACTTATTATTGAGGGTTAAAAGTAAACCATTTGAAACTGAATTCAGTGAAATTCTTATTCAGTCCCAAAAAGCTTCATTCAATCATGTTACACCATCGACTTCAAAAATATTTGAATTGTGTGCAACAAAAATGTTATAGATTATGAGAATCATTCTATTTATAGGGAATACAACATGAATTAGAGAAAAACAAAACATGGAACTATGATAGTATGAATGGAAATAAGAATGGTAAGACAAGATATAGTGGAAAACATACTACCAAATACCCAAAAGAAAATAAAAATTCGAGAAACAAGAAATCGTATATCGATAAGTTACAAGAAAGCAAAAGATATCCTTACATGAACTAACATGTCAAAAAAGGAATACCACTTTCACACCAAACAATTGGATAGAAAGAGATAAATATATTGGCCACAAATACAATAATAAACAAATAATGGTCCCAACATAAAACAAAAAAAAAACAAAAAAATCTCATCAATCAAAATATAAAATCCAAACAAAAACACAACAAATGTTCAAAAATCTTTAAAATACAAATAAAATGCAAACAAACCTCCGTGTACATGGTTTTGAATAGGCACTATAATTCAAGCCCTCTAGAAGTGTTTATACGCCACTATGAAAACAATCTTATTTACATATGATAGCTTTTCTTGTGCAACTTTAAGGTTATAAGACCATATCTAATGACGTAGTTGAATACAATATTCAATTGTTGAACCTATACAATGAACGTGTTAAAAAAGTAAAAAAAACTGATGCGGATTCACGAGAGTTAAGTTTATTCAGTTGGTTGAAAGTCTTATGTGAGGCCATATTAGATTATGTGGCGCATTGTGAGTGGTTTTTGAAAAATATTTTTTTTTCAATTGAACACATGAACGTACTATTGGTCTTTAATTTTTTTTTTTCACATCTCAACTATTTCAAATCGGTTATTGTATAGTAAATAATTTATTTGTTTTATTTTTTATATCAAAATTTATCATTTTTATGCTCTACAAATAAAAATTTGGTTCATTGATTTAGACACACTAAAAGCATTATTTTACAATAAATTTCTAAGTATATTTTTAAAATGTGTTTATACTTTTAAATATTTTTAAGGGAATATATCCCAAAATAACATTTTCACATCCAAAATAACATTAATTATCTTTTTAACAATCCAAATTCCAACATAAAATAATATAATTTTTAAAAATCATTCAACATAACTATATTTTTTTGTTTTAAAGTTTATACAGTTTTAGTAGTACGGATCCCAAATTCAAATAATTACCTCTTTATATCCTTCCATTAAAAAGGAAAAAAAAATATACTAATTAAGTTATTTGTTTTTGAATATTTATATGTGATTTAAAGTTTTATTGTATGTGATTTAAAGACATTTCATACATTCATATATCATACATGCATTCATAGAAAATATAAATATATATATATATATATATATATATATATATATAAATCAATATCACATACGTTTATAATGACATGTTACTTATATTTATTAATTTTGGGTATAATATTTTTTAATATGTATTTTATTTATTAGTGAGGTAGAATGTTGATTTTGTTAAAACAAACCATTGTATATAATAAAAATTGAATGAGTGTTGAATTATGATGTGGAATAACGAGAAAGTGATCTGGAAGAAAGAAAAGAAGATGTGGAGTGTAAACTAGGGTGTTGAATTTTTCTACCATTGTACATAGTCTAATAGATTATGACCCGATTATATTTTATTTACAAATTTTTATTTGGATTAATTCTGACATGTCATTTTATTAAAGTTGTTAAAATAATAAAACATATTTGCATGGAATATAATCTTAATTAGAAATATTTAAGTATTTTAGGTTTTTTGTTTATTTTAGAAATAAAATACATTTTGAATAAAATTATAAATTAGATAATATCTGAGTTTTTTCTATAGAAATAAGTGTGTAATATTTAGCATAATTCACATATTGGGTCTAATTTTGAGGGATGGAAATATATTTTGGTGAAATCATAAGAATTTTAATAAATTTCAATGGTATATTTTGTAATATCTCTAACTATAAATGTTATTTTCAAATTAGTGTTCATATTTTAATAGAATGGATTTCAGTTTTCTTCTGAGTCTTGATAATTGACCATTCCAAATCATTATTCATGATTTCATATGATTTTGTTTCTATAAACAAACCAAACTCAAATATAAAAATTTGTAGAAAAGTGTAAAAATAGATATAGACGACTTTTTGTCAACTATAGATGACTTATTTAGTTCATCATAGAAGTGGCAAAAAGAGAGTTACCGAAATCCTCTTCTTTGACGAAAATTGAAATACACAGTTGTTTAGAGTCATCTTTTTGGTATCATAGTTGGTCGTCCATGGGCAGTTTGATTGATATTACGGGAAATCGAGGCACTATCGACTTGGGTATAAAGCTTACAACTACGGTAGAAATAACAATACTTACTCATCGAAAGAGAAGGAGACATAGATAAAATGGCCTTAATCATACTGAAAATGAAATTCAGAAACTAAAAGATAAAGGTTTGTTTGAGGATAGAGATATCATATTATGGCAGAGGAAAATTGGGGTCTTCAATAACTCTTTTAGTTCAAAAGAAACATGGAGGATGACTCAAAAAGGAAAAAAAGAAAATATACTAATTAAGTTATTTGTTTTTGAATATTTATATGTGATTTAAAGTTTTATTGTATGTGATTTAAAGAAATCTCATACACTCATATATCATACATGCGTTCATATAATATATATATATATATTCATATAAATCAATATCACATACGTTTATAATGACATGTTACTTATATTTATTAATTTTGTGTATAATATTATTAATATGTATTTTATTTATTAGTGAGGTAGAATATTGATTTTTTTTTTTTTAAAACCATTGTAGATAATAAAAGTTGAATGGGTGTTGAATTATAATGTGGAATAACGAGAAAGTGATGTGGGAGAAAGAGAAGATGATGTGGAGTGTAAAATAGGGTGTTGAATTTTTCTACCATTGTACATAGTCTAATAGATTATGATCCGGTTATATTTTATTTACAAATTTTTTATTTGGATTGATTTTGACATGTCATTTCATTAGAGTTGTTAAAATAATAAAATATATTTGTATAGAATGTAATCTTAATTAGTAATATTTAAATATTTCATGTTTTCATTTATTTTAGAAATAAAATACATTTTGAATAAAATTATAAATTAGATAATATCTTAGTTTTTTTATAGAAATAAGTGTGTAATATTTAGCATAATTCACATATTGGGTCTAATTTTGAGAAATGAAAATATATTTTGGTGAAATCATAAGAATTTTAATAAATTTCAATGGTATATTTTGTAATATCTCTAACTATAAATGTTATTTTCAAATTAGTGTTCATATTTTAATAGAATGGATTTCAGTTTTCCTCTGAGTCTTGATAATTGACCATTCCAAATCACTATTCATGATTTCATATGATTTTGTTTCTATAAACAAACCAAACTCAAATATAAAAATTTGTAGAAAAGTGTAAAAATAGATATAGACGACTTTTTGTCAACTAAAAATGACTTATTTAGTTCATCATAGAAGTGGCAAAAAGAGAGTTACCGATATCATCTTCTTTGACGAAAATTAAAATACACAATTGTTCAGAGTCATATTTTTGGTATCATAGTTGGTCGTCCATGGGCAGGTTGATTAATATTACGGGAAATCGAGGCACTATCGACTTGGGTATAAAGCTTACAACTACGGTAGAAACACCAATACTTACTCATCGAAAGAGAAGGAGACACAGATAAAATGGCCTTAATCATACTGAAAATGAAATTCAGAAACTAAAAGATAAAGGCTTGTTCGAGGATAGAGATATCATATTATGGCTGTGGAAAATTGGGGTCTTCAATAACTCTTTTATTTCAAAAGATATATGGAGGATGACTCAAACGGCACAGCCGAAACTATTATGGTCTAAAAGCATCTAGTTCTCTTACTCTACGCCTAAGTTCTTTGTTTTCAAGTGGCTTTCCTAGCTCTCTCAACAAGTTAGCCACATGTGATAGAGCTCTGTGATGGAATACCGTTTCGGACCTAAAGTGTATCCTTTGTGATATTGCTACTGAATCCCAAGATCATCTTTATATCCAATGAAAATTCACGGAGAAAGTCTGGAGAAACATTTCGTTGCGTTTGTAATCATCAAAATACTCAATGGAGTCATATTCCCGGATACCTTGGCAGACACGTCTCAAGATAGAATTAATCTATTTATATGTAGATATGTCTTCTAAGCTAAAAAAATTTTGATTTGGAGAGAGAACAATGGAGGAAAGCATGGAGAAATCAGCCTACTTGTTCTCTCTCTCGAGGAACATCGACCAAATCATCAAAGGATAAGATCTTTTGCAAGTTTAGGAGATATGCGATATGAGCAAGCCATGGTAACATAACTGGGATTAAGATAGTTCATCTGCTTTAAGTTTTCTTTCCTAGTTTCAAGATGAGAAAAATATCACAATTGATATAAAACGAATTTTATTTTTTGAGTTAATTTAACATTTATTCAAAAAAAGAAAAAGAAAGTTTTCTATTGATTGTTAAAACATTTTAAATATAAAACGATAACAACAAATCAAAACAAACTATAAATTGTGTCCATAAAGATCGGAAAATAACATTAATAATAATATCAAAGATAACAACATCTCCAATGTATAAAATAACAACAAAGCAAAAACAAAAACAAAAACAAAAGACCTAAAACAATTGTGTTTATGGAAAAAAATAACTAAATTAATAGTGACCATGTCCAGAGTGAGGAGGATGATTAGGATGATGGTCACATTCAGAAATGTGTTCCTGTTTAAACCTTAACTGGTTCTGGTTTTCAATGTGTTCTGGAGCGAACCCTTCAGTGACATTACTATTACCATTATTAGCAAACGGTGATGTAGTATGATGAGGAACGATCACGTTATGATGATTATAAGCGAACGTGTTCATCATGCTCACTATTCTTTGATGATTATACAAATCCAAACCACTGTTGATGGCACCATCAACATTATAGATCCCAAAAGTAACATTACTAGAACTTCCAGGATAGAAGTTACAACGAGGAGCAGTTGCTTGAAGATACTTAGAGGCTTCGGTTGTCACTATTTTTCTCAAATCTTCCAAACCACATTTGAATTCAATGAGTTGACTTAAGTTTAAATCTTCTATAGGTTTTTCCCACCAACTCCCAGGCATTTTATTTTTTTTTCTCTTTTGTTTTAGTTCTTCATTTTTCTTTTTCTCTGCTTCCAGTTGTTCTGATACCTGTTTTTGTATAATATTTTTTGTTAACCAAATATTAAAACTTTCATAATAAATCAATATATATATATATAGTTTACATTGTTTCTAGAACAATATTTAATTTATTTAGACTTATAATAAATCTACAATGTGAGATTATTTAAAAAGGTTATGAGATCCAGAAAAACTGCAACAAATCTTACAAAAGAGAAACATGAACAACAATATTCTAATATACATAGTCAAAAGCCAATTTTATGTTGTTGTTGATAAGTTATTAGTTAAACAAAAAAATATTATATACATGATACTCTACTTAATTTTTTAGTATAATCCTCTAAATGAGTTGATATTTCATATATATAGTTTATAAACTAAAATTATTTTCTAGTTAAACCAAATAAGTTGCGATATAAAATTTACCTGAGTGAGTTGATTGTTGAACTCTTGTATAACTGCATTTCGATGGACTTCAATAAGCTGATTGTTGTTGTTTTGGTGAGGAAGTGATGGATTGACATTCAAGAAGCGATCAATTACAAGATTAACATTTGGATGACCAAAAGAAAAAACTTTTTGGCCAGGGGAAGATACAATAACAACAATTTCAACACCACAAAGTGTGCAAAGCTCACTAGCTTTTTTGAAAAGACCGGATCTTCTTTTTGAGAAAGTAACTTGAAGATTACTTTCGTTTTTCATTTTCACCATCTCGATTTTTTGACGACCTTTGTTTTTTCTCACCATTGTTATGGATTTTCAGCAAAAACAAAAATATGATTTGGTGTTAACAAACTGAAGATTGTCTCATATTTATAGTTGAATACAAAATATCAAATGTTGGCATTTTGAGTGTTTCTGAATAAATTTAATTTTTAGTTTATTATATTGTATATTGGTATTTTTTACCACTTTAGAAACAACTAAAATCTTTATATTCTATCAAATTAGGTATGAAATTTGTGATATTTTAATGTAATGTTGTTATTTCATCTGTTACAATGCATTAAAATCTGTGGGATGCATGCATTACATCAGTGACAGATGTAAGGTTTGAAAGGGTGTGACATATGGCCCGCACTAGATTTTCATAAATAAATATTAGTTAGTGTCAAATCAAAATTAAAATGCATTATTATAAATATTAGTTATTCAAAATATGTAGACATGAAATATTTGAACTAACGCGTTCTCGCCAAAAAATAATCTTTAATAACATAAAACACACATACTAATGTTGGTCAAATGGCCGTTTAGATATCATTTTAATCAAAATTAAATTCGGTTTATTAGAGTTAGTGATCATTACTATTGATTGTAAAAAGAATAATGTATTTTCTTATAATTTCCAGATTTTTAGTTCTATTTCTAAAATCAATAATTCATAATTTCTAATCTTTTCTCTTCTCTAATTTAATATCTCAAAATCACAATTTCATTAAAGATGCTAGAAATCTTATGTTCCCCTTTCTCTCAATGCAACCTATAACTATGGTTGGTCTTTTTAGTGTCATTATTAGTTTTATTATATGGTCCGTGTAATACCTTGTTTCACAAAATCGGGTCAACGGCAGCAGAAAAGTCAACATAGATATTTCTGTAATTTCCAAGACTTGAAGGACTTGGTAATATTACCAAAATGCGAGCCGAAAGCAGAGACATGCCAAATGTTTCTCTTTTTTAATAAATAAACATTTAGAAGACAAGAAATGGAGGAAACAGACTTTAAACGTGTTTTCGGTTAATCGGGAGGGAATCCTATGAAATCAACAAAAACTTGTAAAATCTCGTGAGTGTCTAAATGAAGCGAAAAAATTTCTAAATGCTTATAAAATAATCTAGTATTTTGAAAATAGGCTTGTAGGATTTAACTCATAGGCTACAGGGTTTTGGTGATTTAAATTCGGGAATTGGTTATATCAGATCAAGCTAAAATGAACGGAGTTTTGCCCATTTATTCTTTCCCGGTTCCATTTATAAGTTGTGCCTCTTTTTCCCATATATCTTAATAGGTCTTCCAGGACTACTTGTACCGATGTCTATACAAAGAAAGGACTCTCCATCAATGAAGAGCAGGATCTGACCAGAGTGATTACACCCAATCTCTTGATCTATACCTTCAAAGTAGTCAGTAGTCATTCTTCCTGCAGTTCTATTTTTATTTACATTTTTCTATTTCTTTTATTATATTACTATTGTTTTTGTTTAATCTAATTTAAAATATCAATAGTTGCTTTGTGTATTGAATCTCAATAAAAAAATTTCAGAATTGTAGTATATAATTTTTGTTATACATTTTTAGTAGTGAAATTAATGTCGACTTATTTAGGTAAATATTTTATTTTAAAAGTTTTTGATATAATAGTTTTTTTTAATCGTGACTTTAAATAGATATTAAATGTTGATATTAATGTATTTTTGTATGGTCCATTTTTTAAATTTCATTTCTTACCTTACATAAAACTTCTTATGTTTATTTAGAGAGCGAAAGTGTTTCATGTCGTTTTTCTAGAGATCTACTATCTTGCGCTGAATTCTTCTTATATATGTAATTTATATTATATGAAATTTAATTGTCATATACGAGGTTTTTCTTACATTATAAATTAAACGTAAAAAGGGTGTTTACGAATTTATTATCAATGGGTGAGCGTTTATCATCCTTTTCTCTCTAAATTAAGAATGGGTACTATGGGCCTTATCTTTTTACCACACGGTCTATAACGGATGTGGATCCATTCTCCTTGTTCACATTCACATATCAAGAGCAATCGGGAGCCAAATCCGGAGCTTTTGATTTTATAAGCTCTCATTTGTGTTATCGTGTTTATGTCACCAATCAACATAAGAGCATATGCAGATACAGATATTAAACACAAATATTTGAAGAAAACTAAAATGGTATTTGGCAAAACTGCAAAAGTTATAACATCGACCTTATCCTTCTTCAAACATTTTGATTCTAACTAATCTTGTTAGCTGAAATTTTATATATATATTTGTTTGAAAAAATATTTTCTTCAGCATCCGTAATATTATTAAAAATATATCACATTGTTTGCAACTTAAAAAATAAACTTATTTGGTAAGTATTTCCTTATTAAAAATTATAAACTCAACACAGATTAAATGATATATGTATCTCGATAGTCCAACCATAAATTAACAACCTTGTGAACCAATTTTACGAACATAATTGACTTCGTGTTCATCAAAAATTAAATAGATGATCATCTTATTGTTTCGACCAAAAAAAGAAAGATCATCTTATTGATCTAACGGCCAGTAATATCGCTCATATCAACACGCTATTGCAACTGATTATCACCCAACTTTCGACCAAAATGGTACACAGCGGTTCTACCATTTCGCACTTGTGCAATAATCCATTAAACCAAATACTTCAAAACGGCATCGTTTTAAAAAGAGTAAATCTTCTGATAGGAGAGAGAATGTTCGTCTTCTTCTTCATTTCTCTTCAGATCTCTCTGATTTTTCTTTCTTACGCTCTCGAATTCCAATTAACCCCAAATTGACCCAGATCTACAATCATATTCCACAGCTTGATAGAATAGAAAATTTTACCCATATCGAATTCCAAATCCAACCTTCAATCGCTGGATCCATCAAACAAATTGACCCAAATTTATTTGCTAAATTCACAAAGTAGTTTAACTGATTAAGCTACACTTTATACTATTAAACCAAACTAAAACTTACCCATTTTGACTACCACATTTTTCTGACATAACTTCAGATCGGGTTTGTGAGAAAGAAGAATGAAGATCGAAAGCGAAAAAACTTTTTCCCCTGAAAGGTTTTTTGATATTTTCTCTCTCTAATTATTAAAAAATAAAAGCTGTTAAATCCGTGGTGTCACATAATAGATGATGTGTCACATGGGGAAGACCTTCCTTTTTCTCGGGGGAGTTGCTAAAAATACCCTTGAAATTGATTTTAAATAAATGTATACCCTCGAAATTGAATCAAATGCAAAACTGAACGTTTGTCCTAAGGAAATTATTGTGAAGTTCTTATGACCAAACAGAAAAAGAAAAAAAAAACCGCAATTACCATTATAACATTCGCATGTGTTAGACCTCTAGTTAGACTCTAATAGAAGTCTAAATGACTTTATCAGCATCAGACTTCTCATAGAAGTCTAACACAGAATAAATTAGTAAATTTAAATGTTAAAATTATAAAAAAAATATATTTTGTCAAAAAATTTATATACAAAATTAAAAATAGAAAATTTAGTAGTAAATAAATTAAAATTTGGTAAAACTGAATCAAATTAAACAATGTTAGTTAAAGTATGTATTTATCCCACAATTTTCAGACTTCTCAAAGAATTCTTAAACAGATTAATTTAGTAAATTTAAATTTAAATATAGTAAAAAAAAATTGTTAAAAAAATATACATAAACTAAATATAGACGGTTGTGAAGTATATAAATTATAATTTGATTAAATTAAGTCAAACTAAACAATATGTAAGGTATAGTAAGTTATAAACCTCAAAACATGCTTTGTAATGAAACATTTATATACAACTTTAGGGTTAGATTCATGGTTTACCAAATTTACATTTGAAATTTTTAATTTGCACATATTTGTTTTAATGTGCATATAGTTTACGAATTTGATGTTTCCTAATTGTTTTGTTTAAATATTTTCACTTATAAGCGATAAATATTAGATTTAGGGATTCTCAGACTTCACGGCGAAGTATGAGTTTTGTGGTTTCTCAGACTTCCAAGAGAAATATGAAATGTATTTAAGTTGAAATTTTAAATTTAAAAAATTATTAAAAAAATAATTTGATATAAATTTTTGATATATAAATTAAGCATAAGCATTGTGGATGTATATAAATTAAAATGACATAAACTTTGATCAAATTTAAGCTTTGAATATATTTGTTCAAAACACCATGTAGTTGAATATGTTTCACATATGAAGTTGAATATCATGTTTTATTTGTAGGGTTAGATTGAGAGTTTGTGAATTTTCATTCATATTGTTACATTTACATATAGTGGTTAGTTTGTGACTATGTTAAACGAGTTTGATGTTTATTATAAAATTTTTATATAATATGATGATATTTAAGTAGTAGCTATTAGATTTAGGGTTTTCAGACTTCCAGGTAAATCTGGTTCAAGTATTTAGACTTGTCATAAAATCTTATTTCAGACTGCATATGAAGTCCGAAATTTAAAAGTTTTCAAAAATTTTCACATGAAAACTTTTAAAAAATGCGGGAAATTACTGACTCAAAATTTCAGAATTTCCGCTCAATTCAGAAGTTTCTTCTCATACTGCATATGAAGTTTGATACCAGATATTTTAAAAATTTTAATTATTAAAAATCTGGCAGCAAAATTTCCCTCCAATTCTCTCCATTTATCTAAATCTAATCTTTTACACACATATAACAACAACAACAACAAAAATCTTCACATTCTTCCTTCTCTTACAACCTCTCTTTCTCTCTCTATTGTAAAACTTCTTTCAAATTTCTCACCCAAAAAAGTTCTCAAGTTTATTCTCTCATATGAGTTCTTATGTATATGATTCATAGTTGATTCTCTTTGAGTTGCGAAATAGGTGAGTGAATCTATTCTGATTTAGTGTTTTCAAAAGTTTCTTAACTGAACTAATTAAGACTTTTTACATAGACTTTTGATTATACAATTTGATTTGCTCAAACAATCCTTTATTAACTATTTTTGGAGACTTGTTTGCTAATTAATGCAAGAGCTTTGTGTTTTTGATTTTCTCAAACAATCATTTATTAACCATTTTTGGAGACTTGTTTGCTAATTAATGCAAGAGCTTTGTGTTTTTGCTTTTTCAGGTGTTTGATTTTAGATTGAGCCAGATGACTCTCCAAAGAGGCTGGAGTTGGGGCTTCTTATGCTGCTAGTGGTTCCTAAATTTTATTGTGTTACAACCGAAGTCTGAGAGTCTAATATCATACTACAACCGAAGTCTGAGAAACTTCCAGGTAAATCTGGTTCAAGTATTACGACTTATCATGAAATCTTATTTCAGACTGCATATGAAGTCTAGAATTTAAGAGCTTTTGAAATTTTTTACACGAAAGCTTTATAAAAAGGTGGAAAATTTCTGACTGAAAATTTAAGAATTCTCGTTCAATTCAGAAGTTCCTTCTCATACTGCATATGAAGTCTGATACCGAATATTTTACAATTTTCAATTGTTAAAAAACTGGCGGCAAAATTTCCCTATAATTTATCTCCACTTATCTAAACCTAATCTTGTACACATATATAACAAAAAAAAAAAAAATCTTCACATTCTTCCTTCTCTTACAACCTCTCTTTCTCTCTCTTTTTGTAAAACCTCTATCAAATTTCTCACCCAAAAAGGGTTCTCAGTCTTATTCTCTCAAATGAGTTCTTATGTATGTGATTCACAGCTAATTCTCTTTGAGCTTCGAAATAGGCGAGTGAATCTGTTCTGATTTAGTGTTTAAAAAAAAAATTAACTGAAATAATTGGGACTTTTGACATAGACTTTTGATTATACAATTTGATTTGCTCAAACAATCTTTTATTAACCATTTCTTGGACTTTTTCGCTAACTAATGCAAGAGCTCTGTGTTTTTTTGCTTTTCCAGGTGCTTGGTTTAAGGATGAGACAGACATGAAGTCTGAGAGGCTGGAGTTGGGGCTTCTTCTCCAAAGAGACTGGAGTTGGGGCTTCTTATGCTGCTAATTGCTCCTAAAATTTCACTATAGTACGAGGAACACGAAGTCTGAGAGTCTAATATCATACTACAACCGAAGTCTCTGATTTCTAGGTAAGTCTGGTTCAAGTATTTAGACTTCTCATGAAGTCTTATTTCAGACTGCTATGGTGGAGAAGAAGAGAAAGGTAATTTCCAAGGAGGTTCACCATTTATCAAGGATTGTCTATGGTGGGACTTACATTGTAGACATGGCAGACTACAACCGAAGTCTGAGAGTGAAAATTCAACATGAAGTATGATATTAGACTACTTTTTAAGTCTGAAGTTTGATACTAGATTATGTGTTTTCTCATTTTTGTAGATTTTTACTGGTTATTAGTCTTCTTATTGAACACATTGTATTGTATTAAATCAGATGACTCTCCAAAGAGGCTGGAGTTGGGGCTTCTTATGCTGCTAATTTCTCCCAAAATTTCACTATAGTACGAGGAACACGAAGTCTGAGAGTCTAATATCATACTACAACCGAAGTCTCAGATTTTCAGGTAAGTCTGGTTCAAGTATTTAGACTTCTCATGAAGTCTTATTTCAGACTGCTACGGTGGAGAAGAAGAAAAAGGTAATTTCCAAGAAGGTTCATCATTTATCAAGGATTGTCTATGGTGGGACTTACATTGTAGACATGGCAGACTACAACCGAAGTCTGAGAGTGAAAATTCAACATGAAGTATGATATTAAACTACTTTTGAAGTCTGAAGTTTGATACTAGATTATGTGTTTTCTCATTTTTGTAGATTTTTACTGGTTATTAGTCTTCTTATTGAACACATTGTATTATTAAATCAAAGGAATGAAGCTCTCCATGTCTGCTATGCTTGTAGAAAAATACAAAGTTGTATAAATTTACTTTTGTCTACTCAAATCAACAAGGAATTTTGTTTAATGAAATATACAACATCAGAAAATAGGTCACCTTGACCTTAGAAGAAAAGTCAAAAGTTAAGAAAATTGATTAGAAAACATTACCCCTTAGATTGCATACACCAACATATGACAAACTAAAATAACCTTAGGTGGTGGTGAATTTTCTTACACTTAGAAAAAAAGAGTCACCTTAACCTTGGAGAAAAATGTGTCACCTTACACCTCGAGAATTTTCTTAGGCTTGGAAAAATCAGCATCTAAACGCTTTGCATGTGGTTGTGTAGCTCATCTTAATCTCAAACTGTTTCTTCATTGATACTTTGACATGCATTGGTGTAATCAGTTCAATTATACCAAAGCATTCAATAAACAACCAACATATAAAATGTGGAGTATAACATTTACGCATAGACATATGTTCCACCACTGAACATGTACGGGTTTTTTTAATATCATTGAATACTTATTTGGTTCGTTCTTCACATATCTTTCATCATGATTCCCCGCATCTTCATCTCACAACCCATTCACCAAAATTAACAGGTAATTGTATCATTATCTTTATAAACAAACACGTATAAACCACATTAGAGATCTCATGGTAAAAGCCAGACTTCTTTGCGAAGTCTGATGCTATTAGCGACATTGCCAATATTATTCAAAAATTCATTTAAAAATAATTATCAAACATAAGAATGTAAAACTCTCGCAAGAGGAACATATAAAACTAACACACATTTATAAAAATCAAAATAACGAAATTAATCACAAATATACAATAAATGCGTTTTTTAAGTTTTAAACACTTCAGACATCTATAGCAGTCTGATTGTAGTAAAACCAGACCTTTATGGCAGTCTGAAAAAAGAGGATATTTTTGCAATTGAAATCAAAGGGGCAGAGAGCGGATGCAGTCCGAAAGCCATCAGACAGCGTATGCAGTCTGCTTTGAATTTTTTTGACATTTTTGTCAGACAACTTATGAAGTCTAAGAACAAAAAAGGATAGTTTGCAATTGAATTTTAAATTTGACTTCTTATCAGACTTCTTGATTATTTTCAGACTTGTACTGCTATCTGGCAAAAAGTAGGAGATTTTGGGGTAGACCAAGAAAAATTGGGATTGATTTTTTGTAACATACTTCTATTGTTGTCTGAAAAGATTTTCAGACACCTAGGGAAGTCTGATAAAAAAAACTTCGCATTTTTGGGTATTTCCAGCGTTGACCAAATTTTGATTTTTCTGATTTCTATAGCCGTCTGGCAAAATTTTTAAATTTCAGAAGTCTAGTGTCGTCTGATGTTTTTTTTTTCTTGTTTTCAAACAGATTTAGAAGTCTGGCATTTTTTCCCTTATTATGGTCAACATCTGAAAGTTTTGGTCAATTGCAGTTTCTACCCCTTTTATTTTCAAACATCGGATTTCGTCTGACAAAAAGTCAAGATTTGGTCAATTTCTTGCCAGACTACATAAGAAGTCTGGCTAAAATTTCAAATTTGAATCAGTTGCAAAACTACTCTCTTCTTATTTAGACTTCTTGGTGAAATCTCATAATTTTTTTTTTGTTTTCAAAGAAATTTCTCAGACTTCAATGGGTGTGTCAATTAAAAGTCAATTGTAAAACTACCCTCTCGTTGTCCATCATACTGATGATAGACTTTTTGTAGGTTCTAGCTCAATTCCTCAAGTCTACTCGTGTCATTATAGTACTTAAGGTATCAATCCAGGGAGGCAAGAAGAACAACCAATCAAGAATGCAAGAAACTACTCAAGCTAAGCAAATCAAATAAAAAGGGGTTTATCTAACAACCTAAACAATCTAGAAAGGAAATAAAGCAAGCAAGAAACAAACAAGACACTAAACAAGAAGACAAACAAGCTAAAACAAGGGTCCTATGATGAGGCTATGGAGACTAGGTGGTCTAGAGACAATCAATGACGCTTCAATCAATCAAACATTGCTAAATAAGGCTAATGATCATAATTAACCTAATCACATTCTCATGTTCATAACTTCTATGCTAATCATTCAAACATTCAATTATCATTTGCAAATTACAAGACAAGCATGCATTAATATCCATCAAATACCTTTTAGCAAAGCTAATCCTTAGGCTAAGAACATTAATCAATAGATTAATCCAATATCTTGACACTAATCCCTTTGTCTAATCCCTAATGAAGAACAAATTCTCATTTGTGATTAAGAGACAAACAAGCATTAAATTCAAGTTCTCATTACCAAAAATATCTTAGACATCTAATCTCTTAGGCTAAGATGTGAAAATCCTTTAAAGAGTTCATTCAAGCATTTCATCGAACACCTTTCGGGCATGAAAAAGCCTAGCATCTAGATTTGACAATTCCTTGCAACCTAGCATAGAGATCAACTAATTAGAGAATGATCATTCATAAATAAGTCCTAAACATCACTAATCATCACATAAACCACCTAAATCAACCTCATCCACAAAACCCAAAAACTGTACTCCCTAATCATAAAAGAGATGTGAGAAATCATAAATAGAAAGAGAGATTAAGAGAAACAAGAGAAACACTTAATTAAACTTAAAATCAAAGGTTTACAAGTTCTAAAATCATAAACAAAAGCATAAGACAAAAGAAATCTAAGGCTTAGGTAGCTTAGGGTTTATGAAACCCAAAATTACAAATTTATAGTGAGGAGCTTCGACAAGGGCATTTTGGTAAATAGAGGGTCAGATATTAGCTTGTGTGGTCCGATGTTGGTCGTCCGATGTGGTTGCAACGTGTTGGTTGGTCCGGTGTAGGTCGTCCGGTGTGATAGCAATGGACGGGGTGCGCCCGGTGTTGTGGTCCGGTGTAGTTGCAATGGACGGGGTGCGTCCGTTGTTTCGGTCCGTAGAAGTTACGGCTAAATCTCGAGTTGATCCTTGAAACAAAACATTGGACTGACTCCACCCGATGTGCTCGTTCGGTGTAAGCACATTGGACGAATGCTGCCCGGTGTAACCGTCCGGTGTTCTGCTCTGGCTCTCCACATGGTTTTCCTTCTTATCCTTAGCTCCCTTTCATCATCAAAATCCAATGTTCATCACTCCTATACTCCAACAACCTGAAATTCAAAGAGAAAACACTCCAAAAAGACACAACAATGCATGATCCTAACTCTAAATGCATTTAACTCCTAAATGCACTAAAAGTCATGAAAACAAACATGAATGAATGTGAATTGAATCAAAATATGAACATAGAAAGAACCTAAAATGCCTAAAATGTGATAACATCACATACTCCATCAGACCTCATGAGAAGTCTGAAATCGCAAAACAGATCTGAAAATCGGCGGATCTTGTGAAAAAAAATCACATAAATCTGGGTTTGAGCTCATTTTTATCTTCGCCAAATGCTCAAAACTTCTAGTTACACCAATACAAAACAAACACAACCATTTTTATGCAAGAATAACCAAAATCGCAAGAGATCCAAATTTTAAAAAAAAAATTAAAAACGTGAATTAAAGAGTTTTTAGATGAAATTGGGGAGAAAAAGGAGAATATAAGGTTGTGAACTCTAATATAAAGCTTTAATGGCTCGAAATTGGTTGTCTAGGGTGTTAGGAGCTCAAATTTGGTTGTTAATGGTGGTTGGGTAAATTGAAGAAAATGACAGTTTCGTAATTAAGTTAGATATGAAAGGTATTTTTGTCTTTTGGTAAAAATATCAGAATTCGATGGCATTACCATGAATACTCAGATTATTAGGGGGGTATATTAGCGAAAGAGAGGAAGGAGAAAAGGGAGGGTAGTTTTAGGGTTGACTTCAAATTTGGGGTAGTTTTGCAATTGCCCATTTTTCTCTCACTCATTTCTAACTTATATATAAAAAACCATTAGACTTTAAAAATCCCAGGTTATAAATTATTTGTTTAAAGAGAGATTGTATAGAGTAAAGTATAAACAAGTGTTTAATAAAAAACCTAAATAAATGATGTATAGAGTATATGATTAAACTTACTTTATTGAATTTGGTTGTAAGTACAAAGTAAAAATACAAAGCGGAAATACAAGGTTGAAAACTTAGAGAGTTTATAGCATGGAATTTGTAGCTGATCTTTTGCTAGAATTCACTCTGCCTCACACAAAAGCGCTCTTTACATATTTATACAAATTTGTTGATAAAACTTTTTAAAAAGTAAAGGGTGAGGTGTCTTGTTGTTGTGCTTGACGATGGTGAGTAATCTTGATACTTTTTCTTGAACTTCTCAAACTTAACTTTTTCTTGAACTTTTCAGATTTATCCTTGCCTAGAGTTTGCTGTAAATGATGATGATGAAGATGTTAATTTAAAATCTTGTTTTCTTTTTTCTTGGCTAAATCTTTTCCTACCAACTTGATTATGATTTTTGTTGCTAGTACCTGCAAAATTCAAAGATTTTTTTTAATTTGAATCTTTTTCCGTTTAGTTTTTTCATTTTCCATTTCTTTTCATTTCTTCTTTTATATATATATATTTTCCAAATTACATTGTTTATTTTTCAAATGGGTGTTGAGATAAGGAACCGCTTTAAGGGTCATCGTCTTGGCTAGTGTATTGTGTAGTATTAGCTTCTTCGTCAGAGGAGGATATTTGCATAGCGATAGCTTCCAGTACTTTCTTGAGTTTATCTTTGATTTTGCCTTTCTTGGAGTCAGAAGATGAAGTGGTGGACATATTTGGACTTGTTGTCTTTTGTTTTTGGGAGGCGGAGTTTACGGTTTTGGTTGAATGGGTGGTAGTGCTCGGGATATTGTCGCAACAGATTTTTTGATTTGGTTATGGGGTGGATCCATTTTTAAGTTGGTAACAGAACAAAGGTCTGAACTGTATTTGTCTCACCATTTAACTCGGTATTCTCGGACTAAAGAGTATGGCTTATCTGGTAAAAAGGGAATGAGGTTAAAATGCCATGATAAGATTCAAGGTACGCACATGTCTATGTGAAAAGCTATTTTTGTTAAGGGCCAATGGGTTCATGTTTTTCGTGTCTAGTGTAGTAGGTTAAGGATACTTTGAGTAGTTGGGGGAGGGGGATAAATTTGATCGCATGGTCCAAACCAATACCAACATTCCTAAAACCATTCAGGTATTGACTTAGGATAGTGAAAGTCAAAGGATATAAACCATGAATGGTCATAGGTTCGTAGGGTTAAGGAATGCAAGAAGGCTTTTTGGTACTCTAAATAGGTGAACTCTGGAATAGGAAACCGGGAACAGAGAAGTCTTTTCTAGTATGAGAGTTAAAAACCCAAGGTCTTGGGCATTGCATACCCTTAGTATCTTGCTGGTGGAATATGATATGAGGTTCAGGTCGGATTTATCGGTATGGTGGATTATTTTGGCTGACTTGGCATCAACAAGGATAAATTCCTAAAAGGTTTGGTTTATGGTAAGATTGTTGGTGAGGTATTGACTATCCTCGTAGAATATACGGTTTGTAAAATGGGTCAGATCTTTTAGTGATCTGGCTTGGTAAGGGATGTGGTAAGAAGGTGTTGACGATGTGTTTAAGGAAATATGAGGATTTTTGGTCAGTGGCTTTTTGAGAAGAGGATGGATTGGTTATTTTTTAGGTATAAGGTTGACGGCTATTGCATAGGATAAAAGAGGTAATTCTGATAATGCAGAAAATTCATTGCCGATGATTACATGTTTTCCTAATATATGTGGTTGATTCTTGACATAGTATACCGCAGACATCGACTTTTTTGTTCATTCATCATTTAAATCCTGGGATTTTTCCTGTAAATACTCTCTTGTTAGAAAATTGGGTAAACAATTATTTTTGCTTTTTATATATTGTATATCAAAATCAAAATCATATAAAATAGCTTGCCATCTTGCACAAATTTGGTTAGAAACTAATTTTTTAACATATTTTGTAAAATCTCTTTTGTTGATTTGCAATCCACGCGTAATAAAGACTTTTTATTTATTAAATCATCTTGAAATTTAGAAATACAGTTTACTATAGACAAAACTTCTTTTTTGATTGTAGAATAATTCTTTTGGGGTAAAGGAAAAATTCCTGAATGAAAATGTACTATTGACTCTTGAGTAGACTCAGACAGTTTTTGTTTAAGGATTCTCACACATCCTATTTCTGGCGTATCAATTTCTACTATCATGAATGCATTAAGATGTGGAATAACTAGACACGGTAATGTTGTGACCTTTAGTGGTATCTTGACTAGACCATGATACCGGATTCTTTTGTAGTCTGTGAAACATTGGTTGAATAATTTTCCTTATATTGGGTAAAAGTCTGATATATAGTTTAAACATCCTAAGAATCGTTGTAGTTGAGTTTTACCTTTAGTTCCGTCTGGAAATTTATTGGCAAATTTTATAGATCTAGATATAGGTGTAATAGTTCCTTGATAAATATTGTGTCCTAAGAATCTTATTTTTGTTTGAAATAGTTGCATTTTTTGCAGATACTACTAATCCATGTTTTGAACTATATTTAAGAAGGTATAGAAATGTTTAAAATGTTGATCAATTGATTTCGAGAATATTAATACATCATCTATATATACTATTGAAAAACGAGTATAAGGGTTAAATATCTCATTCATAATATTCTGAAATTCTAAAGGTGCGTTTTTTAAACCAAAGGGCATGACATTCCATTCATAATACCCAAAAGGCACAATGAATGATGTTTTATTTTTTTTCCTTTTCGGCTATTTGAATTTGCCAAAATCCACTTTTCATATCAAATTTTGAAAATATACAAGCATCATATAGTCTTTTTAATAAGTATATTTTATTGGATATATGATATTGTATCCATTGTATAACGTTGTTAAAGGTTTATAATTAATGACTAGACGAGGTACTCCTCTTTTCTGCTTGATTGTTTACGTAAAAGGCTGAACAACTCTAAGGTAATTTACATTTTCTGATTAGATTTTTGTCTAGTAATTCTTGGATTTATATTTTACATGTACTAAGAGTTCTTGATTCATTTGAATTGGTCTAACTTTAGTGCGAATATTTCTTTCATTGAAATCTTTTTCATATGGTATTTCAACAATATGTTTTTTCCTTTCCCAAAATGCATTTGGGATTTCAGAACATACTTAATTTAGTAATTCATTTTCTATTTTCTTAATTTTATTTATTTTAAGTGGATCATGTAATTTTTTCTATTTGTTGATATTTTATTTCTTGTTGTAAATTTTGTATCTGTTTTTTTTCTTCATTTATTCAGTTTATAGATTTTCTACTGTAGAGTTTTTTAAAGCTAGTATTTTCTTATTTTTCATAGGAGACAGAAATTCAAATTTTATTTTTTCCCCTTACAATGTTTGTACTAATTCCTAGTTCTGTGACTTTAAACGGATATAATAGTGTGAAAAAGTGGAATTCCTAATATAATTTCTTGACTTAGATTTTTAAGAAGGATAAACTGAGTTTTAAAGCAATAGCTCTTGTTACAAATTTTTGCCTTTGATAATTTATAATTAACATTTAAACTAGTTCCATTTGCACCACTAAGTTTTATAAGTTTTCTCGTAGTACTTAGTTGGAACTATACATTCTATAATGCAGTTATAATCTGCGCATGTGTCTAATAGTACTATTATTTCTAGTTTAAAATCATATCCTATATGTAGTGTAATTTTTGTATACCATTTTTGATAATTTATTTTATCTATAATTTGGATATATTCTTCTTCTTCTTCTTCTTTTAGTTTCATCATATTTTCAGGGTTACTTGTGGATGGCTCAGTTGGAACAGAAGGCATAGATCGATGAAATTTTAGTTCAATTCGACTATTTGTTGTAATTCTTTTACTGGTGTCTTTAAACATTTAACTTCTCCTTGTAATTCTCATGTAGTTACTTGTTTAAATAATGTAGGATAATTGTATTTTCTAATATTTTTTAAGTCTAAAAAGATGGGGGTAGAAAGTTGGTTTTCTGTATGTATTATATCCTTAAATTTTAATAAATACCTTTTTGGTTTATGGATAATTTCTTTTATCAGTTATATCTATTAGAAATTATTTTTCATTATCTTTGGTGATAACATTTATTGGTTTACAGTTGCATATATCATATGAATAATCTTAAAAAATTTTAGATGATGAATTGCTTTGGTCTTTTATAATATCTAATGAAAGTGGAGAAGGTAACGATAGCAGTGAGTTCTATATCTTATGCCATAAGAATAATGTTTTTGTTCTTCTGTAGGGGTACAGTTGGAATTAAAAATTGGTGAACAGGGGATGTCAAATTATTTAATTATGTATCAATTTATGGTCACCGCACCCAATTTCTCTAATTTCATGAGAGAATGTATAGTTCCAACTAAGTATTACGAGAAAACTTATGAAAAACTTAGTGGTGCAAATAGAACTAGTTTAATTAATTATAAATTACTAAGGGCAAACATTTGTAACAATAGCTATTGTTTTAAAATTCAGTTTATCCTTGTTAATAAACTAAGTCAAGAAGTTTTATTAGGAACTCCATTTTTCACACAAATATATCCATTTAAAGTCACAAAACTAGGAATTAGTACAAAAATTGTAGGAGAAAGAATAATATTTAAATTTCTCTCCTATGAAAACTAAGGAAACACTAGTTTTACAAAACTCTACAATAGAAAATTTTATAAACTTAATAAATGGAAAACAAAAACATATACAATATTTACAACATGGTAACATCAGATTGAGCGGTGCGGGTTAAGCGGATAATATCATGTGGTACGGTTTAAATGCGGTTTTACGGAAAAAACGTATATTGTGGAATATGAACGGTTAAAGTTAAAATACGGAACATAATAAAACTCGAATGGTAAAAAGTAACAATGTGGTGTAGAACAATATAAAAATAATAATAGTTTAATTAAAATTATTTTTTGATATTTTTAATCATTAATGTTTTTTGTTTTGAATAAAACTATGTTATATGATAAAATTTACCTATATAATTAATTTCAAATTTTTTAAGCTCAAAAAGTTATATATGTAATATGGATATATATATATATACCAAAACAAAACAAAACACATTACAACCGTACCATAATCCAAGCATATGCGGTATCTATATAAATGTTAACAAATAAAAAAAAATTGAAGTGCGTTTGTTATAGTTGATACACCCCGCGTATTAATATTGTAAGTGAATGGTATCATAATTTCTAAATTTTTTGTCCCATTGTCAAAACGCAATATACATTCAAGCCCAAAATATAAACAAATAGAAAATAAATTACATGATCTACTTACAATAAATAAAATTAAGAAAATAGAAAATGAATTACTAAACACAGTATGTCCTGAGATCCCAAATGCATTTTGGGAAAAGAAAAAACATATTGTTGAAAATACCTATAAAGCTAAACTGTATTCTTTTCTTTTTTTGTTACATATTGTCATAGAAACTATACATATGTTCATAAAAATCAATATCACATACATTTATAATGACATATAACTTTATTTGTTAATTTTATATAACATTTTTTAATATGTATTTTATTTATTAGTGGGATAAAATGTTGAATTTTTTTTAAACAAACCATTGTAGATAATAAAATTTGAATATGTGTTAATTATGATAAGGAAGGAAGAGAAAATGATGTGGGAGAAAAAGAAGATGATATAGAGTGTAAAATAAGGTGTTGAATTTTTCCACCAGTATACATAATCTAATAAATTATGACCCAGTTATATTTTCTTTACAAATTTTTATTTGGATTAATTCTGACTATCATTTCATTAGAGTTGTTAAAATAATAAAACATATTTGCATAAAATGTAATCTTAGTAATATTTAAGTTTTTCAGGTTTTTCGTTTATTTTAAAAATAAACTACATTTTGAATAAAATTATAATTAGATCATATATTAGTTTTCTATAGAAATAAGTGTGTAATATTTAGAATAATTCACATATTAGGTCTAATTATGAAGTGGGGAAATATTTTTTTTTGAAATCATATGAATTTTAATAAATTTCAATGGTATGTTTTGTAATATCTCACATTAACTTGATGATTTTATCCTACAAAGGTTATTTTCAAATTAGTGTACATATTTTAATAGAATTAATTTCATTTTCCTCTGAGTCTTTACAATTGACCATTCCGAATCATTATTCATTATTTCATATGATTTTGTTTCTACAAACAAACCAAACTCAAACATAAAAAGTTGTAGAAAAGTGAAAAATAGATATAGAGGACCTTTTTATCAACTATATAGGACTTATTTAGTTCATCATAGAAGTTGGAAAAGGAGAGTTACCGCTATCATCTTCTTTGACGAAAGTTGAAACACACACTTTTTCAGAGTCATCTTTTGGGTATCATAGTTGGTCGTCCATGGGAAGGTTGATTGATATTATGGTAAATTGAGGCATTATCGACTTGGGTATAAAGCTTACAGATACGGTAGAAACAGCAGTACTTACTCGTCGAAGGAGAAGGAGACATAGATAAGATGGCCTTAATCTTACTGAAAATGAAATTCAGAACTAAAAGATAAGGGCTTGTTCAAGGATAGAGATATCAGATTATGGCAGAGGAAAAATGGGGTCTTCAATAACACTTTTAGTTCAAAAGAAACATGGAGGATGACTAAAATGGCACAACCAAAACTATTATGGTCTAAGAGCATCTAGTTATATTACCTTATGCCTAAGTTCTCTGTTTTCAACTGGCTTTCTTAGTTCTCTCAACAAGTTAGCCACAAGTGATAGAGATCTGTGATGGAATACCCTTTCGGACCCAAAGTGTATCCTTTGTGATATCGCTACTGAATCTCGAGATCATCTTTATTTCCAATGAAAATTCACGGAGAAGTCTGGAGAAACTTTCCGTTGCATTTATAATCATCAAAGTACTCAATGGAGTCATGTTTTGGATACCTTGGCAGACAAGTCTCAAGATAGAATTAATATATTTCTCTGTAGATATGTCTTCCAAGCTACAACATTTTTGATTTGGAGAGAGCACAATGGAGGAAAGCAAGAAGAAAGCAGCATGCTTGTTCTATCTCTCGAGGAACATCGACCAAATCATCAAAGGATAAAATCTATTGCAAGCTTGGGAGAAATGCGATATGAGCAAGACATGGTAACATAACTGGGAACAAGATAGTTCATCTGCTTTAAGTTTTCTTTCCTAGTTTCAAGATCAGAAAATATCACAATTGATATAAACGAATTTTATATTTTGAGTTAATTTAACATTTATAAATTAAAAAAAAAAAAGAATAAGAAAGTTTATTATTGATTGTTAAAATATTTGAAATATAAAACGATAACAACAAATCAAAAAACTAAAAATTGTGTCCATAAATCTCGGAAAATAAAATTAATAATAATATCAAAGATAACGACATCTCCAATGTATAAAATAACAACAAAACAAAAAAACCAACAAAAAAAAAACTAAAATAGTTGTGTTTATGGCAAAAATAACTAAATTTATGGTCACATTCAGAAGAAAAAATATCTTAAAAAAACAACTAATGGTCACATTCAAAAATGTCTTCCTGCTTAAACCTTAACTGGTTCTGGTTTTCACTGGATTCTAGAGCGAACCCTTCAGTGACATTACTATTACCATTATTCCCAAATGTGATGTAGTATGATGAAGAACGATCATGTTGTGATGATTGTAAGCGAACGTGTTCATCATGCTCACCATTCTTCGATGATTATACAAGTCCAAATCAGTGTTGATAACACCATCATCAATATAGATCCCAAAAGCAGCATTATTAGAACTTCCAGGATAAAATTTACAACGAGAAGCAGTTGCTTGAAAATACTTATAGGCTTCGGTTGTCATTGTTTTTCTCAATTTTTCCAAACCACATTTAAATTCAATGAGTTGACTTAAGTTCAAATTTTCTATTGGTTCTTCCCACCAACCCCCATACATTTTATTATTTTTCTCTTTTGTTTTAATTCTTCATTTTTCTTTTTCTCTGCTTCCAATTGTTTTGATACCTGTTTTTGGTATAATATTTTTTGTTAACAAAATATTAAAACTTTCATAATAAAACAATATATATATATATATATAAAGTTTACATTGTTTCCATGGCCATATTTAATTTATTTCGACTTATAATAAATCTAGAAAGTGAAATTACTTAAAAAGGTTATGAAATCAAGAACATGCGCAACAAATCCTACAAAAAGAAACATGAACAACACTATTCTAATATATATAGTGAAAAAGCTAATTTTATGTTTTTGTTGATAAGTTATTAGTTAACCAAAAAATATTATATACATGATACTCTACTTACTTTTTTAGTATAATCCTCTAAATGAGTTTAAATTATATATATATAGTTTATAAACTAAAATTATTTTCTCGTTAAACCAAATAATTTACGATATAAATTTTACATGAGTGAGTTGATTGTTAAAATCTTGTATAACTGCATTTCGATGGGCTTCAATAAGCTGATTGTTGTTGTTTTGATGAGGAAGGGATGTATTGACGTTCAAGAAGCGGTCAATTACAAGATCAACATTTGGATGACCAAAAGAAAAAACGTTTTGGCTAGGGGAAAACACAATAACAACAATTTTAACATCACAAAGCGTGCAAAGCTCACTAGCTTTTTTGAAAAAACCAGATCTTCTTTTTGAGAAAGTAACTTGAAGATTACTTTTGTTTTTTATTTTCACCATCTCGATTTTTTGACGACCTTTGTTTTTCTCACCATTTATATGGATTTTCTGGAGAAAAAAAAACAAAATATAATTTGGTGTTAACAAGCAGAAGATTGTCTCGTATTTATAGTTGAATACAAAATATCAAATGTTAGCATTTTGATTAGTTCTAAATAAACTTAATTTTTGGTTTATTATATTGTCTATTGGTATTTTTACCAATTTAGAAACAACTAAAATCTTTATATTCTATGAAATTAGGTTTGAAATTTCTGATATTTTAATGTAATGTTGTTATTTCATTTGTTACAATGCATTAAAATTTGCGGGATACATGCATTACATCAGTGACAGATGTAAGGTTTGAAAGGGTGAGACATATGGCCCGCACTAGATTTTCATAAATAACAACTAGTTAGTGTCAAATCAAAATTAAAATGCATTATTCTAAATATTAGTTATTCAAAACATGTAGACATGAAGTATTTGAATTTACGCGTTTTTGCCAAAAACGATCTTTGATAAACAGAAAATACACATACTAGTGTTGGTCAAACGGCCGTTTAGATATCATTTTAGTCAAAACTAAATTCAGTTCATTAGAGGTAGTTGCCATTACTAATGATTATAAAAAGAATAACGTATTTTCGTATAATTTCAAGATTTTTAGTTTTATTTCTAAAATCAATAATTCATAATTTCAAATTCTTTCTCTTATCTAATTTGATATCTCAAAATCACGATTTCATTAAAGATGCTAGAAATAATATGTTCCCCTTTCTCTCATGGCAACGTATAACTACGTTTGGTATTTTTAGTGTCATTAGTTTAGTTTGATTATATGGTCCGACGCTAAAGATATTCGAGTATATGATACAATGGTTTAATTCCTCACTTATCTGCAATAGGTGTTTTTAATCCCTAACTATCATCTGCGCAAATAATTCCTAAACGCATCGTTGACTTCACAAAATCATGATGAATAAAGTTAACCATTAACGACAAACAACGAAACGTTAAAGAAATTATATTTCGTCATACAAATTCTCATTTAATTATGCAACAATTTCAAATATGAACAATAAATCTCCAACTATTTTTCTACGTAGAATAATTCATCAACTCACGGTTAACTTCACGAAATCAGGATAAAATAGTTAAATGTATTTTGATATTCTTCGTCATTCAAACTTTCTCATAATCAGATAGGTTCAATATACAGCTAAGATTTTTGTTGATTTTTCTATTTTCTTGATTGTAAGAAATTATCGTCTTTTCATTTATTTTAGAATTGATAGAGAGAAAGAGATCACTTTTGCTTAAATAATACTTGGAGAATTTCAATGTGCGGTATGTAGGTTCCTTGATGTTCATAGTGATTATGTTAGTTAATGGACAAATCACGATGAGTTATTGACCGATCGTGATGTGTTATGAACTGATCATGATAAGAATTAAATACATTTTATCCAAGGTTATGAGGAAATGCTCATATTGGTGATGCTTTAAGTGACCAAATTGATGCTTGCATTAGAGTTAATGAGCATTTTTTTCAATGAAATATAAGTTATGTAATTCTCATTTAATGCTCGAACTGCCGAGCAATCATCATGATTGGTCTATAACTCATCGTGATTGGTCGATTAACTAATATAATCTTATGAAAAATAAGTAGACATATATACAATAAACATTAAACTTCTCCTAATATTAATCAAGCAACCATCTCTCTCTTTTTGTCTATATCAATTTTAATACAAATAAAAAGACGATAATCCTTTATAATCAAGAAGATAAGAAAATTAACAAAACTCTGAACCGAATATTGGGCCTATCTAGTTATGAGAAAGCTTTAAAGAACGACTAAGATCAAAGACTATTTTAAAACAATATCTTTAAAGTAATTCTTAGTGCAATAAACAATTATTAGTGCAATAAACAATTATTAGTTTAAAGATATTAGATCAAAGACTATTGAAAGCCATGATCTAATATCTTTAAAGGATTAAGTGCAACAAACAATTATTAGTTAATTCTAACTCATTTTAGAACACATTTCATCACTATTAAAATGAGTAATCTAAGTCATTTAGTTTTGAAATAAAAATAAATATCATCTCGTGTAAATAAAAACAAGGATTAAAAACAGTAAGAGAAAGCGAAATGTGAATCTTTCTCATGGGAAAAGGCACAATAAACAGCAACAACGGTTAAATTAACACCTCAAAGTAATATCGATGGCCCCATAACGCTTCAAGCACATGTGGACATCAAAGGACGTTGGTATTTTATAGATGGTTCATGGAAGGAAAGTGACACCTTGTTAGGACAGGGTTGGTTCAACATGATGCAGTCTATCCCCCTCCACACAGAATTCAAAGCACTAACATGGACGATGGAATACATGAGAAATCAACAAGAAGTAACTTTCGCTACAAGATGTTCAGACATGATGAAGATAGTGTATATACCAACAAAATCGTCTGCATTTTCGATACATTTGGACGAGTATGAGGAAAAAAAAAATTTCATAAGGTTTGTTATCACTCAGACTACACGAGCAAGCAATACAAAGGCATACACTTTGGCGCGAGATGCTCGAATACAACCAACTTATTTTTTATGTAAACCCAGATCTACCGACTTGACATTGTATGTGCTCGGTAGTATCTCATTACGCTGTTAACAAAAAAGGAGTAAGAAGGTTGAGAAATGCATAAATAGACATATAATCAATTAAAATTAGAAGTTAAAACTTAGAAAATAAGCTCAAACATTTAAATCAATATTTTCTAATTACTAATTAGGCAGAAAATATTACGAAAAAAAAAACAAAAATCTAAAATAAAATAATATGAAATGTGGGCCATTGGGAGGCAATATAAGAATTTAATCTCAAAACTAACAAAGCAAAACAACGTAATATAGATTTGTCCGGACGAGGTAGTCCAAGTGGAAGGACGGGCCTGTGGTGGCTACCACCATCCAGGTTCGATTTCCTCCCATGCCGAAACTAACATGCCTCATCTGGACATCTAACGCGGACACTGGGCCAAAGACCCAGGGAAAACCCTCCCAGGTGAAGCTGGCCTGCGGCCTGACTGGACCCAGAGAATTAGTCTGGACTGTTTGATACGGAATCTACCCCTGGATTAACAAAAAAAAAATAACGTAATATAGACAAAATTATCGAAATATTAACTAAAATCGTGATAAATAAATTAAAATCTACAAATTGACTAGGAGCTATCGCCCCACTTGTAATATATCCCTAGAGAGGGACCATGTTGTAAATTGATGGGCGACGTGCACCACACTAAATCCTTAAAATAAAATGCATTAGCAAGTAGAACAATGTAACTCATTTAACTCAAGTCGTTCTGTTACTCTTGACCTGCCTCATGGCTTGAGTTCAAACCTTCCCTCACCTTCAATGTTTTTCAATTTTTTTTATCGTTATGCTTTCCTCTTTCTTATATTTTTCTGTTCACAGTTTTCATCCTTTTTTGTAAATAGTTTTCTCTTTTATTTTGTTTTCTTTAATTAAGAATCATGTTTTTCTCATTTTAAACTCTCTTAACTGGTTTTTAGTTAATTAATATTTTCTTTCAATTTTATGTTAAAAATAAAAACGAAATTTACATTTTATAATATGCAATTTAATGTTAATATATCATTACAATGAATTTTTAACATTTACAAATTACTTTATTCCACTTGAGTTCAATTTAAAACATTTCAAAAATGAAACAAAATTCTGAAAAATTTGTGTTTATTATTTTATACTTTGAAAATTGTAATTAAATTTTAATTTTAAATATAGACTAATATTGATCTTGTGCGTATGCATTGAAATAACTTGTGTTTACAAATTAAATTAAGTTTCGATTATATAAAAAGTACATTTATAAAATAACTTGTATAGCTTATTTTGAGTTTTTTAAATTATTTCACTTGTAAATTGTATTTTTGTTTTCTAGTAATATAATATATTTTTTATTTTTTTGTCTTAACTCTTAAATATTTTATTTATATCTATTTTGGTGTTTTATCTAAAATTACATATTTGTAGTGTTTATTGTGGTTCATTTGTATTTGGTCTTCATTTTAATATAGCTTAAACAAATATTGATTTTTGTTATTTGTTTTGTATTTTTGAGTTTATATTTTAGTTTTAGAATTATTTTATTTTGTGACTATATTTATATATTTTCATCAATAATATAATATTGTTAGTCTCTTTTTGTTCCCACCCCTTTGTTGAGAAACTCTTAAGTATTTTATTTGTATCAAATTTTGTTTTTCTTTAAATAAAAATTAATTTTAAATAAGTCATTCGTACTTAATATTATTCTTTAATATAGTTTAATAACTATTATTTTTATAGTATGAGTTTGGTTTTATTTTACGAAAATAAAATTTTGTGCCAATTTTATACAAAAAAAAAATTAGGCTAATTAATATGTTTGTTCATCTTTATTTGTGCCGCGAAATGTTCTTATTTTTCCGGTTTCATTTCTAAACTTTGCCTCTTTTCCCCATAGATCTGACAGATCTATTTTGATTTACATTTTTCTATTTCTTTTATTCAATTACTATATTAATCTAATTTAAAATATCAATAGATGCTTTGCGTAATGAATCTCATTATTTTTATTTTTTCAGAAATGAAATATATAATTAATTTTATATTTTTTTAATAGTGAAATGAATATCGGGTTCATAAGTAAATACTTTAGTTTTTTAATTTTTAATATAATAGCTTTTTTAAAAAAAAATCATGATTTTAAGTAGATATTAATGTTAATATTAATGTATTTTTTATGGTCTATTTTAAAATTTTCATTTCTTACCTTACATAAAACTTCTTATGTTTATTTAGAGAGGAAAAGTGTTTCATGTCATTTTTCTAGAGATCTATTGTCTTGCGCGAAATTCTTCTTATATTTGTAATTTAGATATATATATATATATATATTTATTTATTTATTTATTTGTTATGTGCTAGGTTTTCTTACATTATAAATAAACGTAAAAATGGGTGTTTACGAATTTGTTATCAATGGGGAGTGTTTATCATTCTTTTCTCTCTAAATTACGAATGGGTACTATGGGCTTTATCTTTTACCACACGGCCTATAACGGATATGGATCTAGTCTTCTACATTCATAAATCAAGAGCAATCGGGAGCCAAATCCGGATTCGGCTGGCTTCTTATAATTTTATAAGCTCTCATTGGTGTTATCGTGTTTCTGTCACTAATCAAATAAGAGCATATGCAGATACAAATATTAAACACAAATATTTGAAGAAAACTAAAATGGTATTTGGCAAAACCGCAAAAGTTCTAACCTCGACCTTATCCTTCTTCAACCTATTTGATTCTAACTAATCTTGTTAGCTCAAATTTTATATATTTTTGTGTGAAAAAAAAAAATATTTTCTCCAGCATCCGTAATATTATTAAAAACATATCACATGGTTTGCAACTTAAAAAAAAACTTATTTGATTAGTATTTTCTTATTAAAAATTATAAAATCATCAAAGATTAAACAAAATATATATCTCGACGGTCCAACCATATATTAACAACCTCGTGAACCAGTTTAGCGAACATAATTGATTCTGCGTTCATCAAATATTAAATAGATGATCATCTTATTGTTTCGGCCAAAAAAGAAAGATCATCTTATTAATCTAACGGCCAATAATATCGTTCATATCAACATGCTATTGCAGCTACTTATCACCCAAATTTCAACCAAAATGGTACACAACGGTTCTACCATTTCACACCTGTGCAATAATCCATTAAATTGAATACTTCAAAACGACATCGCTTTACAAAGAGTAAATCTTCTGACCTCGTCCTCGTATCTCTCTGAGGAGAGAGAATGTTCGTCTTCTTCTTCCTTTCTCCTCAGATCTCCCAGATTTTTCCTTCTTAAGCTCTCGAATTCCAATTAACCCCAAATTGACCCAGATCTTCAATCGTATTTCGTAGCTTGATCGAATAGAAAATTTTACCCAAATCACGCTGGATCCATCAAACATATTGACACAAATTCATTTTTAAAATTCACAAAGTAGTTTAATTGATTAAGCTATGCTTTATACTATAAACCCAAACTAAAACTTACCCATTTTGACCACCACACTTTCCTCACAAAGCTTCAGATCGGGATTGAGAGAAAAAAACAATGAAAATCGAAAGCCAAGAAATTTGTTCCCTAGAAAGTTTTTGATATTTTTCTTTAATTTAAAAAAAAAAAGCTGTAAAATTTATGCGGTTGCATAATAAATGATGTGTCAAATGGGAAGGATCTTTTTTTTTTTCTCTCTCATTTTTAATTTAAGCAGTGCCTGCTGCCTGCTTAGATGGAAGGGCAAGAGGTGTGGTGCCCCATAGTCAATGATGAAAAATGGCCAAACAATTTTTTTTTTTAGGATTTACGGCAATTTTCTTTGAGATTTACAATTATTTTTTTATTCAATCATCTTCTCAATTTTCCAACAAAAAGCATTGTGTCTCTTCTCTCAACAATTAATTGACTGTTTCATGCTCACCATTCTTCGATGATTATACAAGTCCAAATCAGTGTTGATAACACCATCATCAATATAGATTCCAAAAGCAGCATTATTAGAACTTCCACGATAAAATTTACAACGAGAAGCAGTTGCTTGAAAATACTTATAGGCTTCGGTTGTCATTGTTTTCTCAATTTTTCCAAACCACATTTAAATTCAATGAGTTGACTTAAGTTCAAATCTTCTATTGGTTCTTCCCACCAACCCCCATACATTTTATTATTTTTCTCTTTTGTTTTAATTCTTCATTTTTCTTTTTCTCTACTTCCAATTGTTTTGATACCTGTTTTTGGTATAATATTTTTTGTTAACAAAATATTAAAACTTTCATAATAAAACAATATATATATATATATTTAAAGTTTACATTGTTTCTATGGCCATATTTAATTTATTTCGACTTATAATAAATCTAGAAAGTGAAATTACTTAAAAAGGTTATGAAATAAAGAACATGCGCAACAAATCCTACAAAAAGAAACATGAACAACACTATTCTAATATATATAGTGAAAAAGCTAATTTTATGTTTTTGTTGATAAGTTATTAGTTAACCAAAAAATATTATATACATGATACTCTACTTACTTTTTTAGTATAATCCTCTAAATGAGTTTAAATTATATATATATATAGTTTATAAACTAAAATTATTTTCTCGTTAAACCAAATAATTTACGATATAAATTTTACATGAGTGAGTTGATTGTTAAAATCTTGTATAACTGCATTTCGATGGGCTTCAATAAGCTGATTGTTGTTGTTTTGATGAGGAAGGGATGTATTGACGTTCAAGAAGCGGTCAATTACAAGATCAACATTTGGATGACCAAAAGAAAAAACGTTTTGGCTAGGGGAAAATACAATAACAACAATTTCAACATCACAAAGCGTGCAAAGCTCACTAGCTTTTTTGAAAAAAACAGATCTTCTTTTTGAGAAAGTAACTTGAAGATTACTTTTGTTTTTTATTTTCACCATCTCGATTTTTTGACGACCTTTGTTTTTCTCACCATTTATATGGATTTTCTGGAGAAAAAAAAAACAAAATATAATTTGGTGTTAACAAGCAGAAGATTGTCTCGTATTTATAGTTGAATACAAAATATCAAATGTTAGCATTTTGATTAGTTCTAAATAAACTTAATTTTTGGTTTATTATATTGTCTATTGGTATTTTTACCAATTTAGAAACAACTAAAATCTTTATATTCTATGAAATTAGGTTTGAAATTTCTGATATTTTAATGTAATGTTGTTATTTCATTTGTTACAATGCATTAAAATTTGCGGGATACATGCATTACATCAGTGACAGATGTAAGGTTTGAAAGGGTGAGACATATGGCCCGCACTAGATTTTCATAAATAACAACTAGTTAGTGTCAAATCAAAATTAAAATGCATTATTCTAAATATTAGTGTTGGTCAAACGGCCGTTTAGATATCATTTTAGTCAAAACTAAATTCAGTTCATTAGAGGTAGTTGCCATTACTAATGATTATAAAAAGAATAACGTATTTTCGTATAATTTCAAGATTTTTAGTTTTATTTCTAAAATCAATAATTCATAATTTCAAATTCTTTCTCTTATCTAATTTGATATCTCAAAATCACGATTTCATTAAAGATGCTAGAAATAATATGTTCCCCTTTCTCTCATGGCAACATATAACTACGTTTGGTATTTTTAGTGTCATTAGTTTAGTTTGATTATATGGTCCGACGCTAAAGATATTCGAGTATATGATACAATGGTTTAATTCCTCACTTATCTGCAATAGGTGTTTTTAATCCCTAACTATCATCTGCGCAAAATAATTCCTAAACGCATCGTTGACTTCACAAAATCATGATGAATAAAGTTAACCATTAACGACAAACAACGAAACGTTAAAGAAATTATATTTCGTCATACAAATTCTCATTTAATTATGCAACAATTTCAAATATGAACAATAAATCTCCAACTATTTTTCTACGTAGAATAATTCATCAACTCACGGTTAACTTCACGAAATCAGGATAAAATAGTTAAATATATTTTGATATTCTTCGTCATTCAAACTTTCTCATAATCAGATAGGTTCAATATACAGCTAAGATTTTTGTTGATTTTCTATTTTCTTGATTGTAAGAAATTCTCGTCTTTTTCATTTATTTTAGAATTGATAGAGAGAAAGAGATCACTTTTGCTTAAATAATACTTGGAGAATTTCAATGTGCGGTATGTAGGTTCCTTGATGTTCATAGTGATTATGTTAGTTAATGGACAAATCACGATGAGTTATTGACCGATCATGATGTGTTATGAACTGATCATGATAAGAATTAAATACATTTTATCCAAGGTTATGAGGAAATGCTCATATTGGTGATGCTTTAAGTGACCAAATTGATGCTTGCATTAGAGTTAATGAGCATTTTTTCAATGAAATATAAGTTATGTAATTCTCATTTAATGCTCGAACTGCCGAGCAGTCATCATGATTGGTCTATAACTCATCGTGATTAGTCGATTAACTAATATAATCTTATGAAAAATAAGTAGACATATATACAATAAACATTAAACTTCTCCTAATATTAATCAAGCAACCATCTCTCTCTTTTTGTCTATATCAATTTTAATACAAATGAAAAGACGATAATCCTTTATAATCAAGAAGATAAGAAAATTAACAAAACTCTGAACCGAATATTGGGCCTATCTAGTTATGAGAAAGCTTTGAAGAACGACTAAGATCAAAGACTATTTTAAAACAATATCTTTAAAGTAATTCTTAGTGCAATAAACAATTATTAGTTTAAAGATATTAGATCAAAGACTATTGAAAGCCATGATCTAATATCTTTAAAGGATTAAGTGCAACAAACAATTATTAGTTAATTCTAACTCATTTTAGAACACATTTCATCACTATTAAAATGAGTAATCTAAGTCATTTAGTTTTGAAATAAAAATAAATATCATCTCGTGTAAATAAAAACAAGGATTAAAAACAGTAAGAGAAAGCGAAATGTGAATCTTTCTCATGGGAAAAGGCACAATAAACAGCAACAACGGTTAAATTAACACCTCAAAGTAATATCGATGGCCCCATAACGCTTCAAGCACATGTGGACATAAAAGGACGTTGGTATTTTATAGATGGTTCATGGAAGGAAAGTGACACCTTGTTAGGACAGGGTTGGTTCAACATGATGCAGTCTATCCCCCTCCACACAGAATTCAAAGCACTAACATGGACGATGGAATACATGAGAAATCAACAAGAAGTAACTTTCGCTACAAGATGTTCAGACATGATGAAGATAGTGTATATACCAACAAAATCGTCTGCATTTTCGATACATTTGGACGAGTATGAGGAAAAAAAAAATTTCATAAGGTTTGTTATCACTCAGACTACACGAGCAAGCAATACAAAGCCATACACTTTGGCGCGAGATGCTCGAATACAACCAACTTATTTTTTATGTAAACCCAGATCTACCGACTTGACATTGTATGTGCTCGGTAGTATCTCATTACGCTGTTAACAAAAAAAGGAGTAAGAAGGTTGAGAAATGCATAAATAGACATATAATCAATTAAAATTAGAAGTTAAAACTTAGGAAATAAGCTCAAACATTTAAATCAATATTTTCTAATTACTAATTAGGCAGAAAATATTAGGAAAAAAAAAACAAAAATCTAAAATAAAATAATATGAAATGTGGGCCATTGGGAGGCAATATAAGAATTTAATCTCAAAACTATCAAAGCAAAACAACGTAATATAGATTTGTCTGGACGAGGTAGTCCAAGTGGGCTTGGGCTGGGCTTTTCTTCTTCTTTTCCAAATTTTTTTAAAAGGCTGAATTTGGGCCATTACAATGTTAGTCCCTGACTCGTCGGATTTAAGACATGTTGTCTGCTTGTATCCATGAAGTTTCTTCATAGACGATAAAAGCCTCAGTCTCATATTGTGTTGGGCGGACAAGCTTGCATCTATATCTTTCTTAATCTTTATAATTTTCTTAACCTATGCTCAAGGCGGATTTAGGAGAACTTTTGACAAGGACGCATTAACATAGACTTTGAGTTAAGTGAGGGTATTATCATAGGTTTGAACTTTGAACTAATTTCTTAAAGAAAAATCAAACTTTGAACTAATAGCTTTAAGAAATTAAAACTTTAGCCGGAGCCACGTGACCAAGTTTCCATTATTATGTTGTAATGTGTTTCCAATTTAATCAATACTAGGAGAGAACCAGCGCAAATGCGCGGATTTTGTTTTGTTATTTAAATATTTAATATATTTTTGAATATTAATATTTTTATATATCTTTTTTTACAGATTTGTAATCTTTTAGTGATCATAATAATTTGAATACAATAACATGCGCTCACAAGCAATATTACTTTAAATTATATGTTTTACAATTTTTATTTATCGATTTTCATGAATTTTCTTTTTTTGGAATTTTTATTTCCTTCAACCTTCTTATTATTCTTTTTAAAAAAAAATTCATACATTATTTTAAATATATGTACTTGTTTATTCAGATCCTAATATTATAATAATATTTTAATATTGTTTATCATTTTTAATATTGTTAAGTTATAAATATATATCATTGATTTCATTTAATTTCTTACTTTTATATTATTTATTTGTTTCTATTATCATATTTTTATCATATTTTCATTATTTTCTAATAATTATCATTTTCATTAGTTATTATTATTTTTTGTTATATGGTTTTTCTAATTTTTCATTTGTTTTAAAAAAATCATAATTGCATATTTATTTTTAGTTTTATAATTTGGCATTTTCACTTTTATTAAAATTTAATTATATTCGAAACTAAATTTTAATTTTAAATTAAATAATTTCTTATAGATTTCTTATAGATTTATTTGATTTAATGATGATGTGGAATTTTTTTGCTGACGTGACGTGTCAACTTCATATTTGTTATCATTTTATCTCATTTTGTAATATTTTCTTTCTATTTTTGTTAATTATTATTTATATATTTTAATATTTTAGTAATCATTTCTTGAATTTTACACATATATATTTCATTGATTTAATTTCATTTTTTACGTTATTATATTTTGTATAATTGTTTATTTATATTATCATTATATCTCATTTTTATAATATTTTTTTCTATTCTTCATAATAATTATTTTTATTATATTTATTTTTTTTGTTTTATGGTTTTTACTTTTAGTTTTCAAAACTTGAATTTTTTAATAATGTTATCTTTACTTTTAGTTTTCAATACTTGACTTTATTTAAATTAATCTTATAATTTAACATTTTACTTGTATGAGATTTGTTTATTTTTGTTTATTTATTACATAAAATATGAAAATATATTTAAAATTTATAAAATTTAATATTTATAAATTTATGAGATTCTAAATTAAATTCAAATTTAGAATTTATGTTTTAATAACTTTAGCTAATTGGTTTTAAATAAATGATATTACATTAAATATTATATTTATTTAAATTTTAAATGATGATGTGGAATTTTTTTAATGAGATAGACCAATCAAGGGGGCTGATGTTGTATCCATTTCTATATTTTAATATTTTTAGTTATCATTTTAGATTTATTTAATATATATATATATATATATATATATATATATATATATATATATATATATATATATCATTTATTTTATTTTATTTCTTATGTTTTATATTTTGTATAATTTTTTATTATCATTGTATCTCATTTTCTTATATTTTATTTCTATTTTTAATAATAATTATTTCAATTATTTATAAATATTTATTGTTTTTTGCTTATAGTTTTCAATTATTGTAAATTTTTTAATGATGCTATCTTTACTTTTAATTTTACAACTAGATTTTGACCCGCTGATCGGCGGATATAATTTTGTTTTAATGTTTATTAATATTATTTTGTGTGTATAAATAATATATTTGTAAATTATATAGTTTATTTTTATTTTATTTTTAAATGATAATGATTCACGCTAAGAATGGACAATTTTTTTATAGCATGTAGATTTATATTTGTAAAAGTAATCTATCTTATTTTTAAAACACACATTCCATTGTTGTTTGTTAAAGGTTTGAGCATTTTTAAAGATATGGTGGTAAATATATATATTTAATCCAAATATAAGTAATTTATTATATATATTTTTATTTTATGTTTAGAATGTTTTTTAGAATGTAGATTTATCTTTGTAAATGTAATCTATCTTATTTTTAAAATACATATTCTATTGTTGTTAGTTAAATATTTGAGCATTTTTAAAGATATGGTGGTGAATATATATTATTAATCCAAATATAAATAATTTGTTATGTATATTTTTATTATATATATAAGATGATTTTATTTGTTTCTCGGGTTTTTCGGTTTTTATTAGAGATCGTTATGTTGGTTTTATAGTAATATTTATTTTAATTATTTAGGTTTTATGAATAAAGAGATTTAATATATTTTTGGATGCATTAAATTACTTACTTTTTAGATTATATAGTGTGGATATTTATGTTTTTGGTATAATTACATATTTTGTATATTTTCTATTTATTTTATATAATTGTTGAATTTATATGTTTTTGTTTATGTTTTTATTTTTGTTGTTTTTTTAAATGGATGTTATGAAGCATTTGGTATATTTAGTGTGTAAAATATAATTATATAGACAATAATAATGTTGCAATCATTGCTATTGAAATTTAAATATAATTAATAATAGTCATAAATCAATTATTAGAAACATCTATAACATTAAGACCTAATAATATACGTTTATGTTTAAGATTTATTTAGATTCGTCTATTTAAACCTGATAGAAGTAAAAAATGCCTATTTACATCCGTTTGGATCGGTTTATAAATATTATTGTTTTCAAAATTTAATATAATGTAAAAAAATTGACTTGTATATTATTATATACATTTATACTCCGACTGAATACAATATTTCTCATATATTTAAGATAATTTTTCTTCTTGAAAAATTATTTAGTAAAATATTTTGCTTTTAAAATTTATTTAGTACTGCATGAAGATATTAAAACGGACATTTCTATTTAATATAGTACTGCATGAAGGTATAAACGAATCAGATATGTCTATATATTAAATAGAAATGTGTTAAAAGCAACATTATTATTGTCTATATAATTATATTTTACACACTAAACATAACTTCCATTTAAAAAAGCAAAATACAGAAAATTTATAAATGCATGAAGCAAAATACAGAAAATTTTACAGAATATTAACACATTTCTATTTAAAACCGTTTAAGTATTTATAAATTTTAATATATATTTTAAAATTATAAACAAAATACAGAAAATTTTAATTTATCTATACATTTTTACTCTGATTGAATCCAATAATTTTAAATATTTAAGATAATTTTCTTCTTGCAAAAATTATTTAGTAAAATATTTTTGTTTGGATTTTTTTTTTAAATATTCTGGTTTACATAGAGTTGTTAAAAATAGACTCGGCCTATTTATATTGAAGATCTATTTAGACCCACCTCCTTTAACTCGGCAAAAATAACACATGCGTATTTAAATTCGTTCATGTCTATTAATAAATTTTAGTACTATAAAACCGATAAAATAATATAGTGCATCCAAAACTATATAAAATATTTTGATCACAAAACGTAAATAATTAAAATAAACACTACTATAAAACTAACATAACAATCTCTAATAAAAAATCGAAAACCGAGGAACAAATAAAAAATCATATTATTAGTTTTATATATACGAATTTAATCTTGTTTTGTTTTGTAATTATTGTAAGTTATATAGTTTTTAAATTAACAACAATATTTTTTGTAATAGTTTAGATTACTTTTTTTATATGTCATAATATATTTTTATTTTAGTGTTATACTTATATTTTTTCAAATTTGCCTATGTTGTATCAATTTTTTTTCTGTTTTAGTTAACTGAACATTTTTATATACACCATATCATTCGTTGGATATGTGAGTGAATATCAATCATATATATATGCAGCCGAAGTTAAAAATTGTATACAGTCTATTCAAACGAAAAAAAAATTAGTGGGACAAAGATAATAAAAAAAAAATGCGAATAATGAAAAATAATAATGAAAAACTCGTTATAAAATAGGGGTTGTCTATTTTTAGTAAAGTAAAAATAATTAAAATAAATTACCAAAGGTCACAAATAAATTAAAATCTTTAGAAATTAAAAAGTTACTATATATATTATAAATCTAAATAATTTGTGTATGAAAGATAGTATATTTGTATATAACGATATAGTTGTTAATATATTATATTATATTTGTTAATATATATATATTTTTTTTCATCGAAGATAATATATCGTTGTTTCAAAGATAATAGTTTGATCTTAATGTTTATGGATGATAATATATTTGTTAATAAAATAATTATTAAAAGATTTTCTCTCCTGCTTTTAAGAGGCAATTTTTTTCCCTCCATCACTTCCTTCTCCGGCGACCTTCTCTTCAGCTCGATCTCCCTCTCCGGCGGTCGGTGCTTCTCACCTCCGCCGCGAGAGGGTCCCCCTCTCTCTCCTCTTTAATCTCATACCATCCTTGTGATAACCCGTATCCAAAATACGGTCAACGGGCAGCAGAAAGTCAACAGTGGGCAAAATTGTCATTTTTACCAAGTGAGGGGCAAAATGGTAATTTTTCTAAAGTTCGAGGCGGAAGCTGAGACGGGCCAAGTGTTCTTTTTTTGTCCATAAAGAACATTTAGAAGACCAGATGTGGAAGAAACGGAGATTAAATGGGTTTTACGGACTATCGGGAAAGGAAACCGATAGAACCGATCAACTTGTAAAATCCATAACCGGAGCTACGGGTGTCCAAACGGAGTTATTCGAGTTGCTAAATTCATCTAAGATCATTTAGAACCTGAAAATGAGGCTTGGTGAATTTATGTAAGCATATAAGTAGTTTCTAAAATATTAAACGTACAACCAGTTTTTCCGAGAAACCGATACAATGTTCGGGCAAGAGAAGACCCTCTAAAGTCCACCAAAAATTATGATATTTTGACCAAAGCTCCATTAGAAGATTTAGAAGATATTGGTCTAAGGATTCAGCAGGATTTGACTCCTAGATGAAGTTATAATTTTTAGACCATTAAGGAGTAATTAGTGGCTAAAAATCCAAAATAAATTCTTTGGAGCTTGGGCTTGAACCAGGGTATTTAGGGCCAATTACTAAGATTATATTGGACCTAAATCCAGCTCATAAGGAAGCATGGGCCACGAAATTTGAGCCCAAGAATTTTAGAAGCTTCTTAGGTGCATGAACCTAAAAGATGTGTTGTCATCAATCTAAGGGTTGCATGGAGAAGGCTACAAATGGATGGTGGGTGATCAAATCCATTGTTTGTGGATGGTTTTTGGTGGTGAGGTCGTGACTTAATATGGAGAGGAAGAGTAGACAAGTGGAAGGTGGAGATCTCTTCACTTTGGCTATAAAAAGAAGCCTCCACCCCTCACTTCTCTTCACACCAAAAACACCTCTCAACAATAGTGGTAAGGAAGATAGAAAGAAGATAGGGAGAAGGGAAGAAGAAGAAGAAGGCGGCCAGAAGAAGGAGGAAGAGGAGGAGGAGCCGTGAGGAGGAGAAGCCGTAGGAGGGAGAGAGAGAGAGAGAGAGAGAGAGAGAGAGAGAGAGAGAGAGAGAGAGAGAGAGAGAGAGAGAGAGAGAGAGAGAGAGAGAGAGAGGAGAGAGAGAGAGAGAGAGAGAGAGAGAGAGAGAGAGAGAGGAGAGAGAGAGAGAGAGAGAGGAGAGAGAGAGGAGAGAGAGAGAGAGAGAGAGAGAGAGAGAGAGAGAGAGAGAGAGAGAAATGGAGGAGGGAGAGAGGGAAAAAATAGAAGAAAGATGGGGAAAGGAATATTACTACGTCGGAATATTCCGAAGAATATTCCTCGGAAAGGAATTTTTCCGACGTAATAATCTTCCCGATAAACCGGATTTCTTTTATTTAGAAATAGGATAAACGGTTGTAGTATCCATCTTATGAGGGTTATCCGGAGGTTCGGAATCATTCGGTCAACGGTGTGGGTCAAGGACGGGTCAAAGCAATGGAGGTTCGGGGAAGGTACGGGTTAGCATCGGGTTCGTGTCGGGTTAGCATCGGGTTTGTGTCGGGTCTCGGAGTTCCATCAATCCATCCATCCGTCGTCATAACACTGTGAGTCGGCTCACAAACCCTTAGTTACATATAGACCGGGAATTACTAAACCGTAGTACTAGGTTGCATATCCGTTAATTAAAATAAATAGTAATTAATAAATAATTGGACGTTTAATGATAAACCGAATAGGACCGAAATAAGCATATTAGGTTTTAAAGAATTAAAAGGTTAATCGATTGTGTGCCGCTAGGTTGTTAGTAATATTTGATTGATGCATTCATATAGACCCGTTTGATTAGGACCGTATATGCATCTATATATGTATAAGAACGATAGTTAATGAATCTATATACGGGAATTAAGACGATATTAAAATATGAGTTAAACCTAAACGGGCGTATAGAATATTGTAACGGGATCGGGTTTTAGGTTTAATAGCGGGATTGGGTAATGAATAAAGTTAGTTAATAATGAGACGCCGGAGAGTTAGTAAGTTTACTAACTCTAAACCGACGGATCGAGGAGTTAATAAAAGATATCTAGAACGGGTTAAATAAAGAAGTGGTGTGAGTTATAAGCTGTCTACGGGTTAGCAATCCGCTAGCCCAAGGTAGCGGATAAGAATGAATTAAAAGACTAAGAAACCCTAATAAGCCTGCTTGTGTTGTGATTGTGTGATTGTGTGATTGATTGTGATTGTGTGTTTATTATGTTGCTGTTGTGAGCTTTGTGTGCAGGCTTGTTAGACTGCTCGGTGTTGGGCCGAGCAGTTGATGTGGACACTTACTCCGGTCACGGGACCGGGTAAGTTAGTTGGCGCTAACTAGGTATCTTACCTAGTCAGAGCGGTGGTAGCGTAGTGGCTTGCGGAATGGTTGGGGATTTATTATTGATGTTGATTGTGTGATATGTGCTAGAGTCCCAGCGAGTCTGCGTGTTTACATTTCTGCACTAGGACTCTAGGGTGCGTTAGATTCCGCAAGCCTAGGTTTTGTTTACGTTCCGGTACTTCTGACCCGATTGGATCCACAGGTTTTACCTAACCGGATCACGGTGATTCCGGTTATGGTGTTAACCTACTGGGTGACGCCGGTAGGTGTGTGATTTAGAGAATACGGGGTCATGTCCTAGGGCCGAATCACATGGAAACTCTGGCTATCTAGGGGTAGTTCGAGTCACCGCGTATCGATGGACGAAGAACGGTGTCCTATTCGTGGGACCTTGTGTACACGTTTAGGAGTCATGAGTTAGTTACCATATAGGTGACGATGTAAACCCGTGAAAGTTACCGAGTTCGTAGGGCCCAGTGTTGTTTGATATTTCTTTTATTGCGCGATAGATAGATCGAGTCCAATCGAGGACATGTGCCGCAGTGCCTTCAATTTCCCTTAACTCTCTTTATCTTGGCTTTGATTGTGTGTGTGGGTTTATCACGACGTGGTTGTGCGTGATCGACCATTTATTCCTGATGATTGTTATTTTGGGTTTTGGGGGCGGGAATCTGTAGTTCTAGATAGACTAGAAGCCATTAGTGGGGAGCCGATTCACTGGGTGATCTTAGATCGCTCATTAGACTCTTTTGTGTTTTTCAGGTTTAGCAGCGACGGACGCGGGAGGTCCTCGGTGTGGTTTCGGGCTGCTTGTGACGGGATTTGATTTGGGGTTTTGGGTGTTTTATTTCGGTTCGGCAGCTGCGCTATTTCGCGTTTTTGATTGATTATGTGTTTATATCGATGTTTGTTGTAAACCCCGTTAAACGTTGTATTCGACGTTTGATTACTTAAAAATGAAATTGTTTCCCTGATATGAGGTTTTAGTCCGAACCGACACAACTCATTGAAGTAGTGCAAGTAGTACTGCTTGTACTATGGATATGCGGATAGCGGAGTCGAAGATAGATCGGTGCGAGCCTTTTGTCTCAAACTGAACTAACTTTGGCTTCGTCCTGTGGCGAACTTTTCCCGTTCGACTTGCTCGGGTTCGATCGGTCATGTTTTTGTTTGATTGTTGACCGGTCAGCTCGACGGTCAGCGGAGATTGAGAAAGGGGCGTTACAATCCTCGTCTGGTTTTATACGCGCAGGACTCGTAGATCTAGGTTTCTTCTTGGTTTGGTGATCGGTGGTTTGCGGTCGAATGTTCTCTCCGGCGTGAGGATGCTGGCTTGGCTGGTGGCTCCGGTGCTTCCGGAGGTCTGAATCTCTGACCGGCTCCTATTTTCGCTTGAGGACGGCGATATTTTTTTGTCGGTTTCAGTGCTCTCTCTCCTCCTCTCTGGCGCTCTCCGCCGTGTCGCGCCTCTCATCCTGGAGGATGTGGGTCTCTATAGCAGCGCCGTTCTCCACTTCTCCGAGCTCGGGAATTTTTCTCACCTTGGTGTGTGCCTCGAGGACGGGTACTACTATCAAGATCGAGTTTCGCTTCCTCGACCTCCTCTCAGTTCGCTGCGGCGGTCCTGCTTTCTCCCCAGTCTCTCTCCGGCTCTGGTGTCGTCTCTGGTCAAAGGTTTGTTCTCCTCCGGTTTACTATGCCTGCGCCATTGTCCTGTCTCGTGTTTTGTGCCTCAGTCGTAAGGTCTGCTGCTTCTTTGTATATGCGTTGTGTGTTTCTGGTTCTGTCTTTCTCTCGAGTTTGTTCAGAACATGGTTGGTCTCTTGCTCCCCTTGCGCTGTTGTGGTGTGGTCGGAGGGTCTGTTGGGGTCGTGGCTTGGATTTGTGCTGGTCCGACACTTTGGTTGGCTTTGGTTTTGTGTCTTCCTTGGCCCTCATCCGCGGTCGAAAGGTGCAGCTAGAGTGAGAGTTTCGCATCAGCTCGTCACAGTTTGTGGGTTCGGCTTCCCCTTTCTGGTCTCTGGGTTTGGGCATCTCTCGCTTTGTCTGCTTCCTTCTGCTGTGGTCCGTGTGTGCGTGTAGGATGTGGCGTAACTATCTTCTTGGAGCTGGCTAAGTTTTCCAGTCTTGTTTGTGCTTGTATCCTTTTTGTATCCTTTTGCTTATCCTTGTTAGTCGTAAGATTGCAGCTTGAGATATTAGTGTTGTTCAGCTGTTTTCCTTACTTTTACATGTTGTAATCGTTCCACCTGCATTTAATAGTTCAAAAAAAAAAAAATAATCATAATCATATACTCATGTCCTAGTGAAGATGATTTTTTGCTATCTTACGATTTATATATATATATATATATATATATATACTTATCTATAATATAACCCAAACAAAAACAGCCCTTTTTAATTTTTTGAGCCCAATAACTAAAAAGACAACCTAAGAAAATGGGTCAAAAAAAAAAACAAATCAGACGAGTTATTTTGTTATGTCGTAGAAAGGGGGAAAATTAGGGTAAGAAACACAAATTTTCTGAAAATCGCAATCCCACATATGAGGCTCAGCCAAACTGAAAATCTTTGGTAATCTCCTATAGTCATCGCTTCATAGTTGGTAAGATCTATTTTTTTGATGTTTAGGATTAAATCTGAAGAACTCTGTATTTGGATCTATCGGCTTCAGCTGAAATCAGTTTCATATCAAGCGATTAAGCTTTCCATTGAGTCTTCTTAATTGTGGAACTCGATTTCTGTTTTCCTTTGTATAGATTTTAAAGAATTAAACTTTCTTACTCTCTTCAAAACAGTATATTTAAAATTTGGTGGCTTAGTTATGTTTCGTTCGTGTTTGAAATACTGATTTTTATTTTTTTTCTTGCCCAGGATGTAAACGGACCTGAATCCAGGTTACCCAAGCCACCTATGATGTTTGAAATAGCACAAGTTATCTCTGGACAGAAGAAACAGCCTCATAGTTCAATTAGAGTAGACGAATCTGAAAATTCATTAAAATCATTGGAGGTTAAAGGTATTAGGCTCCCTGGAGTCCTTGACATAATCACATCGCATCACCACCAAAACAGGTTTACCAAATTCCTACTAACCGATCATTGTTCCTCTTAACAATTATGCAGTGTTTTTCTAGCTGCTCTTGACACACCCGAGATGGTAACTTTTTGTGCTTTATTATGGATTTCCAGGTCAAGTCTATAAGCTGTGAAATCCTAGTCCAAAATACCTTGCATCATTGTCAGTATATGACGCGTCCAACCCAACAAAAGATTGGGGATTCCCAGATGTTTCAACGACATGGCAAGATCCTAATACAAAACGAAAAGCGAAGAAGCTGAAACCTAAAACTGACTGCAAACTCAAGGTGAAGCAACAACGTGAAGTCAACATGATTGAAGAGGTACTCCAAATTTACTCTCATGGCTGGATTCTTTATTTTATGTTTCAGAATACTTGTGAGCAGGATGTTAACATGAGACATATATCCAAAACTTTATGTATGAGAAACTTAAATCTACTAACAGTGTTTTTGACCGCTTAGTTTAGTGTTATTAGAACCATAGTAAGAAGAAACTACTATTCTGATTCATGCTAATGTTGTTATTATCAGAGAAGCTCTTCATACTGAGAGAAAGCCGTGGAGAAAATGATGATAGTTATATGTAATTCTTAAAATGAAATTCCATCATTAGGAAGGCTGTTAATGAAATAGTATGTCTTAAAATGATGATAGATATATGTATCAAGCACATAAGTATGAAACAATAATAGTTATATAAATCTGAATCTTACAATTTTTGAAATGGTTGATTTCAAATAATGCAGCATCAAAGGCATTCGTAATCTGCAGATCTCATGCAAAAGTTTAAACTGCAAAAAAGGTATGTTATGTAAATGGCTTGATCATATAGCTGATTAAATAGAAACAGATTACCATAAGTTCAGAAAATCGTTTATAAAATCAGTTTTTAAACAAACCAATTAAATAAGTAATATCCTAAATCTCTTAATATACCACCGTATATATCATCAGATATAACCTATATTTTGTTTTTCGAAAAATCATATATATATATACGTATCTTCTACACTAATTCTGAAGATAAGTGTGAAGTTCATTCAATAAACATACTAACTGATTCATTTAAGTAAGTTCTTTTTAACACATGGAGACTACTTACATTGATTTTGCACTCGTAGGAGAGTTAAATGTGCTCGGAAGAGAACCCGTGAAAATATTGGAAGAGAGGTCCCTGTTAAAGAAAAGTTTCATTAACATACACATATTATAAACGAATAAGTATGCAAATGTATTGTCACAAATACTTATTGTGTTGTCTGCTAAAATCATTGTTTTTATTGGTAATACTTTCATTTTCTTTAGAAGTCTGAGTTTAGGTGAAGTCGAGTTTATGTGAAGAATGAATGAATTAATTCTTGACTGAACGATTATTTATAGAATTGAAGATCTAGGGTTGAAAATATTTAGAATATACTACTTAGATTTTATATCCGAATATGCTGCTAATATGCTTGTTTCAAGTTATGATTTTCATTATTTTCATTATGTATTGCATTGCTTATGTGTCTCGATACATTTTTAGTTATGTATAATAAGGTTTGGAGAGTTTATAGGTAAGAAATCAAGTTAAGGAGAGTAAAAAGATTGATGGTTAAGATATTAAATCAGTTGAACAATATTTCGAATATTGGAAGGTTTAAAGTTAGGATATTCTTGTTAGTCAAGTTTGGAATATACTAATATTCGAGATATGATAATTAATTGTTTTGTCATTTTTTGTTTAGAAAATCTTTATAGTTAAAACCGTTTATGTATTGGAATTCTAATGGTGTCTTGATACATTGATGAATCAAATATATTGCTTATGAAATATGGTAAGTTTGTTAGCAAGATCTTTGGAAATAAGATATCGTTAGTTAAAACCGGCTGCTCACACCAACTGGTTATGATAATCTGTTTAATGGTTGATAGATTTGTATGATATATCAATGACGTAAACCAGAGTCTGGTTTTGATGCATTGTTATCTATTTATTGTCTTCTAATCGGTTAACAAATGAATTGGTTATGATAATCAAGCAACTAAACAATTTCATCCTTATTGGTTTAAGTTGCTTACCAAATAGAAATCAAGCTCAGAAAACCAATTACCCTATAATATCATCCCGTTGGAATCAATCACGATGATCCACATGATGATTAAATGATATTCATTTCATTTAGGACTAAGACATCTGAAATATGTAGTTCATTTATATAGCCAGTTTGACTAATCTTGTACCCTTTTGGTTATGCAGGACAAGCTTGGTGGTGCTGAAGGATGTTTTGGTTGTTAATCCAGATTCAATTCTCAGATTCAACAGTTCCTAAACATGCGGATCTAGGTTCTCTTGAATAGAAACAATAAGATCTCACCTTTTACCTGTTTATGCAGCGGAAAGAGAGAACAGGTCAGAGATCAGAGAGCCACCGAGTGATAACTCCTCCAGAGGTTCACACACGCACACCAAGCAGGAAGAGAGGCTGCTAGACCAAGGGAGAGGAGGCGCAGGAAGAGAGAGAGTTGGCGCAAAGGGGGCTAGGGTTGGAGAGAAAGAGATTTGGGTTTTAGTTTATAAAACCCTTCTCTTTCCCTTTTGGGCTTTTGGGCCCAAATACCAATCTTGGATTTAATCAGACCCATTAATCTCTCTCTAAGCACGACAAATGCCTGGCACTTTTATCGTACTTCTGCTAAGCCGTTCCTACACATTTTCCTGTTAGCTTAGGCGTGTGACCCATATGGGATCATATAATAAAGGCAATAAGTCCGAGACTTATAAATCATGAGCGGACTCTAGCAAGCCATCATGACCCCCAGTATTATATGACTTATGTCTGATCATTGACATACTCTTACTTTCTAGAGACAGTACCGAGATTACTGGACAAAATTCCAACAATCTCCCACTTGTACTGGAATCTCTGTATTCATAATCCTTTTGTCTCAATATCTCGATTAGTCATAAGGCAAGATTGGTGTCATCCTTATAAAGCCTAATCTTGTTCATCGGACTCTGATTCGATACTGACAATCCAAACGACTCGGGACAGTCCGTTTGAGCATGGCCATGCATTTTCCAGTATTCAAATCTCCGATTGGCCTAGAGATATTCACTCCATTTATATTGGAGGGACAAATTCCGTCTTGTTCCATCACTGTAAACTACTCATTTCATAATGTACCCAAACAAGGTCCTTATAACTATCGCAGAACGATAGCGTTAGACAATGATCAAAGTGCATCAGTCCATGTGCAGTCACATGCATGCGAACTCAGGTCTAAGGACTATACTCTATAGTCGTAGTAAGAATCTCTTATGACACAGATATAAATATCCTGAAGAGTTCTTATAAGCGGGTCTTGTCCGGTCGTATGTACCCCACATACACCTATGTACTGACTTCGATGCCGCGCATCTATGACACACTGAGACTTTGTCATAAGTCACATACCAATCCAGTCTCACACGGTTGTTGGTGTTCCAATTTCAACAACCTTCGACTAGGGACATGATGATATAAGCCATCTATCAAATATAGGGTCTCATGATCAAGCTAAATGACTTTGATAACTCAAGATCAAGTCACTTACTTCGATGACCTATAAAATGGTTCATATCACCTTGGAACGATTATTTCATCACAGTTAAAATAATCTTGAAATAATAATTTCAATAAACATCATAAAATGTTTTACAAGAACATATCAATAACTAAATAAAGCCCTTTATTAACTCCCACTGAAATTAAGACTATATCTTAATTTCACTTATCCTACAGCAACAGTCCGCGACTCGTGCTCAGGCCTAAGGAGTGGCTTCGTTAATAGATTAGCAACGTTCTCATTTGTTGAAACTTGCTGATCTACTTAACATCTCTGTCATTTATCTCATGGAATAGGTTATACCTATTCTCAAGGTGTTTGGACCTCTGATGTGCAGCTAGTCTCATCTATGCTGGGAATCACATCGAGTTCAGTGATGAACTCTTCTTTCCAAACAACCTCTTTCGCCGCTATCCAAACTGCGAAATGTTCAGCTTAAGTCATGGAGTCAGCAACAGTGCCTTGCACCGCCAGACAGACACAAGATATAACCGGACTGTGACCGGAAATCATCTTTGTCTGTTGGAAACTTGCCTTTCAGACTCTACTGACTTGTAGCACCTCACTTTCTCCGTATCAAGAACTTATCCTTAGTATTTCTCAAATACTTTAGGATATTCTTTACGGCAATCCAGTGATTCTTTGCTGGATTTGACTGGTCTTTACTTGTCTTGCTTAACATTAAAACAACATCAAACAAGTACGTTTCATGGCATACATGATAGATCCAATTGCCGACGCATATGGAATCTTATCCATGCATTTAAGCTCAGCAGTTATCGTAGGACACTGTGTCTCGCTTAACATAATGCCATGTGACATTGGCATAAAACCCTTCTTGGAATGCTGAAAACGTGTAGGACTTTGTCAATTTAAGAATCCTGACTTTGTCCTACCAGCTCTTTCGGATCTCTATCTTTAGATCCAAAATCCAAGAACTACGTGGCTTTACCCATGTCAATCATAGAACCAACTCCCAAGCCAGTCCTTTACTGACTGCAGCATTGGGACGTCATTTTTGAGAATCAGTATGTCATCGACATACAATATGAGAAATGCAATATCGCTCCCACTAATCTATTAGTAAACACACAGTTCCGCTTCGTTCCTGTTCAAGTCAAAATCTTGACTACTTCAACAGAACGAAGATTCCAACTCCGATATGTTTGCTTCTATCCATGAATGGATCGATGAAGCTAACTTACACACTGTGTAATTTTTCGGAGTCCGGGCTCACTTTCGCTTCTTTGAATTTCGCAGATTCGTCGCTCTCAATGATCATCAGATCATGCGAACTTTCAATGATTATCAGGTTCAACTAATGACGAGAAATCACTCTCGGATTAGTAACTGATTCATTCATATCTGCGAACTTCAGGCTCCACAGGTGTAGATTCTACAGAAATATGTAAATCCTTCCGCTGCTCTCCCTCAACAGGTTAAGCAGCCTCCTGTATTTCTCGAATTTCTTCGAGTTATACTTTTACTCCCACTGTTCTTCTTGGAAAATAACTTCCTTTCTTAGAAAACAGAATGGACGTAAAAGTAACAAGCCTTGGTTTCCCTAGGACAACCAGCGAAGTAGCACAACTACAAATACTCATTAAAGACGAATTTGGATCGATTCCAGTCCACATTTACGTGGTGTCTTTCAACTGATATTGGTGGAACTATTTCAGCGTAAACTTAGATGTTTTAGAGCGTTATTCTTAAAGAATATCATGGAAGATTCGTGTGACTCATCTTTAATCATTTCTAATAAGATCTGATTCTTTCTCACAGAAACAACTTCAGGTTTTCAGGAGAAATGAGCTGTGAAACGATTTCACACTCATTCAGATGATCACACAGTCAATGACTTAAGTATTCTCACTCGTGATCTGATCCAGAGTCTTAATACTTCTGTCATTCAGATCCTATATTTCATTCTGGAACTCTTTCGACCATGTCAAAGAATTCCGACTTGTGTCTCATCAAATGAACACAGTCACACTCACTGAAGTAATCAGTAGAGACAATGAAGTACAGGAAATTTTCTCTGGCATTACTGCTCATTGGGCCACATACATGCGTATGTTCCAGGTCCAATAAGCCTTTGGGCCTTTCTCTAGCTCGGCTAAGATAGGCCCTTTACCTTTTGGTCCAGTAAACAGAATTCAAGTCTCATAAGATATCTTATCAAATGAGCCCAACAGTCCATAACTATGGGATTTCTGAATCCGACTTACTCTATGTGACCAAGACTATTATGCCAAGAAAAATCAGGTTTAATTCATCAGATTTAAACCAATTTGGTATTTATGTTACATTTAGGCACTCTTTGGTTTAAGATATAAAACTCATTCCTTGAATAGGGTGCTACAATTAATATTTCATTAAGATCAAAAGAACAAAAACTTGTCTTTTATCAAAATGAAAAACATTCAAATTCTTACAAGAAAATGAAAGACAACTCTGCATAAAGCAGGTACATTGTAGCAATTACTTAATACAAAACCAAGCCTCAAAGGGATCTATAAGTGAAAACCCTACGGCTGAGGCAGCATCCCAAGCTCCTTCCAGACATGTAGTTTCACTTGCCCTTTCTTCAAAGTTCTACTGTTGCCCAGGCTCTGCATATTATAACAAATATCAGTGCCACAACCAGTATACAATACCTATAAGGTAGAACTTGAAGTAATAACATGAATACCTGAGGAAGTAGTCGCATACATCAACTTCAACTCCTCATCATCTTCCATGAATTTAATGCAATCTCTCTTCCAATGCCCTGTCTCCTTACAGTAGCAGCACTTACCAACGTAAGAGGTATCTAACTCGGGCTCAGAAGACACACGCTTGCCATGATTCAAAATCTGGACAACTTTGCCTTCACCCTTGTCAGCATTAGGTTTATTAAACCTACCCTTGTCAATCATGAGATTATTCAGGGTACTCTTCACGTTTGGCTCAACTGTTTTGAGCATATCATGCAGTTCAGTCAGCGTCTTCGTTAAGCCTTTCTTGATATAGTTCCTTCTGAACTTATCATAGCTTGACGGCAGTGACTGTAGTATGATCTCAGTTGCCAATTCTTGGCTAACTGGATAATCCAGTTTCCTCAGGTTATCAATGTAACCCATCATTTTACTGACATGAGGACTCACTGGATGATCATTTGGTAGCTTGCAGGTAGTGAGAGACTTAACCAACCGGTATCTCTCCACTCTTATCTGCTCCTGAAATTTCAATTTCAGGCTGCTGATCATCTCTATTGGCGACTCCATGTTCTCATATTGCTTCCGCAAGTCTGAGTCCATGGTAGCCAATATCAGACCACGCACATCTACCGCATCATTATAATGCTTATTCCAAGCATCATATACTGCATGAGAAGCATTGGACCCGATCCTCACGGGGAGAGCTCTCTCAAGGACATAGTCCTTTCTCTCATGTCTGAGGACAAGCCTCAGGTTCCGCGACCAAGTCAAGAAATTTGATCCGTTCAGCTTGTCCATCTCAAGGACAGACCGGATCGAGAAAGTGTTTTGATTGTTTGATCACCCAACCTTAGCTTATATCGGTAAGCCCTATGTCGGCTAATTATATCCGTGATATAACTCTTGGTTGTGAATCTGGGCCCGAGGCCCAATCCACTCTGATGTCTCAAGGCCCGGGACTCCCGATGGCCCAGTCAAGAAAACCAGACTATACAGTCATGTAATCATTAATGTCTGGGACTCCCAATGACATTTATGAATCACAAACCGTCTTATCCACGCAAAAGTAGACACCCTCACACTGTAAGGCCATGAATACAATTGAATGGGCTTCGACAGCTGACATAGCCTGGACAAGACATCCAACGCTTGATATTATTTGAGGTTTGTAGGTTTATTAAAATTTCATCCCAAAATAGAAGATTACTATTTTGGGAAACCTTTCCATTTTTGGAAACCTACTATTTTGGAAACTTTCTAAAATTGGAAACTTTCTAACTTTAGAAATTTCTTAAAATCCAAAACCCGCAAATCTAGAAACTTCTATTTTAAGAAACTTTCTAATTTCAAAATTTCGGAAACTTTAATTTAAAATCGATTTATACAACTTTATAAAATAAATTTTAAATTAATCTGAAGAAAAGACTCAAATAATTGGCCCAATTGTTTTAACTTCTTGGCCCGAGGCCCAAGAGTTGGTCCATGTCCAAGACATGACCCAATTGTCCAATTAAATGACATAACCGGTCTGGTTCATTAAAATTGGTCTAACCAAAATTAATTACTACGATGACCACAATTGTCAACCGGTTATTTACTAAACCGGATTTTCTCAATTTATTTGTTCCAACCAAATCAAATTAGAAAACCACTGGTTTAGGCACAAAATCCAATTTTTCGACTTTGGATTTCTTATCCCGGTTTAACCAGAACTTAATAAAATTATTAAATCTGTTTATTAAACCGCGACGTTTAATTTTAATAAAATTTTAAACCGAACCTTCCGAATTGGTCACGAACCGATTACGGTCGTGACCTAGTTTCTCGATCACTCTCAACCAGCCGCACGCGATCCACGATCCATGCGATCCATGACGATCCACGATCCACGATCCACGATCCACGATCCACGATCTACGATCCACGATCCATGCGATCCATGACGATCCACGATCCACGATCCACGATCCACGATCCACGATCCACGATCCACGATCCACGATCCACGATCCATGCGATCCATGACGATCCACGATCCACGACGATCCACGATCCACGATCCACGATCCACGATCCACGATCCACGATCCATGCGATCCACTCGGCCGATGCAATCCAAGTCATATAGCTTGGTTTTTGCGATTTCAAATATGTTTAGGTTTCAATTCCTTGTTGCTTAAGTGATTTCTCTTATCAGTAGTTGATTCAAAACACTTCTTAAACAAGAAAAACAATCCTAAACATGAATCTAAACAAGAAAAACCAGAACCAATAGCTCTGATACCACTGAAGGATGTTTTGGTTGTTAATCCAGATTCAATTCTCAGATTCAACAGTTCCTAAACATGCGGATCTAGGTTCTCTTGAATAGAAACAATAAGATCTCACCTTTTACCTGTTTATGCAGCGGAAAGAGAGAACAGGTCAGAGATCAGAGAGCCACCGAGTGATAACTCCTCCAGAGGTTCACACACGCACACCAAGCAGGAAGAGAGGCTGCTAGACCAAGGGAGAGGAGGCGCAGGAAGAGAGAGAGTTGGCGCAAAGGGGGCTAGGGTTGGAGAGAAAGAGATTTGGGTTTTAGTTTATAAAACCCTTCTCTTTCCCTTTTGGGCTTTTGGGCCCAAATACCAATCTGATTAAATTCCTTGGATTTAATCAGACCCATTAATCTCTCTCTAAGCACGACAAATGCCTGGCACTTTTATCGTACTTCTGCTAAGCCGTTCCTACACATTTTCCTGTTAGCTTAGGCGTGTGACCCATATGGGATCATATAATAAAGGCAATAAGTCCGAGACTTATAGATCATGAGCGGACTCTAGCAAGCCATCATGACCCCCAGTATTATATGACTTATGTCTGATCATTGACATACTCTTACTTTCTAGAGACAGTACCGAGATTACTGGACACAATTCCAACAGGTGCTGCGTCTAGTATTGGTTGAGTTGTGTTGAGTTGTCGATTTATAGATGTGTATGATATATCAAATGGCGTCAACCAAATTATGGTTTTGTATGATATATAAAACTAGTATTCTGGCCCGTACGTTGCACGGACATTGGATTTCGGTTCCATTAATTCAAACAACATTTAATGTATGACTAACCAAGACAACCGTGCAATATAATATTCGATTTAGAAGGGTACTTTACAGAAATGTTCCAGAGTCATATTTTGTGATTATATATAACGAAACACATATACATGAAAGATGGTCTAGAAGAATCAACCTTACATTCGATCAACCAAAAAATTATGGGAATGTGGTACTAAAAAAATTGATTCATTATCGTCAAGTTTGAAAATGTAATAATAGTAAGAATTAAAGAACATATTCTAAGCATCCAAAAAAAATTAGAAAGTAAATGTTTTAGTTCTATACATTTCTGGCTCTTAATATGAATTATATATCCACGTATATAAGCATTCTATTATACGTCTGTTATTCGACTATTCTCATAGCTCCAAAAAATAAGATATTGTATATTATTTAATACTGACATAGGACATGGACTATAGTTTACTTTTCCAAATCCAAATTCTAATGTTTGGAAAAGTCTTCCATTATACAACACCTTTTTTTTTTGAATCTACACACATCTACGTTCGAACACCTAATCCTTTTATAAACTAAAAAAATAAATTTACTATTCTGTGATATGTTTTTTTTTTAAATAGAAATCTTTAGTTACAAAGTATTACTCTATGTCCATTCTCTTTCGGTTGACACTCATGTCTTTCATGCTCTTTCCATTGCTTCGTTTATTCAGCTATTGTAGGTCTCTGTTACACCATGGATTGATTAATCTTCCATCAACCATGTTTTAATCTTCCTGCTCAGAAAATAAAAGACATAACCATGAACGAATTAAGAAACAATTCAAGACATATGCAGAATAAGCCTTAAGAATCATCTCTGAGCTACAATGAAAGAAGTAATCAAACACCTTCAGTGCTTATCCTTAAGAATCATCTATGGCGGTTTTGGCTGTGCTTCCCTGTGCCAGAACCAAAGGTAAGAATACCACTTCGACATTCATGTTTCTATCAACTCAAGCTTTTTGAAGATCAATGGTTGCATACACATGTGTTTCTCCTTTGCCAACACCCATCTTCTCTTCTACATTTGCATCAACCTGATAAAACAGAAAATAAAACATCTAAAAAATTAACTATGGTAGATCAATATATAACAGAAAATAGTATACAAATTTAAGCAACATTTTAAGCAAGAATTCAAATAGCTTTCAACTTTGCAGACCACAATTTTCAACCAATATATCAGAACCTCAGAAGTGATGACAATTAGTGAGATGGAGGACAATTTTTCAACTAATACTAACAATGACTAATGATATAATCCTCAGAGCAAAGACACAAAACTATAAAGTGACTACTTAAGAAAGATATGAATAATACTTAATGAGTGCTTACCTAATTGTCATGTATTGAAACTATAATCATCAAAAGAACAATAACATAATAAGTGGTAGAAGTAAACATTAAGCTAATGAGAACAGTAATCGCTTGAAACTTGTTCTCTATTATAAAATCTGTTTGTAAAAACAAAAAACTTAGATCGGTTAACAAAATAGTTAGTAAAAACTGAGATCACTTAACGTTTGTTTTATATATTGTAAGATCATACCTTCAATTACTACTGCGGGTTATAATACTATCATCATGTTCAACATTTATACACAGATCACCACGTAACAAAAGCTTAGAACAACTTACAAATGGAATTGGATAATCTTAAAATCATTCTTGAATATTCCACAGAAGTAAATCAACAATTGATGAGCATTTGAATATACAATATAAGGCTTCCAAAGAAGCAAAACCAAAAACAAATGCTTTTTCATATAAACATCAAAACTGACAATTATGGCAATACTTTAGTAAAAGAATGGTACTAACATAATGCTTAGCCGTTTCTCATGTATTGAAACTATAATCAGCTGTGAACAGAAAAGTTTTGAAAAACAATATTATCTTTTGAAAGTGTATTTCAAACTAAAGTTTAAACATTCTATTAAAAGATTATTGTGTATCTGTTTACTTATCTGAGGAACGTTGGCTTCTGAGGTGTGATGGCTTCATGTTTTTCATATCAAAATCAGATACTCCCATGCGATAAACCTTCAAGCAAATAGGTTATGATGTCAACTGATATGTTTCCAACCTTTAGCTATTTCCCTGAGAAAATCAATATAACAGCAGTATACATTACTGCAAACATCAATAAGTAACGCATAAGAAGGAGAAGATTACCCATTTTAGAGAGTGATGAGCTGTCTTGATCATCAGGTGTTAAACTGAAAGATTCATCATCATATGAAACCTATTACAGAGAATTGAGTTTGGTCAGAAAAATAAGGGGCCACGAAACGAAACTCTTGTTAATGACCACAAAATCACTCGCAGATACTCCAAGTGATCACATACACTTTCAAAACTAAGTTCCTAACCAACAATGTAGAATATGCGAAACGCTATATACCTTGTCGGAGTTGCTGCAGATGATGCCAAAACCCTCTCTCAAACCTTGTTCATGTAAACAAAGTAAAGACGAAAAACCATTTTCTCTCCAAAATCAGATAAAACCAAAAGATTGAGAGCTAATTCAAGTACTTTGAGTTCATCTAGGAACTGAGGAATCTCTACAAAACCTTTCCACGAGTATTTATTCTTCCCACTTTTTGCCACAACCTGAGTGAGTGTCACCACAAAATCGAGTCAGCTAAGTGATCAGAGAGACAGCGTGCAATGAGCTAATTTAGCACACATAAAAAATAGTGATTTAATTTACCCCAATGCTCTCCAATATATTAACCACATCATATATATGTCGACGTTCAACTCCTGCAAACAAAATTTGAGAAAATCACCAATTGTTCTTAGTTTTGGAAATCTAACGCTTAAATTATCAGATCTATTACAAAATTCACACACACACACACCTAATTTTTTAGCGGCATCATCGAGCCCAATCAAATCAAGCGATTGAAGACAGTGGATTTCGTAAGAGAGAAGAAGACAACTGAAATGAAGAGGGGTTAGGGTTTCGAAAAATCATGAAGATAATCAAGCAGGCGACTGAATAAAAACCTGATTCACAACGTCTGTGGATGATTCGGCCTCAGGTTGTTGTTGAGAAATGAAGAGCAATCGCCAATTTTTTCCGATTATTTGAGATCCCCAAATACCTGAAAATTGAAGGAGTTTGATTCATATGAAACATAAATTCAACCGACAGGTAAGGAATTGTAAATCGGAGAATGAAGCTTGATTTCTTAGCTGTGAGAGATGGAGAGCTCCGATGACGATGGTGATGAGATTTCGCAGAGAGAAATTTCGCAGAGAGAAAAGAGACGGTTCACGCCTAAGGAAAAAAAAAATTCAGAGTATATCCTAAAAATTGAAAGCGATTTTTGCGGTGCTTGAAACGACGATGGATTTCGTAACTTGAAACGGCGACAGATGCAGATCTAAGACGGTGATGGCGAGACGGTTTCGAGAGAAAAGGGAGAGAGACAGTTTTCGAGAGAAAGCGTGAGAGATGAAAAACAAAGTTGGAATAGTCATTCAAATTGATTTCAGAATAGTCATTCAAATTATTGACACATCAGCAAAATTAGATGTTTTGATTGGTCCAGATATGATTTTTTCTCTCACATGACTCTCATTTATATTAATTAGATGTCGTTTGATTATATATAGATAGGATTGGTTTGATAATAAAACCGCTTGATTTAAAATCGGTTCGGGAATCAATTCAGACTTTTGTTAACAGTAGTATAGTTAAAGACTTTTATACCCTTAATGAACTGGAAAAAATAACAAAAGAAAGGAGTGGCATTTTTTGTAAATAATTGAAGAAAATTGGACATTTTTTGTTTTGTACTGCTGTTTTAATAGTATAGATTTTTTATTTCACTTTCATTTAGATTTATTTAATTTTGTTTATTTGTTATATAAAAATATGAAAGATATATATATAATTTATAATATATAATATTTATATATTTATAAAATTCTAAATTAAATTTAAATTTAGAATTTATGCTTTAAATAGTTTTAATTAATTACATTAAATTAAATAATATTACATTAAATAGTATATTTGTTTTAGTTTAATGATAATATGAAAAAAATTGATTAAAATTGACCAATCAAGAGGGAGCTGACGTGACAGCTTGAGAGAGTCCCCTTCTCTCATTATATATAGGATTATGAAACGAATATCCACCAAAACAGCTATTACTTCTGAAACAGCAAAGGTAATAGAATCGGTGAGCAAGTATAACAGTGATACCACATAAAGTTCAACATCGATTAAGAGGAATAGAAAAAAATATAGATTTACAAAAAAAAGTGTTGGTGAGATTCTGGAATAATTGCACCCAATGTATCTTATTAAAAAAGTAATAACAATTTTGTATCTTTCAAAATGTCATTGCAATTATGTTTTTTTTTTTTTAGCGCTGGTTAAAGACTATTTTAACTTTACCTTTTGTCTTTTTGTGATAGATAGTTATTCACATAAACAATCCACAATTCTATTTACTATCCATCCGAATTTTATTTTTGTTTTAATTATTTTCTCTTACACTCTCTTTCTTACTTTATGCATTATTTTTTACCCCATGTTTTTTTGACTGTGGATAAGATGAATTGGGTGATGTTTTCGGACCTATAGACCGTCGGAATGGTGTTAGAACTAGTCGATCTATCGGAATTTAAAAAAAAAATTCGGACTTAATACGAAAGTTGCGAATGGATAGTCTAAGCTAAGTGTCCACAACATCTGCTATTCGTGGATACCACCACATGTGAACCACTGTCCACCCAAATTCGTGGATAATACCACGCGTGAACCACTATCCAACCAAAAACAACATTTGTTGATTGGCTACTTCTTATCCATGGTAAGTGTCTTGTATATGATGTGGACATGGAAGTGTCCACGGATAGTCGATTTTATGGACAACCTAGCCTGCGAATATATATTTTAGACTAGATGTCCACAATATGTGTTATTCGTGGATACTAATATGTGTGACCAATATCTATCCACTTGGCAGTGTCCACGAATAACCGATATTGTGTGTTGATTGGCTACTTCTTATCCATGGTAAGTGTCTTGTATGTGATGTGATCATGGAAGTGTCCACGGATAGTCGATTTTATGGACACCCTAGTCTGCGAATAGATATTTTAGACTAGATGTACACAATATGTGTTATTCGTGGATACTAATATGTGTGACCACTATCTATCCACTTGGCAGTGTCCACGAATAGTCGATATTGTGGACACTTAGCCTAGACTGTCCATTCGCAACTTCCGTATTACGTCCGATTTTTTTTTTTTTGAATTCCGATAGATCGACATGTTCTAACTTCATTCTGGCGGTCTATATGTCCGGAAACTACACCCAATTCATCATATCCACCGTTCAAAAAAATGTGGGGTGAATTAAATAGAAAAGTAAGAAAGAGAATGAAGAGGAGAAAATAAAAGAAAAATAATAATAAAAAAGAATACTCTCTATCCATCCACCTCATTTTCTCTCTTTTCTCTATTTATGAAGGACAAAATGGTCTTTATACTCGTGGGACCCATGAAAAAAAAATACAAAACTGCACAAAGATTTTAGAAGATACAAGATTGCAAGGAAAAAGATAAAAAAGATATATCATGTGCAATTCACCCGTGAGATTCTTTACTTCCTATTTATATTGGATTTACATCTCACGAGCATGTTTTAAATTTAGCTATTTTCTTATATTTATTTCCTTAAATTAATATTTTTTATATATTAGGATTCTCAGTCTTTTAGTATACAATAATTTTTTCATTCTTTTTAATATACGTAGTAAGTAGTAACCAAGAGAAAATGAGTGCTCGACGTGGATCTTGACGTCCCATCTAGAGAGGTGGTGCCCTCATATATTCCTTGTTATACACATTCGACGAGTCTCAGAATCGAATATGCTGACGGGTTATGCCACTTGGAATCGGATGGCTGTTTGCCACCCCTGGTCGAGATAGATTAGATGGATCAAACACCACAATCGGGAAATGCGTATGCTTGGCGTAGTCTAAGACAATACTAGATCCGACTGTCATTACAAGATCTTTGATTCTCCGATCAAGGCATATGAAGCTATGATCACTGAATTAGGATCCGATTGAGGAAAACTGCGGCTTTGTTGACGGAGAGATTCAAAACTTCTTGTGCTTTGCCCAGTCGGATCGACCAAGCACTCATATGTCATGTATTGTGTTGGGTGGACAAGAATAGACAAGCTTATTGTCATCCGTCAAATAAGAACAGTACCTCTCAAGGACAAGAATAGACAAAGCTCTTAAAACACTTGCAAGTAGACAAGGGCATACCAGAATGTTCAATACCGGAAAACAAAACAGACAAATAGGCAACTAAGACTCGGTACGAGAGAGTTTCACAACCACAAAGAGTAAACACAAGAGAACACGAGAACAAGACCACTTAGTACTCCTCACCTTCATCGTCTTCATCATCACCTCCTTCAGCACCAACCTCCTCATAGTCTTTCTCAAGAGCAGCAAGATCCTCACGAGCTTCAGAGAACTCTCCTTCCTCCATACCCTCACCAACGTACCAGTGCACAAACGCACGCTTTGCATACATCAGATCAAACTTGTGGTCAATACGAGAGAACACCTCAGCAACACTGGTCGAGTTAGAGATCATGCACACAGCTCTCTGAACCTTGGCCAGATCACCACCAGGAACTACAGTTGGTGGCTGGTAGTTGATACCACACTTGAATCCGGTTGGGCACCAGTCAACAAACTGGATGGTGCGTTTGGTCTTGATGGTACCAACAGCAGCATTCACGTCTTTAGGAACAACATCACCACGGTACATCAGACAGCAAGCCATGTACTTACCATGGCGAGGGTCACATTTGGCCATCATGGAAGCAGGCTCAAAAGCGCTGTTGGTAATCTCAGCAACAGAGAGTTGCTCATGGAAGGCCTTCTCTGCCGAGATCACAGGAGCGTAGGAGGAAAGCATGAAGTGAATTCTTGGGTATGGAACCAAGTTAGTCTGGAACTCAGTGACATCCACATTCAAAGCACCATCAAACCTAAGAGAGGCAGTCAAGGAAGAGATCACCTGGAAAATTAGAGAAAGAGAAAAAACACATCAGACAAGGAATCAAATATCAAAAGAGCATGCCAAGGAAAGTTGAGCAATATTACCTGAGAGACGAGGCGATTGAGGTTGGTATAGGTAGGCCTCTCAATGTTGAGGGAGCGTCTGCAGATGTCGTAGATAGCTTCGTTATCAAGGAGGATGGAGACATCAGTGTGCTCTAAGAGTGAGTGGGTGGAAAGAACACTGTTGTATGGCTCAACAACAGATGTCGAAACCTGTGGTGAAGGGTAAACAGTGAAACCCAGCTTGGATTTCTTTCCATAGTCCACAGAGAGACGCTCAAGGAGCAGAGATCCAAGACCAGATCCAGTTCCTCCACCAACAGCGTTGAAAACAAGGAAACCTTGGAGACCAGTGCAGTTGTCAGCAAGCTTTCTGATACGGTCTAGACAGAGATCAACAATCTCCTTCCCAACTGAGTACAAAGAGTAAGACGCAAATCACAGTCATTAACAATTAGATCGGCCAAAAAATCAAAATCACAAGTGGATATCAATGAACAAAGAAGAGTATTTACTGGTGTAATGCCCACGGGCGAAGTTGTTCGCCGCATCCTCTTTGCCGCTGATGAGTTGCTCAGGGTGGAAAAGCTGACGGTAAGTACCGGTTCTGACCTCGTCAATCACAGTGGGCTCAAGATCAACGAAGACAGCACGAGGAACGTGCTTCCCTGCTCCGGTCTCACTGAAGAAGGTGTTGAAAGCATCATCACCTCCGCCAACAGTCTTGTCACCCGGCATTTGACCATCCGGCTGTAAAATTCCAGATTTACAAATTATCCCGTCAATACAATTGCACATACAGGCTTAACAATTCCGGATCTAGATCAAACAACTCTACAATCGTTTAGATGGATCTGAGTGACAGAAACTCAAAAGACAGTTTCTCATTCATCAAATAGTTTCGAGAAATCAGATCCAATTTAAATGACATATAAGGCTTAGATAATTAGGTGGTCGAAAACAACAGATCTGAGAATCGGTGAGAATATTTGAAGATCTAGCAGGATGCGGTACGAAGATCTCAGATCTGATTTAATTAGCGAATGATTTCGATAAAATGAAGAGTAAATATCTAGGAAGAAACGCGTAGACGAAGGGAGGGAGAGACAAACCTGAATGCCATGTTCAAGGCAGTAAAGTTCCCAACAGGCGTTTCCGACCTGGATACCAGCCTGACCAATGTGGATCGAAATGCACTCTCTCATTGTCGCTAAATCGAAGATGAAGAAGATCTACAGCCAAAAATCTAACGAGGAAGATGATTTGCAGCGACAAACGGAGGCGTTAATCAAGACGCACTCCTGGGATAAAATGGGATCTAGATCTGGAAATTATCAACGATTGGAGAGGGGTGGTGTTATAATGGATATTTATACCCGAACCATCTTTAGGTAAAGGGTCGCGATTGACACGTGTAAGGAGATAATTGGCCACTGCCAACCACGAGCTTGTAACGCATATGAACTGTATTTTTCTAATTTTAAAATTTGCCGCCTATGCTATTTTTTTGGTATTGCGCTTCAATACCGTTGATTTTTGGAAAAGCAAAACAACAAGATTACCCAAGTTAGAAGTAAACCAAGTTACCAGAATTGAACCGGATTAAGCTGTTGTTGATAACTCAATTCAGAGTTCGGTTTTATACGGGCTTGTGATGAAATTCGTTCATAACCTTATAATCCCCCTTAATTTGAACATTCCAAAAAATTATGACTTCGGTTTGATAAATACTTGGGTTGATTTCAAATAATGCATCTCTAAGCAATAGTAACCGAGCTATAATACCCTAAACCAATACAAAAACTAAACCGAAATAACCTTTGATAAATTACACGTGGCTAGCATATGGGCTAAAATTCGTGGGTCGACAGGCCCAGCTAGACGCCAATTTTTTTTTTTTTTACATAATAATATCGGGTGTGGTGCACTTCGGTCTCGTTGGCTTCTGAACTTTGAGTTCAACTTCTTCCTCGCCGGCGTTTGGTAATTTTCTGCAGTTTCGTCTTCTCTTTTCTGGGAATTTCTCCTTTTCCTTAGGAAGCGTGTTTGATTTCTGCGATTCATTAGAAGTGTTTGTAGGTTTCGGATAATTTTCTTATTTTTATTGATCTGATTAGGGTTTGATAATCATTTCTAATAAATACGTATCTTCTGGGTAGAATTTTGATTGAATGAGTTCGTTTATAGTCTCTTTTCCGTATAAATTAGCTGTAATCTGCAAGACTGAAACCTGAGTTGAAAATTTCAAGCTCCTGATTAATTAGTTAATCATTGATACGCATGTTATCGTCGATTAAGCTACACAAAACAATCAGGAACATAGTCAGATTGTAAATAATACCTGTAACGATCCAATCCTAACAGTTTCCTTTCTATTTCTGAAGTCGATTTTATTATCAGACGAGTATTTAGTAGAAATTGTGAACTTGTTTCGAATCACTTTGAATATACATATGTGATTGAATGTCATGCTCATTCAATGTATTGGGGTGTGCTGTGTGCTAAATACACATCGTTGTTAGATATCCGATCATAAACTTTGGAAGGCAGGGGTATTACTATTGATTGCATACTGCATATACCTTCTGGGGCGTCATGTCATCTTTCCTCTTCTTCTTTTTTGTGTGGTTGTGGTACAGGTGTGTAGCTTTCCTTTCCATTTTTCAACTGAGCTGACAGAGAGCTATTACAGACAGTTTCTGTTGTTTTTTGGTGGCACTGAGGGTAATACAGCTGGAGGATGGCTAATAACCCCCATATGCCTGGCATTCAGGTAGGTGTAGGGTCAAACTTTTGAGCATATGTACTCTTGTCGCTCTATATATGTTCTATTTTGCGCCCTCTTCTTTTACTCTCTCCACCTTGAGGCTGCTGGTTGTATTGAATTTAGGATATTAGGATATTCTTTTTGGCATTTTGAGTATTCATGGCGCCTTTAACTGGTTGGTGTGTCCTCGTTGATCAACAGAATTGATGAGCTTGTTTTAAACTGAGAATAAATAATGTTTTGCTTATTATTTCTCTTTTTATCCCTTGGATAAGAAATTAAAATGTGACTTCTACAACTTAGGTGTGCACTAGATTTCTGTGGGTTCTTATATTTTCTGTTTATACTCTTTTCCCCACTCTTTTTCATCTACCCTCCCAGGAGCAGAGCTTTATCACATCTGAAATTTGTTATTTGATAGTTCAGCCCCTTTACAAATTACACTAGATGCGAGTTAATTTAGATGTGTTTGTATTCTTGATATTATTTTCTGAATTATATCTAATTAGCAACTTTTGTCTTGAAAGCAATTCCAGCATCCGAATGCTAGCTCCATGGATTTACCCCGAGGCTTTGCTCCATCCATGAATTTTCAGGTAATGTTGTATGTACTCTATGTATGTGAAGACTATTTATTAGCTCACCCTTAACTCATGTTGAGCTTCTTTTTTTCATGCCAGCTTCGTCCTACCATTCAAGCGCCGCAGTCTGAGCAAGTTGCTCGCTTGGCTTCTCAGAATTTTCAATGTGTTGGCAGAGGTGGCACAATGATGAACATTGGATTTGCACCTCAATCCTATGCACCTCAGTTGGTACAACCAATGCACCATTTGCTTGAAAGAGCCAGCCAATCAAATCAGGTGCAACATCTGCCACTAGGACCCCCGTCTCTAATTCCACAGACAAATGTGTCAATTGCCTCTGGTACCTCCTTGCCGCAGCCTTACATACAAACTCCAGATATTAGTATGAATGGTGGCCCTAGGGCACTCTTTTCTTACCCGGTAAGGAATTAATTGCAGTGATAATGTACAGAATATCTTGAGCTCCTAACTTTATGAATTAGCAGAGTGTCACATCTTACGAACATTTGAGGGCACCAACTCAAGTCACTGGACCAAGCAGTCATAGTCAGGCACAAGTACAAAGAGCATCTATCAGCCAGGCTACTGCACCATCTTCTATCATGAATCCAACATTTGAACAACCAAAGGTTGCTACCATGTCTTTTATTGTAATTACCTTCTGCACTGTTTCTGGTTACAACATTAATCTATATACTTTTGCGTCTTGAAGGTAGCTTATTCTCAACCTATAGCTTCTCAAGAAGCTGTAACAGATTGGGTTGAGCATACCTCGGCGGATGGAAGGAGGTAAGAATTATACGTCTTATGACTTTTATTTCTCATTTCATTCTCTTATGATTGGTTTGTGCTAAATCTAATTGAGTAAATATGCCCGGAACAGATATTTTGTGTAATTGCTTCCTTGTTTTATTAATACAGATGGTAATTTCCTTAGTAATTAGATTTGTGGAATTGTTTGTTCTCTTTGAGGAGGTTTTTTACTATTTCAAAATTTATTCTTAGTTATGTATTTATAATTCTTTGTATTTGGGTGAAATTGTTTACTAAACTTGCAAGTTCTGTTAAATGTAATGGTATGTGATCTATGAACCCATATCTTGCTTTCTTTTACACAAATTATATATAGTGCTTGTCATTCATATTGATAATATTGGCTTGCTTGATCATGACATCTTAGATACCTATGGGTTTGATGTGCTAAAAGTCGGAGGATTTATTGGCTAGGCAACCGCTTTTCTATTCTTTTTTGCTGAGGCGAAAGTATTTACTGTTCGTTGTTTTATGTTTTGCCTTCGTTTCCTTATGATTCATTGTCCTGAACCTTTTGCAACCGTTCTGTATTTCCTAAAATGATGGCACATATTGTGCTTAGCATTTAACCTGTGGAATGAATTATTTTAGCTCCATGTTTCCAGGTGTAACAAGTATATGGTATATGACGTTGAGTTTTTCCTTGTTGTTAGATATTTTTTCAATAAGAAGACGAAGCAGTCCACTTGGGAGAAGCCTGTTGAGTTGATGACTCTGTTTGAGGTAAAATATTTTAGATCTCATCTGTTTATGTATTTAATTTTGGTCCTTTAAAATCACTGGAAGTCCTATAAGCTTGCCATAGCTTAAAAAACTGAAGTTTTAGGAATGCTCTCCTCGTTCGGATTTTCAAAGCTGCATTGTGCCATGTCATTTCATATACTGCTTATGAGTAGCTATTTCACCTTGGTTGGAGGTATACATGTAGATGAGCTTATATCTGGAATTTCCAATGGTGCAAGCTTGTGTATACTATATAGGTGCTACCGTGCTAGGTTACATAATAGTGACAACGTTGAAATGCTTTGGAGTTCGTACATTTGCTCATGTTCTGCTGATGAAAGTGATTAGAGATAGAGTTCACGCATCATGGAAAAATTCTCTTAACCTAGATGAAGGCATATGGATGGATACCTTTCAGAGTATATTTCTATTGACGTTAAGATATTTTCTGCGAGAACAATTGTTATAATTCATCATGGCTAATGACCAATTTTATGTTATGCTCTGGTGAACCGGACTACTCTTTCTCCCTTTGTTCTTCTGTGATCTGAAGGAATGATAACCAAAACTCTATAGGTATATTATATAGTTCATGTATATAATGTGGATACGCTGTTACAGAGAGCAGATGCAAGAACTGACTGGAAAGAACATTCAGGTCCTGATGGAAGAAAGTGAGTGTAGAACTAGAGGTCTTCTTTCAAAGCATACAACTGATGAAAAAGAAACACCTCCTTCTGTAGCTATGTTGATTCTCTGTCTAATTTGATGTGGTTGCAGGTATTACTACAATAAGGTTACCAAGCAATCAACGTGGACAATGCCTGAGGAGATGAAGGTTTCTTTTAAGACAATTTATTGTCTCCTTTTGTGAGTTTCTGCTTTCTTATTTCTCTGTTTCCAATGTGTGAAATTTAAATCTTTTCACCAGATTGCTCGTGAACAAGCAGAAAAAGCATCTGTTCAAGGGCTTCATGCAGAAGGCGTTGTTGATGCTTCTAAGTTGCCTTCTCGTTCTGATACAGCATTGACTGCAGCTCCGACTGGTTTACCAAGCCAAACATCATCTACACTTTCAACATCTGATACCAGTGAGAAACTAGTTCTTACTTCTGCTTTGGAGCAGGCAGCTTCAGTTCCTGGAAGCTCTTCTCCGGTTGAAAATGTTGATCAAGTTCAGACAATTGCAGATAAAACATCACAATCGTGTGATACTGCAAAAACTGCTGATCCTTCTGCCACTGTGATGATAACTTCTATTGCTACATTGTACTGAGTTGTAGCAATTTTATCTCCCTTTCGCTCTAATACCTTTTTAGTTTTAGTTGTGAGAATCATGAGCTAAATAAGTCTATTAACTATCTCTGTAGGGATGATAAGGATACAGTATCAACCGAGAACAATGGAAATGCAGATGACGAGTCAGCTAAAAACACAAATGTACTTGAAGCTAAGCCATGCACATTTCTTGTTAGCATTCATTTCCTCTATGTTTGTTTATCATAATTGTTCATCTGCTCTCTAGCAAGGTAGTGGGACTGGACCAAAAGAAAGCCAAAAACATATGGTGGACAGTGAAAGAGTTGACAGTCAGTCGGAAGGAAAACAAATTCATCAAGAGAATTTTTCTTATAGTAACAAATCGGTATGATTGGTTTCATATCCATGAGCATATTACTGGTCTTATCTGTCTGCATAAATTAATTTCACTTTATTATATAGGAAGCTGTGGATGTCTTCAAATCACTTTTGAAATCCGCCAATATCGGATCTGACTGGACATGGGAACAGGTAGTACAACTTTTGCTATTAGTTGTTCTTTGAGCAAGTCGCTGAAGTTTCATGTGGTTCTGCCACAGGCCATGAGAGAAATAATTAATGATAGAAGATACGGGTCTCTAAGGACTCTTGGAGAGCGGAAGCAAGCCTTCAATGAGGTTACTTCTTTTTTATCGCATACCCTAAAAATAGCAAGATAATTTGGCAATAGTTATGATGTTTATGTGTAGTATATTCAAATCCTCTAGAGGTTTTGAACAGTGATGCTTAAGCGTACATCTGGTGGTAAATGTTGATTGCGCTTTGTTGGAACTTTTTCGCTGTGGTTCAGTTCTTAGCTCAAATGAAAAAAGCAAGAGAGGAGGAAAAGATAGCCAGACAGAGAAAACGATATGAAGATTTTAAAAGGATGTTAGAGGTAAGTTTCAGATCTGCTGCTGCTTGATATTTCTGCCTTTCCTTTTTTAGCAATCTCAGGCCATACTGCTGATTGTTATTTGGACATTGGTTACCAGGAATGCGTGGAGCTTACTCCTTCTACTCGGTGGAGGTTTGTTCTCCAGCGTAATTCTGATTCCTATTTTTTTCCCTCTCTACGAGAACTCTTGTAGTGCGATTTATTTTGTGATATAATGTTCCTTTTCTATCCAGCAAGGCTGTGACTATGTTGGAAGACGATGAGCGTTTCAAAGTTGTTGATCGAGAAAAAGACCGTCGTGATATTTTTGAAGATCATATCAGTGACCTAAGAGAGAAGGTACTATATGGTGTATTTATTAATGATTCTTCTGTTGTTTGAAAAGTAACTGCCTGTTTAGTTTCCCCATCTCTTCTCTGTAAACATGCATGTTTTTTTTACATTAGTTTTCCTCTGGAAAATCTTCATCGAGTGGTCATTTAAGACTTCTTAATTTAATTTTAATCAAAACTTGATCATTCATTTGAAACCTAAAAACATGTCCATTGTTAACTATGTACAAGTGCGTACCCTCTCTCTATGTGCGTCTTTAGCTTTGTGAGGACTGTTCTAATGTGCTCAAGGACTGATCTTTGATTTGGGTACTGCTGTTCTAAATGTGGTTGATTCTATAAGGAGCGGGTGAAAGCTCTTGAGGATCGCAAGCGGAACATAATTGAATACAGGAAATTTTTGGAATCTTGTAATTTCATCAAGGTGATTATCCCATTTTTTCTTACCTCCCACTTTCTTGTGCTAGTTCATTCTAACTCGTTTCTTTCTTCAGCCTAATAGCCAATGGCGCAAAGTTCAGGACCGCTTAGAAGTGGATGAAAGATGTTCACGTCTTGAGAAAATTGATCAACTAGAAATATTTCAGGTCAGTTCATTGATCAGGAACTGTCTTCCTATTCCGCAACCCACACAGCTAATTTAAAATGTTGTACAGGAGTATCTGCGCGATCTGGAGAGAGAAGAGGAGGAGAGAAAGAAAATACAAAAGGTACTTGGGTACTAGACCTCTTTCGTATTTCACATCTCTTTGTTTGTTTTATGGGACATTACCTCATTATATATTCCATTCATGACAACAGGAGGAACTAAAAAAAGCAGAGCGAAAGCATCGTGATGACTTCCGTGGGCTGATAGATGAACATATTGCAACAGGAGAGCTTGCTGCCAAAACCAGTTGGCGTGATTATTTAATGAAGGTGAAAATTACATATAGTGCGACTCCGTATAATTATCCCATATCAAGTGTTGAACTAATGGTTTTGATACAAAATGGATTCTGCATCTAAGGTCAAAGATTTACCAGTTTATTCAGCAATTGCATCGAACTCCTCTGGAGCTACTCCAAAAGACTTATTTGAAGATGCTGTCGAGGACTTGAAAATAAAGGTACTAGATTATTTTCATTGGTCGTGTTATTTTCCAAGATTTCTTGAAAGCGACTAATATTTTCATGACGACCAAAACTGCTATGCAGCCTCTATACTATTTTTCCTTCTTAAAAGATGGTAATTTGTATCATTAGGTAGTTATAGTTATGAGTGGTGGCTTCTTCTATTTCCATTTCTTGTTTGTTTTTGCTTCTTTTCTTTTTATGGCCCTTAATTCCTGAATTAACCAGCTGTTACGTATTACATGTTTTTGTCTTCACAGTACCACGAGCTCAAATCTCAGATAAAGGACGTATTGAAGCTGAAGAAGGTACGTGTTTTCCTTCTGTCAGCATTTATGGATCTTATATGTGTTTTGATCTCATTTTCCTTCCAGGTAACGTTATCCGCTGGATCAACGTTTGATGAGTTCAAAGTCTCAGTTTCTGAGGCTATCGGTTTCCCACCTATTCCTGACCTTAAACTAAAGGTCTGTAGTTGCTTTCCTTGACTTTTAACTTTTCATGGTAGTTCCAGATAATGTGTGGAGATATAATAATGTATTCTCGCTTCTCAATATGTAGAATAGTACAAAGGAACTCACTTCATTGCCAGCATATTTGTTATTTACCTTCAGTGTCTCATTGGATATGACTTCACAATATTTGTTTTGGTGATGCTTCTCAGTTAGTTTTTAATGATTTGCTGGAAAGGGCAAAGGAGAAGGAAGAGAAGGAAGCCAGAAAACTGACTCGGCATACTGAAAAATTGGTGGATATGCTTCGGTCCTTCAAGGTATTGAATCTATTTGGTCTGATCCTATATAATAATATGTGATGGGTCAACTTTTGGATGGTGGTCTTGTTTCTCCCTGATTATTAGTTTTGGTGCAGCATATAACTGCCTCTTCGTCCTGGGAGGAGTCAAAGCATCTTGTTGAACGTAGTGAAAAATGCCGGTACGTTTTTCTTTTACTATAACCCTTCATGGTCGAGCTTATGACTGGATCCTGTTTTTTTCTGCTATATTCCACATCCTTCTCAAATCGCAGTGGAATTTGGTCCTTTCTAGTATGTTATCGTATAACCGTTGAACAGGTATTTTAAATATAATCATCGATTTTTTGTTGCCTCTTTGTATGTAGTACTATAGGAGACGAGAGCTTCCGGAAGCAGATATTTGAGGACTACGTATCACACCTCAAAGAGCAAGCAAAAAGGATCAAACAGAGCAAAAAGGTAATGGTGGGTTATGTGACTATGAAAAAGTTTGCTTGGCTCAAGCATCTTACCAGTCTTGGTGAAACTTGTCAAAATACTTCGTTTAGTATGTCAATCCATTGGAGTAAATTCAATCTGTAAGAGGAACTCAGACGGATTGAGAGTTTGTATGTCCTAGCTGCAATCATAACTGCATTGCTAACATACTTCAACTTTTAGTTATAGATGATTCATCTATTACGTACTGATGGCATGTCCGCGAACTCACAAACTGTTTTATTACTACAGGTACCCGAAAATGTTAGAGAGGAACATGACAAGGGGAAGGATAAATACGGAAGAGAGAAGGACAGAGTGCGAGAAAGAGACGATGAAGATCATCGTAAGAAAGGTTCAGCTGATAATTACAGCCATGATGTGAATGAACCCCATGAAAAAGAACGTAGAAGATCAGGAAGAGATAGCCATATTAGACATCGAGAAAGACATACTAGTGTTAAGGAAAATGAGACAGATCATTACAAAGAATCTCATAAGGCTGGTGGTGGCCATAAGAAATCAAGACAACAGGTACACTTCCTTCACTTTGTTGCCATATTCTCAAGGGAGATATGCATAAAAAATCGAAAATAACCGTATAGCATAGACTGTTGTATAGTATGATTTGATAACTCTCTCCATGACAATTAACCTAGTATTTGGAATCAGCAAGTGGCTGTATTTGGCTGCAGAAGTGCTTGTACTGAAATCAGTTAGAGCTAGGCTCCAAAACCAATTAATATAGATCTAGTTAGTGCCAAGCTTCTTAAACTCTTGAGTGTTGTGCAATTGCAGCGAGGTTTGATGCTGGAAACAGAGGATGAAAGCAGGGTAAAGCGGCGTAGAAAAGAGGAAGAGAGTGAGCAAACAAAGGGTGCAGAAAAGGAAGAGGAGCTTGAAGATGGAGAATGTGGTAGGTATTAACAAAATCTATTAACGCCCGAAATATTTTATTTGTTACATTGGATATTCTCTTTGGGATATTTTACTTTGAAAGTGATATTTTACTCAAATGGTTTTAGTTGGTAGTGTACTATAAGTACCTAAATACTAAATATGAACATCTACAGTGACTCTAAAATCTCTTGATTCAAGGAACAAAGAGAAACCAAAAAACAAAAATAGAAAGGGTTTCTTTGGAGTTGTGGTGCTTCAAGTCATATTTGTTTTAGGCTATCTCAAGCTATACGCAAAAGTTTTATCTTTAACTTGATTTCAATGTATCAATAAATATTTGGTTAAAAATTTAAAGATAATGAGTATTCATGAAAGTAATTCATAACGACATTGATCAAGTCTGTACTTCCTCCACTAGACAAGACAAACTTGGTCTTAGCCTAATATTGTCTCGGATAAAATAGATTGGGGATTTATAAACATGATCGGTATATTGGTCTAAAATATAAATTTATTCTTTTTCAATACAAAACTGTTTATGTTTTCGTTAAATTATAATTTGATCATATATTATTAAAACAGAAGATTTTTTTAGAAACTAACATTTAGTCATGTGTTATAATATGTTTTGTGTCACTGTATTTTTTTGAGATTTTTTTGTTTTATTAAAAGTAATTTTGGATTATAAAATTTAGACTACTTGTGGACCATCTAAATATTTTATAATTAATGATTTTGTTTCAAAATGCATTCACAATATCTTTTTATTTTAAATGTATATATATTATAAAAATACTTTTATATTTTAGATTTATTAAAAAGTTATTAATTTCGTATTTAATATTAATTTTAATTATATTTTAATATAAATATTCTCTAATTTATGATTCTATTAAAAATATATTTTTATTATATCTTTTAATATCTTTTAGTTGAAATATAAATTTTTTATTATAGAAAAATCTTACAAAAATATTGTTAACTTCTTAATTTTTAAGAAAACAATATATTAAGTTCATATTTATTATTATAAATTATTTAAAAATAAATTAATTAACATAAAAATATTTATATTTAGACCATTATAAAACATAAAGTATATTGATAATCGATTTCAGTTACTTTTACTATTAATTTTTTTTTTGACTATTCGGAGACAGGTAAAAAGATGTTTTAACTAATTTAAATTGATATATTTTTACTTTATTAAAATTATTCAATAATTATATTATTGTAATATATGATAAGTTTGATTAAAGTCGATGTTTTTACGATGACATTTTTTAAATGATTGTTTAATCAAATTTTCAAAAGTTTTTACTAATATAAGATGAGTTGAAATATATACTAATTTGTTTTTATTATAAAAATATTTTTAACTTCTTAATTTTTTTTTAAAAAAATATATTATTAAATTGGTATTTATTATTAAATTTATTTAAAATAATTTAATTATATTTTGATCTATTAAATTAACATAAAAATCTTTATATTTAGATCATTATAAAACATAAAGCATATTTTTCCAGTTATTTATACTATTAAAAACAAATTTTGATTATTCGAAGAGGGGTTAAAAATATTTATTTTTACTTTGATAAAAAATTTAAAATTATTCAATAATTATATTATGGTAATATAAGATAAGTTTGATTACGGTTGATGTTTTTACAATGGCAGTTTTTAAAAGATTTTTAATCAAAATTTCAAAATATTTAGAATAATATAAGATGAGTTGAAATATATATTAATTTGTTTGACTGTAAAAATATTTTTAACATCTTAATTTTTAAGAAAATAATTATGAAATTCGTATTAATTATTAAAATTTACTATAATAATTTAATTATATTTTTATCTATTAAATTAACATAAAAATATTTATGTTTACGCCATTATAAAATATAAAGCATATTGATAACCGATTTCAGTTATTTATACTATTAAAAATTTTTGACTATTTGGAGACAAGTTAAAAGATGTATTAACTAATTTTAATTGATATATTCTTAACTGGATAGGATATTAAAATTATTTAATAATTATTTTATTGTAGTGCATGATAAATTTGATTACAGTTGAAGTTTTATGATGGTAATTTTAAATGATTGCTTAATCAAAATTTTATGAAAATATTATTGATTTTAATAACTTTTTAGTAGTGAAATCACGGGTTGAACCAAGTTAGAATTAACTTAAATAAAAAAACTCAAATAAAATATATCTCCACTTTTACACCAACAAAGTAAACTAAGCATTTAATAAAAAATAACAATAACCATAACATTAAAATTATATATATATATATATATATATATATCAAAACAAAAACAAAACTTATTAAATTTCTTCTCATATTTTATTTTAGATTTAGTTGAATAGTTGACAAACATAATTTTTACAAATATAAATTAAGATAAAAATATTTTCTTAAAAAATAAACATAAATGCATGTTTCTTTAGCGTGGATCAAAATCTAATTTAAACAATTAATTCATTTGTCGATAGATAATCCATTTGATAGTCAATTTAGACATAGTTGTTAATGAACATAGACATTTAATGGATAAATTCGCTAACTGAGACGATTAGTATTTGTTTGCGATCAAAATGGTGAGAAACATATTGACATGGCGGCAGACAACCAATTTGACAGCTCTACCCTCCGTGTTTTTTAAAAGCTAAATGGACTACATAAGCTAAATGGACTACGTTAGGGTTACTTGATTAGCCCATGTGAACGCAGACAAAGAAAAAAACAAAGATAAGATCCTCTTTTTGTTTTGTGTGGGGGAATGTATATAAATATAGATTGTAACTGATGACATCAGAAGTAGTTGACTAGTTAGATGTTTTAAAAAGTCAAAGAAGGACAACCAGTGGCAAATCTCGAAAATATCTTAAATTCAAAGCCCTATTCCCCCACATTATGTTCCATAAAAGCCAAACAAGTCGTGAGGGTAAAGAACTCCAAGTAGCGTAACGTTTGATTTTACACTATCAGAAGACAAACGCAGGAAATGTGTGAGGAGCTGCGACTACAAAATCTCCAGTCTTAGTTGTTGTTTCTTTGAACAAAAAATCGGATCTTATTTGATTGAAGTGATGATGGGATTACAGTTGGAGAGCTTGGTGGAGACGATAAAGTCAAAGGTGAGTTTGCTGAGGAGGAAGAAGAAGAACAAACCATACATCAAAATGGATAAAAGCAGCAGCGTCAGGGTCGAGATCCGTCGTAAGAAGACCAGAGATCTCATCAATAAGACCTTGAAGATCGCTGATCGTCCTGGCAAACGAGCTCTCTGATCTCCTTTTTCTTAGACTTTTTTTGCATATCGTTTCTGTGAATTGTTTGTCTTCAAGTTCTGTGATACACATATTGTATAGTTTCTGGAAATAAATTGAAGAAAAAACAATATAGACTATAATGATTCATTCATGATTGATCGATGAAACAAATAGTAAAAAATGATTTGTTTGGTGGACTTAGTGATAGATTCTTGAGTCTCAGTCTTACTTTAATCCAAGAAGAATCCAGTTTAGAGTGTAATATCGGTTGATGAGGCTTTGCTGGAAAATAGAAGAGAGTTTCATTATATAAACTCAGAAATCATCTTCTACACTTGCATACTAAGACATTAAACATAACATATTAAGAAGCCAACAAAGCTTCGACCTTTGCAATCTGCTCTTCCTCGTTGGCCCTAGCCGGGCTCTTGTTCGCCTCCTCGTACAAGTCATGGTCCCATTTCTTCTCAGCCCTTGTCCAGCTTCCATGAAACCCATTTCTGTTGAATCCGTCTCTATGAGTTCGATAACTCTGTCTGCTTCCGGCACCTCCTGTCTCTTCCCGTCGATGCTCTCTAATGTCTTTCTGAATGCAAATTGCTCCTCCAGTTTCTCTCGTTCTGTCCGCGACTGTTTAGATTTGTGTCTTTTGCCTCCTCAGCTCTTGTTCTGCCATTGTCGTTCCAGATTCCTCTATTAGATGAACATACATAGTCTTTTTATGTGTATGTACAGTCAGCTTATACGTGTAACTACTTGTATATAAACAGCACTGTATAGTTGACTCAACTAATTAATGTGAATACAATTCATTTTCTCATTCTTTCTTTTTTAGTTGATATGGTATCAGAGCTCAAAACAAACTTCCGCCATTGAAATCGAGCTTCGATCTTGACCTCGCGAGTTCTTCATTCAGCTAACATGAGTACTCCGACTCGTCATTTGATCTCCTCTGTACTCGATTTCATCTTCTTCGTTTTGATTGAGCTTCTTTCTTTTCTTTCTTTTATCGTTCTTCTTCCGATTTTCCTCCCGTTTTTGCCCTAAATCGGAGCTGTTTTTCGCATCTTTTCTTCATTATCAGCTCGATTCTTCTACATTCTTTTCAGTTCTTTTCATTTGCAATGGGATCGCAAACTCATCTTCATCACGATGATACTTTTCCGCAATCTCGTCCGATGGTTGATCAATATAACAATCCGTATTTCCTGCATAACTCTGATCATGCGGGATTAGTATTGGTTTCCGATCGACTTTCATCCGGTGCAGATTTCCATTCTTGGCGACGATCCGTCCGAATGGCACTCAACGTCAGGAACAAGCTTGGTTTTATAGATGGTACAATCCCTAAACCTTCTGCTAATCATACTGATGTTGGATCGTGGTCTAGATGTAACGATATGGTTGCTACTTGGTTGATGAACTCGGTAGATAAGAAAATAGGACAGAGTTTGCTATTCATTTCAACTGCGGAGGCAATTTGGAAGAACCTTATGACTCGTTTTAAACAGAACGATGCTCCTAGAGTTTTTGAAATAGAACAACGTCTTAGTTCGATTCAACAAGGATCATCTGATGTCAGTACATATTATACTGAATTGCTTACTCTCTGGGAAGAGTACAAGAACTATGTGGAGCTCCCTGTTTGTACTTGTGGAAAGTGCGAGTGTAATGCAGCATCTCTATGGGAACAACTTCAGCAACGAGCTCATGTTACAAAGTTCTTGATGGGCTTGAATGAGTCATATGATGCAACTCGACGTCACATCTTGATGCTGAAACCTATACCTTCCATTGAAGAAACCTTCAATATGGTGACTCAAGATGAACGCCAGAAACAGATCAAGCCAACTACAAAGATTGACAATGTTGCTTTTCAAACTTCAACAACTAATGTTGTTCCTTATACTGAGTCTCCAGAGAATACAGTTTATGCAACCATTACCAACAATGGCTATCGTCCTAAGCAGAGGCCTGTTTGTACTCATTGTGGTATGGTTGGCCATATTGTTCAGAAATGCTTCAAGTTGCATGGATATCCTCCAGGGTATAAATCATCAAACAGACCAAACAATCCATCTGGATTTGTACCAAGGGGTTCTACTTCTTATGTTCCACAGCAACAATTTCCTCAACAAGCACAATTCAGATCAACTCAGTTTAGACCACAACAAGCTTTCACACAACAGTTTCCTCACAATAATGTTGTTGCAAATGTGGTTTCTGCTCCTGTTCCTTATATGCCTTCTCCGGCACAGAATGCTGTCAACCTTGATATTGGTGCTCTAAATTCTAATCAAGTCCAGAGCCTTATTCAACAACTTCAAATACATGGGAGGTCTCCAGAGACTGCGACTCCTTCATCATCTCATAATTCTCAGATAACAGACAATGGAGTGATGGCCACTCAATCTTCGTGTGGTATTGTTTCTTCTATTTCTTCTAATCTTCGTTTTGAACATAATACCCTTACTTTTCAACATCATACTCTTACTTCTTTAGAAAATTCTCTTCCTAATGGTGCTTGGATTATTGACAGTGGAGAAACAACTCATGTGTGTTCTGACTTGGACTTGTTTAGTAACCTCTCTTCTGTTTCAGGAGTCACAGTCTCATTACCTAATGGCACTAGAGAGCAAATCACTCATACTGGCACTATTCATATTTCTGATGCATTAATTCTTCATAATGTTCTACATGTTCCTTCATTTCGTTTCAATCTTATTAGTGTGAGCAGTCTTTTGAAACATGACAATTGTTCTGCTCATTTCTATGCTCATTCTTGTTATCTTCAGGAGCATACTCAGGACTTGACGATTGGTAAATGGATTCTTCTTCATAATCTCTATATCTTAGAGACTGGTGTCATCTCTCCTCGCACCAGCTTTTGTGGATCCTTGCAAGTTGAAGGTAACCTATGGCATCAACGCCTAGGCCATCCGTCATTTGCCAAGTTACAGTATATGTCTAGCATTTTGTCCTTACCAAAGTCTAGTTGCATTGAGTCTAGTCCTTGTTCTATTTGTCCTTTAGCAAAACAGAGACGTCTTCCTTTTGTTTCTAATAATCACTTGTCTTCCTCACCTTTTGCTTTGATTCATCTAGATATCTGGGGTCCATTCTCAGTAGAGTCTGTTGAAGGTTACAGGTATTTTCTGACCATTGTAGATGATTGTACCCGTGTAACCTGGATCTATATGATGAAGAATAAAAGTGATGTTTCTGTGATATTCCCTAGTTTTCTTAAGCTCGTTCGTAATCAATATGCTAGCACTATTAAAACCATTCGTAGTGATAATGCAAATGAACTAGCTTTTCCAGAATTGTTACGAGAACATGGCATTATGCATCAATTTTCTTGTGCTTACACACCACAGCAGAATTCAGTAGTTGAGAGAAAACATCAACACTTGTTAAATGTTGCTAGAGCATTATTGTTTCAATCTGGATTGCCTATGGTTTATTGGAGTGAATGTATTCTTACAGCTGTTTTTATCATCAACAGGACTCCATCCCTTTTGCTTAACAAACTGTCACCATATGAAGTTTTAGTAAAGAAACAACCTGCATATTCATTCATGAAATCTTTTGGTTGTCTTTGCTATGTGTCTACTTTGCAAAAGGATAGAAATAAATTTACTCCTAGGGCTAAACCATGTGTTTTCATTGGCTATCCTTCTGGATATAAAGGTTACAAAGTACTTGATTTAGATACTAATGTAATCTCTATATCTAGGAATGTCATTTTCCATGAAACTGTGTTTCCATTTAAAAATGGTTCTTATGCTCTTCCTACTACTGATATTTTCTCTAAGATCATTATGCCTTTATCTACACCTGTTGATCTTGATTTTGTGCATATTCCATCTTCGGTTGATCAAACATCTGCATTGTTATCTCCTTCCACTATTGCATCATCAGTGCCTGATATACATCCACTCTCTAGTGTTCCATCTACTATTCGCGAGACTGTTGCTCCAGAAATAGACCAGCTGGTGCTTCCCAAGATCAGGCCAAAACGCACAGGTAAAGCTCCTAGTTACTTATCTGATTACCATTGTTCTCTCACTCAGATTTCTCAACCTTTACCAACTTCAAAATCTCTTTATCCCATTTCCTCTGTTCTTTTCTATACCAATCTTACATCCTCTTTCCAGTCTGTTGTCCTTTCTTTTTCTCATGAGACAGAACCAAAACATTTTCGAGAAGCCATCACTTCCAAAGTCTGGACAGATGCAATGAATGTGGAGTTTCATGCTATGGAGACCAATCATACTTGGTCTGTTGAGTCTCTTCCTACAGGGAAGAACGTTGTCGGTTGTAGATGGGTATACACCATCAAATATAAGTCTGATGGTTCAGTGGAAAGGTACAAAGCTCGCCTAGTTGCACAGGGGTTTACACAACAAGAAGGGATTGATTTTACAGATACTTTCTCCCATGTTGCCAAGATGGCTAGTATCAAGCTGTTATTAGCTCTTGCTTCTACACAAGGATGGAGTTTATGTCAAATGGATGTGACAAATGCTTTCTTGCATAGCTCATTAGATGAGGAGATTTTCATGAGCTTACCCCTCGGTTATACTCCAGGTCCTGATGAAGTACTTCCTCCAAATCCAGTGTGCCGCTTACATGAATCCATATATGGTTTAAAACAAGCATCAAGGAAATGGTACCATTGTTTCTCATCTGTTCTTTTGAAAGATGGTTTTCAACAATCACCAGCTGACAATTCTCTCTTTGTTAAGCTTCATGGATCATCCTTTGTTGCTCTTTTGGTTTATGTGGATGACATCCTTATTACTAGCAATGATGATTTTGATGTTCAGCATCTCAAGACCATTCTACACCAAGCCTTTAAGATCAAAGACTTAGGTCCTGCACGGTTCTTTTTAGGACTTGAAATCGCTCGTAATGCTACAGGCATTGCAGTTTCGCAGAGAAAATATGCTTTAGATCTTCTTGCTGATACATGGCTTCTGGCTTGTAAGCCATCTACAGTTCCTATGGATCCAAAGATTACTTTCAGTAAGGATACAGGAACTCAGCTGACAGATGCGAGACCTTATAGAGAACTCATTGGACGCCTTCTTTATCTGACGATAACAAGGCCTGATATAACCTTTGCTGTACATCGACTTAGTCAGTTCTTGTCTTCACCAATTGATCTTCATTTACAAGCAGCTCATCGGATTATTCGTTATATCAAGTCCAATCCTGGTCAAGGTCTTTTCTATGCCGCTACATCTGAAGTATGCTTGAATGCCTTTGTTGATGCGGATTGGGCAACTTGTCCGGATACTAGACGATCAATAACAGGTTTCTGTGTTTATCTTGGAACATCTTTGATAAGCTGGAAGTCTAAGAAGCAACACACAGTCAGTCGGAGTAGCACATAAGCTGAATACCGTGGAATGGCTCTAGCTACTTGCGAACTTCTTTGGCTCCAGCAGTTGCTTAAGGATTTGAAGGTACAGACTTGTAAAGGAGCAAAACTTTTTTGTGATAACAAGTCTGCTATACATATAGCCACCAATCCGGTCTTCCACGAGAGGACAAAACACATTGACATCGATTGTCATACGATTAGGGATCATGTCAAGTCAGGTTTCATACGGCTCATTCATGTTACCACTGCTAATCAACATGCTGATATACTGACTAAGGCCTTACATCATGGACCATTTCATACTCTTCTCAAGCGTATGTCCATTTCAAGCCTCTTCACACCTTCACCAGATTCTGTTTCAGAGGCTTGCGGGGGTGTATTAGATGAACATACATAGTATTTTTATGTGTATGTACAGTCAGCTTATACGTGTAACTACTTGTATATAAACAACACTGTATAGTTGACTCAACTAATTAATGTGAATACAATTCATTTTCTCATTCTTTCTTCTTTAGTTGATATCCTCTGCAATCTTCTTCTCCCTGAAGGCAGGCCGTTTCCTAGGGAGTGCTCCTTTGGTGTCGTCACTCTCATGGAACTTGTCGTGTCGCCAAGTGCTTTTGTATTCGTCTCTTCAATGTTGTGGATTCTCATCATCTCCAGCTCTTGGATTACTCTGATCTCTGGGACCTCTCCATGATCCTCTCTCTTCAAACATTAGAACAAGTAATACTGTATGTTCATAAGACATGCCAACTACAAAATTTCCTTATGAATTATGGACTGAAGAAGAGGAAAAAGGGAGAATTACCAGAAGTTGATCTTCTGTCATCTTTCCCAGTATTACGACGATCATCATGCTGTTATAAGACACGCACAGGCAAGCCAAATGAAAAGTATCGTTAAAAGTTTTAGCTTTTCCATGGGCAATCTCCTATGACGAAACATCTATTCGTTAGTAGTAGTTATCAAATGGAAGACGATAATAAGGAAAAAAACAGAGCTTGTGGAACCTGATGGTATGGTCTAGAACGAAGCCCATCTGTCAGATGGGGAGGTTGCTTGGTTATCTCATGATGTGCAGAGAGCCAGAGAGTTTGTTTTCATCGTCTTTTTTCAAAGCCTGAGCATCAGGTTCCAGTGGCGCAGCATCTCTACGTGGTTTCTTATCTGTCTCAGTACCATCTCTTACATCGAAATGCTTCTTACTCAGAACTCCTTGTGTTTCATCTCTCCTAGACCTCTTAGGGACAGAAACAAAACATAAATGATCAATAGTAGAATAAGGCTCATAAGATGTAATAGGCGTGATTTCTGTAAGAGCTGGTTAGAGAGCTACTAAGCGTAGTACTCCACTAAGGTTCTCAAACAAAATCAACTATTTGAGTTGAAGAGTGGATTGTTGTGAGTTTCTCTTGTTCATACTACGCTCTAAACAACTGAACATCTTCTGCAACGCAATTTAGCCAAAGTTCTTCCTAATACAAACCAAACAAACTAGACCACCATATTCAGCAAGCATTTCGATTTTCTAGACAAAAGAGACTAAGATTACTGTGGTAGGAATCACTAGAAGAGGAAAATAGGAGTGACGAGGCAGACCTGGATTCGCGATCAAATCTAGAGCGCTCTCGTTTAGGGTCTGAATCTCTGCTCTCTCGCCTTGACATGTTTCTTCTCAGTTCTCACTGAAATCCAGGAGAGATTGATTTAGGGCTTTTACTCTTCTGCTCTTCCCGTCAGATGAGAATTGACAATCTCTTAAAATTTACAGTTTACCCCCTTATTTTCCTTAAAGCGTCATAAATAACCCCTAAGTTAAAAAATGGAGGAAAACCCTTAAAATACAATAATACACTAACTGAACTCGTTTTTGCCGAAAAATACACACACTTTTATAATTATTTGATTAATACATGATCTCGTTAATATTATCATTTTAAATCACCAACTAGCAAAATTTCAGGATTTTAATACATAATTTTAACGGAGCTAACGTCCCGTTAACGGCGTTTCTAACGGAGTTATAAACCGATAGAGAAAAAAACAAAAAATACACCAACTAAACTCGTTTTTGCCGAAAAATACACAAGACTTTTTGTCATTACATGGTTAATACACGAACTTGTTTGTCTTTCTAATTTCTCTTTCTCCCAGATTCTTTTAAAATTTAATTTATTAAAATCAATGCCTCAAAAGCTAACGCGAGAGTCTTTTCTTTCCGCAACGTTGATCTCCCTTCCTCCCAATTTTTTTTTGTTTCTTCTAAATATTGGGATAGTGTCCTGAAATCACATTTGTACTTACTCCTGATGATAGTTGTGTGTCGAGATCAGACATTCGTATAATACTGGGCGGTTGCAATGTTTTGCTAGAAGCCTCTTGCAATCTGTAAGTTGTAGACTTACTGCCAGCATTATATGATCCTATAGGGTCACACACCTAAGAAAACTGGAAGCTAAAACATGGGAATGATCATTATGGTAATGATCATGTTAATGTGTATTGGATACACATTAATATCGAGTTAATGGTGTTGTGTCGATCGACACAGTATGTGTGTCGGTCGACACAGTTCGGGCTTTCGAACAGACGTTTCGATTTATGACTCAAACGAGTCTGGGCCGTTAAGAGTAATTCTAGGTCTGAATAAAACCTGAGGTTTTCGACCTGAATCAAGAGCCGTCGTCTCTTTCTTGATAGAAGAGGCAGAAACACCAAAACTCAGAGATCCCATAGATCCGGCACTAGCATCCCGGTTTCCAGGTTTGTGTGCGTGTGTATCTGGTAGAGGCGAAGCATCTGAGTCGCTCACTGATCTCGTTCACCAATCATTCCGCTGCCAGTTCTAGGTAAGAACGAGGTTGGTAATTTCAATATAACGAACCCTAGATCCTAGGAGATCCAACACTAAATTCTTCTTTTCATGCTTGAAATTTCTCTTTTCATATACCCTCGTGCACGGAGAAAACGATGAGCGGGTACGTTCCGCAGGGAAAAATTGTTTCCCTAGATCGAAAGATGGGAACCTCATTCGGTGGCGACTGAGAGTCTAGGGTAAAAGGGTAAGTGCTAACCCATGCACCTGTCATACAGGCGGAAATTACGTGCCTTGGGATGAGCTAGCCGCCTGGGGACTAAGGCAAGGGACCGAGTCATCGTCTGGAGTAGGGGTAGAGGTATCTCACAATTGCCCAACGTACAATCTTAAGGAAACTTCCCTGTGCACGAGAGCGTGCACATTGTGCACATTGATGGGTGGGGGAGAATGTCACGACCCGGTTTTCGTGGGACGGTTCATGACTGTCGCTATGCTTCTGTGGGACTAAAATGACTATAAAAGGGTGTTGTGCTTCAGTGATAGAAAATCCTTTTGGAGCTAAGCAGACCAAACCGGTTGAGTTCGGGGAGTCTATCGCTGATCGGAGATCTGGCTTTGAAGAAGAGATTAGGTCATCATTGCACAAACTGGTCGTAGTCTGGAACCGATCACATGAGGAGCCCGAGGCAGGGCGAAACCACTCTAAAAGGTCCGTAAGAAAGGCCTCGGCAAATATGGGACTGTCGAACGCCACATAACAGTTATGGGACTGTAGATTTAAAATTTTTTAAAAAAAATCAGGAAGAAGGGAAATTAAAATGATAATATTAACGATTTTGTGTATTAATTAGGTAATGACAAAAGTCTGTGTATTTTTCGGCAAAACAAGTTCAGTTGGTATATTTTTGGGTTTTTTTCCCTTCGGTTTATAACTCCGTTAGAAACGCCGTTAACGGGACGTTAACTCCGTTAAAATAATGTATTAAAATTCTGACATTTTGCTAGTTGATGATTTAAAATGACAATATTAACGAGTTCGTGTATTAATCAGATAATTACAAAAGTCTGTGTATTTTTTAGCAAAAACGAGTTCAGTTGATATATTTTTAGAGTTTTTTCTCGTTAAAAATTATACACAAAAGTATATGTGATACATAAAATGATAAACAATTTTTGTCCCACCGACTGAATAATTAGGATGCAATGGCAACGACAAAAAATCAATCCAATTCGACTCTTTTTCTTTTCATATACATACGTTTACATTTTGGCTCCTTTACACAATGAATCAACTAACGAATCTTGTTTTTTTTTTTTTTGTCATCTGGTGTTATATATATCATCAAAAGATACCAACCGCAGATTACAAACTTTCAAACGCAACTAATCCGACCTTCCCTACGGGAACGAATATCGGACAACTAAGGCGGCAAAGAACAAACTTCTTCCGCAGTCTAGAACCCACCAACGAGCAGCAAAATCCACAATCGAGCGACTAAACCACAATGAACCGAAACCAACAGCGATAGTTCTCAAGAGAATAAAGGGTGGAAAAGAGAAATAGACGCGGAACCTACGACTGGTGAATATTGTGTGGTTCATTTGAAAGAAAAACGGCAATACCCAAAAATAAACAAACACAGAAGGAAATCATGTAATATACATTCCGATTTGCTCTGCTTTATAATATAAAAAGCAATGGACACGGATAAAAGGTTTCAAGTGTACGATCCTCGAGAATAGATAAAAAGAAAAATACATAAAATTTCGTTAGTGTACAAAGAGACAATCATTATTCTCCCAATATGTTTGGTTGAGTTTCATTCAAGCAAGCGCTTGTGCTTACACCACCCGATGGCACCGACATACAGGAATATACTTCCGACAAAACCTCCCATCACAGTCCAAAAGAATCTCATCGGACCAGCTTTGTTATCATTGAACAGCTCTATCGTAATGTTCATACCGAATACTCCAGCAACAGCGATAAAGGCACTCATCACCAGTGTAGCTGTTGTTAGCATCACCCCCATTTGCAGCAGATGATTCTGTTTGTCATCTAACATTATGTTGATGTAGTCCTCTGTGTCATCCACATATTCCCTTAGCTTTTTTATTTTATCAAAACAACACATGAACATCATCATCACCTCATAAGGACTACTGTGTCTGATAAGTACTAAAGCACTTACTGTTGATAGTTTGTTCAGTGTACCATCGATCTGCACGAAATATGCTTCCAAAAGCATTTCAAGCTCTTCCACATCGAATTTGTTGGTCATCGCACTCCGGGTTGAGCTTGTATGAGTCCCACGGCTGTTTCTGCTAAGTGCGCTATGAGCACTCATAAGAAGGTCGTGAGCATCATTTGCTCGAAGGTAGCTTAGATCTCTGTTAGACTCCGACGCAAATTCCACAGGAAGCCTGGCAGGTCATGGTAAAAGGATGATGTTAAACTTAAGTCAGAACAATCAAAGGTATTAAGTTCGGAAAAAATCTGGTACATGCCTGTCATCCTCGTCTTCTTCAGGAAGGTCAACCTCAACAGTATCACTCTCATTCATAGAGGAAGCCGACGAATTCTCAAGTTTCTGAGCTAACTTCTCGGTAAGATACATCTCAGCCATATCTTCATCATCGTCTAGCAGATGTTCTAGTTCGTCCCTAACCTAGATCAAGTGAAGAGAAAGAAGGGTTTAAGTACAGATGCAAACATGGTAAACTTCATAGAATCACAACTTAGAGGAAACAATAAGTGTATTAATCAAAAGATCAAAGGAGCTACGGAAAGTCTGAATCATAACACCTTCTGAACACGTCCAGTTATTGCAACAAGCCTGCTTTTAATCTGTCGAACCCTCTCCAAGTTGAGGGTACTGATCTTGGAAGTAAGCTTATCCAATGCTGGATGAGCCTCTAACTCCAATCTTATGGCCTAAATTAGGAAGAATGAATGGAAATACCACACATTAGAAGCAAAATGCTTTGCGGATCAGAGTATTGACCAAAAGTATTTACCTCACTTTCCAAACTGCTGGATGCAGCTTCAAGACATGCTTCCAGAGCAACAAACTCAAACGGAAGAACCTTGGATCCATCTTGATTCTCAAGGCTTTGCTTTGCATCCTTCTTGGCTTCATCCCCTTGATCCCCAAACAATTGTGGCGTTCCAGCTTCTCCTTGCGCTTGATCCATACTCGTATGAGTCTCTCCCTCAGAGTTCTCTTCCTCCTTTACACATCGCATACAAAGAAATGAGAGAGTGGTAGCTAAAGATCTACAATCATCATCTTTAATATAAAATCATTGCAAAAATCAAAGAGCCCACCATGTCAAGCCAATATATTACACGAACTCCCTGTTTAGCTACAACCCTCAATTTCAATTTCTCAACAGAGTTTTTACACAAAACAATACAATTTGGGATACATTTTCAAATCATCTGCTCCTTCAATACACTTCAATGAGTTCCCAAATTCCTCGAAACTAAGAGAGAAAAAACCCCTAATTTCTAATATTACCTTAGGTTTAGTAGCGTGATGGTGGCACAGAATCCGCCTCTGCAACTCGTCGATGAACGGTGCCACCGAAGGATCCTTGGAATTTAGCAGCAAAACCTCTTGCGCGGTGATGATTGCCTTAATATGCTCCAGATTGATGACAATCGCTCTTTCTCGACCCAGAACAGTAGATGGATACGATAACAGTGGATCAAGAATCCGAAGATCTCGCGCCGGTAATCCCGTTCGCCGCATGATGGCGTGTTTTCCAACTTCCGTCGTATGCGCCTGTCCTTTCGAGCAAAGCATCAACCAAGTCCTTACGCCCACGCCTTTCTTTCGGCCAACGGCACCGGCGGGATACGTCGGCGTCGGCTGCCCAGCATTTGGCGTTGCTGGATTCGTATCGAAATCTTCCGGCCTAGGGCCTCTCATGGCTGCTGCTGCATATGATGATGTGATCAGATAGATCGAGCAGCTGGGCTATGTGAAGTCCGATCATCCAGAAATTGAGAAATTTATAATCGGCTCGACAGCAAAAAGCCAAACAGGTAACAATCGGTTGAGCAAACCGGTTTTATAGTTTCCTCCAACTTTAAACCGTTTCCAACTAAATCAAACCGGGTTTAGCTTCTTCTTTCGATTTTTGCATTTCCGGCGGCGACGGCGAGCTGAGAATTGGAAGGAAGATCGATGAAGTTGAAATCGGTGTTCGATGCTTCGGAAACCCTAATTTCGTGATTCCCATCTGGAAGTGTGTAATTAAGAATCCTGAATGCGTTTGGGATGAGATTCCTTCACTCGCTCTTCCACTCCTCCAATGGCACCACCTCAAAACTTCTCATCAAGCTCCAGGTATGATCTGAGTGTGTGTATACAATAAGAGTATGTTGATAACAAATGTATAAGAAGCAGCCATTTTTGTAAATCCAATAGAATACATAGGAGCTTTGGCTGCTGAAAATCTACTTTATATGATTACAACACATTGCTTTATGGATTCTGTGAAATCGTGATGGGCTGGGCTTTGTAACCCCTCTGTTATCTGAGTAACTCATGTCCGATTCTTGCTTCTGGTTTTGAAATTTCAGAATGGAGCTTTTGTGGAAGCTGTGATAATGCGATATCATACTCCGTTGGGGATGTGTAGAGGGAAACCACGTCCAGGAGATGTAAGATCTACATTACGCATTTCATCCCAGGTACTGTTTTTTCTATCACGCCGTTTCATCTTGTTTCATTGAATCACTGACGATTGATATGAGCATCTGATATAAGTATTTATCAATAGGTTGGTTTGCAAAATGGGTTGCACATTCTGTGCAACTGGTAGCATGGGATTGAAAAGCAATTTATCATCTGGAATTTTTTTTTGGAGCAGCTCGTTCACGCCTCTCACCTAGCTGATATACTCAACATCGTTTTCATGGTACATTGCTTGTTAATGCATTTCATCAAAGTTTCTTTTTGTTGGTTGTTGTTGTTGCTCATACGCTTCGTTGTGTAACTGTGTTTCTATGATGCACGGGTACTTCTAAATGCATGCCGTCCCCGTACGGGAAATGTTTCCGAAACTCGGAAACTTGGGGACAGTTCGGAAACTTCTTCGAAAAAAATAAGATAGAAGAAATTATCAAAAATCAGAAAATGAAATTTTAGAATATTTTTTATACAGCTAAGTTTCAAAATTGATGTATGTATATTTTTATATATATTTCTTAACGTATCCCCGCCGTACCCGTACTCATAATTTTTTTACTTTGCCGTTTTTCGTCCCCGCTTCCGTATCCATTTTTTGTACCCGTATCAGTGCTACTTAGCTGTGTTAATAGTTCATGTGCACTTTCCTTTTGGTAATGGCAAGGTGTCTTTCTATACTTGATGTATCGATGAAGAAGTTCATTCACCAGTTTTGCTAGGGAATGGGAGAACCTTTAAATAACCACAATGTTGTTGTTGAAGCGGTCTGTGCCATGGGATTTCGCTCGAGTGTTTGGGTGTGATGAGGGAAATGATAAACTTCAATCCAATAAACCTTTAAACCTTTAAGTTTGCAGGGCATTCATGGTTTAGGTGGTTACTCTTAAATTATTATTTTTCTTGGGACAAATTGGATTCTCTTTGTGAGTATTTGTCGTTTCCCGCTAACCATATTCTAAATTCATTTGCATATTAGGTTGGAGTTGTTCATGCGATTAAAAAGCTTGAAGCTTCACAACGATCTACCAGGTATAAGTTTGGCGGTACCACCAGTTCAATAAATTCGCTGTCAGATCATGCATAAAGCCTTTCCTCTTCAAGAGCTTATGGAAGCACTTCAAGCGTTCCAAAAAAAAAAACAGGTAGCTCCTAACTGGTTCTTTGCTACTAGATGTTAAACCATAATTCCTAAAGTTATTAAAGAGTGCCACATTGTTCCTTGGATTTAACTAGTCAACAAAATATCTTCATTGAGTACATCATGCTTGATGGAGTAAATGATCAAGAGGAGAGCGTTCATCAACTCGGTGAATTGCGAAACACATTTCAAGTGGTAAAATCTTCGGTTTCTGTATACTCTTAAAAGTTTCTGCAATTGTCTGATGGTAAAATGATTAAAATCTTCGGTTTTCTCAAAACAGCTGATAAATTTGATACCATTCAACCCAATTGGGTCAACAAGCCAATTCAAAACTAGCACCAAACAAAGCGTCTCGACTTTCCAGAAAATCCTGAGGGAAACCTACGAAATCCGTACCACCATTCGTAAAGATATGGGTCATGATATTAGCGGTGCTTGCGGTCAGTTAGTCGTGAACCAACCGGACAACAAGAGACCTCCCGGAACTATGGAACCACTGGATACAACTAGTCTTCAAAGTCTCTGGTGGGTGGTGGCGTGCCATATACGCAACTGGTAGGTTTTGAGAGAGTAGAAGTTGGGGAGAAGCATGACGGAGATAGTTACCGTTGAGTTTGATATCAGAAAAGGACTGTGGATACTGACGGTAAAGGAAACTAATAACTGGATACCACAAGCTGGTTTGGGAAAGTTCGTAGAAGACCGCCGGTTAATCTGGTGATTCACGGCCGGCGACCCTTAACGAGGCAAAGGGTTTCGCTTCAACGCCGTCTACAACCCATCAGCACTATACACACTAGTTACTTCAAGACACCGAACATCCTCCTCATTATAGCTTGAAGTTTGCTCAACAAACAGGATTTGCTGCTCTAAACCTTCACTACAGAATCTAAGAAACCTCTCAAAGCTAAGAAACAAACAATGGCTAGAAGATTTTCGTATGCAAAAAAAGGGAAATCGATTGCCAGAGAGGGTGAAGCTCCAAGAAGACCAAGGATAAGAGCTCCTGACATCGATACATCGGACCAGATAAGAGAGAACAGGCTGACTTTGATTGGAAGACTCACTAACCCTGAAGCCCAAAGCCTTTGGGAAATGATTCCTTTCTTGGCTAGGAGGTGGAATCTCAAAGGGAAAGCGACTGGTTCAGATCTTGGTAATGGCTGCTTCCAATACAGATTTGACTTCGAGGAAGACTTGGTCCAGGTCCTTGAAAACAGACCTTATCAATTTGCACGCTGGATGGTGATAATCCAAAAATGGGAACCATCGCTAGCTCCAACATTCCCATCGCTAATTCCTTTCTGGGTCAGAATCAGAGGACTCCCTCTGCACTACTGGCAAGAGAAGCTACTGAAAGAAATTGGGAAAGAGATTGGGAGACTAGATGAAGTTGAAATAACTAAGACAGTAGCAAGAGTCAGGGTCACGGTAGAAGGTCTCCAACCTCTGATAACAGACTCAGTCATTGAATATGCCAACGGAGAAGAATCTGTGATTTACTTTGAATACGAGAGACTCGGAAAGTACTGCACAAACTGCTTAAGGTTAACCCATGAGAAGGAGAAATGCCCAAGAATCAGAACAGAAGTCTCTCGAAGCCTCAATGAACGAGAGGTCACCAGAGACAGAAACGCTTTACCAAAAGAAAGGGAGAGACTTCCTGCAAGAACAATAGCTTCAATCACTGCTCAGGGCAGAAATGAGGAGGAGAGCTATAGGAACAGAAGAGATAGACATGGTGAATATTTTGGTTTCCGAACCTCTGAGAGAATGGACAGAGGAGGTTCCCAGACCAGAAACTATAGAGAGAAGAGTGTAAACTCACAGCCTGCAGGAATCCTGACAAAAGAATGGAGACCAACAGGGAACAGGATCCCAAGACCCGAGTCCTATCAACGAAATGAACTGGGAGAGGAGCTAAACCGCAAGAATACTATAACTGAAGGAAGCGTCCCAGCCTTAAAGACACCCCAGGCTCCCTTTCTCACAACAAACCTGGCTAGCCAAAACCAATTTGACAGATCCCCGTATTTCACGGCTAACGCGGGTCAGAGAGAAGTGCTTACACTAAGTAAGGCTCACCACCAAGGAGCTGAGGAACACCAAAGAAACCTACCTCTTGAACGCAATCTGGAAATCACGGATTACCCTGTAACGCAAGTTATCCCATCCATGGAAGAGGTAATGGCAGAGCTAGACGATGCAACGCTGAAGTACGTGAGCTGCCCTAATCCAATTGAAAGAGCAGCAAGAATCCAAAGAGTCCATGAGGGTGAAAGAAGAAATCTTATGAAGGAAACTGCTCTACAGATCATTGAAGCTGCGAGATCAAAAGCATCAGATGCAATCATGGGAGAAAGATACCAGCTCAGAGATGAAGGAGAGGAGTCAACAAACAGAGAGATACACCAGCTTCCCACCCTCCTAAATGATAATGAGGCAGGATCCTCAGCCGTACCACCGATGTTAAGAAGACTGAAAACATACCAGAGAAGATCAACCCTTACCAGTCCCCTCCAGGTTAAAGGAATAAACATGAAGAAGCAAAGATTAATAAACCAAGGTGGGAAAGGAAGAAGAACTACTCCCCTAAGAGCAAACAAAAGACATGAGATCAGACTGAATGTGGTCCAGGAAGACACCACGGGGAACCAACCTGATATTGAGGCTCAAAACACTGGCCACCAGAACCAAGGGAGACCGAGATCTAGATCAAATGCACCGTCAAAGACTAACTTGGATTTTCAGGCAGAAGGAAAGTCCGCTCCTTAGCCATAGCACCATGGAACTGCTGTGGACTGGGCAACACAGAGAAGTTCCAAAGGCTGAAAGAAATTCAGAAAAAGTATGAGCCAAACATCTTGTTCCTATCTGAGACTAGAAAACAAGATGATTTCGTCTCAGAGAAACTAAAGTCCTTAAACTACTCAAACATCTGCATTCAAAGCCCCCAGGAGAATGCAAGAGGAGGCCTTGGTCTGGCATGGACAGATGATGTCCAAGTGGAGATCCTGGAGAAGAATATAAACTTCATAGACACAAGAGTAAAGTTCAAAAAAGACACATTTTACTCAACCTTTGTGTATGGAGCGCCAGAAAAGGAAAAAAGAAGAGATGTATGGGAGCAACTATCTGATCTGACAAAATTAAGAGAAGGAGCCTGGTACCTTACAGGCGATTTTAACGAAATCAGTAACGCTGCTGAAAAGGAAGGAGGACTTAGCAGACCGGAAGGATCGTTCTCAGACTTCAGAAACTTCATGGCAGGCAACGATCTTTTTGACCTGAAATACTCAGGTAACTTCTTGTCTTGGAGAGGAAAAAGAGGTGACCATATGGTATACTGTCGACTGGATAGAGCCATGGCAAATTCAACATGGGCGGACCTATTTCCACAAGCAAGAAGCGAATATCTGCAACTTACAGTCTCTGATCACAGACCCATATTGACCTTCCTGTCTCCCCAAAAGAAAAAGAAAGCAAGACTCTTCAGATATGATAGAAACTTGAGTAAAAACAGTGAAGTGGTTAAACTAATTGAGAAAGCTTGGACAGGAAATGGAGAAGGCTCAGTAAAAGACAGAACAGATAGATGCAAAAGGGCAATCATAGATTGGAATAAGGAGAAACATAAAAACTGCAGAGAAGAAATAAGGAAGCTCACTGAGGAACTCAACGAAGCTAAGTCAAACATGAATTCACCCGACAGCTTTGTGCAAGAACTGAACAAGAAACTGATTGATACTTATAAAGAAGAAGAAGTATACTGGCGTCAAAGAAGCAGGCAGAACTGGCTAGCTCTTGGAGATAAAAATTCCAGCTATTTCTTTGCAATAACAAGGGGAAGAAGATGCATTAATCGCATATCAGTCATAGAGAACGAAGAAGGAGTTGCTGTGTATGAGGATGATCAGATTGCAGGAGTGATAGTCAAATACTTCTCTGACTTATTCAAATCAGAAGCGTCTGACCCCACAGAGATAGTGAACAAAGCAGTGAAGAGGTCAATAACAGAGGAGACTAATAAGAAGCTCATCTCTATTCCATCAGCACTGGAGATCAAACATGCACTTTTCTCTATACATAAGGACAAAGCCCCAGGAGCTGATGGCTTCTCAGCTTGCTTTTATCAGTCTAACTGGAACCACCTAAAGGAAGATATGGTAAAGGAGATCCAAAGTTTCTTTAGAACTGGAGTCCTTCCCCTGGCAGTTAACCATACCCACATCAGGCTCATCCCAAAAGTCCACGGTGCTAAAAGCATAAGGGAGTACAGACCACTGGCCCTCTGTAATGTCTACTACAAGGTTTTCTCTAAACTCATCACCAGGAGATTACAGCCAATTCTGTCCGAGATAATTGCTGAAAACCAGTCAGCTTTTGTCCCGAAAAGAATCATCACTGATAATGTTCTGATTACACATGAGATTCTACACTATCTGAAGAAGCTACTAAAAGATGCACTATGGCTGTCAAAACTGATATGACAAAAGCCTACGATAGACTTGAATGGAAGTTTATAGAAGCAGTGCTAACAAAGATGGGATTCCATGAGAAGATTATCAATTGGATCATGCAATGTGTATCCACTGTTTCTTACTCATTCTTAATAAATGGAGAGGCTAGAGGAAAGGTCACACCAAGCAGAGGTATACGCCAAGGTGATCCACTATCACCATTTCTATTCATCATTTGTAGTGAAGTACTATCTGGCCTCTGTAACAAAGCTGAGAAGAATGGGCAGTTAGTGGGAGTGAAGATAGCTAACCATTGTCCACGCATTAACCATCTACTCTTCGCCGACGACACCATGTTCTTTACCAAAGCAGATGTGAAAAGCTGTGAAAACTTAATGCAAATACTTGATGAGTATGGTAGAGCATCTGGCCAGCGTATTAACAAGGACAAGTCAGCTGTGACATTCTCTTCGAAAACAAATGCTGAAACCAGAGTAAGAGTAAAAGACCATCTAGGCATTTCCAAGGAAGGAGGTAAAGGGAAATATTTAGGACTGCCTGAGATGTTTGGGAAGAAGAAGAAGGATCTGTTCTCATCAATTGTAGAGAGGATAAAACTCAAGGCAGCTAGCTGGTCAACTAAAAGGTTATCAAGTGCAGGGAAGATGGTGATGCTCAAGTCAGTCTTAACAGCTATCCCTTCCTACACTATGACTAGTTTCAAGCTTCCTGTGGGTCTCTGTAAAAGGGTGCAATCAGCACTGACACAATTCTGGTGGGACTCAAACCCAGAGAAGAGAAGTATCTGCTGGATAGCTTGGTCTGAACTGGCGAAATCAAAGGCGAAAGGAGGAATAGGAGCTAGAGAAGTGCTAAATTTTAATGAAGCTCTTCTAGCAAAAACTAGTTGGAGACTTCTGAAAAACCCTCAAAGCTTATTGGCGAAGATTCTGCTGGGTAAATACTGCTATAAACAATCCATTTTGACTGCATCAGTACCAAGCAACCCTTCCCATGGCTGGAGAAGTGTGTTAAGTGGACGGAACCTTATTTTAAAGAAGCTGGGAAAAGCTATTGGAAATGGGAAACAAACAAGCTTGTGGAGAGACCAATGGGTCACCTCAGATACAAGAAACTGGATCATAGGACCAGCAACTGAACGCACCACAGATTGGACAGTCTCACAGCTAATGGTCGAGGGTACTACAAGTTGGAATGAAGAGCTGGTCAAGGAATTATTCCCTGAGATCTGGGAAAGAATTTTATGTATAGAACCAAGCAATTCTGGTGCAGATGATGAGTACATATGGTTGGGAACCAAGGATGGAAGATATTCTACTAAATCAGGGTATCATGCAGCTATGGAAAATGATGAACTGCTATACCAAGGAACCAGAGAACATGATGAGTTTAACTGGATCACAGATGTCTGGAACCTCAAAACAGCGCCGAAGATAAAAATGTTTTTATGGAAAGCAGCTAGAGGGATCCTACCTGTGGGAGAAAATCTGCTCAGAAGACACATTGTAGAAGATGGCAGATGCTCACGATGTAATGCTCTGGAAACGACTGAACATGTGATGTTCAACTGTCACTTTGCTCAGGAAGTCTGGGACCTTGCTCAGATAAATAGAAGACTGGAACTAGAACCAGGGGATGATTTCAAGAAGCTTCTGCACAAATCAAAAATGATCAAAGCACTCCCCCCAACTGGACTGAATACTAAAACCATTATACCGTGGATTTGTTGGGGTATTTGGGAAGCTAGAAATAAGAAGATTTTTGAGAACAGAGCCAGCACAGCACAAGAAACAATCACAAGTTGTATGATAGCAGCAAGAGAATGGCTCACAGCCCAACCGGACGAGACAGGAAGAGATAACTCAAGACAGACATCGAAAACCGAAAGAGAAAGAGAACCAACTGAACCAGATGAAACGATCTGTTATACTGACGCAGCATGGAGCCAAGACAAATTGGAAGCAGGATTTGGATGGTGGTTCTCTAAACCAGACAAGACAGTGATTAACCAAGGCGCCATGGCTAGAAAATTTATTCAATCACCTTTAATGGCTGAAGCATTTACAGTAAGAGAAGCAATGAAGGAGGCCAAAAGTATGAGTGTCCTGAAACTAAGGATACTCTCGGACTCCTCTACCCTGATAGCAGCCATTAACGCCCATAACCCCTTGCCGGAATGTTTTGGCATTGTAAGCGACATTCTAAACATGTCTAAAACCTTTTCTAAGTGCATCTTTGACTATGTACCTAGACTTGAGAATAGGAAAGCTGACGAGTTAGCAAAAACTGCTCTAAGGCAATCCGACCTCCAAGCCCTTGTAACGGAACTTGTTTGATTTGAATGAGATTTAAAGTTTGACCAAAAAAAAAGGATACCACAAGCTTGTTATTGGATCTAACAGTGATCAACAAATCATTCATCATCTCAACGTCGGCTGGAGATTCAACGGTTCTTTCTGAACAAAACAAACAGAGCACATAGATCTATTAAAGTTCTTGTCGTCAAAGTCAATACTGTAATGCTATCATCAATTACGACTAAAGCCTAAATAAAATATTTGGTATAATACCACAAACAGGTTCAATACTTATCCAAATATTTGAACCAATAGTAGTCAATTCGATACAAATTAAATTTTGATTTCTCTTCTCATGCCACATGATATAAATATTGGGTTTCTGTAAGATATTTCTTTTTATATCAAAACAGAGAACGTTTAAATGGAGGGGTTGATTCCATATCTGATTCATGCTATCAAGAAAGACCATAAGCCTCAACATCATAAGTATCGCTCGATGTCTGAAGGATCGAGCCGAAGCTACCGACCATTGATGATGGAACAAGAAAGTTCTTCTTCATTACAGGGATCTTCTCACCGTCGAACTAGATCAGAGTACAAGCCACCTGTGATCATGGATATGTTTGATCAGACATCATCAGGTTTTGGTCAAGATTCTGTGTATAAAAATTCTTCCTCTCAGAATATAGCAACAAAGCCTCAGCTTGCAGAGACGATGACCTTCTGTAAGAAATAAATTTGTTTATAAATTTGATCTTTCTATGAATACGTTTAATCAAAATGTTATCAAATTGTAATAAGTTTCAGATACCAGTCAATGATATTAATTTGTTTTTATTTATTTGTCATGTTAATGTCTTATATGAATAAAATACAATAGATAAATTATTTGTTTTGGTCTAACTGACTTATTGTATTCAACAACAAAAAATAATGACCAATAATAGCAAAGACAGCTGTCAAACAAAGCAATGAGCCAATGACTAATAACAGAGGAACCACCTGTTGCTTGCTTGGAACTCAAGGAAGAAAGAACTACGATAGGGCATTTATCACAAAAACAGTGAAGATCCCCCCCCCCCCAAAAAAAAAGAAAAAGAAAAAACAATTGCTTCATCAACAACAGAATCAAAAACTTAAAACACATAAGATTCCACCAATCTTGTTCTTGTCTGTATTCGACAGACTGAGAAACATAGTCTTCTTTTCTGTCTCTGTTTCTTATGATACAAATCTGAGAGCAATGGCGGAATTAAGATCAAGTGTTCTTTTCAAGATTCAAGAGGAAATAGGTGTCGGGAAAGTGCGAAGAGACGTTGACCACTGACCAGTTTTGCTGCAGATAAGAAGTATAATCCCTGTGTTAGCTGCTGGAGGGTTATGGCCAAACAAAGGTTTTTTTCTTGAATGTTGATGGGAGCTTAAAACGTTTCAAAGCTCGTTTAGTCTCTAAAGATTACACTGAAAGAGAAGGATTGGATTATGTTGATACATTCTCACCAATTGCTAAGATGACTACCGTGAGAACTCTACTTGCTGTTTCAGCAGCTAAGAATTGGAGTTTGCATCAGTTAGACATATCTAATGTCTTCTTCAATGGTGAACTTAACGAAGAAATTTACATGTCTTTACCTCCAAGCTACGCAGCTAGAAATGTGGAATCTATACCTGCAAATGATGTGCTTAAACTTCAGAAGTCTCTATATGGTCTCAAACAAGCCTCACGGCAGTGGTTTTTAAAGTTTAGCGCAACTCTTCTTCGTCTTGGGTTTAGAAAGTCACATTCAGATCGTTTTGTTCATTCGTCGTATTGGCAAAGTGTATGTGGCGTTATTGGTAGAGGGTATAGAGACCAAATTCAGAGATTACATACATTTCTGATGCAATTGGTTCACATGTGGCATGGCCAAATGATAAATTATTGTTCATTTGAAACTTTAGACATGGTTTGGCAGTGTAACATAAATATTTTGGGTTATGCTTTATGTGTTTTTTTTTCTAAAACATTTGGGTTATGCTTTATGTTCAAACATAATTGATTTATTTTGGTACTAATGTAATATTATGTTTTGTTTAAACACTAAAGTATAGACCTTATAACAGAATATATTTAAACTTAAAAATAAAAAACTAAATATATTAAAATATTTTTTTTAAAAAACATATGAAAACTTATCAATATTTATACAATTTCTTATAGTTTACAAAATAGGGTTTATGGTTTATAGATTTAGGGATTAGTGTTTAATTAACATATCTGAGTTTAGGGTATATTTTAAAGGTTTCTAAATAAGGGTTTAAGGTTGAGAGTATATAGGGTTTATGGTTATAGACTCTAAGGATTAACACTTCGGAGTATATAGTTTAGAGACTATATTTTTATTTTTTTTAAATTAACAATAACGAGATTAGGGATTAGTGTTTAGAGATATAATTTTAGGTTTCTAAGTTAGAGTATAATGTTAAGGAATATAAGGTTTAGTGTATGGTGTTGGTTTAGTGTTTAGGAGTTTAGCTTTTAAACATTTTAGGATTTATTTTTAGTTTCTAAATGTTTACATATTAGAGTTTAGGGTTTAGTTTTTTTTCTTCTTGTAAATTACGGTTTAATGTTACGGGTATAGGGTTTAAGGGTGCGGAAGAAAAAGACTAGGTATATGTTTTATTCTTAAAAATTAACACATATGAATTTAGAGATTATAGTCTATATATTTTTTTAATTACACTTAAGTGTTTAGGGAATGAGATTTATTATATGTTCATCTTTAAACTCTAATTAGACATATATTTTTTTAGGGTTTAAAACATATTTCCTATTGTAAAAAACAAACAAAAAAAAATTGGCCAATGAGCAATTTATGTCGAGATTGCAAACGTGGTGTATCATTCACCGCTGGATATGTCTAGCTAGCTTTGCATTTTTAATTTGAGCCGTTCTTCCTTAATCGGGAAAAAGGAAATTTCCAAAAAAAATCAGAATATCCAAAATCTCTCACAACTCATTCTTCGTATCTTGAATCTTGCTTCGTATCACGAATCTAAACCTAACATACAATTCCACCTTCTTGTTATCACATGAACCCAAATCTCTCGAGCTCAATCGCGTTCAAATGGATAAGGCATGGATTTGGTTACCAAGGTTTAATCTTTAATCTTTCATTACTAACTTGTATTTGCCGAAGGTATTATCTTTCACCTTTCACCTTTCATTACTAACTTGGATTTGTGTTTTCCGATTACCATTTAGAACTAGTCCTGATTACTCCGAAGGAGCATCTAATTTCGTTCAATCATCATCAAGAAGATTGGGTAATCTTTCTGAAATGTTATGCCCCTGTAGAGATTGCCGCAATTTATGCCATCAGTTACTGGATAAAATAGTTGAGCATCTAGTAATTAGGGGCATGGATAAGAAGTACAAGAGTTCTTGTTGGAATATTCATGGTGAAAAAAGAGATGATACGAAAAAGAGAGCTCTTGACCATCAAATTGAAGCTTTTGATTTGCTGAAGACAGCATTTTTTATGGATGAAGGTGATCCAAGACAGATGGATGACAACGGGGGAGAAAATGGTATTGACGAAACAGTAGAGGAAACTGAGTTCAGGAAGAAGTTAAGAGAAGCTGAAACACCATTGTACTCAAATTGAATCAAATACACAAAGGTTGCAGCAATCATGGGACTTTACAGATTCAAAGTTAAGAGTGGTGTGTATGAGAACTACTTTGACCAGCTGTTGGTTTTAATTCACGATATGCTACCTGAAGAAAATGTCCTTCCGTAGAGTACCGAAGCAATCAAAAAAATTCTGAAGATTGTTGGTTTCGGCTACGACAACATTCATGCTTGCAAGAATGATTGCATACTATATAAGAAGGAGTTTGAAAAGCTAGAAAGCTGTCCAAGATGCAAAGTTTCAAGATGGGAAAAGGATAAGCACAACAGTGAGATAAAGGTAGGGATTCCAGCAAAGATCCTTAGATATTTTCCAATCAAGGACATATTTAGGAGAATGTTTAGATCAAAAAGGATGGCTGAAGATTTGCGTTGTCATTCTACCAATGCCACTGAAGATGGTACAATGCGACATCCTGTTGATTCTCTAAGTTGGGCACAAGTGAATGATAAGTGGCCAGACTTTGCTGTTGAACCAAGGAATCTAAGACTTGGAATTTGTACAGATGGGATGAACCCCTTCTCCATTCAAAACACCAATTACAGCACATGGCCAGTGCTGTTAGTGAACTACAACACACCTCCAACATTATGTATGAAGGCTTAGAATATAATGTTGAATTTGTTGATCCCTGGTCCAACAGCTCCTAGTAATAACATAGATGTTTACTTAGGTCCATTGATAGACGATTTACAATATTTGTGAGCTGAGGGTATTGAAGTGTATGACTCATTTGCAAAGGAGAACTTCACGCTTAGGGCATTTCTGCTTTGGAGTATCAGTGACTATCCGGCCTTAGGGACATTTTCTGGTTGTAAAGTGAAAGGGAAACAAGCTTGCAATGTATGTGGAAAGGATACACCTTGTAGATGGCTTAAGTTTAGCCGTAAGTATGTTTACATGGGAAATAGAAAGAGACTACCGCCTGGCCATGCTTATATATATATATAAAGGTTGGTTTGACAACACTGTCGAGGATGGGAATGCCAACAGGATACAAACTGGTGCTGAAATATATGAGACACTAGAAGGCTTTAGGAATGATTTTGGAAGACCTCTAGATAAGGAAAGTAAAAGAAAATGAACAGATTTGGAAAAAGATGAAATGGTTCAAGATGAAGAGTGTGAAGAATCAAATGATCTATGGCGGTGGAAGAAGAGATCAATATTCTTTGAACTACCCTATTGGAAGGTAAAGTAGAGTAGCTGAAATATATTATCAGGTTATTGTATACGAACATGCCTAACAGTTTTTGTTTCATGTGTTAGGATATGCATGTTCGTCACAATATTGACGTGATGCATGTTGAGAAGAATGTGTCGGATGCTATATTGTCTCTCTTGATGCAAAGTGCCAAGTCCAAAGATGGGTTGAAAGCAAGAAAAGACTTAGAAGATATTGTCAGAAAACACTTGCACACAGAGGTTAGAGGAAAGAAAACATATTTACCTCCATCAGCCTATTGGTTATCCAAGAAAGAGAAGACAATTTTTTGCCAAAGGTTATCTAAGTTCAGAGGTCCATATGGTTATTGTGGTAATATTGCTAATAGTGTTTTAGTTAACCCTCCTAATATAGGTAGTTTGAAGTCGCATGATCATCATGTGTTGGTACAGAACCTATTACCAGTTGCTTTAAGAGGATTGTTACATAGAGGACCTAGGACTGTGATAAACATATTATGCAATTACTTCAACAGACTGTCAGCGTATCATTGACCCGGAGAGACTTGTATCAGTGGAGACTGAGCTTGTTGAAACAATGTGTCAACTGGAGCGGTTCTTCTCTCCAACTCTTTTTGATATCATGTTCCACCTTCCAATACATCTATCAAAAGAGGCACGTTTGGGAGGACCAGTTCATGTTCGATGGATGTATCCCTTCGAAAGGTATGATGTACTCAATTGCTTCAGTAGATGTAATTCCTGCAATGATGTTTGACTAATAATTTTATTTCTTGACTGAGTTGTAGGTACATGAAAAAACTAAAGGATTATGGTAAGAACAATGCAAGGCCAAAAGCATGTATGGATGAGGGGTATTTATCTGGAGAATGCATTGCATTTTGTTTAGAATTTCTTCAAGATTCAGTACCAGTTTAAGAAATGGTTAATCGTAATGAATATGTTGACGATGATAGAATGGTGGTTCAAGGTCGACATCTGCATAAGGGTAAAGAGGTTACCCTTTCCGACAAAGATAGAGACATTGCACATCGCTATGTGCTAATGAACATGGCATCTAGGGTTCCTTATGTTGAGTATGTTTCCCTCTTATTTTGAACTCATTATTATCAGATTTTCAATTTCATAACTGTTGTTTATTGTTAAATCAGGATACATTTGGAAGAATTACAAGCTAATGATGCCCAATGTGCTAGAAATGAAACTTTGTTATGGAAAAACCATACTGAGCAGTGTGCACAATGGATTGAAAAAAATGTTAACATCTTGATTGGTTTTCTTGGTTATTATTTTAGTAACTGTAGAGTTTGTTATATAATGATCATTTTCTGATTTTAGTTTAGTAAATTAATTGCTTGTTTGCTTGGTGCTCATGTTCATCTTTTTAGAATAGTAGATACACATATTGTTTGATTGCTTAATGTACTGAAACTTGTGTATTTCCTGCATCAGATTCATTCAGACTCAACAGAAAGTCATTATAAGGAGATAAGGTGGTTGGCATTTGGACCAAGAAACGTTGCTTTAGCACATAGAGGATTTATCATCAATGGGCAGAGATTTCATACAGATGCGGTGAAGCGGAAGACACAAAACAGTGGAGTCACTTATGAAGCATTTAGCATGTGTAGATCAAGTGCTCGAGATACAAGACAAGTAGCTGATATGATTACATATTATGGAGTGATAAAGGAGATTCTACTAATGGACTACCACATGTTCAAAGTATCACTGTTTAGATGCAATTGGGCCAACGCATGGAACGGTGTGAAGGAAGAAGATGGCTTCACTCTTGTGAATCTTCATATAAACCAAGCAGTATATATGAAAGATCCATTCCTTTTACCTTCTCAAGCGAAACAAGTTTTCTACTCTAGGGAAGATGATTCTTCAAATTGGTATGTTGTTATGAGAGCACCACCTAGAGGCTATCATGAGTTGGAAACAGAGAAAGATTTAGGTGTTGCGCCTTTGCCTGTCCAAGAAGTGGATGATCTGGATGGTCAAGCTTCAGGTGGATGATTGTGAAGGGTTGTTAGTGGTAGATTGATATGTTTGATAGGTTGAGAGTTTTTTGGTTTTTTTTGTAAACATGGAAATGTTTTATGGTGAAATTATTATGAATTAATTATTTTTAATATTATTATTACAATTATTCCAGAAATATATTCAAATTTTAAAAAATAAAATTCAATTTGTAATTTAATTTTATTAATTTTCAGACAATTAAAAAATAATTAATAACACAAATAATTTGTTATCTTTATAAAACAAAATGCTATTATTAATCTTTTATATAATGAGAGCATCTTCTCTCCATAGAGGCTGCCACGTCATCCCTATTTCTATTAAACAATTGGGCCGTCGACTATTAACAATTATTGGTCCGTTAAGTAAGTCAAGTCACCTGCTCTTATGACCTACAGATTTCCCTTATCTCCAGGCCCAAAATGTTTTATCAGCCCAATATTCAATTACAATACGACAAAGCGTAACACCTCCTCCCATGTATTTGTCGTCCCCTCTCACCTTCCCTTTTGACTAGCATATCGACAGTTACAAAGCTGCAGAGACTCATCGAGGTTAATTAAATTCCTTCAATTACCAGAACTACCATTCAATTCTCCCCGACCTTTACCCTACAGCCGTTTCAAGTAAGTCCCCATGTTATACTATAAATACTCGCCTTTTAATGGCCTCCACCTTCACGCTATCGCCACAAAGACCCACTCTCTAAAAATCTGCATCTAAATCCCTTCAATCTCAGTTTCTTTAATGGCTCAAATCGATTTGTTCGCCACCCTCAGAATCCCATTAGGCTTAAAGGGGGTTTGTATCCATGTATTGTGTCATCTGGGGCAGGAGAAGTCCATGGGAAGGTTTGATTTTTGATCATTTTTATGAGATTCAACTACTCTGCTATTTTTTGTGATTTGATTATAATCAAATATGTTTTAAAGGTTAGATTTTGGAAATTTTTGGTGCATGTTCTAATGGGATTAACAGATAAAGAACTTGTGAAATTAGATGAGCAATAACTCTTAGAAGCTTCAAGACAAACTCTTCGTTTCTTATCCACTCTTTAAAATCAAACATCTCATGATTTTTGGACTTTCAGTTTGTTGCAGAAATAGTTTTGCTCATTGAGCTTTACTGTGATTGAGTTAACAACGTTTAGAGGTGGAGGGTGAAAACTCCGAGGATTAAACCTCCGGACACTTCTGTGAAATCTTGCCACATAAATCCTTGGTAGAACAGACCCAGTGTTTCAACACTCGGTTTCTTCTCACACATTTGCAAAGAATCCATGTCCGACCACCTCAAGCTACATGACACTCCATTCCACAAACTATATCAAAGGCCCATGACCACCCATGGAGGACCAAATGCATCATTACTCCCTGCCTGAGAAGATAAGAGAATAAGGTGAAGATGAAGAAGCTCCCTCACGGTCAGCGGATCTTGGTTTCTTTAACATCAATATACCATCCGGTGTTTAAAAAAAGTGTCCAAAATAAGACAAATACCTTATGTTGTAATTAAAGTTTCTAAAAGTGTCTTTAACCTTAAATATCTCTATTTTTTGGCGCGTTAAGACGGCAGAAGAGCTCCCAGAAAAAAGGAAAAACACGGCCACAATTAAGTAAAAGGGCATAATGGTCAATCAGGTAGATTTACAATTTCCTTTTTTCTAGTGACTCTCTCTTTCTATAAATACGGACGATACAATGTGTGTGAGATCACCTGTTCGTGTTAAAACCCATTCCCAATTCCACTCTCTCCTCTCCAGCTTTCTAGGGTTTCTTTTTCGATTCCACGATTTCTAAGGGTTTCCTGTTGATTCTTGACCTGGGTTTTGTTGAATTCGCTCCCAAATCTCTGATATTCGCTCCCCTAAATCTCTAATCAGTTCACCGATATTCTCAACCCAAAAAGGGTTTTATTTCATTCCGATCATAGAAACCACTGATAGAAACCATGTCTGTAGTTGAAACTCTTTCTCTGGAACCAAAATCCAAAAGGCAGAAGATCGAATCGGTGATCAACGAGTCCTTGTATTCTACAACATGTGTTCACTCGTTCGCTCGTCACAGTGTCTGCGCCGCCTGCAATTCAGTGGTTGACAAACGCCACGGCAGAGCATTCGACTACCTTTCCGATGGTTTGCAGATAAGCCACGAGGCCGTGGCGTTAACGAAGCACCTCATGACTAAGTTCTCTTGTATGGGCGAGAAGAAACTTCACTTGGTCCTTGACTTGGACCATACGCTTATCCACACCAAACAGGTTCCACGTCTCACAGAAGCAGAGAAGTATCTAATCCAGGAAGCGGGTTCAATCACAAGGGAAGATCTGTGGATACTGAAATCAGAAGTAGATCCAATGGAGCATTTGATAAAGCTACGGCCTTTTATTCGAGATTTCTTGAAAGAAGCTCACAACATGTTCAAAATGTATGTATACACAAAGGGTAACCGGTATTACGCTGAATCCGTCTTGGATCTGATTGATCCCAAGCGAATCTATTTCGGTAAAAGAGTGATAACAAGGGACGAGAGTCCTTACATGAAGACGCTTGATTTGATTTTGGCTCATGAGCGTGGTGTGGTGATTGTTGATGATACACGTGATGTTTGGCCCGATCATAAGAGTAATTTGGTTGAAATTAGCAGATACAACTATTTCAGGATGAACAGCGACAGCCAAGATTCAAAGCCATACTCTGAAGAGAAGACTGACGAAAGTGAATACAACGGTGGATTGGCTGATGTTTTGAGATTACTTAAAGAAGTTCATTGTGGATTCTTCAGAGTTAAAGAAGAGTTGGAGTCAAAGGACGTGAGGTTGCTGCTACAAGAGATAGAATTCAATCGTCCTATTCTGTAGAAACTTCTTTTAAGCATTTTTAACTTGTAGCTCTGTGATCTTGTTCATATCTAAGAAATATTAAAAGTTTATTTGCAAAGTTATATTGAATAGAAAACTTCCATATTTCTTTCGCATTAATCTAATCTAATCCTCAAAGCCAAATGAATTACAAAGCATTGTATTCAGTAATTACTTTTACTTTATACAACCAAAAGAAGACTAAAACCTGAGACAGACGCTGAATCGAACCTAATCTTTGAGAGACTTTTAGCAAAGACAAAAACCAACTTGTGTTGATGATGCTTCTGTTTCCTCCTTACTAAGCTGCATCCTGCAGGATTTGAATATGCTTTGGGTTTTGGGTATCACTTCTATCTCGTTGATGTTTCTTAGAAAGATGGCTTCTGGTTTGTGCCTGTTAAACCTCACACAGAGACCAGTAGTAAGACTAAGGAACAGAGTATGAAGGTTCGGATAAATCGAATTGTTGGACAAGGATTGAACACCTTACACTAATTAAAACATTGAACATGTTCCAGTGTTTTAAAGACATCTAATGAGACAGTTGGACTTGTCCTGTTTCTGAGATCGTACATGTTTACTTGCCTTCCTGCCTTGTTTATTCATAAGAGTGGAAATCAAGAAGGGGTAAGGGATTCTTTGGCAAATATGCCCTTTAACTCTTCTTCTTTTGTTTACAAATTCATTACACTGAAAATATCATGAATCTTACTTTATACAATAATAAACTTTCACTTATAAAGAAAAAAGTATTTTAACAGTCATTTCAAAGTAGAAACATGATCTACAGCCAAAACCTTGTTAACTGCCACAAAATTCTGTGAGAGTTAACTAACTATCCCCACAGTATCTTTGAAAGTGATAGCCAAGTATTGATAAACAGTCTTAACAGTCTACTACAGATCGACTGGAGAATACAGAATATTGCAGAAGATATTCAATCAAGAAGAAGATCATTCGGACAAGTTCATTTCTCATTCGTCAAAAGACAAGTCAACCAAGAAGCTCATAATATTATTACTCTCTATGGGGTTTTACATTAAGGTTTATGTTTGCAACTAATGTATTCTCTACCAATGTAATACACTATTTCTTATATTAATGCAAAGTTTAATCATCAGGGAAAAAACATACTATAATAATGAATAAGTTAGCCGTGAAAAAAAAAATTAAAAGTCATAAAATGTATGTAAATTTTTTTAAAGAAGTAGAAAGCCAGGTCCATATTAATTGGAATATTGAGACTTATTAGTAAAGACTAAAGACTAAAGAGGGTTATAATAGTCAATTATGAAATGTTTACACGCGCTCAACGGCTTAATTAGCTCCCAAAAAAGGAAAACACAGATAACAAATAGATCTAAGGGCATAATGGTCAATTCCTCACAAAGTAATTTCCTTTTTCCATACTTTCCAAAAATCTAGTGCGAATCTAAGGAATTTCCTTTTTCCATACTTTCCAAAATTCTAGTGCGAATCTCTCCGTCTCTCCCTCTATAAAAGAACGAGAGATTCAGTAGTTGAGGATCTTTCTATGGAACCCGTGATCAACACGTCGTCGTATTCTTCTACTAATAGATGTGGTCACTGGTTTGTTCGTTACGGAGTCTGCACCGCTTGCAAATCAAATGTTGACAAAAGCCAAGGCCGAGCATTCAATTATCTTTCCGATGGTTTACAGCTAAGCCATGAGGCTGTAGCGGTAACGAAACACCTTACTACAATAGTCTCTTGTTCCAAAGAGAAAAAACTTCACTTGGTCCTTGACTTGGACCACACGCTTATCCACACTACTCGTCTTCCACGTCTCACCCAAGCAGAGAAGTATCTAATCAAAGTAGCGGATTCAAATACAAGGGACGATCTACGCAAGTGGAAATTACAAGGAGATACCATGGTATCCATGACAAAGCTACGCCCTTTTGTTCGTGATTTCTTGGAAGAAGCCAACAAGATGTTCACTATGTATGTCTACACAAAGGGTACTCGCGATTACGCTAAATTCATCTTGGGCATGATTGATCCGAAGAAAATCTATTTCGGTAAAAGAGTGATAACAAGAGACGAGAGTCCTAACATGAAGACGCTTGATTTGGTTTTGGCTCATGAACGTGGAGTGGTGATTGTGGATGATACACGCGATGTTTGGCCCGATCACAAGAGTAACTTGGTTGAAATTAGCAGATACTACTATTTTAGGAGGAACAACAGCCAACATTCAAAGCCATACTCTGAGAAGAAGACAGACGAAAGTGAAAACAAGGGTGGATTGGCCAATGTTTTGAAGTTACTCAAACAAGTTCATTGTGGATTCTTCAGTGTCGTCAAAGAAGAAGAGTTGCAGTCAAAAGACGTGAGGTTGCTGCTACAAGAGATAGAATTCAATCGTCTACACAAAGACAAAAACAGTCAAAAGGTGAAAGAAGACCAAAACGGTTATACAACAATCATTGACAGAAAAAGAGCTTTGGCCTTATCCCCTCCTCAAACTGTCACAACGGCTAATAGATTCGGTGCACTAGCTGATGAGTAAACCCTACTTATCTATCTATAAATAAGCTACTGTTGTAATCGAAAACATTAAAAAGTTGAATCAATAAAAAGTAAAGCTTTTACCTCTTCTTCAATAATCTCTCAATCTCTTCACAAGAGAGAGGACTCAATCGTCTACACAAAGAATCTTTTATTCTGTAGAAACTTTTTATAAGCATTGTAAAAGCCAGTGATCTCGTTCATATGTAAGAAGTATTAAGGATCTTTGAAGTGTTATATTAACTACAAAACTTTAAACCATATTTCCACACGAGATTTGACTTCAACCTTGTCAACAAAATATGTTATTTTGCTGAAACTTCATAAGTTAATATTTATTTCTCAGCATTTAAAACAAAAACAAAATAGTTACAAAAACTTTCAACAAACAGTTAGCAACTTCCAACTAGACACTAAGTAGTCACGGCCAGGCCCATACGAAGACCCATTAGTTTAGGTCCAGATCAAAATTCCTTAACGCAGATAGATACCGATTCCATTGTGGACGACTCAAAAGTCAAAATCGCCGAAGAAACCTCCTTCACTAAGAAATCATCCATACATAAAAAAAAATCAGTCAATCAATCTTCCCGTAGAACACGATTACACCACGCCATCGTGAATTGTTTTCGACTGACGGAGATCGGAAAAAGAAATCGATCAAGATATTTGGATCACGATATTCGCTTCACCACCTCAGGCCTTACGTTGTTACTCCACATCACCGTTTTCACACAATCGATCCCCAGGTCAAATTTCTTCTGTCGATTTCTTCAATTTTATTACAGTTTCGTATCTGATCACCAGTGTGTTGTCAGATTGACAGCAGCAACCACAATGACTGGGCTGCTCGAAGGAATTCCAGAAGCAGTCGCTATGAGATGCCTCGCGTACGTTCCATTACACCTTCATCCGAATTTAGAGCTCGTGTCTCGTTCCTGGCGAGCAGCGATACGCAGCGACGAGCTTTTCCGAGTCCGTAAAGAAGTGGGATCATCGGAAAATCTTCTCTGCGTCTGTTCTTTCGAACCTGAGAACATCTGGCAAGTCTACAGTCCAAACTGCGATCGCTGGCTCACTCTCCCTCCCCTCCCATCAAGAATCCGCCACCTCGCTCATTTCGGAGCTGTCACAACCGCCGGCAAACTCTTTGTCTTAGGCGGAGGCAGCGACGCCGTGGATCCGTTAACCGGGGATCACGATGGCACATTTGCGACCGACGAGGTCTGGTCTTACGACTTTGTGCAGAGACGATGGGCTCAGCACGCGCCTATGCTTGTGGCTCGTTCTATGTTCGCCTGCTGCGTTCTAGATGGGAACATTGTTGTTGCTGGCGGATTCACCACGTGCCGGAAATCCATATCTGGAGCGGAGATGTATGATACTGAGAATGATGTATGGACTTCGATCCCGGATCTCCACAGGACTCATAACTCAGCCTGCTCGGGTTTAGTGGTGAAAGGGAAAGTCCACGTTTTGCACAAAGGATTATCGACGGTGCAGGTTCTTGAGAGCGTTAAACTAGGATGGACTGTGAAAGAGTCCGGTTGGCCTCAAGGTCCAATGGCTGTTGTTGAGGACGTGACTTACGTCATGAGCGATGGACTGGTGTACAAGAAAGAAGAAGATGACACATGGAAGATTATTGCGTCGGCGTCGGAGTTTAAGCCGAGGATTGGACTGGCGATGACGAGTTTGAGTGACGAGGTTTTGCTCGTAGGAGGGGTGATTGGACCCGAAAGGCACGCTTGGGACATCAGCCTGATGTCGGACGTCGACGTTTTGACGGTTAGGAATGATCGTCCGGCGTGGCGGAAGGTGGCTCCAATGACCAAGTGTCGTGGAACGGTCCTTGGCTGTACGCAGTTGACAATTTGATGGGAATGTTAATTAAGACTACGTTTTTTTTGTTTCTTTGTTTCGTATGTCTGTTTTTCTTCCTGTTTGTTGTAATGTTTTTGTTATTTTTTTAAAATATAAATTCTCACCTAATTAAGACCATGCCTTTTTATCGTCAATTGTGTTAATATCATCCAAGTTTAAAAATATGGCATAATGTGTTGACCATAATTTTTGGTTTGAGACGGATTATACTCACACAAGGCTTTTTAAGAAAAGGAATGAAGGCATAAACAAATGATGCCTGATGCTTACGGGTTAAACAAGGGAAACCACACCTAAGTGGTGTCAACTAGCTTGATATAGAGACGGAACAGAATGGAAACTAGACAAAGACGAGACTGAAATCACAATGAGAGACACAGCAAATTATGCAAAAAAAGGTCACAGCTAGATCCATCAGAATCTACTTTTTTTTTGGATTATATGACGATATGATGTATCAAATGTCAATGGGACATGAGGGACAAGACATGAGAGAGGTTATAGTGCAGAGCATGCAAAGACGACATTCTCTGGCATCATTTCTAAAATGAGCTGAGTACTATTAAAAAAAACGGTTATGGAATTAGAAAACCATACATAGAGGAATTGCATTTACAAAGTGAGTTCCACATTGTTTTATACAGAGCATTGAACAACAAACAGAATTTACCAGTCTAATGTCGAAATGGACTCCGACCAATACAAAACTGAAAAAAGAAAAGAATAATTTCACCTTTCTTCTTCTTTTTTTTTTTACTGTCCAACTCTAAAGTAATGAAGCTGATACAAATTCATCAGCAGCTAAAGGGTTTGGTTGGAGAGGACTGGAAACATGCTCCGTATCTGTCTCTCAGGCTTGCAAAGCCTAATCATCATCCTCTGAATCTGCCATTCACAAGAGAAAAAACAAAATTATAACTCAAAAACTCTAATGGATCACCCACACAACACAGCCAACATAACATACAACAATGAATAACATAATAGTTTGCGGCTTTGCAAGTTAAATGAAGAAGTCATATTTCCCGTAAAACTATAATTTAATGATAGAGCAAGATTCATATGAAAGATAGATAAGACAGTTCTACATCAAAAACCGTGTTTAAACAAAAATGCAAAAGCTTTACCGGATCTTATGTCTTCTCCAACTTTTCCTCTGTTTTTCAGTAGTCTTATGATCATGGCGCAAATGAGATACCACCAATACATGTGGAAAACAAGAAGCATCAGTAACATTGTGTTGAAGGAATAGTACATGATCTTGCCTTCAGCTGATCTCATATCCAAATAATCCAGGAGTTCAATGCTTTACCCCAAAAAGTGTGAATGTCAGATTATGCACTGGCTATAAATAAAGTTATATCTAATAAGAGGTAAAAATAAAGTGTGGATACCTCGTGGCCCTGATGATCCAAAATGGAAAGTATATCAACCGTAGAGATAGCCAAGAGAGAGCAAAAAGTGCAAAACACACACTTGCTCCAAATTCTTTTTCAGAGTACTTGAAAAGTTTAGCAGTTTCCATAAACACGTCACTTGCATCATGAAGGGCTAGAATGATTGTTCCAATTCGGAAAAAACTGCAGACGAAACAAAAATCAGTTTCCAATCAAAAGTCCAAACCTTGTCACAAATATCAATCTTGGGTTAAGCATTTGGTGCCGCAACTACCAATGAGCGGTTTTTATACTATTAATGGACTTGTAGGTGCTACTGAAGCAATATTCTGCGCTAATTAAGGTAAGTATCCATATGCAAATACATGAATCAAGGTGAAATTACCTCGTTAAGTATGAGTATCCAATGAGGATGATTGTAATGACATGATGAGACATCATAACAGCAAAATCCTTTCTTCTGGTCTCCCATGCAAGCAACGCAGCAACACCATACACATAGAAACCGCACTGACACATATAGTAAAGCTGAATCGGAAGCCTACAGAAACAAATACATAAGGTTATTATTCAATTTCGTATACTCTGCCATGAAATGACCGTCTAATCAAACATGTCGAGGCTCATAAAATTCTACAGCGAGACGAAACCAAGAAATTCAAAGGCAACTAGCAAAAGTGAGTAAAAAATCGAAATGTGGATTTGATAACTCACTTCAACTCTTGATTAGGCCAACCGTGAAAGTAGAGTTTTATATCGTTGGACCATGACTCGTGATAAAGAACATTGAGGACGAATACGTCACAACTAGCATAATACAAGAGCTTCCACAGGGACTCCTTGCATTTGACGATTTTTGCCCGAGTACCATCATTCATTTTAATTGGCCCAGAACCGATGCTCAAAAGCCATACAGATATCCTCTGTTAAAGATATTGAAAACACCAAAACAATGTGACATTTTTGGATCAATTATCCTAGTTCTTTGCTGATGCATGAGCCAACCAACAATAGTGCTCATCATCATCATCTATGAATCTCATTGTTTATATATCTAGCTTCCGTAATAAATTCCACGAAAGAGAAACAAAAAAAACGAGGGGATCTTATTACTTACTTGAAAGACGAATCTATCGAGGAAGAGCCTCAAAAAGAAGAATCCGAAGGCGAAATAGATGGCAATCTGGAAATGCCATGCCGCAATCGACGGTTTAAGATTCCTTACGTCGGCTTCTCCGCCGTTAGAATATACCGATTCCATGTCGAGGACTATAAAACAAAAACAAGAGACCTCTTTGTTTTCACTGAGAAATCATCGAAACAGAAGAATCAATCGTATCTTCACGAAGAACACCAATACGCCTACGCCGGAATTGGTTTGCGGAATGGCGAAAATGGAGGGGTGAAAATCGATATTTGATTTTGAGTCGTCACCTCTCTTCTCCTCTCTTGTTTATTTTGGAAGAGAGATTCGGTGCACGTTTTAAAGCGCTCTCTTTCTCTCTTTTGTTCCTGAATTTGAGCGACACATGGAAATTTTTGCCAAGCTTGGGAATTGGGCTCTTCTTTTTTTCTTTTTTGATTACTTAATTGTTTATTACTCCCTTTGTTCCAAAATATAAAATCTTTAAAAATAACTTTTTGTTTCATTTTATAAGATGTTTTACAATTTTCAATAAAAAAAATTTACTTTTGTTTGATAATTATAACATTTTGTATTATGCAGTAATTTATTGATTGGCTAAATTGTTTTTATTAAATATGAATTGATATTTCCAATGTAAAAAGAAACTAAAATGGTGTAATTAATATATTTTCTTAATCTTTGCACTTTTAACTAAAAAGTCTTATAAAATGGAACAGAGTAATATTATATTTTCAATCAAGAGGACGAGTCATAGATTAATTGGAAGTATAGTTATTATTGTTTTTTGGATAAACGAAGTTAATATAATCTCTCTCTCTCTCTCTCTCTCTCTCTCTCTCTCTCTCTCTCTCTCTCTCTCTCTCTCTCTCTCTCTCTCTCTCTCTCTCTCTCTCTCTCTCTCTCAATCACGTCTCTTCCTTGCATGGTTTCGCATCTCCCGCTGTGGAGTTTGGTCTGCTGGTCTCAGGCAGTTTTGTCGGGAATGTATAACTACCAAACGGTTATTCACAGGACAGTTTGGCATCGTCTATATATATCATGTTTGTCTTCTCTGGTTTTTTTGTGTTGATCAAAATTCAGAAACAGAGTTTCCCCTTTTCATTTTAGTTATTGCTGACCGACTAAGAAGAAAGCTTCAAGATATTACCATTGGTTTGGATAACGATGTTGTCTCTCTACTGGTGGAACTATGTGATGAAGCAATGAATGAAAATCGATTTAGCCTAATGTGTAAAGCCCCAATCCCTGTAAACAGAACATACGGGCAATGATGGCCGCTTTTCCGCGACTGTGGGGACTAAGAGATGAAGTGATAGGTCGATTGATCTCGCCACAGAAAATTCAGTTTGTCTTCAAATTAGAGGAGGCAATGGTTTCGGTTCTTAAACGCGGCCCTTGATCATTCATTGATTGGATGTGCATTTTCCAACGATGGACTCCGGCTCAAACTGAGGAAGACTTGAAATTCATGTTCTTTTGGATTCAAATTCGTGGTATTCCACCACAATTCCTCTCCACCTGCATGGTTAACCACATTGGTTTTGAACTTGGGCAATTCCTGGAGACTGATTTTAATGATGAAGGAGCGCATCAAGTTGATTACGTTCGGGTTTGTTTACTCTGGAACACAGACATACCGCTTCGCTTCCAACGGGTATTCATCTTTAGGAATCAGTCTGTGATTCTTAAGATGACATATGAGAGGTTGCGAGGTTTTTGTCATCTATGCGGTTTGCTAACCCCGAAGCCTCAAGTTGCCCTCATGCAACTCCACCTCCGGATGATGATGATGATGATGACATTCCTCCCGACGATGAGGATAACTCTGACGCAAACCATCAAAGTCAGTACCGAGAGGACGAGACCACAACCAATAACACAACAAAGACATCTGAAGAACCTCAAGAATCTGCTTCCAAGAAAAGGAAAACGGATGCATATTCCTCTCCTTCCGTGGATCATCTTTTCCATTACAATGACTCACGTCATACACGAGTGTTTGATGAATCAGAGGAAACCATGGTTTCAAACAGACGAAGGATGCAATCTGACGTATGCGAGGCAAGATCGTGGAAGTGATTATGAAAAGGCGGGAACAATGGAACAGTAACTTCACAGTCAAGCAACATCAACAGACCGGATCAACAACATCAAAATTGAGATGGCACGGTGGGCCAGAAGCCACCGGAGCCAAAATGAATACATCGTTTTGGAACTGCCGAGGGTTGAAAGGGTCCCTGGCAGTTCGACACCTCAAAGGGATTAAGGCAACTTACTGCCCGGACGTACTCTTTCTGATTGAGACGAAGAACCCAGATGATGTTGTAAGAGATGTGGCTACTCAGTTGGAATATGATCATGTTAAATGTGTTTCCCCACTAGGCATTGGTGGTGGTTGAGCTTTAATGTGGAAAAAGGATATTGATGTCGATATTATTTGTAGCGATGAACGCATGTTTGATTGTAGAATAAATAATAAATATCACTCTTTTTATTATTCTTGCATCTATGGCCATCCTATCCATGGACTAAGACACATATTGTGGGAACGATTACAACGACTTGCTATTGATCGAAAAGGGATGTGGTTAATGAATGGGGATTTCAATGAAATCCTTAATCGAAATGAGAAAAGTGGCGGACGCATTCGTGAGCAATGAAGTTTAACAGATTTTCGCAATATGGTACACCATTGCAATGTCCAGGATTTACCTTATTCTGGTAATAACATGACTTGGTGTGGTAAGAGAAGAACATATCAGGTCGAAAGCTGGTTATATATGGTTATGGCTAACGATGAGTGGAGAGCACTCTACCCTGCCTCAAAAGTGATATATCTGGAGATGATCGAATCTGATCATTGTCCGGCAGTTATACAGATCCGCAAACTACTGAATATGGACGGAAATGTTTTAAGTTTTATGGCCGTTTGTGTGGGAATGAGGAATTCCGAGAGGTGGTAAAGCAAGGCTAACTACATGGTGATCAGGATCCGAACGCTGATATTGCTGACCGAATACGACATTGTCGTCATTTAATATCAGAATGGAAGAAACATAGTAATACTAACTCGGCTAAGAAGATCAAGCTGCTAACCGAATGTCTTGATCAAGCACATTCAGATGCTACTGTATCTGTGGAACATATCAGACAAATGAGAATCAAATTGGCACAAGCTTATCGTGAGGAAGAAGACTACTGGCAAACTAAGAGCAAGGTGCAGAGGGTTAAGAAAGGTGATCGTCATACACGCTTCTTCTTCTCTTCTACTAAGAACCATAGAGCAAGAAACCGGCTTCTCTCGATTACTAATCCTGAGGGCAGAGAAATAGTTGGAAATAAGGAGATTGCTAAAGAAGCAGAACGACATTTTCTGGACCTTTTCACGTCTGCCTCTCCCAATAATGCAGTAAGTTCAAATTCTTTCCTTACTCACATGACGTCTGTGGTAACGCCTGAAATTAATGATTTGCTAACAAGAGATATAAGTGTTGCTGAAGTAAAGAACACAATTTTCTCCATTGGTAGTACAAAAGCACCGGGACCAGGTGGCTTCACGGATAGTTTTTATCAAACGTACTAGGATATTGTGGGAGACTCGATTACTTCTGAGATTCAACGATTCTTCAATACTGGTATTATGCCCTCTGATCTTAATCGTACGAATCTATGTCTGATTCCGAAAAATAGGAGAGACACGAACAATGAAAGACCTACGACCTATAGCTTTGTGTAATGTTCTTTATAAATTGATCAGCAAAATCCTTTCTAGTTGGCTCAAATCGATTCTACCTAACATTGTGTCAGAGGAACAAGCTGCCTTTATTTCTGGCCGTCAGATAACAGATAATGTACTGCTCGCACACAAGGTATTTCACTCCTTAAAGTCAAGAAAACATTGTGCCACCTTGTATATAGCAGTAAAAACTGACATTAGTAAAGCATATGATCTAGTGGAATGGAATTTTTTAGAAGCGGTGATGAGAAGAAAAGGTTTCTCTGAAACATGGATTACTTGGATAATGGCATGTATTACATCTGTGTCCTTTTCTGTACTCATAAACGGCAGCCCCTACGAAATGTTCAAAGGATCTCGTGGGATCCGACAAGGAGATCCGCTTTCGCCATATTTATTCATTATTTGCTCTGATGCGTTAAGTACTCTAATCCATCAGGTTGTCTATGATAAAACTTTGCAACCTATAAGACTAAGTATTGGAGGGCCGCCCATATCGCATCTCCTATTTGCCGATGATTCTCTCTTTTTCCTCAAGACTGATGTAAGGAACAGCACCGCTCTCCAACGAATCTTCAAAACATCTGAGGAAGTCTCTAGCCAAATGATAAACTTTGAGAAATCTGCAATAATGTTTGGTTCGAAAGTATATCAACATACACCACAAACAATACAAGATATTCTTTCAATCCCTAACTCTCAAGGTGGTGGAAAGTATCTCGGATTGCCAGAGCAATTTGGCCGTAACAAAAAGGAGTTGTTTAGTTATATTAAGGACAATGTACTCAAGAAAACTTCAGTGTGGCAGAATAATTTTTTTATCACCGGCGGGTAAAGAGATTCTTATCAAATCAGTAGGCCTTGCAATGCCTGTTTATTCAATGAATTGCTTTAAGCTACCTCGGGAGGTCTGTACTGAAGTTAATCGCATCCTATCTCAATATTGGTGGGGATTGTGTAATGGACGTCGGAAAATGTCGTGGGTCTCATGGAAGAAGCTCTGTTTTTCCAAAAAATCTGGTGGACTAGGTTTTCGTGACCTACATCTCTTCAATCAAGCTTTTTTAGCCAACCAGGTCTGGAAGATTCATCAACGGCCAATATCTCTATTATATAGGGTCCTAAAGAGTAGATACTTTCGGAATTCAGACATTTTTTCGGCTACAAAAGGAACACAACCATCATACGGCTGGCAGTCTCTATTGTTTGGACGTGATCTTTTAGTTAAAGGTCTGATAACAAGTGTGGGGGATGGAGTGGATACTACAATATCCGGGAATTGGCTCCCTACGACACCACCCCATGGACCAAAATTACTTCCATATAACAACCCATTGCTTCCTATTTCTACCTTGATTGACCCAGTAACAAGACAATGGTCAGAGGATGATATCAAAGAACTCATCGAAGCAGAAGATCACCATCTTATTTATAAGATGTTCCTCCTACCATGGTCAACTGTTGATTCTAAGATTTGGCTATATTCATCCATGGGCATTTACTCAGTTAAAAGTGGTTACCACCTGGCAAAACAAGAATATGATAACCAAACAAATGTTCGTCCTCGCCTGGCAGCATCACCAGGATTTACAAGTATTCTTTGGAAAGCTCCCGTGGCACCTAAGCTTCAATATTTTATTTGGCGTATTGCATCAGATGCTATCCCTGTGAAAGCGACGCTTCGTCAACGACATATAACAGAGGCATTCTGTCCGCGATGTTGTACTCAAGAGGAATCCAATCATCATTTTTTTTACTGTCCCTATGCAGTCTCTGTTTGGCGACTTGCAGGATTACAACATCCAATACTTCTGGATCCCCAACGAACATTTATGGAGAAATTGGAATTCATTGTACAATGCTCTTTCAATCGTACTCTCCCGGAAGATCTCAAGCTTCTACCTATATGGTTGTTGTGGCGATTGTGGAAATCCAGGAACGAACTTCTCTTCAACTCAAAAACTATCTCGGAACAGGAAACTCACACAAAGGCGATTAATGATATCCTAGAATGGTTCAATGTACATAACCTATCTACCATACCAATACGCTCGGAACAACAAAATACCATGCGTCAACGAAAGTGGCAGCCTCCCCGCCAAGGATGGATAAAATGCAACTATGATGCTTCTCATAAAAAAGGTCAAACAATCTCCGGTCTAGCCTGGATCACTCCGAACAGTATGGGATCTTTTTTAGATTGCGGCTACGGAAAATTTCAAGGTCGAGAATCTGCACTGGAAGCTGAAGGTTCTGGATTGATATGGGCATTACAATGTTGTTGGTCACTAGGGTTTCCAACGTCATTTTTGAAGGGGATTGTCATACATTGATCAATCTCTTGAATGGTTTACCTACAAACTTAAAACTGCAGCATTATTATGCAACAATACAGGCGTGGTGTTCCATGTTCGACAATATTCAGATCGTTCTACCATAATCGTGCTGGCAATACATGTGCAGATTTATTAGCAAAGAGAGCTCTATCGGAAACTCAAACCTTTTGTATTTATCATGTTTGTCCTTCATTTCTAAAAACTCATGTAACAAACGATCAATTATAATAAAACTTTTGGTTGGCAAAAAAAAAAAAAATTGGAAGTATAGTTATTTATTTTGTCGTATTTTTTTTTTTCAAAAATACTACACATTTCTTGTTCCTACCTGTTTATTGTTTAATAATGGATAAAACACGTACAAAATACGGTATGATATTATTTCAAGACTTCAAAAACAAAGTTCAGATAGCTAAATGAATGTAACAATCACGATAAGCATCCTTTAGAATATTGAATTAGCTTTAAACCAAAGCAGCATGCAGCATGAATCATGACCAAGTGCGAGCATTAATGTTCATGTCCCCTTACCTTCCAGCCACTTTTGATATTAGCATTTATTAAGCGTTTTTCTTTTCTGTACCATTTATATAGTTATAAGGTTTTCCTCTCAATCAGATAATATGGGTGATAATATATTTATACTAAGTACTAGTCGGTATTATTCTAGTTTTTTTTGTATGTTCTCACTTCTTAAGATCACCCATCCACGACATTTAGACACTCATGCTTTCGGCACACATCTTTTATTTGTCAAGCTTGGACACTTCTTTAAACAAGAATACTGGCCAAAGTTGTTTTCGTAATTTTGACTACTTGTGTCAACAAAAAAGGACTCGAGATCGACTTGTTAGACTCATTATTTCTAAAAATATTTGTATATTTCCAACGATAGACTTTTCTTTCTGCCAATTCTTCCATAAAATAATAATCAAGTGACATTTTACATATGAATTCATATCGTCATATTTAATCACGTTTGATCACAATCTTTCCTCTCACTCATACCTAAAAGTCCAGGACCAATTAGAAAACGGGCTTGTTGAATTATCCTAAAGCCCATGAATAGTGTCATTATGTTAAACTCCACCCATTTATAGAGCGACAATACTTAAATATGTTAGCATCAGTCAGTTTTGACCCAAAAAAAAAATTGTTAGCATCAGCCCATGAACCCATTTGCGAGCCTAACCAATCTTAATAGTTAGCACTTATCACCAAATATCTGAAATTCGGAATTCGTGGCTAACTCCCCTTATTTCTTCTTCTTTTTGACTAATAAGTTTCTCATAACCTCTCACTATAGATGATTATTGAACGTTTTTGATAATCATAAATATTTAATGCTGCCAAGAAAAGAAAGGATAATCACTGAACCAAAACTTACAAAATAATATTCAGAATGGATTGTGTTTGCATATAGTTAAGATTCGAATCCACATAACAATACCATCAATATATAGTCAAGTCTAGTTTCCCATTCAAACTCCGTTCAACATAAACGCCCATCATTTTTTTACATCAAACCATCCGCATAAATTTATAAGTACGTGTCTACATTACAATACCATGCATTACAAAAAAAATCATAAGTTTAGTTCTTGTAATGAATAATATATAACTCGTTAAAAATTATCATAGTTCTAACTTCTAAGGAACTGTTTTGCCATTGTTTTTACCTTTTACAATTTGAGTTATTATTCTTTCTTTTTGTGTATGTCAATGTCACTTATCCATAATTAGAAATATAACTCGATACAGAATTCAGATTAATAATTATGGTGTTTTATGCATTTACCATGTCTGATTATTTGCTCAAAAATACCCGGCTATAGCTAGATAATTACTTGTCACTTTCCTTGCATTATAAATGCATAATGCATGTATATAATATTTTGTGCGCGAATTAAAAATCCACCTACCACGCACTCAAAGAGACAACAACTATTAAATTTCCAACATAAAAATAAAGGAATAAAATATATAAACTACACGTAAATATATAAGGTTTCAAAAGAAAAATAACTAATTAAGCAGGAAAACAAAAAATAATAATTGAAAATGGCGATGTTTGGTTGCATGAGTAGGAGCACCATACAAAAATGGATATAAAATAGACTAAAACCCGAAAAGGAAATCAGTTCGTATATTAGGTCCCCTCCCCTAACTTTACATTTTCATTGGTACAACACTCAACACTCCCATGTTAATCAACTTACACCCCAAATATTATTGTTATTTATAAATAAGTATATAAATAAAAAGGAACCCTCCTTTATATGATCAATGTTGATATATACTTCTTTTCTTTTCTAATTTTGTGGCTCTAATTTAACATGTGATGATGATAAACATTTTTGATGCTCAACTCTAGGCATGTGAGTTAGGGTAAATCGGATTGAGTTATTCAGGTTTCAAAAAATTTAGCTAAATTGAACCTCACAAAAATTCGGTTCGATTTTTGGTTAGTTCGATTAATAAATTATGCTAAATTAAAGTGGAATTTTTGGTTTTTGGTAAACTTCAGGTTAAAATTAGTTAAAAATTAGATAATTTTGGTTAGTTTAGTTCGAAATTTTATATATGATTCGGTTTGATTTGATTCGGTTTTTGATTATTTTTATTTGGAAATTCAAACTAAATAACTGTCGAACCGAGTTGAATCAAACTAAATTAAAATTTGTTTTTTTATTAAAAAACAAAGTGAATTGAACTCATAACTGAACCTAAACCAAAACCCGGTTCAATTTGGTTCAAAAGCTCAGCCCTACTCAATTACATTGAAGATATTCCTTGTAAGACTTTATTTTGGAACTAAGAAGTGTTCAAATATTATTTTGAAGCAGTCTTTCCCAGGTGTTGCCAGCTGAGTGTTATCTCTTGTTATCCCTCTTTACATTTCCTTCTGAGTTGGGTAAGACACTTCTCTCTATTTGACAAAGTAGAAGTCGGAAAAAAAGTTAAGAGAGATGAACGATATGGAAATCTATTTATTTAGCAGTTTTGATGAGAAATAAAGAATTACTCGACAATAATTTGGAGATGATATGGCCTGAACATAAATGATTCGCTCAAAAAAAAAAAAAAAAGAGGCAAAGGTCATTGTCTTGTGTTGGGGAGGACCATTCCTCCAAGATATGATGAAAACAGACCCCCCATTTCTTTTTCCTTTTTAAATTTTATTAAAATCGAAATACCTTTTTATAGGTGGCCAATTCGTCAATCGACACGTGGAGAAGCCTCATGAAAGTTACAAGATGCTCTGTTTTTATTGTAGCCATGTCATTTTCACAGTCCACTCACAAATAGACACACATCTCTTTGATTTTTCATATTCCACGCTTTTGTGGTCTTTCTGCTCCCTTCACGTGGCTCCCACTCTTTTGATTTGGTTTGCTTTGGTTTATTTACCACAAATAAAAGCTTAACCAATTTCGACTGTAATTAAGAATACCGGAATATATAGACATTTTTACTCCATCATAGTTGTTGTAGCATGCAACATGTTAAACAAACCCCTCAAGGACTACAATAACTTAAAAATATTTTTTTATCGAATTTAGAAAAGTAGAAATTAAGGCTACTTAAGATAAGAATAATAAGAATAATAATAATAATAAACTTTAAAGGTTGAAGAACTAAGGAGAATGTTGTCGAAATGTAGCGGGTAGACCATTTCGAGGGATTGGAAATGGACTGTACTCTATTCCTTTCTCTCCTCCCACCAATTCCCATCTGCATAATCCAATTATATAACAAAATAAAGTATTACTGATCAATTCCTTCATTTGTATGTCACATGAAAAGCATATGTTTGAGGTTTATTAGTAATATTTACCATTTATCAGTTAGAAATAGTTATGTAACTAATTATGCTTAGAAAATTCAAAGTCTTTTGTTTACGTAGAACGATCATAAACTTTTGAATATGCTCATTGTCTTTCAATTTATTTTCAAGACTGTCGTCGGTTCATGTGGATATTGGCAACTATACTTTGATATAAGATCGTATCAAATCATTTATTTCACTAATTTAAAGAATCGTGGTGCATGAAACTTAAAAGTACAAATTATATAGTAGAGAGGAAGAGTATAAACCTACCGGAATTTGGAAACTAAATGGTGGAGAAAGATAAGAATCTGTAACTTGGCTAGTTCGTTCCCGGGACAAGCATGAACTCCACTTCCAAACGGCATGAATGTATTTGGCTTCGGATTTACCTTTAAATAGTTTCATCCATCACGTTATATATGTCAGCTTTTTTTTAAATATATATATATATATATATATATATAACATTAATATTCTTTTTATTTATTGTAGTTTATCAATTATTACCTCAAATCTAGATGGATCGAAAACCTCAGGATTTGAAAAATATTTCGGATTGTGATGAATATTCCTAAAGAGTGGCATCACTTTCCATCCCTTGGGTATCAAATATCCTGTATGCATGCATGTTACAATAATCAGAAATATTAATGATTTGTATTCATTTGGACCACAACAATTTTATTTTTGGTACATCTCATATAAGAAGAAAAAAAATTAATATACAGATAGAATGTTCTAGTAGTGTGAAATGATTGAATATAGTACCCTTATATTCAACATCAACCACTGCTTCTCTGAATGTGAAGGATATGATGCTTGCCATCCTCAAGCTCTCAACTATTACCTATATCACATAACAATAAAACATGAGGTCCAAATTGATGTTAGTCATTCGTAAATATATAAAAACTATATAATATAATATTTATAAATTATAACGTACCCTATGTGTTATTGGCATATTCCTCGTTTGTCCCCATGTTAAAGGCTTCTTCTCTCTACTGTTTTCTTCATATATAGCTCTTTGCTCATCCTGCAGCCATCATATAAAATGAAATATACATAGATTTAAGTATACTAAATATACGTATATTTATACACAAAGGAGTGGATAAGATTGTACACATGTGATCAAACCTTAACAGCTTCTAGAAGTTTCTGATCATCATGTAAGTACTTAAGAATCCAAGTTAGGCAACTAGCTGTCGTGTCTTGCGCCGCGAAAAGGACTCCGATGATGTTGTCGGCAATCTGTTCTTGGGTTAGCACACGACCTTTATCATCCTTGAAGTTGAGTAGATGACCAAGAAAGTCTGTTTTCAAGACACTTTTCTCTCTTCTTTCGCTTATTATCTCGCTTACTATTGTCTTTAGCCGCTTCCTTGCCTTTTTTTTTAACAAGTTTTAGTAAGTTTGGCAATGTCTGGAGATTAATTTATTCATTCATACAAGCGATGAGATCATACCATGAGAGCTTTGTAGTAAGATGTTCCCGGGAGATTCATGGGGAAAGAGTTGTAGCCTTTTTCCACAATATTGTAGTTATGTTTCAACAACTCCTTGTAAGAACACTTCAAATGGCCAAATATGGCTAGGATACCCACATCAAAAGCGAACTGCAAGAGCAAAGATAACCCTTTTTTACTAAGAGAACTCAGAGCGAGGTAAAGAAAGCAAGTGAAGGAATTGCATTGTGTGTGTGTTTTGGCATACAGAAGAGATATACCTTCTTCATCTCTTGGTAGGTAGAGACAATACGCATATTGGTCCAAGATTGTAATGAAGAGAGAGCAATGTGTTCGATATCCGGGATGAGTTTACGGATGGTTTCAGGGTAGAAAGAGGATTGAACAAGTTTCCTTAAATGGAAATGATAATCTCCTTGGTGGAAAAATAGAGCAGATGGTCCAATTAGCTTCTCTTTGCTTCTCGGATACGTTGGTTTGAACATATGAGCATGAGTCACCAAGACAAACTTGGCGGCCTCGGGGCTAGCAAGCATCACGCAAGGGTAGCCAAGGATTCGTGTTTTGAATATATCTCCATATCTATACATCCAAAAGATATAACCATTTCATAAGCTATGATCATAACCGAAAAAGTAACCAGAAAGAAGAACAAGATTTTTAGGTTTACCTCTTTTGCTTGGAGGTGAAGAAAACATTTGGGTCTTGTGAATAAAGTTGTAGAGTCTCTCCTAAGTAAGGCCATCCCATGGAACCAGGAGGAAGCTTACATCTAGTGTTCCTCTTCTTCTTTCTCTTATTATTTTCTGAAACCATCACTCTTACCAAAATCATGCAGAAGATGAGACTTGGTATAACAAAGAACCAAAATCCAGCCATAAATTGATTAAACAATTTTTTTTTTTTTTGTCAACAAATTGATTAACCAATTTAGTATGTGATGCTTCAATAAAATGTTTTGGAGGATGAAAAAAATTTTGAACTCTGGAAGAGGAGAAGAGGAAGAAGAAGATATATGGAACAAAACACACACAGATATATAAGAGAGAGGTGGGTATATATACACATAAAATTGTGGAGTAATTAATAAAGACAAAGTTGAGAATATGTATTTGATTTTTATTTTTATTTATGTTTTTTTTTTCGCCCAAACGTGAGGAGGTGACGATTGCTTTTTCACAATTTTGGTTTCTCAGGCGAAAAAGCTGAATAAATCTAAATGTAGATCTTGTCGATTCTCATTTATGTAGAAGGATATAGACAATTTTATTATTTCAGTTTCTTTTGGGTTTGTAAATTTTTTATATTTGTAAATTTAATTAACGATCGAGGGTGCTAGAAATCTCGATTTAGTTTATACATGTTGATATACTTCCTTGGTTTTCAAGGTAATGAGCAGTGCAGTTAGATACAACTACACGGTTCGGTAATTTATTGGCTCTAAACTATTTTAATATTAATTAATAGCAATTTTAATTCAGCTATATTTATTATATAAAGATAAAAATATCATCCGAAAATTTGCATGTGTCAAATTCAGGTTCTTTTCAAAATTTAATACTGTAATATGTTATGTGTATTTATAGTTATCGCTCTCGGAGCTGTAAATTCTTGTAACCACATGATCCCTTGTTTTCCAACATGGATTGCCACAAAACAAACTACGAATAGACGACCAATAAACGTAAGACAAATAGATATATCAAACTTCATGCACAGTTTAAACATTTGACATTTTTTTTTTTATCTGAAATGATATATCTGAAAGTGCACAGCTTTTGGTGAAAATGAAGTACACATGCTGGAACAACATGCACAGTGTTGTAACAGGTGTCGATTTACAAAGGATCAATGTGCTTGATATTTGTATGAGGAAATGAGTTGTCCCAACATAGAAAGAGTATCCAAGAGGTCTTCTCACACGAAGCATGGGAGCTTAAAGAAGATAGAAGATGCTCTTTGTCCCTTGACTAAAGCAAAGGGGACAAAAGGAATAAAGAAGTGTTTAAATATGAGTGGTTGATGGAATTGCTTTTGTCCCCTGGTCTTTGATACAAGAGAGAGGAAGAGCTTCCATGGAAAACCACTTCATCGAAATACAACCTGCAACAAAGAGAGAGAAAAACGTTTTTAAGTGAGAGAGAAACTTGATAAACGTTTTGGTATTAGAACTTGATTTCCAAACACTTCAAGGTTTTAATACTTGTATCTTTGTGAGAGTGAGAGTTAGAGATCAGTGGTCACAAGCTAAGAACATGTCTTAGGCTGTGTATAAATCCAATTGAGAGTGTTGTAAACATCTTGAAAGATTTCTAAGCTATAAAAACTCGGTGCGCCGGAGTTTTGAGAACGTTGCCGTGTTCATCTGCTTTTTCAATTGGTATCAGAGCGGGCATCTGAACCAGGCTGTAGCTTTACAACAGGTGAAGATCCTGCGGAAAGATGAACACAAAGGAGCTGGTGTTTCTACAACGAAATCCTACCCTTGATAAGGGTAACTATGGTCATTGGAAGATGAAGATGAAAGCACTTATCAGAGGAATCCATGAGGACTCATGGACTGCGGTAGAAACGGGATGGACGTCTCCAACAACAAGAAGTGAAGCCGGAAAACCAGTGGCGAAACCGAAGTCGTTATGGACAGATGATGAGAAAAGCTTGGCTAAGTACAACGCCAAGGCTTTGTCGGCTATCTTCAATGCCATCAACGAAAATCAATTCAAACGTGTTGAATGTTGTGAGTCTGCAAAAGAAGCGTGGGATAAACTTAAGGTTGCTTATGAAGGAACATCGAATGTAAAAAGATCCCGACTCGATATGCTTGCAACAAAGTTTGAGAATATCCGCATGGAAGAAATGGAGTCCATTGAGGAGTTCAGCGGAAAGCTAAGTGCAATTGCAAATGAAGCTCAAAACATGGGTAAAAAATATAAAGATAAGAAGCTGGTGAAAAAGCTTCTAAGGAGCCTGCCATCCAAGTTTGAGTCCAAGAAAACAGCTATGGGTACTGCCTTGGACACGGACAACATTGAGTTTGATGAAGTGGTTGGACATCTACAAGCTTATGAAATGGAGATTCCTGCGGCTAAGGCAAGCAGCTCGAAGGGAGTATCTCTTGTATCCAATGAAAGGGATGACATGAGAGAAATGAAGAGTGAGATGGGAATGATGACTAAGAACTTCAGCCAAGCTATGAGGAGGCCATACTATACCGATAATCATCGAGAGTGGTCAAGCAAGAAAAACTACCAACGATGCCATGAATGTCAAGGATATGGCCATTTCAAAGCTGAGTGTCCCAATATAAAAATTCGAGATCTCAAGTGCTCTCGTTGTAAAGGGTTAGGACACACAAAGTCTGAATGTGTGGGAGGCCAAAAAAGGAAGGCTAAACCTTACAATAGAATGAGCGAAAGTGATTCTGAAGATGAAGATGATGACGCTTCAGAAGGGGCAGGCTATGTAGCCTTCATTGCATCCATTGAAGACATATACAACTCTTCTGAAGATGAGAGCACGGATTCATCAGACTCAGAATCCAAAATCAATGGAGAAGAAGAAGGAGATTCAGTGGGTGATATTCAAGTTGAGTACCGAAAATTACTTGAGAGCTGGATGGTTCTTGGGAAAGAAAAGATCAGCTTGTTGGAAGAAAAGATGAAGCTCAATGATCTGAACAAAAGCTTAAGTGATTTGTTGACCATTGAGAAAGACAAAAACAAATCTCTCAGCTATGAATTAGCCGAAACAAGGAAGAGGATTCACATGCTAAACAGTGGAACTAAGGACTTGGAGAAGATATTGTCTATGGGAAGAATTGGTAATAGCACTTATGGTCTTGGATATAGTGGGGGAATGTCAAACACAAAAACTCAGTTTGTACGTGGGAACACCTCTGACCATGTTCCAGCAGATCATACAGGAGTACCAATCAAGAATCAACCGATATGTAGGAACACCTCCGACCATGTTCCAACACCAGCTGAGCGCGCAGAAAATCCAATCAAGACTCAACCGGCGCGCAGGAACATCTCTGAGCATGTTCCAACATGGCTTACAAGAAAGCCAATCAACAACATGATGGAAGCTGCTACAAAACGTGATGTGTATGATTCTCAAGGATGTTTCTATTGTGGGAAGAAAGGACACATCAAAAGAAACTGCTACAAATTTGTTGATAAAGTCAAGGAAATGTTGAGTCAAGGGAGGTACTATCCAAATCTAAGAAGAAAATCTCAAGTTTGGATGTTGAAATCGGATTTGTACTGCCATTCACATACCTCTGTTGTTCCTTCAACAAATTCAAAGATGGTCATTGTTCAAGGAAGCACATCAATGTCTGCTGCAACAATGAGGAAGCCGTTGGAACGTGTTCAAGAAAAAATCCAGAAAAATAATCAAAAGGTATCTCATTCTTTTGGATGTTATTTTTGTAAAAAAAATGGACATATCAAAGCCCACTGCTATAAGTTTCTTGATCAAGTAAGATGTGCAACAAGGCAAAAGAAGGTTGCTCAAGATGTAAGGAGGGTACAAAAGTTTGTGTGTTGTACATGTGAGTGTTCAAAACACATGTCAAATGGTCAAGGAAGATCCGGGCAGAAGGAAATCAAAATCTTAAATGGACATCAATGGAGAAGCCAAAAACAAAAGAGATTCTGATCGAGCTGGATGTTTCTGAGGGACTGTGCAAAATGTCAAGATAATTCAAAAGAGTCTCATTTGCCTGTTGAGAAACGAAGTCACTGCATTTAACTTCCGTTGGTGGCATATGATTAAGGTTAGTTTTTGATTGAATTATGCCAACCAAGCAGGGGGAGTAGATAGATGGTTGTTTGTGGAAATGCACTTGCTCTTGGAAAGCTTGGATTGAAAAATTCAGTCAAAAAGGGGGAGAATGAAAGTGCACAGCTTTTGGTGAAAATGAAGTACACATGCTGGAACAACATGCACAGTGTTGTAACAGGTGTCGATTTACAAAGGATCAATGTGCTTGATATTTGTATGAGGAAATGAGTTGTCCCAACATAGAAAGAGTATCCAAGAGGTCTTCTCACACGAAGCATGGGAGCTTAAAGAAGATAGAAGATGCTCTTTGTCCCTTGACTAAAGCAAAGGGGACAAAAGGAATAAAGAAGTGTTTAAATATGAGTGGTTGATGGAATTGCTTTTGTCCCCTGGTCTTTGATACAAGAGAGAGGAAGAGCTTCCATGGAAAACCACTTCATCGAAATACAACCTGCAACAAAGAGAGAGAAAAACGTTTTTAAGTGAGAGAGAAACTTGATAAACGTTTTGGTATTAGAACTTGATTTCCAAACACTTCAAGGTTTTAATACTTGTATCTTTGTGAGAGTGAGAGTTAGAGATCAGTGGTCACAAGCTAAGAACATGTCTTAGGCTGTGTATAAATCCAATTGAGAGTGTTGTAAACATCTTGAAAGATTTCTAAGCTATAAAAACTCGGTGCGCCGGAGTTTTGAGAACGTTGCCGTGTTCATCTGCTTTTTCAATATCAGTTGACTTGCGAAGTTTCTAAATGAGAGAAAACGAAATCTGAAATGTAGAAGAGAGAAAAAATGAGTTTTAGTTTCTGATTCTCTGCTCTCTGATATACCAGATCAAACTGAGAGATTTCATATATCTCTAATTCTTTAATCATATATACAACAATAAGAAATCCAAAATTGATTGATAAGCTAATTATACTAGTTAAAATTATACTAATTATAATCATGATTATGGAGATTTCTTATATCTCTAATTCTTTAATCATAATTTTCGCGTACAAACTGATCAACGGCATTATATCAAAATGGGAATGAAACGCGTCATCTAGTTTCTAGGGAAATTTTTTGAAAGGCGGCAATATAAAACATCTAATCTATTAAAACAGAAAGGTTTGCCATGGTACATAAATGTTGTTTCCGGAATTTACCCTTGATATTATTAGGATTTGTAACCTTCATTAAGGGTAAAACTGTAAAACAATTTATATTTGATTTATTCATAATATCTTATAATATCCTTTGTTTTCTTTTTTCTATCATAATCATATCTAACAAATATTTTTTTTCAAAAATTTAATAAAAATAATAATTAATTTCGAAATTAATATTAAAATAAATATTATAAATTATTTTTAACTAAAATTTAACTTAAAGAAATAAAATCTAGCATAATTAAGTTACTAAATCAATTGGTACATATAATTATATAATTTAATACATAAATATTTTATAAATTATATAATCATTAAAATTAATAAATTATTATTAAAATAAGAAAGTAGTATATAATATTGTACTAGCGTGCGGGTATAAATTATTTATTTTGTAAGAAACGTTTTTTACGATTGTACTTCTTAACGGGTTGTTTCATCAAATTTTAAAATATTTAAATTATAATAAAATGGGCTAAAAATAAATTAACCAATTCGATTTCTAAAAATAAAATTTGCACGAGTAACTAATTCCAATTGATATATTTTAAATTTAATATAAATATTTAAATTATTTAATATTTATATTATTCAAATATATGATGCGTCAAATTATAGTTCATGTTTGAATGCAATTTTTAACGGGTTGTTCCATCAAATTTTCAAATTATATATCATTACAACACGAGTTGAAAAATAGATTAACCAAGTTCAAGCATCACTAATCATATACTAAAAATAACAATAAAATACAACTACTAATATATAATATACAAGTTAATAATATCAAAACAAAAACAAAATTTATTAAATTCCGGCTCACATTTAGCACTATATCATCTTATTTTCATTTGATATAGATTAGACGAAATAGGTAACGAAATTAATTTATAAAAATATAAATTTAAGATAAAAGTATATATTCTAAGAATGAAAATATAAACCCGCGCTTTTTTAGCGCGGGTCAAAATCTAGTTAATCCTTAATAAATTTATTGATTTGATGCATTAAAATTTAAACGTTTCTAGTTTCTTCTACATAATACGATGATACCCAATACGGGTGTCTTTATTAAGTATAATCCAAATTAAATTATGTATCTCAAATTAGCCATTAGCTTTTGAAGTTTAGGTATCACGATCTAAGAAAACAACAAAATATTTCCATACAAGGAAGAATCCCTTTCTAGAACGGATTTGCAGTTTTTAGTAACATAACCTAAGATCGATGTTGCCCTAATTGTTGCGTATCATTCTTAAGGATATTGATCTAGCCAGTAGTTTTTTCTTTCTTTAGTCACGTTTTATATTATGGATATAAGGACAGAGAAAAAATGAGACAATCTTTTTACGAATTATTTATAATTGTAGATTTTGCATCACTTAATTAATATTAGCAATTATATATATGTTTTCTAATTCCATCAGGATTAGCTATGATTTCTTGTAGTGTAATCGATTAGTATGAATGTCACTCTTGTACACATCTAAAAGAATTGAAACTTTCATTATAAAAAGAAAATATTAACTTCATCATTGTTTATAACACTAGTACGATATTTCTAGATGAATACATATGTATGTATGATCATGATCAAATGAGAGGTGGCGAATTTGTCTGAATGTTTATGAAGTCTACAATGAAAATATTACGTGAGAGTAAATGAAATGGACTTATGAGGATCCAAAGTCGGTGCCTTACACTTACCAATTGTCTCCGTCTGACATGAACCCATAGGATAACGCTATTCACAACTATATAAATATCACAAGGTCACGAAAATAAAATTTCATTGCATTTTTCAAAGTACATTTTGTAAATTGGCCAAATGGTTGTGTTAGTGTATTCTTGCAATAATATTAAACTTGTGATTAACTAATAAACAGCTGAGTTCTAAAATTAAAATAGATATGACGAATTAATGGTAACTTTTGAGACATTGGTTCCACAAATAAAGTTAGCGTTTGTCTAATAGAGTAAATCAAAATGTATCAAATTGGTGGTGGCTGTTGGTTGCTGGATTTCTCACCATAAAATCTCGCCCACGAAATGATTAAAAGTCTAATCACGATCTAGGTATATTAGATTACGAGTTGATTGGATCCAAAAATTAACGTATTTTCTAAAAGGTTGTTCGAGCTAGAGAAAATCGACCTCGATGGTTTAAAGATTGAGCTCCTCGAGAACTAGTTTTTGATCGTTTAAACGACCTCCACAAATCACGGAAGTGAAAGGGATCTACGCTAACGAAAAATAACGAGAAGATCGGAACAAAAAGATAGGAGATCGAGGCTATAAAAGAAAAAGAAGTCATTCTCGAAAGGAATAATTAATCATTCTACACAAAATCACTTCAACAAAATATATTCGATCTTTTTGTATACTTTCGATTCATTCATTTGTATAAGTTCTTATTTCGACATTCAATCCTAAATACGTCTTTGATTCATAGAAAATTTATATCACATTCTCTTTAGTCCAAATCCACGTCCAAACAAATTTTTGATGTGAATCCTCGATCTCACATTTGACGTTGACTGTGGGGACTACCATAGATCTTCCTATCTTAAGAATCAGATATAGAGTTCGATAAATCTAAATGAATCCAAACCTACCCACCTCCTCCGACACTCCACCGCCAGTCGACCACCAGCAGGTGACCGACACCATCCCTCAGAACACCACTGGAGTGAATAACACCAAGGGTCAGACCGATAGCATAATGACGAGCTTTGCCTTGTCTCTACGACATCGACACTAATCGGCTATGTCGCTCAAACGACTACGACAAAAGTCAGATTCCGACGAATACTTCGTCAGAAATCAACTACCAAGAACTGGGTATGAATCAAATTTGATTCCGCTTCCGCATCAGGAGGCGGATCTGGACACTCAGATCCAGCTCGCCGCAAACTCCTGTCATACCGCGAAAAAATCCTAATGACCTCGCTGAGATTCGTTCAATGGTTAACTTTAAGCGGAACGCATAGCAATGAGGCTAACGCCCGGACCTAGGAATCGCTAATATCGCTTTCGCTGCTCAACTCGCCGAACAAGAATGACGCATTAACGCTCGTTTCGAGAAGTTTGCTAATCAGAACCCTGTAGATCGATCTACATAAGATCGTAGACCTCCCCTGAGTCCTCTACCTCGTACTCTCCTGAACTTTTCTCAGGTCGCATCTCCTCCTGAGATCCCAAGATATGTCGCTGGCACGTCAAACATTGGATTTTATCCTACGTTGATACCCACAACGACACCGATCCCCTTTAGCTCGAGATCGCTGACTGCAGATCTGAACAGATTAGCGGATCGAGCGCTACCTGAACCATCGCCTTTACCAAATAGTTCTGATATCAGACCAAGGTGGCTCGGTGGCTCATCCTTTGCTTCCAGCTCCGGACCTCCCGTCAGATCAGATTCGATACAGGTTCAGACACCTCGAGCTGATGATAGGTCTAAGTTTTAATCCTATTCTACTGCAAGTGCACATGTAATGCAATTATAGTATAAAAGGTATCGAATCCCACATAGACTCTCAGTCACACGATAGATTATAGAACGGTCAAGTTAAACTAGGAGAAAGTAATGAGAAACTAAAAAGCAAGCAGAAAAGTAAATCAGATAGCAGGAGTGGCTTGTAAGCAATCAACTAAAAGCGCTAAGTCTAGGGAGTTCTCAGGAAATCAGACAAACATATCAGATAATCAGCCATGATCAAATTAAGTTCGGTTCTAGAACTCAAACACGGATATAGAACTAACCAACTTTCGTTGCGAGAATTCTCTAAGTCTAATAGCAGAAATCTAAATTTCTTTGCAATTCCTAACAGGTTAAACTAGCCTTAAGTGCAAGTTCGATATGTTCACAATTCAATTAAACCAAATTTCTTTGCGAGTAATTCAATTACTTAACCTAAATAGTTCAAATTCTAAACCACACTTTCGTATCAATTTAATAACCTAAAGTCTAGATTCTAAGTGATCAGGTTAGAAACTAGTGTTAAGCACAATTCAGGTTGAAGAACAATTAAGTTATGAATCCTAAACTGATTAAACAAATCTAGCAAGTCATGAAATCCCTAACGAGAATCCCTAAACCTAACCTTGAATCTACTCAGACATGATTAATGAAAACATAATCATAGAATAAATAAATTGCATTAAAGAGAGTAAAGAAATAAAGGGATTCGAAATCTTCTCCAAAAGCAGGAAGCAATACAGGTTCAGATCAGCCCCAAAAAGCTCTAAAAACTCTCAGCTCAGGCTGAAAGTGTAATGTAAAATTGTTGTGAAAAACCTAATTATATTAGCCTAATCACGTCTTGGGGCTTCCTTGTAAATACTAAAACATCTGGGCAAAAGTGCAATTTCCACAATCTTCATTAAACTCGCCGAGGAAGGCCCATCTCGCTCGTGTGTCGATCGATGCAATCCTCTGTTTTGGACAGTGAACTCTATCTCTCGGGTTAAATATCCAAAATGCTCCAAAATGCTCCATAATCTCCAATTCCGCTCCAAACGTGCATATTCCTAATAACACCTGTAAATGACTCTAAAAAAACACCAAAAGACTCTAAAACATACTTGTATCATGGTCTAAAACCGGTAAAAACCATGATATATCAGCTGATCAGACAAGATCGATCGCAACGATCGACCAAGTTGATCCGATTTATAACAGACATCAACCATTGGTTCAACCGCAAACACAGTTCGCCCCATTGACAGTCGATGAACACGGCTTGCTGAAATAATACATCAATCATGCAAACACCCGGTTTGTAAGCCTAAACTCGTGAGTCCACATGGCAACTAGTGCGGCACCAGACATCGAGAGTGATCGAAGAAACGCGCCAAATGCCTTTCAATGATCGGATCGCTCTCACCAGATTACGAGAAATAAAGAAAACCAAGTTCCCAGAATTATCAAGAAAGTCGGACCCAAAATCTCACATAAGCACGTTCAGACTTGCGATGTCTCGCATCTATCTGACGGACGAGAAAAGAGATCCTGCTTTTTGCAGACTCTTCTTAGAAAATTTATCGGGGCCTGCCCTATAGTGGTTTGCCAGGTTGGAATAAAAGTCTATCGACAATTTCAACCTGCTGATGTCGGCCTTCCTAAAACAATACTCTGTTTTCATCGAGTCTCAAAGGCTCACGTAAGTGCGAGTTTGTTAAAGACAAATATTGTGAATTTCACAAGAGAAAGGGTAACTCAACAGAAGAGTGCTATACTCGAGCTAAATTAGAATCCAGAAAATGAGAGGCTGAAAACAACTAGGAATCCGAAGTCGAGGAAGAAGCACTTCCCGATAATAAGGAAACCAAATCGGTCAAAGAGTCGAACACAAAAAGCCATCTCAAAATAAAAGGGAGCGATATAAGGAGTAGGGAACACTTGATGCTCCTCTCCAAGGTTCCCGAAAATGAGTCAACTCATACTCGGCGAACTCAGCCTATGTGGCACCCTAGAGGGATCAGCATTTTTACCACCCCCTGCTCCCAGAAAAAAAATCCCAGCTCACACATCAGCCTACCTCGTTTTTGTGGGGGTGGTGTACGGGCTATACCTCCTAAACGAGTCGACTTCATATCAGCGGCTCTAAGCTAAGCTGAGACTTGGTAAACTCGTTCAAAACTCATTAAGGGTCGAGACCGACATGAGGGAAAAGACCCCAATGCAAGGCCCAGATCACGAAATCACCTTCTATGAGAGTAAAACACTCGTTCAAGACAAACCGCACGATGATGCCTTGCTCGTCTGCTTAGTTGTCGAAGATGTCGAACTCTCGAGAATAATGATCGACACGGGAAGCTCAGTTGACGTCCTTTTATATGATTCCTTTAAAAAGATGGAGTTCGAAGACTCCGAGATCGTCGAAGGACGAACACCCCTCATTGGGTTCGCCGGGGAAGCAACATACTCACTGGGCTCTGTCTTCGCACTAGTGATAGGTGGCAGAGTATGAAGAATGACAGAATTTGTCGTAGTAGATCGATCGGCTCCTTATAACGCTATCTTTGGTCGACCCTGGATATACGAAATCAAAGCCATACCCTTGACCTAACATCAGTGCGTAAAGTTTCCAACTCTGAAAGGAGTAAAAACAGTTTACGAAAGTCAGAAAACTTCCACAAATTGCTACATGAACGGGTATAAACAGATCGTAAAAACCCCAACATAGCAATTACAGAAACAAGAAGTGCTCGCCGAAATGCGAACCAGAAATCATAACGACTCTAGTCAAATAAGACCCCCCAAGGACCTCACGATTCAAATATGCATAGACGAAGCTCATCCGGAAAGATGCGTTGGCATCCGAGCCGATCTATCGAACTCAATCAAGAATGAGTTGATAACCTTCTTCAAACAGAACGTCGATTTGTTTGCATGGTCCTCAACCGATATGAAAGGAATGAACATCGACGTAACAAGTCACGAGTTAAACATCGACCGGACTTACAAATCAGTCAGACAAAAATGTCGCAAACTTGGCCCAGAACGAGCTCAAGCTGCCAACAGCGAAGTCGATCGGTTACTCAAATAGGGTCGATCAGGGAGGTAAAATACCCCGACTGGCTCGCAAACCCTGTCGTACTCAAGAAAAATAATGGAAAATGGAGAGTATGCGTCGACTTCACAGACCTCTATAAGGCATGTCTGAAAGATAACTTACCACTCTCACACATCGACCGACTGGTAGAAGCAACAACACGTCACCAACTTATATCCTTTATGGATGCATTTTCTGGGTACAATCAAATATTAATGAACCCCGGAGACCAAGAAAAGACCTCGTTTATAACGGTTCGAGACACCTACTGCTATAAAGTGATGCCTTTCGGGCTCAAAAATGCAGGAGCTACTTATCAACGTCTCATCAACAAGATGTTTTCCGAACTATGAGGTATAAACATGGTCTACATCGACGATATCTTGGTAAAATCATCGAAGTGCGAAGACCACATCGCCCAATTAAAATAATGCTTTGCCATTTTCAATAAATATGGGATGAATCTCAACCCCGTGAAGTACACCTTTGGTGTCCCATCAGGAGAATTCCTAGGTTACTTAGTAACGAAAAGGGAAATCAAAGCGAATCCCAAACAGATCGCAACATTATTGGAGATGCAATCTCCAAAGACAACGTGAGAAGTCCAAAGGCTGAATGGCAAAATAGCAGCTTTGAACCGCTTCATCTCGAGGTCGACCGATAAGTTTCTTCCCTTCTACCACCTCCTCAAAGCGAACAAGAAATTCCTTTGGGACGAGAAGTGCAAAGAAACGTTCACCCATCTCAAAGCTTTCCTGAGCGAACTCCCAATATTGGCAAAGCCAGTAGAAGGAGAGCCCTTTTACCTCTACATAGTTGTCTCTTCAGCAGCGGTAAGCGGGGTCTTAGTTCGCGAAGAACAAAGCGACCAAAAACCGGTATACTACATCATTAAGACTTTGATCGATGTTGAAACGAGGTATCCTGCAATGGAAAAACTCGCACCGGCACTAGTTACATCGGCTTAAAAATTTCGATCCTACTTCCAGTGTCACTCGATCATACTCATAACTTCGCAACCACTGAGGACGATCCTCCACAGTCCTAGCCAGTCGGGTCGATTGGTAAAATGGGCTATCGAACTCAGCGAATATGAAATCGAGTTCATGACTCGACATGCTTAAAGGCTCAAGTAATGGCCGATTTTGTAATCGAACTCCATCCTACCATCAACATCAAGCCATCCTCTTGCAAAAGATGGAATCTTAACGTCGATGGTGCGTCCTCAAAACAAGGATCTGGAGTTGGAATAAAACTAGTATCTTCAATTGGAGAAGTGCTAAAACAATCCTTCAGGTTAGGCTTCGCTGCATCGAACAACGAGGCAGAATACGAAGCACTTATAGTCGAACATAGGCTCGCCATAACAATTGGAGCCCGAGAAGGAGATGCTTTCAGCGACTCTCAACTAGTCACAAGCCAATTCCATGTCGACTACCAAGCCAAAGACAAACGAATGGAAGCATACCTACAAGTAGTTCACAACCTCGCCGATCATATTGATTTCTTTGATATAATCTGAATTCTACGAGGTGAGATCACTGCAGCTGATGCCCTTGTGATATACTTGTGTTTTCATGCATTTAGATTTGTATATAGTTCTCGTTTTGACTTCATTTCACCATCATTCATACCTTTTTGTTGGTCATTGTTGCATTTAGAGTTTAGAGGTATCTAGGATTAGGAATAGGCATTTTAGGGTTGCATTTGGAGTATATCTGGTGTGTTTCAGGTGTTTTGGAGTTTAGGTATAGCTAAGGAGCAAAAAAGGACCTCAAGGGATGAAGAATGGAGTTTGAAAGTTGAAAAGAGAAGGACAGGAACATGGTATCGGCCTCGATATCGGTCGAGGAGGCCGATACTTTTTGCTCAGGAGATCACGAAAAAACAGAGAGTCCGTATTGGTTGGGATATCGGTTCACCCAACCAAAAATCGATTTAATGAACCGATTTAAACCAGCTGGGTCCCATGACTTCTCTTGTTTTCTCCTCCCACACGCTCCTCTCTCTCCTCCTACCTTCTCTTGCGATTCTGAAAAGAGCTTTACCAAAGGATTTTCAAAAAACTTCAAAACCTCTTTTCTCTCTCATTTCTTGATGGATTTAGCTGATTCTTGCTTCTAAATTCGAGATTTTCTTAGCTCTATCACTTGCAGCAACTGTTATTTACCATCTCTCATCATTCCAACAAGGTAAAATCCTCTCTCTTTCAATTTCGGTTTGAACCTAGAATTTCAGATTTTTAAAACTCGAAATTAAGGCTTGTTGTTTGATGATTGGGCTTGGAAACTGATGCCAGGTTGCTTCTTGACGATTACCCAACCCAATTTTGCACTTAAATTGCTTGAATTCGAACTTTTGGAAATTAGGGTTCTTGAGGATTTTGATTTTCAAAAATTTTAGGGAAAACTCGATTTGATTGTTTCTAATGGTGCATTGGGTTGTTAAAAGCTTAAGTTTGTGATACTACTTGATTTGCTTGAGTTTTGTTTCACAAAATTTATGAAAATGCAAATTTGGGAGTTTATGATCAAAGTACTTGAGTTGTGCATGAAAGTGATTGAGTTGGTGATGAATCTTGTGCTAGAAGGACTTAAATGGATGAATGTTGAGTTGTCGTAGCATGTTTGATCACTTAGCAATGAAAATTCTCGGAACGTGGCTAAGTTTCTAATTCTTGATCATTGCGTGTCATTGATGAGTAGCTATTGATTGATCATGGAGATGCTTTGAGTGTGGTGTATTAAGCTTTGTTGCTTGTGTCGTCGGATTGATCAATGTACTCATTCTTTCTTTGAGTTCTCTCTTGTAGGAAAATGACCAAAGCATCCACCAATCCGAGACCAAAGGCCAAGGCAACGAGACAAGATGAAAGCGCTTCCTCGAGAGGAAAGGGTATCACTGTTGAGGAGGAAGAACCAGAGGTTACAGTGAAGTATGTTCAGAAGCCTACAAAGCACTATTCTCCTTCTGAGTACATGGCCAAGCTGACGAAGATACCATTTTGGTCAACCTGATACCCTCACTTCGAGACTTTGGAAACTCTTGGAATATTGGGCGACTACAATGCGATTGTAGAGAACATGGGGGACGGATATCAGAGCTCGGCTTTCCAATTCCTTGCCAACATGAAAGGAACGCTCAATGTGACAAAGGCAGCTGCAAGGGGACAAGTGAGTCTTGGGAAGATAGACTTCACAATGGGCAAGAAGAAGTATAGCATGAAATTTGAGGAGATAAGCGCTCTCTTTGGATTCGCAGACGATGGAGCAGGGAAGATACTCCATGGCCGGACATGAGCTCGGACTGGCCTCACGCATGGCTGACGAACCTTACTACGAGCCACACCGCCACTCCAGCCACGAGATGAGGAGGCGAAAGAGAAGGGCAATGAGGACACCATCCTGCTCTTCCTCAAACCCAACATACTCCATGGGAGAGTCTTCATCTCCTTCTCACCACAACTAGAACAGGTAACACTCCACCTTCTACATACTTGCATTTTAGTTTCTTTTATTTCTTTTCTCTTTTTGTTGAGTCTCTTTCTCAAGCTTGCTTTCCCACCGAGACGGTGTGAAGTAAGCTTGGGGGAGAGGCTAGTTGCTAATCATGTTTTCTTTGCTCTTATTTTCGATTTCATCATTTTTAGTCTCATGCATTCATTTAAGGCATAGAAAATCCAAAAAATCGAAAAATTTCAAAAACTCTTTTCAAAAAGAAAGCATTTAGTTGCAATAGCATCGTAGGATGAGTCTAGTTGCATCATCTAGGTTGTTTTTGCATAGGGAGCAATGATTGAATTTCCTTGTAAAGTTTAATTGGGTGAAACTTGTTTCAAATGATAGCTTTCAAGCTATGTGATTGCACTAGGATTGTAACCCGAGTTAAGCATGAAAGTTAGAACGAACCCTGCTTGGAACGCTAACCTTTAGACTTGTTTTAAAACTGAAGCAGGCTGTGAATTGAAGCTAGCTCTATTTAAAGTGAGAACCTTAACTAGACTTGCAATTATCTTGCTCCTGTTGGGAATGTCCTGAAATCCATTGTACTAGCTCTTAAGTGAAAGTCGTATCGTCGAGATGAGACAATCATATGACACTAGGTAGTCGTAATGCTTTGCTAGAAGCCACTTATGATCAATGAGTTTAGAACTCATTGCTAGTGTTATATGATCCTACAGGGTCACACACCTAAGCAAACTGGACGTAGTATATGAGGTTGATCATTAATGTAATGATCAGGTGAATGCATATTTGATATGCATTCAATACAAAGTTTCTGGACAGTGTCGATCGACACAATAAGTGTGTCGGTCGACACAGATCGATAGTGTCGATCGACACAAAGAGTGTGTCGGTCGACACGACTCGCGGATTACCAGATTAATTCGGTTTAATCGTTGGTTAATTCCGTTGTGGTTTAAGTCGACATATATAAGATATATGGTCGACCTAAACTCGATCTGAACTGAATAGATAGCCAACAGAAAAGAAACAGAAACCTCTTGAGAGATCTGATCTCTAAAGGCACTAGCATCCCTTCTGTTCAGTTTGTGTGCGTGTGGATACCAGTAGAGGCGCAGCATTTGAGGCGCTCTAGATCTCGATTATCTGCAAATCTTCCGCTGCTAATCACCAGGAAATTCTGAGATCCTAATGATTCAATTACATGAACCCTAGATCCTAGGCTTGGAATTCAGACCAGGGTTGCCTAATCAGATTAGGAAATGCTAGAAATTCCTTCAGCTCCTTCTTAGTGTTTTAAACTCATGGATACCTCCAAAATATTCAAGCATTCTTTTCCCTTTACCGCACTTGCTTGCTTGAATAGTTTCCACACCCTTCACCACCTTTCTTTCCGCCCATAAATACTCTTTTGAGAGGTAGGCCTCTTGGAATGAGCTAAGTAAATGGTGTTGAGTTTGAGGCGACTAGAAGAAAATTTCCGTGTAGATGCAAGCTTTATGATATATCATGGTTTTTACTGGTTTTATGCCATGATATAGTTGTGTTTTTAGTGTCTTTTGTGTTCTTTTAGAGTCTTTTACAGGTATAATCAGGTTTGGAGCTGAATTGGAGATAATAGAGCATTTTGGAGATTTTTGGAGTGATTGGCCGAGAGATAGAGTTCACTGTCCGAAACAGAGAAAGGTGTCGATCGTTGCACTCTAGCATCGATCGATGCACCAGCGAGATGGGCCAAAACTCGGCGGCTTAGAAGAATCAAGATATTGCACTTTGATCCAGAAGTTCCTGATATTTACAAAGAAGCCCATGGCCGAGATTATACCTATATAATCAAGTTTTAGTTGTTTTTATTAGATACACTTTCATAATTAAGAGCAGAGGATTTTTAGAGCTTTTGGGGCTGATCTGAACCTATTACTTCATCTGTATTTGGAGAAGATTTCGAACCCCTTTTACTTTTATTCTTTTATGCAATTTATTCATCATATGATCATGTTTTCATTATCTATGTGTGAGTAGATTCCTAGTTAGGTTTAGGGTTTCTCACATAGGATTTCATGACTTGCTAGACTTGTTCAAATTCAGTTAAGGATTCAAACTATATCTGTTCTTCAATTTAATTGTGCTTAAAGCTAGTTCTAACCTGATCAATTAGAATCTAGATCTTAGGTTGCTAAATACGTCACGGAAGTGGGGTTTAGGAATCTGAACTAATTAAATTGGGCAATTAAACTTTGCGCAAACGGAAGTTTGGTTTAGGATAATTGTGAACATATCAAACTTGGGATTAATGCTAGTTTAATATGTTAGTTCTTGCAAACGAAAGTTTGGTTTGCTGCACTTAGACTTAGAGGATTATCGCAAAGGAATTTGGTTAAATCTATATCTGTGTTTTGAGTTCTAGAACTGTGCTTAATTAGATCCTTGCTGAATGAACTGTCTGCTTGTCTGATTCCTGAGAATACCCTAGGCTTGACGCTTTTAATTACTTGCTTTCACAACCGTTAATCTCTGCTACTGATTTACTTTCTCGCACCGCTTTTAATTCAATTACATTGCTTTCTTTCTAGTATTAGTCTCTACTGTTCTGATCTATTGAGACCAAGTGTCCCTGTAGATTCGATAACCCTATATACTACTTTGACATTGCTGTTCACTTGCAGTTTAGAATAGGGTAAAACTTACAACCTATCAAGTTTTTGGCGCCGTTGCCGGGGACTCTTAGAGTCTTCGATAGGACCGAACTTAGAGTTTTTACTAGAAATTTTTCTTTTTGTTTTTGCTTTTTCGTTTTTTTTATATTCTGCTAACTTTTTCTCTATTTCTTTCTGTCGCAGGTACGACTTTCGCCTTGCGTCGATCGTTGCATCCTTTGCGTCGATCGTCACTAGGCGATTCTGAGATTGAATCGATCGTTGCACTGATAGCATCGATTGTTGCTGGACGATTACAGACAGTTTATGCCAACGCAGAAAACTCGAAGTAATCCGAACTCGAGCTTGCTTAATCTCGGATTAGAGGAACTTGGACGTCTAGAAAGGAATATCAGAAGAGAAAAGAGAGAGAGAGAGAGAATGGTACGAGAACGTCTGATCTTGATACCAGATGCTGAAGGTACCTTGAGGGACCAAGATAACAACCCGTACAATGCTGCTGGGCATCAGGTTGATGCTGAAGGGAATGTCATCCCTGATCCTCCTGAGCAACAGCAACAGGAGCTGAACCAAAACCAGGGTCAAGGACAGGCCCAAGGTAGAGAGATGGTGGTTCATGAGAGGACACTAGCTGACTACAACAGACCTGATGAGTTTCATGCAAACCGAGCAGCTCTAGTGCTTCCTGCTTTTGAGAGGAATGATTTTGAGGTAAAGACCATCTACTACCAGCTGATGAGACAGATTGCTTTTCATGGTCTTCAAGCAGAGCAGCCTATGGATCACATTGACAAGTTTGAGGACATAGTCACTGGCATGAAGTATGAAGGAGTATGCTCGGACTATCTGTTCCTTAAGCTATTTCCGCACAGTCTTGCTGGAGACGCTAGTGCATGGCTGAGACAACTGGCACCTGGTCAGTATACTACTTGGGCAGCCTTAAAGAGTGAGTTCCTGCGTCACTTTTATGATGATGCGTGCTCGGATCAGTCCAGACAGGACATACTCACTTTTTCCCAAGGAGCTGTGGAGCCCTTAAAGACTGCCTGGATGAGATTTAAGCAGTATCAGTGTGACTGTCCACACCATGGATTCACAGAAGTACAGCTGATTGGTATCTTCTTCAGAGGCATAGATCTCCCTTATCAGACTGCGCTGGATAATTCCAGTAATGCTAATTTCAACACCAGGACTCCTACACAAGCTAAGCAGTTGATTGAGAACCTGATTGGCAGCAACAGTTGCAAGACAATGGATGAAATGAGGAAGAAATCTGGTGGAACTGTAGAGAATTCTGATATAGCTAATATAAGATCCAGATTGGACACAGTCTACAATCTCCTGACAAGTAAGAAAGCTGTCCACTTTGCCCAAGATGTAGAGGTGATTCAGACTGAGGAGGAAACTCAGGAAGAAGATGTGAATTTCATAGGAGGTTCTGGTTTCCAAGGTAATAGATTTAGTAATCAACAGGGGAACAGATTCTCCAATGGAGGACAGACTGGTGGTTTTCAGAAGACCTATGGACAAGGTACTCAGAGAACCTATGGATCTACATCCTATCAGACTCCTCCTGCACCTACAGCCCATGAGAGCAAAATGGAGGCTATGATGGAACAACTGATTGAGAGTCAGACCAATATTTCTGTGGACTGCAACAAGAAGTTGGACGCTGTCTATGAAGACCTCAATGGGAAATTTGAGTCTCTGAGCACTCACATGAAGCAGTTGGACACTCAGGTGAACCAGATGTCCAGCTCACTGAAGGGAAAAGGAGTGGCATGCACTCATGTTAAGGCCTGGTATGTGTGCATTAATGATGGATCTCACCTAGGTGAAAGATTTGAGCTAAGTACAGTTGAGTTTGTGACAGAACAAGAATTTTCGGATATTTGTGAAAAACTCTCGGGTGAAATCTGCTGCAGTGCGTCGATCGATGCAACATCTGAGACAATCGATGCACCCGTCGGGATGGCAACGATCGACACACCCTTAGTGTCGGTCGTTGCAGGGCGTGAACAGACAGAACTGTCGGATGATAATGGCATAGATGCTGACTTAGAGCTTGATCAATGGAGCCTCTGAGATTACTCAACAGGAGATCTACGAACAAATTTTTAGACAACACTCCTCAGTGTCTGAAGTGATTAGGCAAGAGATTGAAGAGCTGAAGAAATTAGAAGGGATTGGTGAAGAATTGGAAGAAATTCCAACTTCTGATGATCCACCTTATCATCCTTGTGTGCAGAGGTACTTAAACAAGATGTTGCCTCTCGATGATGATCTGAAAGACTGGGTGATAATAGTTCCTCAGCATATTAGTGATGTTCTGCTAACTAAGGTCCCGAAGAAGCTGCCTGATCCTGGAGTCTTTGTGCTGGATTGTTCTATCTTTGAGGATAGTTTTAGACGCTCTCTGTGTGATTTAGGAGCTGCTGGAAGTTTGATGCCTTACTCTGTGGCAGAGAAGCTGGGTATGTTGGATTTTACTCCTACTAGGACTTCTCTTGTCCTAGCTGATCAGTCCATACGAGTTCCTGAAGGACTCCTTATGGACATTCCGGTGAGAGTTGGAAACTACTTAGTTCCAACGTACTTCCTTGTACTGAGATATGACTGTGATCCGGATGAAGCATTATTGCTTGGGAGACCCTTTTTGGCTACAGCAGGAGCATTGATTGATGTTAGGAATAGCTTGATAGACCTCCATCTGGGAAATGAACCACTGCACTATGAGATGGATAAGCTGCGAAAGCCACTGATAGACGGGCAGACATTCACCATAAGGGACGCAGATTTTGAGCAGCCTGATCATACTATGGTTATAGACCCTGGAGCACATTTCACTCCATCTTTTCTTGGACATGAGCATTCCGCAACAGCCTACTCACCACCTTGGATGAGGAGACTTGAACAGAGACAGAAAAAGTCTCTGTCAGGACCTCCTGGTACCTGAAAATTCCCATCCGTCCGGTCAAGCTATTGACCTTAAACAAGCGCTGGGTGGGAGGCAACCCACCATTAGGTACTGGTGTTTTTCTACTTAATTTTTGGTGTTTTTGTTAGGATTTTACGTTTGTTTTTGTTTCTGGTGAGTTTATGTTTGCAGGTCTCGGATGAACTCGCAGTGCGTCGATCGACGCACTTCTGTGTCGATCGTCACAACACGATCGGAATCGCATTGCAGCGATCGTTGCGCTCTTGAGCAACGATCGACCATACACGAAAATCGCCAAGTAACGGTCGATGCACTTAGTGCAACGATCGATGCTTAGCGACAGAGGTAAACCCGACAGAACTCAACAGAACTTTAACAATTTTTCTTTCTTTTTACCGATCCTTCGCTGGACACTACTGGGGACAGTGTGTCTTAAGTGTGGGGGAGGTGCTACTGACGCTTATCTTTCTGTTTTCTTAAGAGTCAGTCCGTTTTTCAAAAAAAATTTGTTTTATTGAGTCAAAATTGTTTAAGTAAGAAACCATGATTTTCTGAGAAGATTTACAAGACTTGCAGGAACTTAAGTAACCATTGGGATGAAGTTGCAGGATCTATCTCTGACTATTAGAAAACCCCATCACAGATCAACCTACTGGGAACACCCACATCACTTCAGGTATCAGAGGATCCTTTTACTGACTTCAACCTTAATACTGACTTAGATTTCTCACCTAAGGGCTTGGTATACTTTGTGTCGGATTCCCTTGTTAGTTCTGACACAGCCTGTCAACCTATCCTATTTAGTTCCCTTCTCCCCTTCTAAAAAGTAAAAAAAAATAATAATAATAATAAACTGAGGATGAGTTAGTAACTCCGAAGTGGTCATGGGAATGGTAGCTAAAACTCTCATATCCCGTGCATCCATGGAATGTGTCCAAAGTACACCCCATAACGGGAAGAACACTGATAAAAAAAATAAAATGATACCCAATGGGGAAAAATAAGTTGTTAAAGAAGGGAAAGAGAAGAAAGGGACTAGAGAAAGATAGTATGGTGGTCTAGAGCTGATAAGGTAAGAATCCATGTGCCCTTTGATCGATACTTCTTAGGTGAGACCGCACTTAAATACTTGCAGAAGTCAGTAGGGAGAATTTGAATGTTTGAATGTGATTGTGGAGTTTACCTAGGATAGTTGCTAAGTGTGGGGGAAGTACATGTTGGTCTTGATATCCTGTGATTGATTCTTTCAGTGGTTTACTAAGGGGAATCTGAGTATTGTAGCTTCTAGGATGAAATGAGTTTCTGAAGAGTTTTCAAACCTCTTCACCATGTTTTAGTTCTATGTTTTGCTTGAGGGCAAGCAAAGGCTAAGTGTGGGGGAGTTGATATATCATGGTTTTTACTGGTTTTATGCCATGATATAGTTGTGTTTTTAGTGTCTTTTGTGTTCTTTTAGAGTCTTTTACAGGTATAATCAGGTTTGGAGCTGAATTGGAGATAATGGAGCATTTTGGAGATTTTTGGAGTGATTGGCCGAGAGATAGAGTTCACTGTCCGAAACAGAGAAAGGTGTCGATCGTTGCACTCTAGCATCGATCGATGCACCAGCGAGATGGGCCAAAACTCGGCGGCTTAGAAGAATCAAGATATTGCACTTTGATCCAGAAGTTCCTGATATTTACAAAGAAGCCCATGGCCGAGATTATACCTATATAATCAAGTTTTAGTTGTTTTTATTAGATACACTTTCATAATTAAGAGCAGAGGATTTTTAGAGCTTTTGGGGCTGATCTGAACCTATTACTTCATCTGTATTTGGAGAAGATTTCGAACCCCTTTTACTTTTATTCTTTTATGCAATTTATTCATCATATGATCATGTTTTCATTATCTATGTCTGAGTAGATTCCTAGTTAGGTTTAGGGTTTCTCACATAGGATTTCATGACTTGCTAGACTTGTTCAAATTCAGTTAAGGATTCAAACTATATATATGTTCTTCAATTTAATTGTGCTTAAAGCTAGTTCTAACCTGATCAATTAGAATCTAGATCTTAGGTTGCTAAATACGTCACGGAAGTGGGGTTTAGAAATCTGAACGAATTAAATTGGGCAATTAAACTTTGCGCAAACGGAAGTTTGGTTTAGGATAATTGTGAACATATCAAACTTGGGATTAATGCTAGTTTAATATGTTAGTTCTCGCAAACGAAAGTTTGGTTTGCTGCACTTAGACTTAGAGGATTATCGCAAAGGAATTTGGTTAATTCTATATCTGTGTTTTGAGTTCTAGAACTGTGCTTAATTAGATCCTTGCTGAATGAACTGTCTGCTTGTCTGATTTCCTGAGAATACCCTAGGCTTGACGCTTTTAATTACTTGCTTTCACAACTGTTAATCTCTGCTACTGATTTACTTTCTCGCACCGCTTTTAATTCAATTACATTGCTTTCTTTCTAGTATTAGTCTCTACTGTTCTGATCTATTGAGACCAAGTGTCCCTGTGGATTCGATAACCCTATATACTACTTTGACATTGCTGTTCACTTGCAGTTTAGAATAGGGTAAAACTTACAACCTATCACTTTACCACCTTTAGCTTGCACTAGGCTATAATTGAAGTTTTAGGGAAGAGATTTGAAAGGGAAAGAACGAAAGAGAATTGGAATGAGATCTTATGTTTGTTGGCAAAAGTGTTTTAAAAGAAAAGATCTTATGTGTTTTACAAAAAAAGTGTCTCAAGTTTTGAAATGAAAAGAAGCCAAAGTGCTCAACTTAAAGAAAGAAAAGAAAGTTTATGAAAAAGGTCATTGCTAAAGAAAGAAGGATTTGAGCTATGTTGAAAGAAAATAATTGCCACTGTTTTGAAAAGTTTTGAATGATCCTTGGGGAGTTTCTTGGGAAGTGTTTTGATTGAGAAAGAGGGATGAGGCAAAAATATCTTTGACAAAGGGTAGACTCAAACTAGGTGGGCTAGAGTAAGAGTAGAAGTCATTGGGGAAATGAGTAGACGGAAATCGAATATAGTATGCACCAATTGCTTCTATACTCTTAGCCTTTTACTATGAGCTCATTCATTTCTTCTTGAGAGAACCTAAATGCATATGGAGAAACCCATCTTCTTGATTGAGATCATCTTTATCTCAAATTCTTAACCCTTGCCAAATGAGTTTGAACACTTTGTTGTGAGTAGGATCCACTTGAGATGTTTAATCAATGTTAAAGAGCTAGTTGATTTGAATTCTTGTGTAAGTTGAGAAATGGGTTGGAGAATTCGATTTGATGAGTATGGCTATATCCTTGGAGTAAGCTTGACTTGGTTACATCTTGGTTGCTTGGTCTTTAAATGAAACTTGTTGATCTTGATTGAACTTTTAGATATGAGCTCCTGCCTTCAAACCTTTCTCCCAAATTGGTTGATTCTTATGCTTGCTTGAGGACAAGCAAGATTCAAGTTTGGGGAAATTGATATACTTGTGTTTTGATGCATTTAGATTTGTATATAGTTCTCGTTTTGAATTCATTTCACCATCATTCATACCTTTTTGTTGGTCATTGTTGCTTTTAGAGTTTAGAGGTGTCTAGGATTAGGAATAGGCATTTGAGGGTTGCATTTGGAGTATATCTGGTGTGTTTCAGGTGTTTTGGAGTTTAGGTATGGCTAAGGAGCAAAAGAGGACCTCAAGGGATGAAGAATGGAGTTTGAAAGATGAAAAGAGAAGGACAGGAACATGGTATCGGCCTCGATATCGGTAGAGGAGGCCGATACGTTTTGCTCAGGAGATCACGAAAAACAAAGAGTCTGTATCGGTTGGGATATCGGTTCACCCAACCGATACGATCCCTCGCAACGTTTCCAGAGACTCCGTATCGGTTTGCATATCGGTTGGGCCAACCGATATATTTCCCAGATTTTGGCAGAGAAAGCATATCGGCCAACATATCGGTTGGCCAAACCGATATGCTCCTTTGACGCAGAATGAAGCAGAAAAACTGAGAGCAAGTATCGGCCACCATATCGGTCAGGGTGGCCGATACGTTTCCCAGATTTTTCACAAAGATCCAATTTAACCGGGTCAACACCCGGTTTGTCCCGGGTTGACCCGGTTTATCCCGGCTCGGTTCGTCCCATACTCACTATATAAGGCCAAAAACCTATTTTGTATTGTTCTTAAGCTTGTTTTGTTTCCAAAAACTCTTTTGTAAGACAAGTTTGAATCTTTGATTAATCTAAGTATTTTCCTTTGTGATTTCTTCTCTAAATCTTTCTATCTATCTCTAATCTTCATGATTAACACTATCTTCATGGGTTTTGTTAATCATAGCATGTTGATTAGGATGTTTAGGATTTCTTGCCCACCATGTGTTCGATGAAATGCCAGTTTTAGCTTTGATAGGATTTTTACATTCTAGCACATGAAAATAGATGTTTAGAGTGATTTTTAGTTAAATGGAACTTGTTATGAATGCTTGCTTAGTCTTAATTCACAAATGAGAATTTGTTCTTGAATTAGGATTAGGGAAGGAGATTAGTACTAAGAGATTAGACTAGTCAATTGATTGTGTTCATTGTTAGGAGATTAGCTTCCTTGAAGTTTGATTTAGCATCCTTAATCATCCCAAGTCACTAAATCCATTGACCTATGCTCATTGCTCTAGTGTCTTTATCTTGATTATCTCTTGCTTGGTTACTTATCTTGTTTAGCTTTCTTTTGATCACTAGTTGAAATTCTATTGCTTGATTGCTTGCTCTTATTTGATTTAGAACCTTAGGATACTTTCTCAATTTGATTTGCTTGACTTATAAGGTTTGGTGAATTCTTATTGGTTCAATCTAATCCCATTTTGGTTCGATACCTCTTGCTACAACGATAAGCAAGAGGAATTGATACCTCTCTAAAGGATTGTAAAAATCATGTTATCATCTTGTCGCACTGGCTTCGACATCTGATCCAAACCTGAAAAGAATCATACCGATCGAAGGGATCGAGAAGCCGAGCATTGACATCGCGTTAAAGGCCTTGTCTTTAAAAAAGGACAGTCCCATTCAAAGAAACAATGTCAACAAAAAGGCATCTGAAAAAGGATCAGCCCCGACATTGTCGATATCGACGACTATATCGAACCAAGAAAGGCTATATGCATAGCCAACATACCTGATGGTCCCATCAAAGCTGCCTCCACAAGTCAAACGCAAGATTTTGATACCGAACATGATTGGAGAACTTTGATCATGCAGTACATCACCAATGGTGAAGTACGTACTGATAAGTGGGCAGCCTGAAAACTCAAAGAACAAAGTGCGAGATACTATGTCACATAAGGATAGCTCTTCAAATGAAGTATTTCTGGACCGTATCTCAAATGCCTTAGTGGCGAAAAACTCGAAATGTGATCACTCAGGCTCACGAGGGATCCTGCGGGAGTCACTCCGGAGGACGAGCTCTAGCCATACATATCAAACGACAAGGCTTCTTTTGGCTAACCATGGCTGCCGAGTGCGATACTTTCTCTGCATGTGACAAGTGCCAAAGGCACGCCCCGATCATCAACCAACCATCAGGGAAACTCTCTTCGATCTCCTCACCATATCCTTTTATGCGATGGGGAATGAATATAGTGGGACCCTTAGTCGCATCTGATAAGAAAAAATTGATGCACATACTAGTCATGACAAACTACTTCACAAAGTGGATCGAAGCCGTGTCCTACCAAAAAATAAATGACGTTCACGTAAACAAGTTTGTCTGGCGAAACATTATATGTCGTCACGGATTTTCTTATGAGATTGTCACCGATAACGGACCCCAATTCGTATCGAACATATTACAAAGATTTGTAGAACTTGGAACATCAAGCTTACATACTCAACACATCGTTATCCTCAGGAAAATGGACTAGCTGAGGCAGCCAACAAGTCGATCATGAACAACCTTAAAAGAAAAGGCTCGATGAGTGCAAATCAAGTTGGAGTGATGAAATCCCAACTGTACTTTGGGCTTATCGGACTACTCTTCGCAAATCTACCGGAGAAACAACTTTCACCCTAGTATACGAAATTGGGGCCATAGTTCCCGTAGAGATCCTCATGTCTAGTATCCGCCAAAAAGAATGCCCACAACATGAGGAACTGAATAATCAAATGATAACTGACGAGCTCGATCTCGTCGACGAACAAAGGTACCTCGCACTCGTCCGAATCTAGAACTACCAACAAGCCGCAACTTGATACTATGATTCTAGGATTAAAACCCGAAGGTTTCAAGTAGGCAAAATCGACTTACGGAAAGTGTTCCGACCATAAAAAGGAAGAACACACTGGAAAGTTAGGGGAAAAATGGGAAGGCCCCTACCAAGTGACCCACATCGTTCGGGACGGGGTCTACCGGCTCAAGTTGGTAGAAACCCAAAGGCCCGAACTGCGACCTTGGAACATCATAAACCTCAAAATATATTTTCACTGAAAATACTTCGACTATAATCAAACTACGTAAAGGCTTGATTCCTTAAAAGGGTACGTAGGCAGCTCGACTTCGAGCACATCCGCCCCTTTAAACAAATTCCTTTCGCAATCTGCGATCTCGAACAAGGCATCATTATACAAGCGCTAATCTATTTAAAACCTTCATTAGAGGTCGATTATTTAGTTCGTCATTAATATTGTACAAAAACTTTCATTTCTACTTGAATAAAATTATTTACTTTTTATCTATCAAACAAGCGACCTGAAATAGTTCCTAAAGCAACGATCTGAAATGATCCAAAAAACGACCTGAAATGGTCCCCAAAACAGCGATATGAAATGATCTAAAAATAAACGACTCGAAATGGTCCCCAAAACAGCGATCTGAAATTATCCCAAAAAAGTGAGGTATCGGGAAGAAGAGCCCGCACTTGTCTAAATAGGTGTAGGAGGCGCATCAGTACCCCTCCCGGACCTTCTCTGGAAGTTCCGATTCAGTCGGAATCACCATCTCCACTTTCGCTGGAATCCGGCATTTCGTTCAAAAATTTGCCAGATGACGCAAATTTAGTGTCGAAGCCGGATGAGGACTATATGCCACTGCCGACGTTGAAGTGCTCGCCACCATTTTGTTCTTCGGTGCCATAATAAGCCGTTTTATGTGGAAGAGAGTGGAAGAAGAGTTTTTCTAGAGAGAGACAACTTCGAAACTATGGAAGGTCTAATAACAAAAAAGCGAGAGAGAAAAAGCGTAAATGGGAAGGGAGAAGGAGTTACCTGTGAATAAGTAGTGCGATCCGTAGTGGGAAACATGAAGGGACAACCTATCTTTTAATGCAAATTAATGCACGCTTTCCTCGAGATCGACATGATCTTCCGCCTCCCACAATCTCAACTGTGCATTTTAAATCAAAGATAATGATTACAAGTCTAATCATTTTCTCGTCGAGTTTGAGAATCTTGGGATCTCTCGTATTCTCTTATCAAGACCGTCGATCAAAATCAATGATCACAAATTGACGATGAAAGATTAGGTCATTTTCCCGCGGATCGAGATCGAAGAAATCCTTTGAGATCTTGAATATCAATCGTTCGTTAACCGACCAGATTAGCGGATGACCTAAAGTTACTGATCACTACTCCCTCAAGATCGAGGTCCACGCACCGAGAGTAAACGAATAACTCGCGGATCTCACATCATAACTGTTCATCCAAAAAGATATATGGTAGAGACGATGTAATTATTAGATATCAATATCGAGGACGGCGCGCAGCTTCCCAAGATTTTCTACCGCCCACTAATCTCGAATCATCGAACTAATGGGCTGGAGGCTATTGTTGGTGTTGGATTTCTCTCCAGGAAATCCGGCCCACAAAATGATTAAAAGCCCAATCACGATATAGGCTCATTACATTGTGAGTTAATTGGGCCCAATGATTAACGTATTTTCTAAAAGCATGCTCGGTCCAAAGAAGATCGACCTCAATGATTTGAAGATCGATCTCCTGGAGAACGAGTCTTTGATCATTCCAGCGACCTCCGCAAATCACGGAAGTGGAGAGGGATCGTCACTAACGGAAGAGAACGAGAAGATCGGAACCAGAAGATGGAAGATCGAGGCTATAAAACAAACATAAGTCATTCTCGAAAGGAATAATTATTCATTCTACACAAATTCATTTTGACAACATATATTTGATATCTTTGTATACATTCGATTCATTCATTTATATAAGTTCTTATTTCGACATTCAATCCTAAATACATCTCGCATTTGGCACTGACTGTGGGGACTACCATATATCTTCTTATCTTAAGAATCATATATAGGGTTCGATAGATTGAAATGAATCCAAACCTACCCGGCTCCTCCGACACTCCACCGCCAGTCGACCACCAGCAGGTGATCGACACCGTCCCTCAGAACACCACAAGAGTGAATAACACCAAGGTTCAGACCGATAGCGTAATGACAAGCTCTGCCTCGATCTTTACGAAATCAGCCCAATCGGCTTTGTCTCTGAAACAACCATGATGAGTAATATTCCAACGAATACTTCGTCAGGAATCACCGACCAAAACAAGAATTGGGTCTGAATCAGATCTGATTATGCTTCCGCATCTGGATGCGGATCTGGAATTCTTAAATCCAGCTTGCCGCAAACTCCTGTCATACCGCGACAAAATTCGGATGACCTCGCTGAGATTCGTTTAATGCTTATCTTCCCGTTAAGTCAAACGCATAGCAATGAGGCTAACGCTCGGACCCAGAAAATCGCTAATCGCGCTTTGACTGTTCAGCTCGCGGAACAAGAACGACGCTTTAACGCTCATTTCGAGGAGCTTGCCAATCTGAACCCTGGAGATCGATCTACAGATGATCGTAGGCCTCCCATGAATCCTCCACCTCGTACTCGAATGAAATTTTCTAAGGTCGTATCTCCTCCTGGGTGATGCAGGATAATTTTAGATTCCTAATCAATTACCCAAATGCACATGCCATTGTAGCATTTGAGATATCAATCCAAGGAGGCAAGAAGAGTAGCCAATCAAGAATACAAGATACTACTAAAGCTAAGCAAAATCTAGAAATGGTTTAAACTAACAACCTAAAGACAAATCAAAACAAGAAAGCAAACAAAGCAAAAAAGAACACAACAAAAAACTAAACAAGAAGACAAATAAGCTAAACGAAGAGTTCTAGGATGAGGCTTTGGAGACTAGGTGATCTAGATACAATCAATGATGTTTCAATCAATCAAACATTGCTAAACAAAGCTAATTATCATAATTAAGCTAATCACATTCTCATGTTCATAAATATTATGCTAATCATGCAATCATTTAATTCTCATTTGCAAATTACAAGACAAGCATGCATTAATATCAATCAAATACCTTTTAGCAAAGCTAATACTTAGGCTAAGAACACTAATCATTAGACTAATCAATTCTTGGCAATAATCCCTTTGTCTAATCCTTAATCAAGATCAAATTTCTATTTGCGATTAAGAGATAAACCAGCATTAATTTCAAGTTCTCATTACCAATAATCACCTTAGACATCTAATCTCTTAGGCTAAGATGTTTAAATCTTCTAAAGATTTCATTCAAGCATTTCATCGAACACCTTTCGGGCATGAAAAAGCCTAACATCTAGATTCAACAATTCCTTGCAACCTAGCATAGATATCAACTAATTAGAGAAGGATTATTCATAAATGAGTCCTAAACATCACTAATCATCACATAACCCACCTAAATCAACCCCATCCACAAGACCCAAAAACTATACTCTCTAATCTTCATTGTTCCCACAAAACCCATAAAGATAGTATGAGATAACAAGATTAAAGAGAGGTTAAGAAAAAAAATTAAGAAGATAGAAATAAGTACTTAAATTAAACTCCAAATCAAAGATTACAAGATTCAAATCCTAAAACAAAACTAAGGTTTAGGTAGCTTTCGGTTTTTAATCCACTAAAATGAGTATTTATACAAGAAAGGGTCGTAGTGGAAATATCGTAAATAAGTGGGTCTGATTTTGGTCTTCACAGGGAAAAGTATCGAGCTGTTTTGCCCGATACATCATCCCGATACAAACATGTGAAATGTATCGGGCGCATTTGCCCGATACATCAGACTGATACTTTCTCGGGTGACTTTCGTGGACTTTCCATCAGGTGAATTTTCCCGATACATCATCCCAATACATTCTCTGGTCAATTTTGGGCATGATGCTGATTTGCAGACTGTGTTGAGATGGATCCAGTAAATCATGCATAACTCTTTCCATATAGCTCCAAATGACTTCCAACCACCTCCACTAGAAATCCAACTAAATTTCCCACGATTTATATTTGGAATCCCAGAGCTAAAAGTCAACGTAAGGTCTTTATATAACTCAATCTTTCCATCCCAATGGTTTGATCCTTCATCACCATTTCACTTTCAATCACTCTTTTGGACTACAAACTCTTCCAAACCTCTTTGGAAACTCCAAGAACCTAGAAAGACACAAGAAACACTCCAAGAACAACCTAATATGCAAGAATCCTAAATCTAAATGCTCCTAGACTGTAAATGCAATAAAGAACAAGAAGAGAACATGAATGAATGAAAAATGAGACCAAGATATGAACAAAATGAAAGTATAAATGCACCAAAATACAATGATATCAATTCCTCTAAACTTAAATCTTGCTTGTCCACAAGTAAGCATCAACAACTCAAAGGCAAGATAGGGAGAAAAGGTTTAAAAGGTGGGAGTTCAAAGCTTTCAAAAGCAATTGTTAAGCATAAGTGGAAACAAAGTCAAGACAAGCAATTAAGAGTTACAATCAAGCTTTCTCTACTTCAAAAGAGTTAGTCATTCCCATCAACACAAACATCAATTTCAAGTTTCAATCTATACTTCTATCCTCATTCCCTTTAACATTCATTAAGCAATGGTGGATCATGATTGTGCAAATCAAATGAACACATTTGGCTAAGGGGTTGAGGTCTTGAGATAAAAGTGATCTCAAATGAAGTGTGTGTTTCAAAAATAAGGATCTTTCAAGGAAGGAATGAACTATAGCAAAATGGTAAGAGTAAGAAACAATTCATGCATAAAAGGATAAATTCTCATTCTACCCAAATCCCTATAATGATCTTAACTCTTCTTCTAAACCCAAGATTCTCTTCCTAAGATACCCTTTCCTTAAGGCATTTTTGCCTTCTTATCCTAATTTTGATCACTTCTTTCTTCTTTAAACACTTAGAGGATTTTTTTTTTCCTTAGCTCTTTCTTTTCTTTTCACTAGTCTCTTTTCTTTTTCATTTCTTTTTAATGTTTGAACCAACTTTGGCTTCTTTTCTTTCTTTAACATTTGAGACATATCTTTCATAAACACTTACAGCTATAAAATTTTCTTTTTTTCTTTTCCAATCCCCTCTTTCTTTTCTCAATCTTTTCCTCATTCCCTTTTTCCTTTTCTTCTCAATTCCTCCAAACTTCTTTCCTCTCCTATGCATAGCCCAATGATGTAAGGCTAGCTCTACAATGAAGACATATCCTTGTCGTTCCAAGCTCAATACTTTTTGCCTAGTTGATTCAAATAAAAGGACTTTCATCTCTCACTAGAGTGTTTAGGCTTGAAGGAAAGCTTGGTTCAAGGTGGGGAAATCTACTTGGACTAACAAGAGAGTGGTAGAAAGGGAGAAGATAGTCCAAGTATGTATCAAATATCCATGAGTTCACCTTTCATTGCACAACATGATAATTCAAGTCAAGATTAAGAGTTCTAATAGATAAAGAATGATTCAAATCACAACATGTTCAACCAAAAAGTGAACAATAATGCATGAGATCCAAGAAGGGTTCTTCCTTAATTTCAAGCTCACAAGATGCATCACATAACCACATGCTCAAACAATTTTTTTATAAAGAACACAAGCTTTAGCCCACAAAAATTTATGGATGCAATCCTAAATGACTTCTAGACTCAATCTTAAGCATGTCCATGCAACTATATGCTTTTTTGTGAAAATTTTCGAATTTTTTTAAATTTTTATGGTTTTCTATGCCTTAGATGCAAGAAAAGAAGATAAGAACACAAAACACATCATTAACAACTAGTCTCCTCCCCCAAACTTAAATCACACAATCCCTTGTGTGAAAGAAGCAAGGGAAAGAGACAAAAGACTAAATCAAAAATGCAAATTCAAAAAGACAAAAGTTGGAATGTTACTTGGAGAGTGGGATGGAGAGGAGGAATGGGAGGTGGAGGCATCTTTGATTTTGCATGAGACTTCTCCCAAACTTTGACCATTGCATAGGCTTCTCATCCTTTGATTTAGCATTGAAGTCCCTTTGCTCCCAAAACTCTTTCCCTTCTTATTTGCATTTACCTTAAAGCTCCCCAAAAGGATAGACATGAGATTTCTCCTCAAGTGAGCTTGTTTTAAGTCACTAAGCTTGACTATCCCTTCACTCTTTTTTGGTTAGGGATGTGGCATGAGTTTGTATCACCGGGATCATACTCATCATAGAACCACCACTTGAACTCATTCATCCTTATCTCCTCAAAAAGGATCTTCTTTGGATCATTAAAGCTTGGTGATATGGTGGAGACTATATCAAGGTAGTAGTGAAAGGGTTGATTCTTCATTGGGACCATCTTGTTTCTCCATAGGAATTCCTCCAATTGGCTTTTGCATGGGATTTGGTTGCTTTGGCACTTCTTCCATGATTGAGAGCTCATCTTGTGTGTTCTCTTCCTTGATCTCCTTGCACTCAAAAACCAACCCATCTTCATTAGGCTCTTCCTCAACTCTCACAACTTCTTATACTCCTTCGTTTTTTCCAACATAGCCCTCAACATTGAAGTTATCTCTGAAGCCATGCTTTCTTCTTTGTGATTTTACCTTGCAAAAAGAACAAACACTTGAAAGAGATTTAGTATCCACACAAACAAAAACAAAATAAAAGCTTAGTCTAAAGTAGAATCTAAATCCTAGTGGATATTGCTACACCTCCCCGGAAACGGCGCCAAATTGATGCGGAATAATTTTAGATTCCTAATCAATTACCCAAATGCACATGCTATTGTAGTATTTGAGATATCAATCCAAGGAGGCAAGAATATTATCCAATCAAGAATACAATATACTACTAAAACTAAACAAAATCTAGAAATGGTTTAAACTAACAACCTAAAGACAAATTAAAACAAGAAAGCAAATAAAGCAAGAAAGAACAAAGCAAAACACTAAACAAGAAGACAAATAAGCTAAAAGAAGGGTCCTAGGATGAGGCTATGGAGATTAGGTGATCTAGATACAATCAATGATGCTTCAATCAATCAAACATTGCTAAACAAGGCTAATGATCATAATTAAGCTAATCATATTCTCATATTCATAACTACTATGATAATCATGCTACCATTCAATTCTCATTTGCAAATTACAAGAAAAGCATGCATTAATATCCATCAAATACCTTTTAGCAAAGCTAATCGTTAGGCTAAGAACATTAATCATTAGACTAATCCAATCTCTTGGCACTACTACCTTTTTCTAATCCATAATCAAGATCAAATTTCCATTTACGATTAAGAGATAAACAAGTATTAATTTCAAGTTATCATTACCAATAATCACCTTAGACATCTAATCTCTTAGGCTAAGATGTTTAAATTCTCTAAAGAGTTCATTCAAGCATTTCATCGAACACCTTTCGGGCATGAAAAAGCCTAACATCTAGATTTAACAATTTCTTGCAACCTAGCATAGAGATCAACTAATTAGAGAAGAATTATTTATAAATGAGTCATAAACATCACTAATCATCACATAACCCACCTAAATCAACCTCATCCACAAGACCCAAAAACTCTACTCTCTAATCTTCCCACAAAACCCATAAAGATAGTATGAGATAACAAGATTAAAGAGAGATTAAGAAAATAAATTAAGAAGATATAAATAAGTACTTAATTTAAACTCCAAATCAAAGATTACAAGATTCAAATCCTAAAACAAAACTAAAGTTTAGGTAGCTTCTGGTTTTTAATCCACCAAAATGAGTATTTATACAAGAAAGGGTCATAGTGGCAATATCCTAAATAAGTGGGTTTGATTTTGGTCTTCACAGAAAAAAATATCGGGTTGTTTTGCCCGATACATCATCCCAATAGAAACATGTGAAATGTATCGGGCGCATTTGCCCGATACATCAGACCAATACTTTCTCTGGTGACTTTCGTGGACTTTCCATCGGGTGAATTTGCCCGATACATCATCCCAATACATTCTCTTGTAAATTTTGGGCATGATGCTGATTTACAGACTGTGTTGAGATGCATCTAGTAAATCTGACATAACTCTTTCCATATAGGTCCAAATGACTTCCAACCACCTCCATTAGAAATCCAACTCAATTTCCCACGATTTATTTTTGGAATCCTAGAGCTAAAAATCAATGTAAGGTCTTCATATGACTAATCTTTCCATCACAATGGTTTGGTCCTTCATCACCATTTCACTTTCAATCACTCTTTTGGACTCCAAACTCTTCCAAACCTCTTTGAAAACTCCAAGAACCTAGAAAGACACTAGAAACATTCCAATAATAATCCTAAATCTAAATGCTCCTAGACTCTAAATGCAACAAAGAACAAGAAAAGAACATGAATGAATGCAAAATGAGATCAAGATATGAACAAAATGCAAGTCTAAATGCACCAAAATACAATGATATCACTGGGATCCCAAGATATGTCGCTGGCACGTCAAATGGTGGATTTTATCCTACGTTAACACCACAACGACACCGATCCCCTTCAGCTCAAGTCGCTGACTGCAGATTTGAATGGATCAGCGGATCGAGCGCTACCTGGACCACTGCCTTTACCGAACAGTTCATGTATCAGACCAAGGTGGTTTGGTGGCTTCGAGCACCAGACCTCCTGTCGGATCAAGTTCAATACATGTTCAGATACCACGAGCTGATCAGACATGATCGATTCCAACGATCGACCAAGTTGATCTGATTTATAACGGACATCAACCATCGATTCAACCGCAAACACAGTTGGTCCCATTGACAGTCGATGAACATGACTTGCTGAAACAATACATCGATCAGACAAATATTCAGATCGTAAATCTAAATTCGCGAGTCCATATAGCAACAAGTGCGGTATCAAACATCGATCAAATGATCGAAAAAATACTCCAAAGGCCTTTACTGATCGGATCGGTTTATTTTTTAAAATTTGGAACTCAATTTTTTTTTTTTTCAGAAAGAAGGCAAAGCAAAATGATAATTAAAATACTAATATCAATATTTGACTTCAAACAATACGTTTGCCTTATGTTCAACACTATTGTCATGTTTTATATCAAGTCCGTATACTAATATCAATCTTATCGTCGAATTCGAATGTAAGTTATAAATCAAATCAACTTGTGTTATCAAAAAAAAAAAAAAAGTCCGTATAGTTATTAAAAATTGTGTTATAATACATTCGAATTCGACGATAAGATTTTTTGTGTGTCTGTGCTTTGGAATGGATCTCGTTTTTATTTTTTTAAGAAGTTGGTTTCGAAAAAATGGCTGCCTGGAAAAAAAAATAGTGGTGACGGTGTTGTTGCCGGCGATTGATGATCAAGAAAAGAAAGAAAATTAACGAAAAAGGAAATAATTTTGCGGGGAGGGAGAGAGAAATCCAGTGTAGTCGGCGATTCATGTCCACGTGATGACGTGACATATAGTGGGGCCCATTTCAATGCAATACAGCTCAGCTTTGATCTGTGTTCCTTTTACCATCTGATGGCGGGAACCTCTATCCGTGGTTTCCGGTTAACCAAATGGGTCCCATAAAAGCTATAGCATCGGACGGTGGGTCCTTCAATGTACGAAGAAAACTGACACGTGGAAGCTGGTCATGGAGCGTGAGACGCACGCTCGGCTGACATCAGGTGAGTTTTAATTTCTTGGTTTTATGAGAAAAATGAGTGTTACTGTTTTGGGGATCTAATTCTTTTATGGGTCTGACTGAGATCGTATGGACAGTATAAATGACAAAACCGAACAGTTCAAGCTTTGTTTTTTAGTCGGTCGGATCTGGAGACTTCCATAACGCAACGGCAACCATTTTTATAATTTACTATACGAGTTTTATCTCACCAGATTATGTCCGAATAAAAACGGAACAAATATATTAGCTGTTAGTAAAAATTTTAAGCGGTTGAATAGTGTAAAACTGTACAAAAAAAATTATTAATAAAAATTATTACAAAAAACAGTAATAAAAAAACTAGGAATAACTGTTTTTATTGTAACTTTTGATAATATTTTTGTGATTAGTAACATCTAAAACGGTATATCTCTAACCGCAACGGTTAAAAATTACCAATCAAACCCTACTACTACTTAAAAAGGCATTTAGAAAAATCGCTTTCTCTCTCTTCTTAGAGAGAGGTTTTCCTCTCTATCGTATCTCTCTTTTCTTTTTCCCAGAAACTGATCTTTCAGAAGAAAGATGAGAGATCGATCAAACGGTTTTATTGTCTTTTGTTCTATATCTCTTTTGGCTTTGGGGTTTTTTTCTGTTATCGGCTTGCTCTTTCTCTCTTTTCTATCTTTTGGTTTGAGTTTTTTCCCCCATCACTTTTCTCGTTGCGTTTCGTATTCTTATTTTGGTTTCGGGATCGAAATAAGTCCAGGATATTTTCTATGGCTAGTTGTTTATCTTCCGATTTCTCGGATTTCATTGGATTTTCTCCGGTTTCTCTCGCTTCGGCGTTCTCGATCATGCTTCCTCTCTGCTTTCTCCCTGTCAATCTCTTATTTTCGCTATGCTTTGCTTTCGATCTGCCAATTTGTCGTTATTAATATCGTTGTCGTAACACTGCTTTAGAGGACAAGCGTTTGTGGAATCGGATCGGTCTCTGTGCCTATTCGGCGGCGGCGTCTCCTTGGCCTTGGTGGCTCCGGTTGAGTTATAGTAACGAATTTCTTTTTCTCGCAGGGTTTCTTGGCGGTGGTTCTAGGAAGTTTTGATCTGTGGATGGGTCTACGACATCTACGGTGAATCAGTCCGGTGAGGCTCAGCTCCGTTTTCCTCCATGGTGTCTTAAGTTTCGCGGCGGCGCTCCAGGAACGGGACACGTTTGCTTGCATGCCCAGATAAACGCAGAAGATGCCACGTGGCGATTCTATCTTTTGCCTTCGGGCATGTAATTTGGTCTCCAGTTATTTTCTCTGTTTTTGTATCGGCCCATTTGACTTTAAGGCCTTGGCCCATGAATCTGTTTCTGTTGACAAAAAAACCCTACTACTACTTACCAAACTAATAAACTGTAATCCTACACATAGGCTTGGGCAAAATACCCATACGCGAATGTCCGTACATAGACCCGAAGAAAATTTTTTAAACCTGTAACCGAACCGAAATAATCATTTTAATTTATTGGGTATTTAGCTAGCATACTTTTGAGTTTGCATATTACCCGAGACCCGAATCAAAGACACTAACCCACTAAGAAGGTTTATCCTTAACATTATTAGCCATTAGAATTCGTCGTTTAGTTTCATCATCCATGTCCATGAACTTTACAGTTGGGGAACTTGAAATATGAGATTATTTTTTGGATTTAGTAAAACTTGTGTTACTAGATATTATATATATAATCAACTATATAGTCGGTTGTATAAATGTTTAATTGATACGTTCTCACGGAGATGGCGTAGAGATAACCCTTCTGGTGCTAATGAAGACTTTGATGGAACAACATGTGAATATGACTTGTTTAATTTGATCCAGTTAAATTTTTTCCGGGTATTTCGAATATTTTGGGTAAAAATATCCATAAAGAACCAAAAATATTGATATGCTCAAAGTTTCAATACCCTAAAGCTACACTGCAAGTGCACATAATGCAATTGTAGTATATATGGGTCAAACCATAGAAACTCATGACTCTCACGATAAACTTTGTAGTGTCGAATTAAGCTAAGCAGGAATGGTTATAAAAGCAGTAAATCAATGAAATAAAGTAAATAGAACGGTTTGTTATCAAGCGGGGAAAACGTCAGATTCATGAGTATCTCAGAAAATCAAGCAATGCAGATTAATTATCAGTATAATCAAATTAAGCACGGTTCTAAAACTCAAATCACAAATGTAAAATAAGTCAACTTTCGTTGCGAGAATTTACTAAGTCTAGATCCTAGAAATCCAAATTTCTTTGCAACTTCTAAAGACTAAAATAGCATTAAGGGCAAATTTGATTTGTTCACAAATTATCTAATCCAAATTTCTTTGCAATTATCTAACTTGCTCAACCTAAGTTCTGTCAGATTCTAAATTACATTTTCTTGTCAACTTAGCAACCTATGATATAGATTTTACGTGATAATGTAGAACTAGCCTTAAGAACTACTTAGGATGAAGACCTAATTAGACTATGAATCCTAACAAATACATCAATCTAACATTCTATGAAAACCCTAACGAGAATCCCTAAACCTAACTAGAGATCTACTCACACATATCGAATGAAACAAAAAACATGGATAAAATAGATATCATATAAATCAAAGAGAAATAAGACAATGAGTTCGAAATCTTCTCTCAAATTAGTACAAAGTATCGGATCATCTCCAAGCTCCATCTCTCTCTCAAAACTCAAAAGTATGAAAAAGCGTACATGATCAAAAATACTAAAAACCTAATTAAAACGCTAGTACACGTTTTGGGTCTCCTATGTAAATAACAAAACATTTGGGACATCTTTGCAAATATTCAAAAGTCTTCAATAGGCATATAATCTTGATCCACAATCTGCGTCGACCGATGCAAGAGCTGCATCGGTCGATGCTCAGCTCCTACGTCAATGGTGAATTCTGCCTTCTTGGTCTTCAACTCCAAGATGTTCCAAAAAGCTCCAATATCTTCCAAAGTATCTCCAAACGTGTGCAAACCTCTAAAGGACTAAAAAGGACTCGATAGACACTTAAAACGACTTGATTGTGTACATATATCATAGCTTAAAACCCATAAAAATAATATATCAACTCCCCCACATTTAGCTTTTGCTTGCCCTCAAGCAAACAAAAAACCAAGATAAGGAGAAGAAATTTGACAAACTTCAGAACCTCATTTTGTCGTCGAGCACCACATACTGACCTCTATAATCAATTAAGTGATGTCTCACCCATTGGGGAAAAACTTGGCCAAAGGAAAAAAGAGTGCTCAAGCATCACTTAATCCTTTGTTGATTCTTGTATCAAAACCAGAATGGTTTGGATATCTTCTTCTTCCATAATTAAGTGATTAAGCATTCCTCCAATGGCTTGATTGAATAGTTTGGCTCTTGCTCGAGTTATTGGTCATTTTGGCATGTCTAGAACGTCCTCATGTCCAAGTACTTCCTCAGCTACAAGCTCAGCATTCTCTGGTTCAAGTTCAGCTTTATGCTCTTTTCCTTACTTGTTAGCCATGATCACATCAGCTTTGGTTACGGAATGGAAGTACTTTGACTTGTGATCCCCTCCTTTGAAGCCATTGTACCCTACTCCTCGGGCTCTAATAGCTTTCTTCGGCCTCATAAGCCAATTTCAGCCTCTTTGAAATTTCATGGATCACTGCTTGGTCTGGAGGTGATGAAGATAAAACGCTCTCTAAGGCGGCATGTTGGTCTTTGATAACTTTTGCACAATTTCGTGTTTTGCCTTTGACCAACTGATTAGAGCAATTCTACATCTGTTAATTTTATATGTGACTCTTTCGACAGTTTTTCTTCTTCCAGGCTTCTTCGATGATGCTCTGAGCCTCGATATCAGAGTTGTAGGCCATGTCATATCTAAAAGGTCTTCGTTTCCTCAGCTTTGAGGTATCAAGGTAAATAAGCAGTGGACGGTGATCAGATCTTTCATACCAAAGGTAGGCGTTCCTGCCGAGGGATATGACTCCGACCAGTCGTAATTAGCAAGGACCCTATCCAGCCGTTCCTGGATAAAATGAGATCCCCAAGTACCACACCACGAGAGGAGGTTACTGGATTGTTTAACATCCCATAACCTGTTTGAGGTGACGAAGCTTCGAAATGGGATAAATGTACCCCCAAGGCGTTCCGGTCCACCCACCTCTTTGGAATTCTCCAATATATCATTAAAATCACCTGCAACCATCCAAGCGGTTGAGTCTCTAGTGGCTCTTAAATCCGCTATAAATTCCCAGAAATCCGGACGAAGCTCTTGTTCGGGGGGTCTGTATATTCCTGTGAAGAATAAAGATTTAGACTTGTATGATATCTGCACATCAATATAGTTAGAAGATGAGTCTAAAATATCAACATTGTATTGAGATTTTTACAAGAGGGCTAGACCGGCACTCAATCCAATCGGAGGTACAAGAAAATGTTTATCAAATCCTAATTCATGGGCAGTTCTCATAAAAAAAATCATCTTAATTTTTGGTTTCAAAATATCCGAGTTGATTTTTTCTTTATCACCGTAGTCTTGGAACTATCAAGTCACCTCCCAAACCTTGACATTTCCAAGATATAATCACTAAGAAATCTAGTTTGGCAGATTGTGAAAATCTACTTTTCTTTTTGTGATAGCAGGTATCATTCCCATCGAAGGGGTAGTGTCTTTATTGAGAGGTAAATTTTCCGAAGTTGCATGTCTATCGTTGCAGAGCTTCTTCCTTCCAGCCGGATTGGCTTTAGAGCATATCCATCGCAAGGGTCTTAGCCAAGGCTTTTAAAAAAGTTAATATTTTATTGTGGGTCCCATGTGGGGCCCACATGAATAGTTAAAAATCAGTCTCTTAAAATCCTTATATAAGGACCGATTCTACACTGTTCACGCCACGTGTTCTCTCGCCATTGGTCTATTTTTTTTTTTAATTTTTTTTTTTAAGAACCCCTAATGGATATTAGAGATGTACATGCTCTTAGAAGCTAGTTACGTACGTGAGCTTGCTTCTTGGAGAGGGTTCCTGCTGCCTCTGGATTTTGTATTAGACAATACATTTAGACATAAACGTTCAGTGGATATAGTCGTCAACATATACAATTATTATTTGTGAACAATCAAAATAATTAATATATTAGACATGTTTATATAGATATAGACTGTCTATTTAACAGTTCCACGGATTGATCCTGTATAAGAAGATGTACAAGCTATTTATCAGCAGAGACCAGCCATTAAACTAATGCAACTTAATTATTGAGAATTTTAATATGTTTTGGGTTAAAAAAAACATAGATGTTTGTGGGTATCTCTTATAATCAATACTACGATAAATTTTGTAGTCAAATTGCAATTGTTCACTTGGCTCCACATAAATGCGGCCTTTCTCTTTCAACAAGTCCTTCAATTTTGTTTTAAGTAATAATTAAACCAACAACAAAGGAATCGTTTAATGATTAAAATGTTGGAGTCGTAGTACTTGACATGCAAGGCAGTGACACGAGTAAACCCTTTTTTCTTTTTTTCTTTTTGATGTTTCCATTAACGGTTTATAAATCTTTTTTTTTTTTTTTTTGACGAACGGTTTATAAATCTTACCAACTTTTTAAGTAAGAAAATAATTCACTGCTTCGAATTTCATTTCTTTATTTATCGGTTTCAGTTTTTTTACTTTCTTGTGTCATGTATTTCGTGTACGACAAATGTAGATATTTAAGAACAATTAACAACAACAAAAAAACGTAGATATTATGTATTTCTTGAGATCACGCATGGATATAAAACTTTTCATTGCTTCTTATACACCATACCTTTAATGTCAATAATGCCCCCCTTTTCTTTTTTTTTCTTACGATAAACATCCATGTTATGTATACATTGTTTAGAATGTTATATATGTATATGATTATATGAATGATAGAGAGATAAAGTGAGTGTGGGTAATGACTAATGATTGGGAGGTTTACATGGAGCACAAAGAGGGATGACTCATAGACACTCCAAATTGTTTAGAGATTTTGCAGCATGATCATATTGAATCTTCTCCTTTTTATTCTCTTTTTTTTTTAACTTACATTTCTTCTATTTATGTACGGCTCTTCCTCAATTATCTTAATTTTATACTTATATATATATATATATATATATATATATATATATATATCCACACACGATAATATAAATATATAGAGATATGCAACAGACAATTGAATAGATATAAAACATATCATGTTAGCACCAAGAAATCGTGTGGTTGCACAATGAAGACGCATGTGTAAGGCTTGAAGGAACATAAAATATGACGAGGAGTTTAGGTGACGTGGCTGACTAAAAATATAGAGTTAGGATATTTTTCAAAGCAAGAAAATAAAATATTTAGAGATATCATGAAGATATGGAACAAGATATTCTCAAATCAAGAAATAGAAGATTTGGAGATATATAAAGGAAGAGATGGCTTTAGGTTAAGCGATAGAAAAAAGAGAAAAAAATAATTGAGCGTGAGTTAGCGTTTGTAGTTTACCTGTGAGTGAACAAAAAGGTTACACAACTGTTCAAGGTGTGTAAGATTGGGTAGCCTAGGAATCGGTTCGTGTCGAGTCGTGTGTAACGTCGAGTAATTCGAATTAAACAAGTTGTTTAAGAGATTTTCTAAGGTGCCTAAATTAGGAATTTGTCAGTGACGAGTCAAGAACGACTGCGTATAAAACTGATTAAACATCTTGTAAGGAGAGTGTTTAAGAAATTTCTAATAAAGAGATATTTTCTGTGGATTTGTTTATTGCTAGCTTTGTGTATCTACTCTTATGGTTTTACAATTGGTATCATAGCGGGTCACCGACGGTGGGTTTCTAGAATCTACTAAACTGGTTGAGATCTTGTGGAGAAGATGGGTACACAAAGGACACTTGTGGAGATTAAAAAGACACTCATGCTTGATGAAAACAACTTCGGTCACTGGAAAGTGTGCATGAAACAAAGAATCATGGCTATAGATGAGGATGCTTGGACTGCTGTGGAATCTGGCTGGGAAGAACCATATGTTCTTGACGCTGAAGGAAAGAAACAACCGAAGCCCAAAGATAAGTGGACTGCAACAGAGAAGAACACATCAATGTTTAACTCCAAGGCTATTAGTGAGATTTTTACTGCAATTGATGTTGAGAAATTTAAGCTTGTTCAGGGGTGCTCTGCTTCTAAAGACGCTTGGGAAGTTCTAGTCAACTTCTATGAAGGGACATCAATCGTAAAGAGGACAAGGATGGATCACTTGGCGTCACAGTACGAGAATCTCAAGATGGGAAGTGATGAATCCATAGGAAGTTTTGGATCTAAGCTTAGTTCCATAGCTAATGAAGCTTTAGTGCTGGGTAAAACTTACAAGGATAAGAAGCTGGTGAAGAAGATGTTAAGATGCTTACCTGCAAAGTATGGAGCACAAAAAGCAGTTCTCAAGATGGCTATGAACACAGATGACATGAAGTTCTCTCAGCTACTGGGAATGTTAAAAGCAGAAGAAATGGAAGCATCTGCAGATCAACCTAAAATTGTCAAAGGAATAGCTTTTGCTGCAGATGAAGAATCATATCAGTTTCATAAGCTGGAAGAAAGCATGACTCAGAAAGTTGATGAGAGTATGGACAGGTTGGCTAGAAGCTTCAAAAAGGCCCTGAGGAGAATTGAGAAAGGGTCAATTAAAGAGGTCTCATGTTTGCAAAGAAACGACAGTGAAAGAACCTCAAATCGAACACCAAGGTATGAAGCTGGAAAACGAAATTGGAGATATGACATTCAATGTCATGAATGTGAAGGTTATGGGCACTTCAGATCTGAATGTCCTCTGGCAAAACGTAAGGAGCAAAAGTGTCGTGGATGTAGAGGTTTCGGACACATGAAGTCTGACTGTCCCAGCTTACACAAACGAAATGACAGTGTTACAGAATTAAATGAGAGTGAAGATGATGATGGCCTGTTGAACTTCGTGGCCTTGTTAGGAAAAGATTCTGATAAAGAGTCTGCTTGTGACTCTGATTCTGATGAAGATGTTGAGATAGATGCAAATGTTGAGTATCGACTTCTCTATGATAATTGGGTAAATCTGAGTAACACAAACCTGCAACTGCTCAAGGACAAAGCTTTGTTAGAAGCTAAAATCAGCATACCGGAGCTGGAAACCAAATCTGATGTGAAGAATTTAGAACAAGCAATAGAAGTCAAAACAGTTGCTATATCAAGTGAAGGACTAGAGAAATCTGAAGCTGAATGTATTAAGCTTATGGAAGAAAAGATGAAGAAGATGCATGAACTATACATTCTTGAAAAAGAGAAGAATTAGTCCCTTGAGTATGATCGCACTGAGACTCATAAAAAGCTCAGAATGTTGAACAATGGATCTGAGAACCTTGATAAGCTGTTGGCAATGGGACAACCTGTAAAGCAGAACTGGGGATTGGGTTACACAGGTCGTAAGTATGTGGAAGCAGAGCCAAATTACAAAAGTCTAGGTAACTTTGTCCAAGAAAATTCGAGCAGGGAAACTGAAAGGAAGTCAATTCAATTTGAAACGGGTAAATCAGTTAGTCCCAGACGCTTGGAAATGAGGCCTAACAACCAGCTCATCAAAGGTAGTAGAGGATGTTATTTTTGTGGAAGACATGGACATATCAAGAGAAACTGTTATGAGCTGAAGAACAAGATCAAAAAGGTTTAGGAACAAAACAAGTGCTACATTGAGCCACGTAAATATCGTATGGTATGGATAGCAAAGTCAGATCTTTACTCACAACCTCTTGGAAGCACTAAGGTGGATCAAAAAGAGTTCCTGAAGATGACTGAGATTCACCCAATTGGAGCAGATAAGGTAACACAAGCAAAGGCGGTGTGCAACCCGGGGATTACTAAAGATGACAAATCAATGGAACATGATTCAACAATTGGGGAAAATAAAAAGGAAGACTCTAGGAGTGGAGGAGTCTGTACATGATGCGTGCCCTAAAGTGTTGTTCCTTGTACTGTATATTTTTGTTCTTAGTGTGTACTCAAACAGGGGGAGATTATGTGAAAGAAGTTGAAGGTGTTATTGAAGATAGGAGTGAAGAAGAAAGTGTTTGAGAATCTTGTTGATAGGGGGAGCAACATATAATGGTTGTCTTGTGAAAGCAGTTAGCTTGAGGTATCACACTCAGACAAAAAGGGGGAGATTGTTAGCACCAAGGAATCGTGTGGTTGCACAATAAAGACGCATGTGTAAGGCTTGAAGGAACATAGAATATGACGAGGAGTTTAGGTGACGTGGCTGACTAAAAATATGGAGTTAGGATATTCTTCAAAGCAAGAAAATAAAATATTTGGAGATATCATGAAGATATGGAACAAGATATTCTCAAATCAAGAAATATAAGATTTGGAGATATATAAAGGAAGAGATGGCTTTAGGTTAAGCGATAGAAAAAAGAGAGAGAAATACTTGAGCGTGAGTTAGCGTTTGTGGTTTACCTGTGAGTGAACAAAAAGGTTACACAACTGTTCGCGGTGTGTAAGATTGGGTAGTCTAGGAATCGGTTCGTGTCGAGTCGTGTGTAACGTCGAGTAATTCGAATTAAACAAGTTGTTTAAGAGATTTTCTAAGGTGCCTAGATTAGGAATTGGTCAGTGACGAGTCAAGAACGACTGCATATAAAACTGATTAAACATCTTGTAAGGAGAGTGTTTAAGAAATTTCTAATAAAGAAATATTTTTCTGTGGATTTGTTTATTGTTAGCTTTGTGTATCTACTCTTCTGGTTTTACATATCAATCGTTATATATTGATCAAATTATGTAGTTTTAATAGTGTTATAACAATGGTTTAAATCCGGGAATGAGACATAACTCATACACGACAGAAAGAAAACATCGATCATTATAAAAAATAAACACATGTTTGATATAACGTGATTAGGTTAACACTAATATTCCCACTGACAATTAGTTTCAACAGCAACAAAGCCATAGTTTGAAGACATGTGTCTGGTTCATAAATGTCGAACAATTAAAGTGAATACAATGTACTCTCTAAGTATAACCATATCAATTATTAAGATACTGCAAGCTTTGGTTGAAATGTGACAGAAGCATGTTTCAAGTATATCATTGGTCTTATATTTCTTGTGGGATGCACGAATATTATTACTTATCAGCGACTTTTGGGACAGAGTAACAAAGAGATGGAGATTTAACGGTTTTTAGTCACTTTTGGTATAAGCAAGAATTGGAATTTAAAATTAAATAAGGAGAGAAGAAGAAGAAGAAAAGAGTAAACCTAAAATCATTGCCAATTTTGTAACCCTCTTCGCTCTACTCCACTCATGTCTAGTTCATTATCTCTTTACAAATCGTGTGATCATATTAATCACTTAGATTCACTACAAGTGAAATCGAATAAGAAAAGAGAAAAAGGTGAACATGGATTACAGATTCACTACAACTATGAGTTGGCTTAGTGGTACCCCCATTGATTACAAAAATGTAAGGATCTTAAAGGTAGCATATACGATTTACAGTAGGAGGGATCTACTCTCTAAATAATAGTTCAAGTACATATATGGTTTATAACCCAGCTCTATTACACGTACCCAAAATTTCCTAGTCATTAAATCAAAGATCTATGGTTCTATATATCCCTAAAATAATATTACAATTAATTTCTGGTTTATATATTTGTACTATTTTAAAAACCTATAATTATGTGTCATTTAGTTTAAACAATGATTTTTGTTTCAATTTTTATATTTTGATTTCAAAACTAATATAACCTAAATCGATATAAAAATATTTTAAAATGTATAATCAAAGAATATTTACTGGACTGTCGTTCTCTCTTAGACTAGTTTTTTAACATACTATTTCTACAAATTTTGTTTCATTAATGTTTTTTCTTATAACTTTTTATATATCATATATGTCTGTTAATCTGATAAGCTTTGGTAAAAACGCACCGAGGTGTTATAGAGTGAACTTCTCTTCGGAGAACCACTTATAGTAAAGGATTCGGTCAGTTTATCTGTAAAACGATAGACATTTCTATACATAAATTGGTGTAAATGACACAAAAACATGAGACCGAAAAAAAATAAAGAAGAAGAAGAAGATGCATTATGGGGCAAAATCCTAAAAGACTTTTAGTCAAAGATCATACTCGAGGCAAATCAGACAGTGGGTTCTCTGTCAATGTAACATAAAATCTGATTTATATATTTTCCCACTTACATTCCATATCATCATGACATGTAACCCGATCTTTAAAGATTTCTTTGGTTTTCTTTTCACACAAAATAAAAGAAGAAATCTGTTGTTATATCAGAAATCATGTCAAAACAGATACAAGATACATGCAATATTTGTATCTGATATGAAGATGTTTGTGTCGACAAAATACTCTTGAAGATGTGAACCAAAGAAGACCAAGTTATGTACACATTCTCTATTCTGCCTAAGAGAGTTTATTAAAAATGGATCACTTTGGCTTTCATTTAAACCAGGTCTGAATAAAAACTTAGACGAATACAACTTCGAACTTGGGACAAGGGTTTCTCTGTATGTAAGTACTGAGACTTGAGTTTCTTTCGAACTTGAAATTGTAAAGAGCTTGTCTTTGTGTCAGACCAAGCGGGTATATCACGTGTACTCTAAGCACACCGTCTCCTCTTAAGCTCGCGGGTCTTTCCTTCTTCCATATCGGTTCATGTCTCGAAGACTTGAACTTTGTGAGAACCGCAGATTCCAGAGCTTCCAGGGTCAGATTACCATCCCTGTGAAGAGACAAGTATTGAACCAAAACATATACATAAAGCAATTCTCCAGGGTTTTGATTAAGGGCAAACTAATGCTGGCTTACCTTAAAAAGATGGATTCCATATCAAACCGGCCTCTTTCTCTAACATACAAATGATAGACTGTCTCTGAGCCTCTGGTGCATTTGCAGGGTCGTTTCTTAAACTCAGGGCTCTTCTCTTCTTGCTCCCGGATCCTTGTACCCACGAAAATGCAGAGACGACAAGAAGAGTGTACAGCAGCCATATCAACAAGTGCCTTGAAAGAATCTGAAGGGCCTTCGTGTTTCCATCTAATAAAAGTAAACAAAGCTTTGAAGCTTTTCAATATGTCTGAACATGTTCTTAATATTTTACATTTACCGCACCTTAGCATCTTATTATAGGCGTCAGGATTATCTGCAAGATATTTCATTCTCTTTGCAACTGGCTCGATATCAGCCATATCTTTAATGTGAAGGAATGAATCAGGAGAAGGTGCAAATTCTTCAATATTTGGAGCACCAACAACCACAGGGACGGATCCTAAAAGAAAATTTGATCATAAATTGATCATCAGAAATAGATAACAGGACAGCATCAATGCTAACATATCATAGTTGACATGACAATAAGCTCAGATCATGCAAGACGACTAACGGTAGCTAACCGGTGGTAGAGTTAAGCTCAGATCTTAACTGAGCATACCAAGATATGATTTTTCTTAGAATATCAGGTATTGTTTTGCAAACCTGAAGCACATACCAGCGACAAGAGACTGGAAAAACTTCTCGGTGACGTAATCCTCCTCGTTGGTGTTCTCAAAAGCTAGACTGAATCTGTAGTGCTTAAGAGCTTCAACCTTCTCCACTGTAAATAAGTTTTGTATTGGTTCAAAAACTTCAGAGACTTGATACGGTCATAACACATAACATTTTTGCTAGCAATGCGCAATACATACCTCTCCCATCCCGGTTCCGGTGACAACCACCGTAAGAATCAATCTTAACATTCGCCTCCATTAAGGCTTCAAGAGCTTGCAGCCTAAAATTCTGAGCCCCACAATTGGATATAAAAGCAGCAGCAAGAGCTTTCTCGGTCTTTGGTTGCACTGGAGCCATAATATCATATTCCGACCATGAAAAATACCCGACGGGAACATGTGATGACAGACTAGTTGTCATCACAATATCATAACCCCTCCTGACGAACATAAAAAGTCAGATACTTTAATCTACTCTGAAAGTACAAAATCCTGTTAAGATTTTGCTTACCCACCGTCGTGCCTGAGCAAGATTGTTCTCATGGTAGTATTTTGCTGATTCCATGGAACGTATTATACTGAGTGTTCCAGGTTGATGGCCTAATCCAAACGCTGCATCCGGGATTTTATCTGACGTCGCTCCAATTGCGCAATCAATTGAACACGATTCGAAGTCCTACAATTGTAGAGGAATGAAGTCAATAAACATTCATGATCATCTAATATTCGGGCCACAATACTTGTTTTCTGCTACACCAGCTATCATCAATGCTTGTAAATGAGTAAACGTTGCTCATTCCATGGTCACAGACTCGCACACTATTATTATTATCCAACAACGAGCTAACATGATCAGATCTAAGTGGCTAAAGATTACCAAGAGATCATAGTATTGAACAATCAATATCCCCTATATACTAGATTCGTCATTCTGATTCATGGAAGAATAAAATCCAATTGAGAGGGAAAGTAATGTAGCAAAACCTTGTCACCACCAGAGATGAAGATCGGATCTTTACTGAAATCCCTAGAGTAACTCACTGAATCCTCTCTCTCCAACCACTCCTCGCATCTCTCCATTCCCGACCCAACCTTCAAACCGGGCGGTCTGGTCGGAGATTGCTTGCCCGAAGGCGACTTGGTGAAAAAACCCGTCAGTGTACCGACCAAAGCAGCGTTATCGAGCCGACCCAGAAACGCGATCTCGACGAGGACGACAATCGCCACGCAGATTGGCAACAAGCTCGAAACTTTTCGCCTGAGAGATGAAGGAGACGAAGGAGAGCCATTGGCTACAGGTAATCCTTCGTGGATCGATCCAATTTTAGGTCCTCGGAGATTGGAGAAAACGCCCATTTTTGTTGTTGTTGTTGTTGTTGTCAATCAATGGCTTTGAAGAATTGCGATCGGGTTTACTGATTTAGGAAGTTGTCATCTTTGGTTTGTAAAGTCATGTCTTCCCATGTTCATGGGATTGGCCAATGGTCTCTACTCTACCTGCAATTGTATTTTATTTACATTCAAAACTTTCTTTCGTTTTGTATGGAATGTGTGTGGAACCATGTTTTGATATAAAAATGAATATTTTGCACTGCAAAGATTGAACATGGAGAATTAGATCCGAATCCAATCAAATCAACGAGAGCAGGTAAACAGATCTGTGTTTTTTTAGTTTAGTGCCCAAGCCGGTTAAACTATGAGAAGCATCATGCATCTTTTTCAATCCTTTTCTAAAAACCCTAAATTAGTATTACAAAGAGAAAGATGAGAAAAATCTCTCATTGAGGTCAGCAGTGGAAGAAAGGCAAACACAGCATTTGGGATATGTATCAGAGCACTAGTGTTACCTTAAGAAAACAATAAGTTTCTTTTTTACATGCAAACAAATTTTTTTTTGATAATTGTGGGGATCCAAAGGCTTTTGGTCCATAAAAATATGAGTTTTATTGTTATATCTACGGGTGGCCAAATGGATATAGTTAGAGAATTTCACGCTTGAAGAAAATCAATCCCTAGCTTAAACCAACAAAATAATTCTTTTACCAAATGAAAATCACTAGACTACAACCACTTAGTTTGCAAACAGTCTTTTAGACACCTTAAAAATGATATCTTGTATTGTAACTTGTATGTGGCTTTCGTCAAACGCGGAGATGAAGTCTACTTATCACTTCACTCGAGTTCATTTACATTTTTTTAGAATGACACAAGTTTACAGATTTGAAACACTACATACTCCGGGAAAACGGCATATTCCATCATAAATTTGTCACAAAACAGATTTTTCTATATGACATATCAGAACAAGTCTATAACATCAACAATTCAACAATTTTTTGAATTTAACACATGAATTTTCAACATGTATCTAATTCCATTAAAACCGTAAACGTTGTTAATTTATTATGAACAGATGTCGACGTGGATGACATGTGGATATCCGATTTAGTTTGGTTTAAAATTATAAAACCAAAACGACATCATTTTGATGTTTATATTAAAATTGAAGAAAATATAATTAAAAGGAATCGAATTTGTGACTTGAATATCCATACATAAACAATCGAGGCCACTAGACTATTTAGTTATTTTGTGAATATAGTAATTACAATAATATTAATAATGGTTCCGCAACAACAACGATCCTTTTGAAATCTCGAGGGCAAGAGTCTCGTTAGCGAATGCTGGTTCACGAGATGCGCTTCATCAACGGCCAACAAAAGAGGCTTGTCGTTGCGATTGTAAGATCTGTAAAACAAAATTTCTCAACAACAAATCGCTGATGGAAGTGATCTGAGATTTTTATACATGATATGGACAAAATACCTCTTCGTCTAATGATATTCTCTTCCAACATCTCCAAAACAACATGATTCAAATTAGTAGCGTTTACCTTTTTCACAAATCCGTTGATCTTTCTCCGGAGCTCATCCCAAGATTCACGCTCTACATCGATTGTCTTCTCCTTTCTTCTTTTTGAAACCATGAACATGTAGATATTAATATTGTTTTGTATATGATATTTATTGAAATAAGCAAGTAGTTCAGTGGCACAGGTAGATATAAATCGAGATACTAGTCATGGGTTCCAATCTTCTTCAAACACTAACCATTTAATTTTAGATAAAATATCAAACAACATCGTTTTGGATCAAGCCAAATCCGATATCCACATGTCATCCATGTCGACATTCGTTAATAATAAATTAACGCCGTTTATGGTTTTGATGGAATGAGCTACATTTTAAAAATTCATGTGTTAAATTAAAAAAAAACTGTTAAGTTGTTGATGTTATAGACATGGTCTAATATTTCGTATAAGAAAATCTGTTTTAATAACAAGTTCAAGGTGAAACTAACCGTTTTCTCCTACATACTCCCTTGGAACTTGGTCGAACTCAGTAGCCGGTATGGGCTGAGTAACCAAATGATTATCATGTACAGTATTCGTATGTATGGTTGCGATGATTACATAAACTTATACTGTAGTGGGCTGTGCTATGATTTTATTATGCTCACTCTATATGTCGTTGTACCGTGGCAACAGTAGATGTTTCTTGGAATATAAAATAGAAAATCAAAAGCAAATATGCAAACATTGTAATTATTTCCAAATGAGGAAATAAAACAAATTTATGTATTCGGAATTTGATTCTTAGAGTCCACGCAACAATGTTTATTATTGTTTTGTTTTAAAGAAAAATGATTGATAACTACATTAAATATAACTACATCACATAACTATAAATGTCAACTAAACTAATTTATTTATAACTATATCAATAAATGTATTTGCATGATGATAACATGTATTAACAAACATAAGTTATGTGATCAATACTGTAACCATCAATTTGGTTAAAAATTCAAGTGTAACGTCAGGTAAGACTCAGATTGATTCAAAATATTTTTTTTTCCAAATTTTCTTCTTTGCAAACTACACCAAATATAACTCAATATATAGCTATATTTTCCAACTAATTTAACATACAAGTAAATACACCAACAAATAATTTGAATGATAACATAAATTACCAAACATAATTTATGTAATCAACACCATAACTAATATCAAAATCACTATTCTGATATACAATGCATTCGAATAGGATTATCGTAATATCTTCATTTTACTTGTGTTGTTACCTAAAAATCGAGAGCTTCTCATGATCGGTCGTAAAACCATGATGGTTTGCCTAAAAATGGATGTTTTTGAACATGAACTAATACTATTCACTATGAGAATATTAATGGTTGACCGTTGAGTGATGATAGACTTTTTCTAGGTTCTAACTCAATTCCTCAAGTCTACTTCTATCATTGTAATACTTAAGGTATCAATCCAGGGAGGCAAGAAGAATAACACACCAAGAATGCAAGAAACTACTCAAGCTAAGCAAATCAAATAAAAGAGTTTATCTAACAACCTAAACAATCTAGAAAGAAAATAAAGCAAGCAAGAAACAACCAAGACACTAAAAAGAAGAGAAATAAGATAAAAGGAGGGTCCTAGGATGAGGCTATGGAGACTAGATGGTCTAGAGACAATCAATGCTGCTTCAATCAATCAAACATTGTTAAACAAGGCTAATGGTCATAATTAAGCTAATCACATTCTCATGTTCATAATTCCTATGCTAATCATGCAATCATTCAATTCTCATTTGCAAATTACAAGACAATCATGCATTAATATCCATCAAATACCTTTTAGCAAAGCTAATCCTTAGGCTAAAAACACTAATCATTAGCTAATCCAATCTCTTGGCACTAATCCCTTTGTCTAATCCCTAATCAAGATCAAATTTCCATTTGTGATTAAGATATAAACAAGCATTAATTTCAAGTTCTCATTACCATCAATCACCTTAGACATCTAACCTCTTAGGCTAAGATGTGAAAATCCTCTAAAAAGTTCATTCAAGCATTTCATCGAACACCTTTCGGGCATGAAAAAGCCTAGCATCTAGATTCAACAATTCCTTGCAACCTAGCATAGAGATCAACTAATTAGAGAATTATCATTCATAAATAAGTCCTAAACATCACTAATCATCACATAAACCACCTAAATTAACCTCATCCACAAAACCCAAAAACTCTACTCCCTAATAATAAGAAAGATATGAGAAATCATAGATAGAAAGAGAGATTAAGAGAAACAAGATAAATACTTAATTAAAACTCAAAATCAAAAGTTTACAAATCCTAAATTATAAACATAAGAAAAGAGAAAATTAGGCTTAGGTAGCTTAGGGTTTTAGAAACCTAAAATTAAGTATTTATAGTGGAGAGCTCGACAGTGGCAATTTCGTAAATAAATAGGTCTGATTTTGGTCTTCGCAGGAAAATCTATCGGGCGCGTTTGCCCGATGGAGCAAGCCGATGGAATCCTGAGAAAAGTATCGGGCGCATTTGCCCGATGGAGCAAGCCGATGGATTCTCTGCCAAATTCGTGGGATTTCTGCAGCAAATGTATCGGGCTGTTTTGCCCGATGGAGCATGCCGATGGAATGCTGCTGGAAGTATCAGGCTGATTTTCTCGATGGAGCATGCCGATGGATTCTCTGCCATCACTTTTCTCCACCATTTCAGCTCCTTCTTCTTCCAAAGTCTCTCCAAACTATCATGACAACTCCAAGATCCTACAAAACTCAAGAAAACACTCCCAAGAACAACAAAACATGCAAAACCTAGTCCTAAAAGCTCTAACTCCTAAATGCATGATTTCTTACAATAGTACATGAAAATTAATGCTAAAGACATGAAATAATGCCATTGACCACATGTAAAACACCTAAAATATGATGCTATCAATTCCCCCAAACGTATCTTTTGCTTGTCCTCGAGCAAACAATCAAAGACAAGATGGAATAAATGTTTGAAAATGGGAGATGAAATTCGAGAATGTCAACAAAGGAATTCAATTCAATGCCTTTCAAAGTAGTTGCAAATGCACAAACAATCTCTACTCCAAAAGAGTTAGCCATGCTCATCAAACATTTCGCTCTAATAATCAAACCATCAGAGCAATAACAAGCAACCAAAGCAACACAACTTCTTAACATTCAATTAGGTGTTTGGTGGACTCTCTACTTGGAAACATGAACCACAAACCAAAGGACAAGGTGTCAAAGAGGCTTAGCATGGATTTTGGTGAGGGTTACAAGTGTTTAATGGCTTATCTCAATAAAAAGGAACACAAGACTTTATGCAAAGTAGGAAGAAAGAGAACAATTCATGCATACAAGCATCCACTTCCATATTCTACCTTTTCTTTAGCTTAAATCCCAAAACCCAAAGCATAAACCAAATTCCAAACCCACTTTTGTATCTTTAAACTCACATCCCACTCTTTTTCACTCTTTTTACAACTTGGGAAATTCTTTTCTTTCAACATTTATCTCTTTCTTTTTATCTCTTTACTATCCTCTTTTCTTTTCATTTTCTTTTCTCTTTGCTTATATTTTCTTAGAGGACTCAAATGCATATGAACTTAGAGCTATTACTTCATTTCCAACTTCTTAAACATTTTCTTTGAACACTTTTGCCTCATGGCTTTTCCCTTTACTTTTATTTGCTCCCAAATCACTCTTTTATTTTCAACTCACTCAAGAAATGATTTCTCACACTCAAACCCCATCAAATTAAAAACAAAGACCATCTAAAGTGGAGGCATCTTTGATTTGTCATAAGACGTCCCCCAAACTTAGACCATTGCATAGGATTCATCATCCTTGGATTTGGCATTGAAGTCTCTTTGCACCCAAAACTCTTTCCCTTCTTCTTTGCATTGACCCCAAAGCACCTCAAAAAAGGATAGACATGGGAATTCCTCCCAAGTGAGCTTGTTTTAAGTCAATAAGCTTGACTATCCCTTCACTCTTTTTTTTGGTTAGGGATGTGGCATGAGTTTGTATCACCGGGATCATACTCATCGTAGAACCACCCCCTAAACTCTTTCATCCTTATCTCCCCAAAAGGGATCTCCCGTGGATCATGAAAGCTCAACGGTGTGGTAGAGACTATACCAAGAAGCTTGTGAGTGGGTTGAGCCATTGGAGATCCATCTTCTTCATCCTCCTTGAAGGCTTCTTCCTTGAGGTCATCTTGCTTCTCTATAAGATTTCCTCCAATTGGCTCTTTCTTGTGATGTGGTTGCTTTGGCTCTTCTTCCATGATTGACGGCTCATCTTGTGTGCTCTTTTCCTTGATGTCCTTGCACTCAACAACCAACTCATCTTCATAAGGCTCCTCCTCATCTCTCACAACTTCTCCTACTTCTTCATTGTTGATATTGGTTGAGTGACCCATGATTGTCCCTTCATCATCATCATCATCTTCATACCTCACTACAAGGCTTCACCAACTGTACAACCAAGAAGCAATTCAAATTTCTTAATAGTCTCTTCAGATTCTTTCAAGAAGTCATCTTGGACTTGAGCATTCTCCTCATGTGTTGGCTCAACAATACTTGCATCTTTAGGCAAATGAGCAAAATCATTGTTGATCATCCTTAAACTCTCATTGTACCTCTCTTGTCCTTCCAATGCCAACTTTGCCATATTGAGAAGTTTTTCATAAGAGATTTGAGAAGAGTGATTCGCTTTATCCTCATGCTCAATGTTCCAAGATTGGTATCCATCACCATATCCATATTGGTACTCATGAGAAGAGTACTCACTTGGAAGATCACCTTGATAAGTGGATGTGCTTTCAAAACCATGATGACTTGTAAGTTCCCAAGCCATCTCTCTTTCTTGAGTTTCTAGCATAGCCCTCAACATTGAAGCTATCTCTGAAGCCATGCTCTCTTCCTTGTGATTTGTACCTTGCAAAAAGAACAAACACTTGAAAGAAAGTTAGTAACCACACAAACTAAAACAAAATAAAATCTTATTCTAAAGTAGAATCTAAATCCTAATGGTTATTGCTACACCTCCCCGGCAACGACGCCAAATTGATGATAGACTTTTTCTAGGTTCTAACTCAATTCCTAAAGTCTACTCCTATCATTGTAATACTTAAGGTATCAATCCAGGGAGGCAACAAGAATAACACACCAAGAATACAAGAAACTACTCAAGCTAAGCAAATCAAATAAAAGGGTTTATCTAACAACTTAAACAATCTAGAAAGAAAATAAATCAAGCAAGAAACAACCAAGACACTAAAAAGAAGAGAAATAAGATAAAAGGAGGGTCCTAGGATGAGGCTATGGAGACTAGATGGTCTAGAGACAATCAATGATGCTTCAATCAATCAAAAATTGCTAAACAAGGCTAATGATCATAATTAAGCTAATCACATTCTCATGTTCATAACTCCTATGCTAATCATGCAACCATTCAATTCTCATTTGCAAATTACAATACAAGCATGCATTAATATCCACCAAATACATTTTAGTAAAGCTAATCCTTAGGCTAAGAACACTAATCACTAGACTAATCTAATCTCTTAACACTAATCTATTTGTCTAATCCCTAATCAAGATCAAATTCTCATTTGTGATTAAGATATAAAAAAGCATTAATTTCAAGTTCTCATTACCAAAAATTACCTTAGACATCTAATCTCTTAGGCTAAGATGTGAAAATCCTCTAAAAAGTTCATTCAAGAATTTCATCGAACACCTTTCGGGCATGAAAAAGCCTAGCATCTAGATTCAACAACTCCTTGAAACCTAGCATAAAGATCAACTAATTAGAGAAGGATCATTCATAAATAAGTCATAAACATCACTAATCATCACATAAACCACCTAAATTTACCTCATCCACAAAACCCAAAAACTATACTCCATAATCATAAGAAAGATATGAGAAATCATAGATAGAAAGAGAGATTAAGAGAACCAAGATAAATACTTAATTAAAACTCAAAATCCAAAAGTTTACAAATCCTAAATCATAAACATAAGAAAAGAGAAAACTAGGCTTAGGTAGCTTAGGGTTTTAGAAACCCAAAATTAAGTATTTATAGTGGGGAGCTCTACAGTGGCAATTTCGTAAATAAATAGGTCTGATTCTGGTCTTCGCAGGAAGATTTATCGGGCGCGTTTGCCCGATGGAGCAAGCCGATGGATTCTCTGCCAAATTCGTGGGATTTCTGCAGAAAATGTATCGGGCTGTTTTGCCCGATGGAGCATGCCGATGGAATGCTGCTGGAAGTATCGGGCTGATTTGCCTGATAAAGCATGCCGGTGGATTCTCTGCCATCTCTTTTCTCCACCATTTCAGCTCCTTCTTCTTCCAAAGTCTCTCCAAACTATCATGACAACTCCAAGATCCTACAAAACTCAAGAAAACACTCCCAAGAACAACAAAACATGCAAAACCTAGTCCTAAAAGCTCTAACTCCTAAATGCATGATTTCTTACAATAGTGCATGAAAATTAATGCTAAAGACATGAAACAATGCAATTGAACATATGGAAATCACCTAAAATAAGATGCTATCATTGAGGAGCAAGTGTATTGTCTCGAGGGATTGGTTCATATAAACATCTTGTGACCTATACTCGTCTTGGTCACCCCGATCAGATAGATCACACACTACAAGAAAACTGTTCAATAGCTACAGATTAGCTACGAAAATTTCGTAGCTATTTTTTTCCGAGCTGCGAATAGCAACAAAATAGCTGCGAATTGAAAAAACCAAATTTCGTAGCTATTTCGTAGCTATTCCTAGCTATATAGCTACGAAACAATTTCACAGCTATCCGAAGACAAATATCTACGATTGCAAGGATCAATTTGTGGACAACAGTAGCCACAAATATCAACGATAACAGTCGTAGAAAACTATCTACAACATCGAAACGTGACTATTCCTAGAAAAATTAGCAACGAATAGCTATGGATACGTCATGGATATATATAGCAACAAATTGCGACGCATAGTACCATGGATATATAGCCAATATTTGTTTTGTAGTTATTTGCAGCTATTGCTACGAATACATTTGTCGCTATTCGTAGTTAATTATAATTGTTTTTAGCTACAAAATTTGTCGTAGTTATCCGTAGCTCAAAAAAATAACACACGTTCCAAAATGTTCTACCTACTTGGATGCATTGAAAAAATCTAATTAGCTAGGACCAGATTTGTAGCTATTTGTAGCTACTAAAACTCTATAAATGCAACCAAACTCATCAGTTTTTGTATATCTGGTTGCAATTGAAAACTAAAAGTAAAGATGGATGATTTTTTTTTGATTCGAGAGAGTGGATGTATAAACGGTTAAAACGTTTTGATAGTAGTGTTTGTGAGAAATTTTTAGAGGGTTAAACACTTTTATGTCATTTGCTTTTAATCAAGTTTTTTTTAGGACATGTGAAGTTGTATTGCCCGTGTAAAATGTGCAAAAATCAAAAACGTCAGGATGTTGATACTGTGATGAATCATATTATGATGAGAGGTTTTACGAAAAAAGTATTACGTTTGGACGCACCATGGAGAAATGTGATGCGAGAAGAATTGAAGCTAATACAATCCAATATAGTTTAAATTATGAACTTAATGTGTGTGTGTTTTTTTATGAATAATTAAATGTTTGAAGTTCTATATGATCTAATAATATTTCCTTTAAATGTGGTACTTCATCTTAAGTTTGATCTTAAAATGTGTATATGTAAGTTTGATCATATATTTTAATCATCTTTAGGGTTTTGACTATCGTATCATATCAATTTAAATAGATGATTTCATATATATATATATATATATATATATATATATATATATATATATATATACATTCAAACAACAAACAATGTACATACAATTTTTTTTGTAATGAAAGGAATATATTTTAGTGAAAAGTATATGTCAGTTTGATATTTTATAAAAGTGGCCAAAAACTCATAATCAATCACATGTATAAATGTATAATTAAGTATGTTTAACTGCATATATAAATTTTATATGACACTCGGATTTTACTACTAAATTTTCATCTCTACAAATAATAGCTTAATTATACATTCAGTTAAAAAAGTGTTCTGAATATAGAATCACAATATTAAGAATTCAAAGATCAATAATAATAACTCTCTTATTAGCTTAAGAAACTCTCTCAAAACTTATGCTCTCATGATCTCTCTCACAACTCATAAGTTATGCCACAACCTTGGCATTTCCTTATATAGGGATCTCTCATACCTTTTTCCTTATCCTAATAGGAAATACTCCTTATTAGATAACTCCTAATAAATGAAAAACTAACAATTAGATAACTCCTAATTATTTAGGCAAGTATTTAGATAACTCCTAAATATTTCTTTTTTCTTTATTCTTCAATATAGCTTGATTTACAAGCTTACTCCAACATTCTCCCCCTTAAGCTTGAAATCCTTTTCTCCAACATCTCGAACTCCAATGAGATCTCTCATCTCTTGTATCTTCATAAAGTCAAGCCACTCCAAACTGCAATCTTCACTCCAAGATCTTCATCCACTCCAGTAAACAACTTATAAACCAAATCACATCTTAAGGATTCGTTCATATCTCAACAATCAAATATATCAACGTCCTGAGTCATGTATTGTACTACCACTTGTATTACGCCGTGACTGACACAACAAATACCTCTTCAATCTCCCCTTTTTTTTGACTATGTATGTGACCTCAACAACCCTAGCATCAAAGGCTTCGTCACTGCAACATCCAATATCAACCAAAACTAGCAACACCAATCTCCCCTTGCTTTGAGTCACATCATGATCAAAACTAACACACAAACCGTCCTCTTCCATCATGAGGATAAAATCCTACTGCACCATCTCCGAAGTGATTAACTTTCTTTCTCCAAATCTTCCTGACCCTTGTCCCTCCATGAGTAGTTCTTTGAACATGTCCTCTACCTTCACAATGATAACATATTGGACCATGAAATCTCACTCCATGAGCTTGCTCCATTCGTTTCTTCTCCTTTAATAACTTGAAGCATCTTGGCCTAATATGTCCAACCATTCCACAATGATGACAAACAGGACGCCAAATTCTTTTAGGTGCTCTCTTTTCTTCTGGAATTTTCCTTGTTGCAGACGCTGTAGCAACTCTTGTACCAGCTCTCGTACTAGTTGCCGTATTAGTTGCAGACTTAATAACTGTTACAGTCTTTGTAGCAGATGTTGATGCAACATCCATCTTTCCACCAGACACAAAAACACAGTCAGCTTTTGAAGGTTCTCCATTGAATCCAAAACCATATCGATCATTTTTTCCAATAGTAAGAAGATGATCCAACTGCTTTGTGCCTTTATTCAACATCCTCACACCTCTTAGAGTTTCTTCACGTTGAACTCTGGCTTGCTGTGCTTCTTCTTCTTTCTTTGTTGCATACTTTCGTACCTCAGCAATTTGAGCTTCTAACTCGACTTTCTCCTTAGTCAATATTGAATTCTCCTCAACCAGCTTACACCACTGCTCATACAAGGTTTTGTAGTTCTCAGCGAGATCCTCATCATCACTTACATGATCATCATCACTTTCATCCTTGTCACTTCCAACTGCACACTTCTTTGCAGATGCTGATGCAAGTTCCGACGCAGACACTGATGCAGATCCTTCAAACATGTTCTCCCATGCTTTCCATGCCCTCTTCTCTTCAGCATTCCATTGATCTCGTGGCTTAAGAACTTCAACTCCTTTATCATTAATCATCACAAGGAGATTCCAACCAATCTCAATTGAATTCCAACAATCCTTATCAAGACCATTAATGAAAGCTTGCATACGAGCCTTGTACAACCGATTCTTTGATCTTACTGCTTTGACAAGCAATTCTCCTTCATGATCATACATTGTCAAAAAATCTTCTTTCATCCTTACATCGCAGCCCGATTCAGTGGCCTGACCGAGACTTATGATATTGCTCTTTAAATCCGGAATGAAATAGATATCAGACATTGTTCTTGTTTCTCCGTTTCTGTCAATAAATTCTATCGAACCTTTTCCTTTGATGTCTATACGAGAGTCATCTCCAAACCTCACTTTTCCGGTAATAGATTCATCAATTACTTTAAAGTAATCGCGGTTTCCAGTCATGTGATTGCTCGCCCCATTGTCCAAGTACCAAACGTTACCTTCATCTGAACATGCCTCAAAATCTTTTGGTTTCACGTTCCTTTCATTGAGATACACCACCTCATTCGATTCTGCCTTTCGATCGTTGATGCACACCACTTCGTGCATCATTAATTCATCAGCTGTTTGTGTATCCTCCTCTGTTTTCTTTTCAATAGCCTCTTGTAGCTTTAGCAAGCGATCGGTACAATCCGAAGCATAGTGCCCATACTTGTCACATCTAAAGCACTGAACGTGAGACACGTCTCTCTCTTTCTCATCACCTTGATCACCACCGTAGTTTTGGTAGTAGCCTCTTCCTCGGCCTATACCGCGACCTCTTCCCCGACCTCTTCCTCTTCCTCGGCCTCTTCCACCAAAGTTTTCTTGTGAGTCCGAGCTAACATACATCAGCTTCCCTTGATCGTCTTGTTTATCTTCTTCTTCCTCATTAGTCCTTTCTTCATAAGCCTTGAGACGTCCAATAATGTCCTCAAAGCTTGTCTTGTTAAGATCCAATACTTGTTCAAGAGAAGCCACGATGTGTATAAACTTCTTCCGGGGAAGACTTTTGAGAAACTTCTTAACCAGCTTTGGCTCTTCAATTTCTTCACCTAGTGCGGCTGACTTTGACGAGATCTCTGAGATCCTTCCAACGAAATCATCAATTTTTTATGTGTCTTTCATCATAAGACGATCAAAATCCGCCATCAACGTTTGAAGCCGTGCTTCTTTAACTCTGTCCGCTCCTACATGCCTTGCTTTGATAGCCTCCCAAACCTTTTTAGCGGTATCTAGCTCTCCTACTTGTAGGATGAGTGCCTCTGGGATGGATTGAAACAACAAGGCGATGGCCATATCGTTTTTGTCACCATCGTTGCCTCCTGTTTCAATAACGTCCCAAGCTTTATGCACTTTGAGTAGGACTTTCATTCTTATAGCCCATACCGTATAGTTTGTCGAAGTCAACATTGGACACTTGACATACGAACCTCCTTCTTTTCTTTCATCGATTGTTGTTTTAACGATCTCTGCCATAGCTCTGGTCGTGTGCGATTCTTCTTCTGGCTTCCTTTGAGATCGTCTTCTTCTTTAAGATGATTTGAAAGCTCTCTACACAACAACTCCTTTGTTGTGTTACACAACAACTCCTTTGTTGTGTTGTTGTTGTGTTTACCAAGATGAATCAAATCCTCCTCGATTGATTATCCTAGGCTTTAGCGAGGTCTCTCTTGGATCGAAGAAGCTCTGATACCAAATATAGAATCACAATATTAAGAATTCAAAGATCAATAAGAATAACTCTCTTATTAGCTTAAGAAACTCTCTCAAAACTTAAGCTCTCATGATCTCTCTCACAACTCATAAGTTATGCCACAACCTTGGCATCTCCTTATATAGGGATCTCTCATACCTTTTTCCTTATCCTAATAGGAAATACTCCTTATTAGATAACTCCTAATAAATGGAAAACTAACAATTAGATAACTCCTAATTATTTAGGCAAGTATATAGATAACTCCTAAATATTTCTTTTTTCTTTATTTTCAATATAGCTTGATTTACAAGCTTACTCCAACACTGAAATTTTTTATACATATAAAATAAAAAGTAAACGATCTAAAGACTTAGGATTCCATAATTTTTTTTTTAAAAACCAAATTAAGGTCTTTACATCATCTGAGTTTTTTTTTTTCCATTTCCTAACATTCTAAAAGATCATTCAAATATTCTAACATAAAATCAAAATGTTAATAAAAAAATCTAAATATTTCCAAAATCTCTTATATTTGAAAATATTAATTAATTTTATAGTAAATAATCCAGCAAAAACGGATGAGTCCATATATATGTATATATATTGACCAAAATTACTTCTTTTTATTTTTGTTAAAACCCAAAATTACTTGTGAAGAAATGAAGTACTTACACTACAAGAAAAAAGTGTATTCCAACATACATATTAGTTAATAATTCGTGGAAAATATATGTTTCCAACAAATGTCCAACAGAATATACATTTGTTGGAATATGGTCGTTGGAAACTTGGATTTGTCGGAAGTTTGTTGGGAACATTCCGACAAATAAAATTTATTGTCAATTCGTCATAACTTTCTGAGAAAGTCTTTGTTAGAAATTTGTTGGAACCTAGTGTGGAGTTTCCCACAAATTATCAATAAATTATATCAACAAATTTTCAACGAAATCATTATCATAAACTTCTGTCAAATAATTTGTTCGGAAATTATTGGCAGTTTGTGATAAATATTCAACAAAGTTGATCGTTATTTCATGGGAAATTTCTAATAACATATTCGTTGGAAATTTGTTGATATATTTTCTAGATAAATTTTTAAGAAATTTCCAACGCTTTAATTATTAGAATTTTATTGGAAATAACCTATGTTCAAAAACGCGGCCACCTTACCGCGTTTGCGGCCGCAAAAACGCTGGTCAGTGGTCAACCGCCGCTATTATAACCAACTCGGCACAATAAATCGGTTAACCGTTAATCGCAAATAATTGCAAATCGGACTAAATACCGATTTTTTAAGCTAAAGCCCAAATAAAATTTAGGTCTTGGCTTGTTTAAAGCCCCTTTGTTATTTATTTAATAAGGGGTGAGAACTCTATATTTATAGAACATAATTATCTTATAGTTTTCCTAATCTTCCGATGTGGGAGGTTTTATATTATCACTATGCGGGTCCCGCTGATGAATCTGTTGAGTGTTTGTGTCTCGTAGCCATAGAATGCCCTTGCATTACTTTATTTATCAATAAACATATGTATAGGATCATAAAGAAACAACTTTCCACGATAAAATCTTTCTTTTATTTAACAGATAATATTCCATTTATCAATTATTTTCTTTTTTGTCAAAGGTTTTTATCCATTTATCAACTACACACATATATATATATATATATATATATATACACCAAAATCTAACCAGAAAAAATATATTATACATTTATTAATATTTATAATTTTTTTTTAGTTTTGTTATATTATAGATAAAATGTTTAAAAAATATTAAATTATTAAGAAATTCTGCTCCGCGTATTCCCCGAATATATCCCGATTTTTCAAAGGGTCCTTAAAATATTTGAATGTCTTTAATTCCTTAATTTTAATTTTATAAATTTATTAAAAATAATATTACATGGAATATTTTTATTGGTTAAAAAAGAGGAGGTGAACAAATGGGTTCACCTCTAAGGGTGAACCTAAGTATTTTCCTTTTCAGTATAGCCTTTTCAATTTATTAATGCTAATAGTTTATAATAATTTAACAATGAATATATTAAAAAAGATATTCCAAAGTATTTTTTCTATTTAAAAGACACTTGATCAATTTTATAATATATATATATATATATATATATATATATATGCTTCTTCTATTTAACAGTAAATCTAATCACAAGAAAATATATTATACATCTATTAATGTTTAATTTATTCTAATTTTATTCTATCTTGCAAATTAGAATGTACAAAATCATCTTTTATATCTAACTTGTTTTTTGTTATAATTCGCTAGGTCCTGACCGTGGCGTATAACGCCTAACAATATTAAGTAAGTTAGTTTTTTTTCCTTTTTGCAAATTTTCAACAAATTTTTTATAACAAAATTGTGAGAAATATTAACAAACTTCTGACAACTTAAAAATTGTTGCTAATTTCCAATGATATAATATTAGTTGGAAAACACCAACAAGATTCTTACGAATTATACGACGTAATTACCACAAATAAAATCGTTGGAAATTTGCAATAAATTTTCAACAAATAGAACATCATATGAAATTTTGTGAGATATTTATTGGAAGTTTCTAATAAAATATGATTATTGAAAACATTTGTTGGAATATTACATATTTTCTTGTAGTGTTATTACCTTCAAAAACTAATCAAAGATACTCATTAATTTTATTTTAATGTTTTAAAAGGTTGAAGAAGATTGGTATTTGAGTGCGTAAATGCTTTCCAAATCGCGTTCATAAGTAATATTTTATTTACCTCAAAAAAGAAGAAGACTTTTTCTAGTTTTAAACTTGTTGCATTATCAACAAGTAAGATCTTGTTGTAGTTTTAAACTTGTTGCATTATCAACAAGTAAGATCTTTATTATAAATTTTAACAATTCTTTGTGGTTTATATAATATAATAGAAGTGAAAGATGGATGAACATTTGTGCGGATAAAAGAAACTTAAAAGAAATAATAATATGACAAAGAAGAAACTAGTTTTGATGGATGTATAAGAAGTGCAGAAATTATAAACATGTGAATACACGGGTTGAATAATTCATGATATGGCCAGACTTAGCTTTGTGAGTTAAAGAATATATCAGCATTAGGCTATGTACAATGACAAATTTATTCAACATCCCATTTTACACTCTACATCATTTTTTATTTCTTCCACATCAACTTCTCTTTGTTCCACATTATAATTCAACACCATTTTACTTATATCATCTATAATGATTTATTTATTCAACACCCTCCTTACCCCATTAATTTATTTTCTTTATATTTTATATTTTATGAATATTTATGATACTAATATTTACTGATTAATATTAAATTAAAATAATTAAAAATTAATTATATAAATAAATTTTGCCTTTTTCATTTTATTTAAAAAATACAAGTGATAATAATGAGAAATAAAAATAATAAAACACAAATACATTGATAAAAAAACTGAAAATACAATACAATAAACGTATAAACTTAACTCACAAACTTATAAATCACATTAACCACGGAACATTTCGAATTTTGCCCATATGTGTTTGACTAGATGTGCTTGCAATTCATGGTGTACGAATCACACAACTCGGATCTAGTACGCACATGATTTGCAAATGCATGTAGAACATCTGTTGAGAATGGTTGTGGTGTACTAGAACCACTTGCCTCAGACTGATCCTAATCTTTCCAATGTTGAGCATATGTATCTCGTTCATCCTCAACAATCATATTATCTAATATGATACATGACCTCATGATGATAGCCAAATTGGATATGTCCCACGTGCGAGATGATTCGCGGATGATTTTGAATCGAGCATGCAACACTCTAAATGCACGTTCGATGTCCTTACGACATCCCTCTTGAACTTGTGCAAATAACTTGTCTGGTTCACTCTGAGGAAGCCTAATCGATTTAACGAAAGTAGGATAAGAAGGATAGATACTGTCCGCTAGATAGTATGACATATTATACGGACGTTGGTTCACGAAGAAGTTGACTCTTGGAGTATTTCCCTATTCAAATTAATCGAACACTGGTGAATGGTCTAGAACGTTTATATCATTCAATGTGTCGACATCCGAAAAAGGCATGTCAAATCCACAGATCATCAGATGCAACTGCTTCAAGAATAACAATGGTGGTTCCCTTATCGCCACGAGTAAATTGACCTTCCCACACTATTGGACAATTTTTCCATTCCCAAGGCATGCAATCAATACTCCCAATCATCCCTGGGAACCCTCGCATCTCACTAACATGCAAAATGCGTTGTATAGTCATCTTGAGTTGGAGCTCTGAGATAAACTTGTTCATACAATTGTATGATTCTTTTACAAAATCGACGCAAGCACTCCAATGTTGTAGTACCTCCTATTTTGATGTATTCATCCACCGCGTCGAACGCCACACCATATGCTAACATTCTCATAGTTTTGGTACATTTTGCTAATGGAGATATACCTTCTTTATTGGATGCATCAACTCTTTAGGTGAAGTAGTTGTCACTTCTTGATAGGTCTCCAACGATCCGAAGGAAAACATGTTACCACATCCTGAATCGCCGACGAAACATTGCATCGTCATATGTAGGTTGATTGGTAAAGTAGTCGTCAATCAATCTTTTGTTTGCCGCGTCATGATCTCTCTTGAAGTATTTTCTCTTTCTTTTAGGATAGTCTTCCTCTATTCTTTTTCGACGCTCCTCAAAATGGTTGATGATGTACCTCTCTTCAGTTTCAGACTTTATTTTGTAAGCTTCGACATCAAAAAGATATTCAGATAGATCCATTGAAATTTTTATTAAGGTGATTTTTATGGTATTGGTACATCAAAGGAAGAATGAGTCTATATTTATAGGATATGAAACCAACTGGACAAACATACATTATTAAAGTATAACGTGACAAAAATATTATTAAAGTAGAAAATGACAAACATACATTATTAAAGTAAAACGTGACAAACAAACATTATTAAAGTAGAAAATGACAAACATACATTATTAAAGCAGAACGAGACAAATAAACATTATTAAAGTAGAAAATGATAAACATACATTATTAAAGCATAACATTAAAAAATATTATTTAAATAGAATGAGACAAAAAAAATATTATTGGATTCTCTGACAAAGAAACAAAGAAGCATTACGTCACAGATGGTTTATATGAACGTATGTCTGTCATATATGAACGTATATATGGTTTGTATGAATGTATAGATGGTTTGTATGAACATATGTATGTTACATATGAACGTTTATAGTGTTATTTCAAAACTAAATTTGGTGTCAAAGTTAGAGATACCCTTAAAGTAACATTGGATTCTCCAAATAAAAAAAAACGAAATTCACGGATTATTGACAAAGAAACATTATTAAAGTAAAAGCAGAACGACACTTGACAAACACTAACATAGAAAATGAGAGACAAACATTATTAAAGCAGAAATGGACATAAAAACAAACATACACTTGATAACAATTATTCATCGAAAAGATTGTGACCCAATTTCTTCAATAACACTTTGCTCCATTCATCGAGATCCTTTTTTCACTAAGCTTTAAATACATCTTCATCTTCCTAGCTTGAATCTTTTCTTTCATCAATTGGTTTGCCTCCCCTTACCTTAAGTTTGCCTCCTCTTGCATCATGACTATTTTGTCTAATCGTTCGAACTCTTGAGCCTTGATTTGTTGGAATCCAATCCAATCTTCGTTGACCACATCCAAAGTTGCGCCCTTACCTTTCTTCTTAGAATTTTTCTTAGCTGCATCCCTACCCATTAGACGAACACTAGATCCAATAGAGTTGGAGTCACTAGCATCAGTCTCGTGAACTCTTTTTGATCCATTGCTTTCAGAGCCGGTATTTCCTCCTACATGGCTTCAGAGCCAGTATTTTTTCCTACATGGCTGCCATAACGTGGTTGATCACGTACAACGAGCTATTCTTTCATATATTTGAAATTTCCATTAGCAGCACTTGAATATTGTTCATGCGCTTTTGCCAACACATCATGCTCTGACCACCAGTTTTGTTGCATACGTTTAGCCTTATCGTAAGCACCAACCCATTTTCCCAAGCTTTTGTTCACGTAGTTGTAGTGATTTCTACACGAACTGTCATTCCGTGTAGGATCAAATGAGCAATGTTCATTACAAAATTCAGCAATTTTAACCCAATATGAATCTCCTTTTTGGGTTTTTCAAAAATGCTATATGTTCCATATTTAATCTACTCACCCAGTAGCACCAAATTTTTCTCAGTGGACATTTGGAGTTTTTTCGACTAGTAGGAGTTGGATCATCTGAATCTGGAATCGCTTCATGAACAATGCTCATGCCACCAAGAGTCATTTGTATAGAAAATTCTGGAAATTCAACTGATCCAAAATTTGGATTAGTTACATTACCCGGTGGAGTAGAAAATAAGGGGGTGTTTGAGATGAATATGACATCGTCGAACCAAAATATGGAGGAAAGTTTGGAATAGCTGATGGCATGAAAAAATTTGGCGGATAACCATAGTTTGGTAAATTTTGGGATTGGTTAGAAAATTGATTTTGAAACTGATAATTATTAGGATTTGGTTAGTTGAAAGGGTAATTGAAAGAATTCTGGGTGTGGAAAAGGTCTTTGTTGGGATCCATTTTAGTAAACCAATGTTTAAAGCTGAAAACAAGGTTTTGTTGGAAACGTATTGAAAGAGTATAATAAAGAAAACGAGTTTTTTTTTGTATCCAAAACAAATGAAACAAGTCTCTATTTATAAAGTTTGAGAACCGATTGAGAAAAGACATGTATGTGCTCAATGTTAAAAGTGAACCGATTGAGAAAAAACATACCAATAGCAAAAAAAAACTCATCCATATATGCAAATTGAAAAAAAACTTAAAAATATATGACATAAATTATATTTGCCAGAAAAATACCAAAAATTTAACGTTATCTAGAAAATATCCAATGTTATTTTGGTTGTCTTTTAAATACTCCAACTTTCAAATTTTTGTTATTTTTACACACATTTTTAACCGTGATTATGTTACTTTTTTAACGGTAGTTAAAGTTGGGATGAAAATTACGAAATTTGAAAGTTAAGGTATTTAAAAAGCAACTAAAATAATATTGGATATTTTTTAGGCAACGTTAAAAGTTTAAATATTTTTTCTGGCAAATGTAATTCACGTCAGATATTTTTAAGATTTTTTCCCTTTACAAATTTTGAGATTTATATTTTCTGTTACAACGATTATAATAAAAAAAAACTAAAACTTTGTCCATGTATCATATATATCTTTGAGTTAAGAATATTAATTTGAAAACTCATTAAATTATTTCTATGTGTTTTCGGAGTAAAAACGAAAACTGGTGTTTCATGTATATCTTCGAGTTTCGTAATATTAAGGTTGTGAATGACAACCGCGGGACGGGGCGGATTTCAACAACTATTTCCAAAAACGCTTTTCGTCACCATTCAACAGTTTTTCTTTAAAATTTGCGGTTTTTCAGAAAAGTAAAAAAAAAAGTGAATTTTTCTTATCAAACAGTTTTTAAAAATCCGCACCCACTTTATATTACTAGCGGTTTATATTACTAGCGGTCGGATCCAATTCTGCTGTGAAATTTTTTCTTTATTAATTTTTTATTTTTTTTATATAGATATATTTAATGCATAATAATAATAGTAGAAAGATCCATACATGTAGACGTACATATATATAAGTTCCATACACGTTCACGTACATATATATATATAAGTTCAACTTTTAAAAGAAAGATAAATAACAGTATATCGTTTAATAAATAACTTTTCTAAATATTTCTAATAATTAGGCTTAACATAAAAATCAGTAAACGACCAATTGAACCGAAATAATTGTAACTAAAACTGATCAAAAATTTCGTATAAATATCTGAATGTTCCAAAAGTGATATCTCAAATATTCGAACCGAATCAAAACCGAACACAAAACTAAATAAATATCCGAACTAACTGAAATACTATTTGTATACTTAAATATTATTTGAAGTATTCAAAATTATATGATATTTATCCAAACTATCTGATATCCAAAATTATTCAAATTTTATCTAAATTACCGAAAATTATCTGAAACCAAACCAAATTGTAACCGAAGAAAAGAATGCACATACCTATATATAACAAATATTTTAAAAATATCTACTTTATAACACTGTACTTTTATTGTATTGTAATTATTTTTTATTCAATATATTTAGTTATTTATAAGTTAAAATAATTATATATTTATGTTAAATAAATTGGGTTTTTATGATTCATAATTATATATAAAAAATTAACTAGCACTAAGCATATATTTAACTTACAAATATATTTTAATAATCTAAAATCCGTACCGCTTATTTCTTTTTCACCAATCAAATTTTACTACATACCGTTTATTATGTACAAACCACATTTGTCCCGCAAATATTTTTCTTCGGCATGCACCGCACTTGAATCACACCGCACTTTAAAACCTTCCTGCAAATACGAAGTTACGATTGGTAGGGCTGGAATTATTATCCGGGATCCGGATTCGATCTGGTATCCGCTCCGGATCCGCTCCGAAAAAGTGGATATCCGGGGTGCCGGATCCGGATCCGGATAGTAAAATCACGGATCCGTCGGAACCGGATCCGGATCCGGATAATAGAAAATTTCAGAACCGGATATCCGATATCCATTTATATTATTTATGTTCTTATATTTTTGTTTTAGTTTTAATGATAATGATGGAAGTATAAGTGATTGACTATTGTATGCAATAACCTTATTGTTTTAATTTACTTCTAACACATTATCGATTAGTGAATTTGATGGCTAAAATGATTTGGTTCAAAAGAAAAGATTGATCGGATTGAGTTTATTTATGAAAGCCTAATACGATTTAAAAATAAAAATAAAGTAGTAGATCCATTTATTAAAGCGTAAATTAAACTCAAATAGTTGGTAAATCAGTTTAGTACGTAAAAAGTAGTCCGATTTACATAAAATAATAAAATTTTTTAAAAAATTAATCAAATTTCAGATCGGATCCGGATATCCGCGGATACCCGGAGATATCCGGTATTTTTTACGGATATCCGAAAACCGGATATCCGGATAATGCGGATCCGGATCCGGATAGCGATATTGCATATCCGGTAAATCCGGATCCGGATACCAATACCTCAAAAAAGCCGGATATCCCACTACAAGAAAAAGCTCTATTCTTAGCACACGAAAAACGCCATCGTATGTATATGATGGCGTTTGTGATAATGCTATGTCTGCCCCAGCTATAATAGGTCGGCCATTAGTGATAGCATATTTTTCGTGCTATAATATCTTGCATCTATAATAGCGTTAATTTCTCTTGCTATAGTTGAATCTACCTATAATAGCTTTATGTAGCCGAGCCAAGCCGAGCCATATTAAATTATTATTATATATATATTTATTTATTTTGTATTAATCGGATTTATATTAAAAATATATATATTTGAAATGACTCAAATTACGATTTCATTAATAATCAAATATCTTACACAAACATCATTACCATGACAAATCAATACTATTAAAAAATTGGAGTTTGGCCATGGTACATAAATGTTGTTCCAGAAATTTGCCCTTGATATTATTAGGATTTGTAACCTTCATTAAGGGTAATTAGGGAATATAACATTATCTCTACAATCCATGTTTCCAAACAAGACAATTATTAAACATGTAGCCAAACAACCAAAATCTAATGGGTCCCACTTTTCTAATTAATTAAAATCAAAACAAATTAATTGAAAAATATAATGAATAATTTATAAATCAACTATTATATATAAATTAAGATTCTTTAATTTATGATTTAATTCAAAATATATTTATAATATATTTTAATATCTTTTTATTTTGTTTCAAAAAAATATATATATACATATTACGATTGATGTTTTTACGATTGTACTTTTTAGCAGGTTTTTCCATCAAACTGAAAAATATTTAATTAATTAAACGGGTTGAAAAATTAATTAGCCAATCTCGATTATAAATTTTTTTAAAAAAAATTCGCATATAGTAAATAATTTCAGCTGATATATTTTAAAATTAATAAAATATTAAAATGATTTCATACTTATATTATTCAAATATTTGAAATATATTTTAATATCTTTTTTGTTTCAAATATATATATATATATACACATATTACGATTGATGTTTTTACGATTGTACTTTTTAGCAGGTTTTCCATCGAACTGAAAAATATTTAATTAATTAAACGGGTTGAAAAATTAATTAGCCAATCTCAATTATAAATTTTCTAAAAATTCGCATATAGTAAATAATTTCAGCTGATATATTTTAAAATTAATAAAATATTAAAATGATTTCATACTTATATTATTCAAATATTTGAAATATATTTTAATATCTTTTTATTTTGTTTCAAATATATATATATATATATATATACACATATTACGATTGATGTTTTTACGATTGTACTTTTAGCAGGTTTTTCCATCAAACTGAAAAATATTTAATTAATTAAACGGGTTGAAAAATTAATTAGCCAATCTTGATTATAAATTTTCTATAAAAAATCGCATATAGTAAATAATTTCAGCTGATATATTTTGAAATTAATAAAATAATAAAATAATTTTATACTTATATTATTCAAATATTTGAAGCGTCAAATTATGCTTTATGTTTGAATGAAGTTTTTAACGGATAGTTCCATCAAATTTGCAAATTATAGATACGACTACAACATGTATTTTATAAAATAATATTTTAGATAAATAAAATAAAATTAAACATATACCATATAACTTTTACAATAGTTGTTTTCACATATATATATTTTTTCAAACTATGATTTTACGATACAACGCAGATTAAAATATATAATGCGAAATCGTTATTTTAATCTCTTAATCCTTACGATATATCTCCTCCAAATAACACATAATTCATTTAAAAAAACTAAATTGCTAACTCACTGTTTATAATGTTGGTTAAACAATTATAATCAAAATTAGATTACATAATTAAAAATCTAAACTACTATTAACAAAATGAATAAAAAGTAAAATTTGTAAAGAAAATTAAACCCGCACTTTCTAAGTGCGGGTCAAAATCTAGTTTAAATTAAGTCTTAAACTAAACATCACCAAGTCTAGCACAATTTCTTAACAAGCTGGCTCGTAATAAGTCCTCCTCGGATACACTTTACATCTTCATCAAACCACTGGCTTTCAAAGGCTTCCACAAAAGAGTCAGACCATTGCTTCAGTTTCTTTTGTACCTTGATAAAAACAACAAACCACATTGGTTAGATCAGTGTAGACCAATGCCCAAAACTGCATATTTTAAGGTGTTTGTAACAGGTAAGTGTGTTTGCATTTTACAGTCATACTGCCTTCATGGCTTCCAACATTGATAGGTCAAGAATTAATCCCTATACTAAACTGCAAGTGTACAGCAATGTCAAAGTAGTATATAGGGTTATCGAATCCACAGGGACACTTGGTCTCAAGAGAATCAAACCGTAGGGAATGAATACTAGAAATAAGCAATGTGATTGTATTGAAAATAGTGCAAGAAAGTAAATCAGTAGCAGAGATTATTGGTTGTGAAGGCAAGTAATTAAAAGCGTCAAACCTAGGGTATTCTCAGGAAATCAGACTAGCAGACAGTTCATTCAGCAAGGATCTAATTAAGCATAGTTCTAGAACTCAAAACACAGATATAGAATTAACCAAATTCCTTTGCGATAATTCTCTAAGTCTAAGTGCAGCAAACCAAACTTCCGTTTGCGAGAACTAACAGATTAAACTAGCAATAAGTCCAAGTTTGATATGTTCACAATTATCCTAAACCAAACTTTCGTTTGCGCAAAGTTTAATTGCCCAATTTAATTAGTTCTGGTTCCTAAACCCCACTTCTGTGACGTATTTAGCAACCTAAGATCTAGATTCTAATTGATCAGGTTAGAACTAGCTTTAAGCACAATTAAATTGAAGAACAGATATAGTTTGAATCCTTAACTGAAATTGAACAAGTCTAGCAAGTCATGAAATCCTATGTGAGAAACCCTAAGTCTAACTAGGAATCTACTCAGACATAGATAATGAAAACATGATCATATGATAAGTAAATTGCATAAAAGAATAAGAGTAAAAGGGGTTCGAAATCTTCTCCAAATACAGATGATGAATTAGGTTCAGATCAGCCCCAAAAGCTCTAAAAATCCTCTGCTCTTAATTATTCAGTTCTCTCTAATAAAAACTCTAAAAACTCTATTATATAGGCATAATCTCGGCCAGGGGCTTCTTTGTAAATATCAGGAACTTCTGGATCAAAGTGCAATATCTTGATTCTTCTAAACCGCCGAGTTTTTGGCCCATCTCGCTGGTGCAACGATCGTTGCTAGAGTGCAACGATCGACACCTTTCTCTGTCTCGGACAGTGAACTCTATCTCTCGGCCAATCACTCCAAAAATCTCCAAAATGCTCCATAATCTCCAATTTAGCTCCCAACCTGATTATACCTGTAAAAGACTCTAAACAAACACAAAAGACACTAAAAACATACTTATATCATGGCCTAAAACTAGTAAAAACCATGATATATCAACTCCCCCACACTTAGCCTTTGCTTGCCCTCAAGCAAAACATAGAACTAAAACATGGTGAAGAGGTTTGAAAATTCTTCAGAAACTCATTTCATCTTAGAAGCTACAATACTCAGATTCCCCTTAGTAAACCACTGAAAGAATCAATCACAGGATATCAAGACCAACATGTACTTCCCCCACACTTAGCAACTGTCCTAGGTAAACTCCACAATCACATTCAAGCATTCAAATTCTCCCTACTGACTTCTGCAAGTATTTAAGTGCGGTCTCACCTAAGGAGTATCGATCTAAAGGCACATGGATTCTTACATAATCAGCTCTAGACCACCATACTATCTTTCTCTAGTCCCTTTCTTCTCTTTCCCTTCTTTAACAACTGATTTTTCCCCACTGGGTATCATTTTATTTTTTTTATCAGTGTTCTTCCCGTTATGGGGTGTACTTTGGACACATTCCATGGATCACATGAGAGATAATAGTGTTTGCTACTATTCCCATGACCACTTCGGAGTTACTAACTCATCCTCAGTTTATTGTTTTTTTTTTTTTTTTACTTTATAGAAGGGGAGAAGGGGACTAAATAGGACAGGTTTACAGGCTGTGTCAGAACTAACAGGGAATCCGACATAAAGTATACCAAGCCCTTAGGTGAGAAAATCTAAGTCAGTATTAGGGGTGAAGTCAGTAAAAGGATCCTCTGATACCTGAAGTGATGTGGGTGTTCCCAGTAGGTTGATCCGTGTCTGGGTTTTCTAATAGTCAGAGATAAATCCTGCAACTTCATCCCAATAGTTACTTAAGTTCCTGCAAGTCTTGTAAATCTCCTCAGAAAATCATAGTTTCTTACTTAAACAATTTTGACTCAATAAAACAAAAAATTTTGAAAAACGGACTGACTCTTAAGAAAACAGAAAGATAAACGTCAGTAGCACCTCCCCCACACTTAAGACACACTGTCCCCAGTAGTGTCCAGCGAAGGATCGGTAAAAGAAAATAAAAAAAATTGAAAAGGTGAGTTTATGTCTGTCGGGTTACCTCTGTCGCACAGCATCGATCGGTGCATTAGATGCATCGACCGTTACTTGGCGACTTTCGTGTATGGTCGATCGTTGCTCAGGACCGCAACGATCGCTGCAATGCGATTCCTTTTGTGTTGTGACGATCGATGCAGAAATGCATCGATCGCTGCACTGCGATTTAATCCGAGACCTGCAAACATGACTGCACCAGAAACAAAAACAAACGTAAAATCCTAACAAAAACACCAAAAATTAAAAAGAAAAACACCAGTACCTAATGGTGGGTTGCCTCCCACCCAGCGCTTGTTTAAGGTCAATAGCTTGACCGGACGCGCAAGAGCTTTCAAGCTCCGGAAGATCCTGACAGAGACTTTTTCTGTCTCTGTTCAAGTCTCCTCATCCATGGCGGAGAATAGGCTGCTGCAGAATGCTTCAGTCCAAGAAAAGATGGAGTAAAATGCGCTCCAGGATCTATTATCACAGTCTCATTCAGCTGCTCATCATCCGCTTCCAAGATCTTGAAAGTCTGTCCATCTATCAGTGGCTTCCGCAGCTTCTCCATCTCATATCGCAGTGTCTCATCTCCCAGGTGGAGGTCTATTAGACTCTGTCTAACATCAATCACAGCTCCTGCTGTAGCCAAGAATGGTCTCCCAAGCAATAAAGCTTCATTCGGATCGCAGGCATATTTCAGCACAAGGAAGTCCGTTGGAACTAAGTAGTTTCCAACTCTTACCGGAATATCCATAAGGAGTCCTTCAGGAACTCGTATGGACTGATCAGCTAGGATAAGACGTGTCCTAGTAGGAGCAAAATCCAACATACCCAGCTTCTCTGCCACAGAGTAAGGCATTATGCTCCCAGCAGCTCCTAAATCACACAGAGAACGCCTAAAACTATCTTCAAAGATAGAACAATCAAGTACAAAGACTCCAGGATCAGGCAGTTTCTTTGGGACCTTAGTTAACAGAACATCACTAATATGCTGAGGAACTACTATCACCCATTCTCTCAGCTCTTCATCTAATTGCAACATCTTGTTCAAATATTTCTGAACACATGGATGATAAGGTGGATCATCAGATGATGGAATTTCTTCCAAGTCTGCACCACTCTTTTCTAGCCTTTTCAGCTCTTCAATCTCTTGTTTAATCACTTCAGACACCTTGGGACTGTGCCAAATAGCTCGTGCATAAACATCCTCTGGAGTGATTTCAGATGTATCAGGGAATAGGCGGGCTAGTTCTGCATCAATCTCATTTTCATCCCACGGATTCTCTGCTTGTTCACGACCTGCATCGATCGATGCCAGATGTGTATCGATCGTTGCATCGCGATCATCACAACTTCCACCCGAGAGTTTTTCACAGAAATCCGAAAATTCTTCCTCAGTCACCAACTCAGCTGTACTTAGCTCAAATTTCTCCCCTAGATAAGATCCATCATTAATCATTACAGACCAGGCCTTAATATGAGTGTCTGCAACTCCTTTTCCTTTCAGTGAGCTGGACATCTGATTCACCTGAGTGTCCAACTGCTTCATGTGAGTGCTCAATGTCTCAAACTTCCCATTGAGGTCCTGATAGACAGCGTCCAGCTTCTTGTTGTTGTCTACAGAAAGCTTGGTTTGACTCTCCATCAGTTGTTCCATCATAGCTTCCATTTTGCTCTCATGGGTTGTAGGTGCAGGAGGAATCTGATAAGATGTAGATCCATAGGTTCTCTGATTACCTTGTCCATAGGTCTTCTGAAAACCACCATTCTGTCCTCCATTTGAGAATCTGTTCCCCTGTTGATTGTTAAATCTATTACCTTGGAAACCGGAACCTCCTATGAAATTTACTTCTTCTTCCTGAGTGTCCACCTCAGTTTGAATCACCTCCACATCTTGGGCAAAGTGGACAGCTTTCTTATTTGTCAGGAGATTCAAAACTGTGTCCAGTCTGGATCTAATATTAGCTATATCAGAATTCTCTACAGTTCCACCAGATCTCTTCCTCCTTTCATCCATTGTTTTGCAACTATTGCTGCCAATCAGGTTCTCTATCAACCGTTTAGCTTGTGTAGGAGTTCTGGTGCTGAAATTAGCATCACTGGAATTATCCAGAGCAGTCTGATAAGGGAGATCTATGCCTCTGAAGAAAATACCTATCAGCTGTACTTCTGTGAATCCATGGTGTGGACAATCACGCTGATACTGCTTAAATCTCATCCATGCGGTTGTCAAAGGCTCCACAGCTCCTTGGGAAAAAGTGAGTATGTCCTGTCTGGGCTGATCTGAGCGCGCAGCGTCGTAGAAGTGACGCAGGAACTCACTCTTTAAGGCTGTCCAAGTAGTATACTGACCAGGTGCCAGTTGTCTCAGCCATGCACTAGCGTCTCCAGCAAGACTGTGCGGAAATAGCTTAAGGAACAGATAGTCCGGGCATACTCCTTCATACTTCATGCCAGTGACTATGTCCTCAAACTTGTCAATGTGATCCATAGGCTGCTCTGATTGAAGACCATGAAAAGCAATCTGCCTCATCAGTTGGTAGTAGATAGTTTTTACCTCAAAATCATTCCTCTCGAAGGCAGGAAGCACTAGAGCTGCTCGGTTTGCATGAAACTCATCAGGTCTATTGTAATCAGCTAGTGTCCTCTCATGGACAACCATCCGGCCTTGTGGCTCAACTTCATCAGGGATCACTCGTCCCTCAGCATCAATCCTTTGCCCAGCAGCATTGTAAGGATTGTTCTCTGGATCCCTCAGGGTACCTTCAGCATCTGGTATCAAGATCAAGCGTTCTTGTACCATTCTCTCTCTCTTTTCTCTTCTGATAGTCCTCTCTAGACGTCCAAGTTCTTCTAGGTTGAGATTAACTAAGCTCGAGTTCGGATTACTTCGAGTGTTCTGCGTTGGCATAAACTATCTGTAATCGTCCAGCAACGATCGATGCTATCAGTGCAACGATCGATTCAATCTCAAATCGCTCAGTGACGATCGATGCAAAGGGTGCAACGATCGATGCAAGGAGAAATTCGTACCTGCAACAGAGAGAAACAGAGAAAAGTCAGCAAAAATAATAAAGAAAACGAAAAACAAAAACAAAAAAAACGAAAAATTTCTAGTAAAACCCTAAGTTCGGTCCTATCGAAGACTCAAAGAGTCCCCGGCAACGGCGCCAAAAACTTGATAGGTCAAGAATTAATCCCTATACTAAACTGCAAGTGTACAGCAATGTCAAATTAGTATATAGGGTTATCGAATCCACAGGGACACTTGGTCTCAAGAGAATCAAACCGTAGGGATTGAATACTAGAAATAAGCAATGTGATTGTATTGAAAATAGTGCAAGAAAGTAAATCAGTAGCAGAGGTTATTGGTTGTGAAGGCAAGTAATTAAAAGCGTCAAACCTAGGGTATTCTCAGGAAATCAGACTAGCAGACAGTTCATTCAGCAAAGATCTAATTAAGCATAGTTCTAGAACTCAAAACACAGATATAGAATTAACCAAATTCCTTTGCGATAATTCTCTAAGTCTAAGTGCAGCAAACCAAACTTCCGTTTGCGAGAACTAACAGATTAAACTAGCAATAAGTCCAAGTTTGATATGTTCACAATTATCCTAAACCAAACTTTCGTTTGCGCAAAGTTTAATTGCCCAATTTAATTAGTTCTGGTTCCTAAACCCCACTTCCGTGACGTATTTAGCAACCTAAGATCTAGATTCTAATTGATCAGGTTAGAACTAGCTTTAAGCACAATTAAATTGAAGAACAGATATAGTTTGAATCCTTAACTGAAATTGAACAAGTCTAGCAAGTCATGAAATCCTATGTGAGAAACCCTAAGTCTAACTAGGAATCTACTCAGACAGATAATGAAAACATGATCATATGATAAGTAAATTGCATAAAAGAATAAGAGTAAAAGGGGTTCGAAATCTTCTCCAAATATAGATGATGAATTAGGTTCAGATCAGCCCCAAAAGCTCTAAAAATCCTCTGCTCTTAATTATTCAGTTCTCTCTAATAAAAACTCTAAAAACTCTATTATATAGGCATAATCTCGGCCAGGGGCTTCTTTGTAAATATCAGGAACTTCTGGATCAAAGTTCAATATCTTGATTCTTCTAAACCGCCGAGTTTTTGGCCCATCTCGCTGGTGCAACGATCGTTGCTAGAGTGCAACGATCGACACCTTTCTCTGTCTCGGACAGTGAACTCTATCTCTCGGCCAATCACTCCAAAAATCTCCAAAATGCTCCATAATCTCCTATTTAGCTCCCAACCTGATTATACCTGTAAAAGACTCTAAACAAACACAAAAGACACTAAAAACATACTTATATCATGGCCTAAAACTAGTAAAAACCATGATATATCAAACATCTAAGTTATACTTCTTCTCCCTATGAAGACAAGTTATTAAATCCAAACCCAATTCAAAGGTCTCAGTTTTTGTACGATCAACTACAAAAGAGAAAGATGAAGAAATTTTTACCTTGTGAAGATGAAAATTCATGTCTCCAGCTTGTATGGTAACAGCACTCACGTGTCCTGTATTGAAAAGCCTTAACCGATTCATTCTCATATTATATACCACTTTACAATTAGTGTCAAAGGGAATATCTCACTTACCGTAAGCAAGTTCCCCAACTGAGACCGACCAATGATGGGAATCCAAACAAAAAATGTTTGTGTTGCTCTAACCAGCCTTTGTCTCAGGATCTAAATTACATCACAAACATATTAGCGTGTAACAGTCACTAGAAACATAAACGAATAGAGGAATTACCTTAGCGACAATACTTGCTCCACTAACAACATGAGATAGACTATCGGCAGGCACTGTAGATGCAATCATCATCCTACACAATCCTGAATATCTGACCAAACAAAAAAAAACAATCAGAAGAATCAGAAAACCATTGTTCATCAAACAAAAACAAACACTGAAACTGAAAGAAGTTAAATTAAGTAGAAATGAGCAGTAGGTTCACTGCTATGTTCGGCACTCCCAACTTTATTATTGCTTATTGACATTGCAAGTCCATCGAATTCTTTCAATTTTTTCATGAACCCGTGATCTGTGTTTCCAGGTGAGTTAGCTGGAGCTTCCAAGTTCAAAGGAGTTGTAACCTGTAAATATTCTCATGTTCATATCCATCATATCGTTTTGTGACCATTCAAACAGAAGAAAAAAACAAAAGACAGTGACTTACAACAAGTGTTGCTTGAGAAACAGGACCTTGTGATTGTGTGCCCTGATAGGAGGGAACAACATGAACCAGTAAAAAAAAAAAAAGAGCTGACATTTGTTTGTAAAAGTGTGAGGCATGTAAACTGATGGAAAAAGAAGGGATGATTACCATTTGAACCGTCTTCAGACCAAGGCTCTTGTACCTGAGAATTTAGTTAAAGATTAACTTGATGATTCTCTAGTTTAATAGGTTGAATGATTTAATGGGTTTGGAGACCAACAATGAACACTGAATGCTTAACTGAATGATTTAAGTGGTCTGATTATCGCTATATCCTCCTCTCCGTTGCTTGTTGTCCCTTGTGAAACTCGCAAAACATGGCTTCGTGACTTGAGATGCTGCTCATGAGCCTTGGAACTCCTGTAACCTTTACCACAGATTCCGCAGGTATAAAGCATAGGTGCTTCATCTGATTTACCTTTCTCCTGTGCAAGTGCAGATTGTCTAGCCTCAAACAACTCTTCTGTAACTCCAGGAACTCCAGCCACCTAAAAGATTCAAATGCTACACACATCAAAAACGATTCTACAACCTTAAAAAATGGAAACTTTGATCTCATCTACGCGAAACCCATCAAAGAATTTCCGGAGAAACAATCAAAGACTTGTACTCGGATTCAAAAGAATCACCTTGCACTTAAGATTGTAGCGGTGCCAATCAGACTTGTAATGAAGCTTTCTCTCTGATTCGTCCTCGAACTCCATGTTACACGCGATACATGTTAAACCCAACATCTCGATCACAATCGATTCAAGAAAAGAATTGAGAAATGCTCAGATTAAAGCGATCGTGTTTGTCTAATAACGTTGATTGATTGCCTCCAGGAAATGATAAAGAAGGCTCGATTAGGTTGCGAGATTTGGTTTCGTCGTATCGTCCTCACATTAGCCGCTTATTATCTGACTTTGCAACAATCCAATCGAATCTGAGACAAAATGAATCTCAGATTAAGGTCTTAAAAGGGGTGCTTCTGAATCGCAAACAAAGAAAGAAACTCGTTACCTCTTCGTAAGCGCTAGGGTTTTGTAGAGTAGGAGGAGGTTGGAAGAAGAAATTAGGGATTGGGTTATGAGGAGGACGGCGGACTTTGAGGAGGACGAGAGGAGAGCAGTTGGAGGATCGGTGAGAAACGGACGAGGAAAAGAGGAAGGCGGTGGAGGATTGTTATGGAGGAATCTAGAGAGAAAAAAGATCTGTGGAAGAAGAGGAACACAAAAAATAAGCTTTTACCCTTTTTTTTCAGTCACCAAATAAGTTTTTGCCAAAACCAAAAAGTCAGAGGGAAAGGTTTCCGCCAAAACCAAAAATTTACTGTGTTGGCTTAATTTGGGATCAAAATTTCGCTAAGTGTTTGGCGGTTCACCCAATTTTTTGTTCCCGCTTATGGAAACTCTATAATAGCGTTAATCCAATGCTATCTTGTAGTTAAGAATTTTCAGAAACATCTACGATAGCATAACAGGAAACCGTGCTATGCTTATATGCTATGAATGAGACATTTTTTTGTAGTGTCCGGATCCGTCCCAAACCTAACAATTGGGACTCTAAAACGTTAATAATATTATATTTCTGGTATAGTTTTCCAAACACATACATCTTACTTGGTTTCATCCCATCAAGTCACATAGATTCATCTCTCAACTCCAATTTAATTAGATCAAAAGTCAAAACCATCAAAATTGATTTCTTATTACTGAATCCTAATTTCCAACGTGCCAAAATTCAAATCACATAACCACTTTATGCCTTTTCAACACTCCATTATATAACAACTTGTACTAGGGATAATAATTAAAGAAAAAGAAAACAAGGAATGGAAGAAAACTACAGCGGAGTTGTTCTCTACTCCATATTCTCTCTCATCTTCTTGAGTATCTCTCTCAAGTACTTGAAATCAAGAAAGGAGAATCTTCCGCCCTCTCCACCGGGATGGTTGCCAGTGATAGGCCACCTCCGTCACTTGAAGCCGCCCATCCACCGTACCCTCCTATCCCTCTCCGAGTCCCTCAACGGCGGCGAAGTCGGCGTGATGTCCCTTCGACTTGGATCACGCCTAGTCTACGTGGTATCGTCACATACGATCGCGACGGAGGAGTGCTTCGTGAAGAACGACGTCGTTCTAGCCAACCGGCCTCAAGCGATCATTGGAAAACACGTTGGGTACAACAACACAAACATGATCGCCGCACCTTACGGTGATCACTGGCGCAACCTCCGTCGCCTTTGCACCATTGAGATATTCTCCACCCACCGCCTTAACTGCTTTCTTTTCGTCCGTACTGACGAAGTACGCCGCCTCATAAGCCGCCTTTTCCGTGCCGCAGGTATGTGTTTTTTAGTAGTAACGCAAAATTTGTTGACATAGTCAACTTTCGATTTATTTTAGTAGTAACCGATCTGTGTTAATTATATTGACCACGACAAAAATAATATGAAGTATGCAATAAGAGTACATGTGACATGTGGACGATATGAAAGAATTGACGAGATATCTTGTGGCCGTAAATCGTATCCTTATAATTGATTGTTAAAGTCGGTAAATCTGTTGAAATTATAAGGGCATATTTCGAACATGTAGCGTAGTAACATCCAGAATAGTGTGTAACATGAAGAAAGAGTTTTGTTCACTCTGTTTTGTCTTGTCTTAACTGAGGTTGGATTATTTTCTTATAATTAATTGCAGGAACTAAAAGAACGGTTGTGGAAATGAAACCAATGCTTATGGACTTGACATTTAACAACATAATGAGAATGATGACAGGAAAACGATACTACGGAGAAGAAACAACGGATGAGGAAGAAGCAAAACGTGTCCGAAAGCTAGTGGCAGATGTCGGGGCTAACACGAGTTCGGGCAATGCCGTTGACTATGTTCCGATCTTGAGATTATTCTCAAGTTATGAGAAAAGGGTGAAAAAACTAGGAGAGAAGACGGATAAGTTCTTACAAGGTCTCATCGACGATAAACGTAGACAACAAGAAATCGGTAATACTATGATTGATCATTTGCTTGTTCTCCAAAAAACAGATGCTGAGTATTACACCGATCAAATCATCAAAGGCATCATACTGGTTTATCTCTTCTTCTTCTTCCTTTTTTTTTTTTTCTGTACTAATTATGATATCTTTATCTGTAAAATGTTGCCTACTATCTCTAAATTAAAACTATTTTTTTTTTGTTAACGTAGGTTATGGTAATAGCAGGGACTAACACATCAGCAGTCACCGTAGAATGGGCACTTTCCAATTTGCTTAACCATCCTGACGTAATATGTAAAGCAAGAGCCGAAATCGATAACCGGGTTGGTTTAGACCGGTTTATAGAAGAATCAGATCTTAGCGAGCTACCATATCTCAAGAACATCGTCCTTGAGACTCTCCGGCTACACCCGGCAACACCATTGCTAGTTCCACATATGGCATCAGAAGATTGCAAGGTGGGGTCCTATGATATGCCACGGGGCACAACATTGTTGGTGAATGCATGGGCAATACATAGGGATCCAAACATGTGGGAGGATCCGGATAGCTTTAAACCAGAGCGGTTTGAGAAAGAAGAGGAAGCGCAGAAGCTTATGGCGTTTGGATTAGGGAGAAGGGCGTGTCCTGGATCGGGTTTGGCCCAACGAATCGTGGGGCTTGCTCTCGGATCATTGATACAATGCTTTGAGTGGGAGAGAGTTGGAGAAGAGGAAGTGGATATGAAGGAAGGAACTGGGAATACAGTACCTAAAGCAATTCCGTTGCAAGCCGTTTGCAAAGCTCGTCCTTTTCTGCATAAGATTCTCTCTTAAGTTTGTTTTGGAGGTACAAATAAAAGATGTGTGACAATCTAAATTTCTGACTATGTATTGATCTCACCAGATTATAAATCCTAAAAAATACTTGACCTGAATTACATTTGTTAGAAAAATACTCAAACTATTAACGTTGCCTGAAAAATACCCAACGTTATTTTGGTTGTCTTTTAAATACCTTAACTTTTAAATTTCGTAATTTTTATCCCTAGCTTTAACCATGGTTAGGTTAGTGCGTTGACGATTTTTGAAATTCAATGTCAAAATAACGAAATTTGAAAGTTTGAATATTTAAAAAGCAACCAAAATAAAATTGGGTATTTTCCGGGCAAAGTTAAAAGTTTGGTTATTTTTCTGACAAATATAATTCATTTGAGGTATTTTTAAGTTTTTTTTTCCTTTACCATTATGTAGATTCCCAAATTCAATTATCAAATTAATGTTCACCTTCAACAATTGACGCAGTTTTTGGAGACTGATTATTTTTATACGATAAAAGGGAAATCGCCAATAGCGGAATCACCTATCTCATCACAAAAAACTAGGAGGAAACAACACCACCACCAACAACAAAGGAGGACACAGAAGCACGCCATTCAGCTCAACGCGCCAACAAAAAGCGATGGAGCCGCACAAACTTGACGACCACATGATTAAAAGTCACGAGCAACACATCAACAAGAGCATAAAGTATGTGAGGGACAACCGCAATCTTAAAAATGTAGGGCCATCAAAAAGAGTATCAACCGAATTTCAAAAATGAGCCAAGATCCGATCGATCAATAAAGACAAATGTGACGGTGGAATCAATAAATGATCTCTCTCCAAAGGAATTCGAGCGAGTTAACCCTCGGTTAGAAATGATAAATCACGTCAAGATCAATAACACCAACCCCAAGGGGGTATAGAACACGACTTGTTCTTGAACTATCCTAAATTTTAGCTTCCCTCAACAAGATAATCATAGATCCACTTTATTGGTGATACATGTATGTGCTCAATGTTAAAAGTGAACCGATTGAGAAAAGACATACCAGTAGAAAAAAAAACTCATCCATATATGCAATTGAAAAAACCTTTAAAATATCTGACCTAAATTATATTTGCCAGAAAAATACCCAAAGTTTAACGTTGTCTAGAAAATATCCAATGTTATTTTGGTTGTCTTTTAAATACTCCAACTTTCAAATTTTGTTATTTTTACACATAGTTTTAACCATGGTTAGGTTACTTTTTTAACAGTGGTTAAAGCCGTGGATGAAAATTACGAAATTTGAAAGTTAAGGCATTTAAAAGGCAACCAAAATAATATTGGATATTTTTTAGGCAACGTTAAAATTTTAGACATTTTTTTGGCAAATGTTATTCACGTCAGGTATTTTAAAGATTTTTTCCCCTAAAAATTATATATATAATTCTAGCTATTATAAAATAATTGAGGTTTAATAATTAAGATGTAAAATAAAGTAAAGAATATAGACATCCAATTATTAATTAACATGTGTCATCTATTAGATAATTAAAAAAAAAAAGCAAAAGGAACCCACCAGAAACATTCAACGGGTGTTGAATCCACCTCATTTCAACACCCCATTGCAACAATAAAACTAAATTCAACAGTTGAATTTTTTTTTTTAACATGCCACCTATTACCATTGTAAGTAGTCTTAGGACAACTTTATGTCACCGTGTATAGTCATTTCAATCCCAATCTTTGATACTTTGGGAAAAATATCTACATAGCTACGGAAATTTTTGTAGATATCCGTAGATTACTAATACTTATAAAATACCACCGAACTCAAACGTTTTGTATATTGAGTTTGCATTTCAAAAAAAAAGAATGAGTGAATTTTTTTATTTTAAGAGAGTGGATGTACAAACGGGTAAAACGTTCTGACCGTAGTGTTTGTGAGAAATATTTAGAAGGCTTAAACACTTTTATTTCATTTGCTTGTAATCAAGCTTTTTATCTAGAAAACGGGAATTTGTATTGTCCGTGTAAGAAGTGCAGAAATCACAAGCGTCGCGATGCTGATACGGTGACGAACCATCTTATATTAAGAGGTTTTACATAAAATTATTATGTATGGATGCACCACGGAGAATATTGTCAATATGGCGGTGAAGCATCAACAAGTCATCACGTGGCGGAGCGCGAAACAATGAGTGAATATTCTAATATTCAAGTTCTGATCGTTCAGTCCCATGATCCCAATGAAGATTTCAACATGTTCCATGAAAATTCCGGAAATATTCAAGAACCAACCGACGAAGAAAATCATGATATTGTTCTCCAAGCGTTACGCAAATCAACCTTTGTATGATGGTTGTGCTGATGGAGTTTCTCAATTGTACCTGATGTCGAAAGTGATGCATTGGAAGTCAACTTTCAATATTCCGGAGGAATGCCTGGATGATATTGCTCAAACATTTAATTATGTTCTTCCATCGCCTAAGATTGATGTGTGCGAGGAGAATTGTATGCTATGTTTGAAGGGTGAAGATCGTTAGTTGTCTCATTGTCGGTTTTGCGGAAAGATCGGTACGAACTAATTGTGGGCCGATCAGGGAAGAAGATTCCAAAGCATATGATTTTTTATCTGCTAATTGCTGATCGGTTAAAGCGATTATATCAATCAAAGACGACTTCTTTACAGATGAGATGACTTGCTGAACACGTGTTTCCCGAAGGAGAAATGCATCATCTGTCCGATGGAAGAGCATGTAAGCATTTTAAAGAGGTATATCCTACCTTTGCTTCTGAGAGTGGCAATGTTTTTTTTTCCGAAGAGAGTGGCAATGTTTATTTGGGTTTATCAACCGATGGATTTTACCCAATTGGTATGAATGGACAATCATACTCTGTTTGGCCCGTCATAGTAACGCCATACAATTTACCTCCTGGGATGTGCATGAAAAGAGAATATTTCTTCCTCTTCGTATTAGTGTCAGGGCCATCCCATCCGAAAAAGAGCCTAGATATTTATCTGCAACCGTTGATGGAAGAGTTAAAAAAAGTTGATGGAGTGGCGGCGTGGAGACTTATGATGTATCAAGGAAAGAAAATTTCACTATGCGGGCTGCACTGATGTGGACAATTGGCGATTTTTCGGCGTACGATATGCTATCAGGATGGATGACACATGGCAGACTGGCTTATCCATATTGTATGGATGAGACAAAATCATTCTGGTTGTCAAATTGAAGGAAGCATAGTTGGTTTGATTGTCACATAATGTTTTTTTCCCATAGGATATCCTTATAGGCGGAATGTTAAAGCTTTCACGAAGAACAAGACCGTTCATGATATTCCTCTGCCATGGTTAACCGGGGAAGAAATTTTACGCGAACGGATGAACAATATAGTTGGGCTTCGTAAAACGGTTGACTGTGGAGGTAAAGGGAATGACAATCCTCGACGAACAATTGAAGCGTATGGTGTTGACCATAATTGGGTGAAGAGTATATTTTGGGAGTTACCATACTGGGAGAACCTACTTCTCCGACGTAACCTTGATTTTATGCATATCGAGAAATTTTTTTTTTGATAATCTCATCAACACGGTGCTAAATATTCCGATAAAGACAAAAGATAGCATCAAATCAAGGATGGATCTTCCTATCTTTTTTATAAGAAATGACTTGGAGGTTACCCGATATGGAAAAGTGCTTATTCCAATCGTTAGATTGTCGAAGGAAGGTAAAGAAACATTTCTCAAGTGGATGAAGACGGAGATCAAATTTCCGGATGGGTACATATCAAAGTTTTCACATTGTGTTAATCTGGAAAGTGGAAAGATATCAGGTCTAAAGAGTCATGACTGCCATGTCATCATGCAACTTCTCCCAATTGCATTTGCTGAACTACTTCTGAAATCTGTTCAAACATCAATTTAATGTATTATTTGTGTTTATTATTATTTTTTGGCTATTAATTTTGCTTTTAATTAATAACATTACTTTTATTTTTAATTTATGAAGATATTGCACTATTCTTTCGAGATATATCTACCAAAATCCTAAAGACCGAAGATGTTGCCATATTGAAAGAAGAGATTGCTATGAGGCTTTGAAATCTGGAAAAAATCTTCCTGATGAAGCTGCTTTAGGCGATCCGGTGCAATATAGGTGGATGTATCCTTTCGAACGGTACATGTTTCACCTGAAAAAGGTAAAAAACAAAGCGTGGATTGAAGGATCGATAGTAGCTCAGTGTGTGAACGAAGAGATTTCCTGTGTGACTGCTAACTATCTCACACATCCACAAGAGATAGACGTTACATAAGATGTCAGAGAAATTCGGTTTGCTTATAATTATCATGATGTTCCGATCATGTTCCAGCAAGTAGGAAGAGTTAGTGGCAGATCAACAAGTGCATGGTTAAATGATGAAGATTATAATGTGCTTTAGACATTTTTATTGCTCAACTGTGAAAAGTTTGAACCGTTTGAGAGGTATGATAACTTATTTATTTTATATGGTATTTTGAATATAATTCATAGTTTAAAAATTACCAATATTTGTATGCAGAATGTTTGAAGAACATATGACGCTTAGTATCCCAGGCATTACTTCAGATGCAATGACGAGAGCAAAAGATGAACGATTTGAAAATTGTTGTAAAGAATATGTAAGTACTAAAATTAAAATACATACATGTGTTTTGTATATTAATTTTATCTAATATATTAATTTTTTCTAAAATTAAAATTGCTGTAAAGAATATATATATGTAGGTTAACGATGCCAGTCGGTCATATGAATTCCCGTTGTGGATGTTATAATTTGTACATGGATCAAAACATCAGTACACGTCATGGCCTATGTATTATTCAAGGGATTATCATTACCATACACAAAGCCATGGAGAAAATAAGAAGATGATGAATTACGGTGTTTGTGTTCCGGGAACTGCTGAGACTAACTATTTTGAATTGATTGAAGAGATATTCATGATAGAGTGATGCGTTGTAAATTTGAGTGGATTTAATCATGTTTTAGAGTTTGTTTTAGCTTTAGGAAAAGCATTTAGGCATCATTAGGAGTGCATATGCATTGTTTTTCTCTTTTGTAGGTGGTGGATGACATGATGATGCACCAAGGGACAAAGGAGGAGAAAGGGACCAAAAGAACACTCAAACAAAGTGGAAAAACAGCTAAGGATCGGACCAGGAAGCTACAGCTGGATGCTACAGCGATGTGCCAATGTAACTGTGGATGCATGAGATGCACAGCGACATAATGCAGCTGGGTCTGAACGTCGCTATGCCAATGTGACTTAATATGCGAGAGCTCCAGCGACGTCTCGACGTAGCTGTGGATCAAGAATCGCCACAACGACGTCTCACAGCGACGTCCTGACGTAGTTGTGCGACCAAATTTTTCCCACATGCTCTTTTCCCTTTAACTTTCGGCATGTAGCCCCTCCACATGAGTATTGTCGACCATTGCACTCTATTTTCTTCTATTTAAAGGCTCTTAATGTGTTAGAAGAGTCATATCACCTCTTGTAAACATCTACTTCAAACATTTGAGTTTTATTAAGAGATTTTATGCAATTTGAGTCTTGTTCTTGAGTTCTTATTTGAGTTCTTATTTGAGTTCTTCTTACTTCTTTCATTTCTGTTCATCTAAATCATGTCTTGCTTTATTGTTGCCATGGCTAGTGAGTAGTTTCTCTATAAGTTTATGGGTTTGAGTAAAGGTGAGGGTGATCTAGGAATGATTTAGGTTGTTTAGAACTTGTGAATATTGATCTCTTACTTGTTAGAAGTTCTTAATGCTAGGATTGAAGTAGCTAATCAATTCCTTGAACTTGAATGTTGCTAGTACTGAGAAGTATAGTTAAAGTTTGAATCTCTAATCAAGTGCTTTACATACTTAACCAATGAGAATTGGTGTTTAAGGTATTTAGTGGTAATAATAACTTGTTCTTAAAGCATGTCTATCTTGAAATTGCCAATGAGAGTTGATGTTAATGCTTGTAGATATAAGGTTATTATCATGAGAGTGGAGTAACTTGAATTGATGTTCTTAGCCTAAGAAATCATCCCATGTTTGCTAAATGTTTCTGAACTGAATATAAATCACCCAAACCGAAATATCAACCCAAGGAACTTAGTTTTTATCAACTGTCTTAAACCATCTTCTTGTTCTGTTTAGGCTCTGTTCTTGTTCTGTTTTAAGCTCACTATTGTCTACATCCTTGTTTAATCATGTTTGGAATTTGGTTTCATTGTTAGTTATTATCAAAAAAACCCTCAAACTAATTTGGTTGCACTTAGATTAAAGAAACACTTGTATTCTTAGTGTGTTTAATTTACCCAAGTGGATTGACACCTCAAAACTACAAAGACTAGGTTGTATACTTGCAACTGAAGTGTGTGAAGAGGAACTTTTTATGCTTATCAAGTTTGGCGCCGTTGGCGGGGATGGTGTTAATTGAGCCATTAGGATTTGGTGTTTGCTTGAGACTAAGTCTTTCGGTTACATAGATACTAACTTTCTCTACTTTGTTTCCCTTTGTTTTGCAGGTGAATGAACTTTAGGAGCAGGGGACCAACAAACCTTGTACCAAGAGTTGAAGACATAAAAGCTCACGAAAGGGAAATTTCAAGGAAGAGAAGACAGCAACAAAGGTTACCAAGAGTACAAAACAACATGGTTGACTAGCAGCAACAACCACACGACGATGGTGAAGGAAACCGACCAAACCATCCACCAAGGGCACATAGAGCCATTGGAGCATATGACGAACCGAGCATCAACGACTACCATTCTGGACTCATTGCACCAGCGGTGGAAAACAACAACTACAAAATCAAGGCAAGCATCATCAACATGGTGCAAGGAAGCAAGTTCCATGGGCTGCCAATGGAAGATCCACTAGACCATCTTGACAAATTTGACAAGCTATGTCGCACAGTCCACATCAATGGGATTTCTGAAGATGCCATGAAGATGATATTATTTCCATTCTCTCTTGGAGATAAAGCCCACCTTTGGGAGAAGAACCTTCCACCCAACTCAATCACCTCCTGGGATGAATGCAAAAGAGCCTTCTTATCTAAGTTCTTCTCCAAATCAAGAACAGCAATATTGAGGACTGAGATTTCAAGCTTCAAACAAAAAGCCACAAAAAACTTTGGGGAAGCTTGGGAAAGATTCAAAGGCTACACCAATCAATGTCCCCACCATGGCTTCACTAAAGAAAGTCTTCTCAGCACACTATATCGTGGCATACTTCCAAAATACCGGATGATGCTAGACACTGCTAGCAATTGCAATTTCTTGCAAAAAGATGAAAGAGAGGCCATGCAACTGATGGAGAACTTGGCAGTCAGTGACACACACTACGGAGAAGGCTATGACCGCACATACAGAGAAGAAGGAGATAGAGATGATCCAAGGAGGGAAATAAAAGCACTCAATGAAAAGTTGGGCAAGTTGCTCAAAGCAAACCAGAGGAATGTTAACTTCGTGGGAGAATTTGATCAACACCAAGAATACTTTGAAGATGATACTGAGATGAGTGTTGATGGACATGGAGAAATGAATTACATTGGAGGCCAAGGATTCAACAGGGGCTTCAACCAAAACTATAGGAACCATCCCAATTTTTTCTATAGAAACAACAATATGGAAAATCCCCAAGACCAGACATATCCACCATACAAACCTCAAGGATAGACCACTCTTCAAGGAAACTTTCCAACAAAACCATCATTCAACAACAATGGAAACTTTCAGCAAAGGCAACCTTACAACAACAACCAAGGAAATTTCCAACCACGCCAACAGTACAACAACAACCAAGGGCTCTATCAAGGGAACCAACAGTACCAAGGACAAGGAAGCTCATCCAACCAACAGAGACAAGAAGACCCAACACAACAAATGTTGAAACAACTAATGGAGAGCACCAGAAAGATGATGAGCGAGATGAACGCAAAATACGACAGCCTAGCATCTGAGTTTGCAGCCTCAAACAATCCCATCAAGTGGGATCATCATCAAATAGACCACCAGGTTTCCTCCCTGGAAAACCAGAAACAAACCCAAAGGAGTACTGTAATGCCATCTTCTTTGATGAAAGCTCAGAGGTTGTTATGAAGAAAAAGGACAATGAAGAAATGAGAGTGATTAAGGAGAATGAGGAATGCTCCAACAATGTTGAAAAGGAAACAAACCTTGAAATCGAAGATCATCCTTATGAGTCTGACCTCCCATTTCCAGGTAGATTCCTCACCAAGGCTCAAAAGAAAGCAATCTCCAAGTTCAAGAATGATATGAAGAAAATTGGTGTTCAACTGCCTAATATGGGGACTATGCATGAGGCTAATCTCCAAATGATACTCATTAGAGACATTCTAGCTAACAAGGAGAAGGTAGAAGAGCTGATGAGACTCTCTACATCACCAAATGAGCCCTTTACCACACCAACATCACTATCCAAGCTTGAAGATCAAGGAAAGGTTACTATACCTTGTTCTCTTGGTGATTTAAAAATTGATGATGCTCTTGTTGATTCTGGTGAAAGTGTGAATGTTTTCTCCTTAGAGATGGTGAAGAGTCTGGGGGTCCACGACATGAAAGATCATCCTTCTTCTCTCATGTTTGGGGATGCTTCTTCAAAGTATCCACATGGTGTCATTGAAAACTATCCTATCAAGATTGGAGAATGCACAATTCCAATAGACCTCACTGTTATGGATATGGTTGATAACAAGAAAGTTCCCTTGATCCTTGGAATACCTTTCCTCAACAAAGTTGGAGCAACAATTGACTTCCCAAACAAGAAGGTGACTCTCCAACATGTCAACAAAAAGGTGTCCTACCCCATACAAGCCTCTACACCTTATTATTGTGGAACAATCAACAATAGAGAACTAAATATCAAAGAGGACCAAGCTGAAAAGGAGAAGGCTATGAGGAACTTGAAATGCAAGTCTACAAAGCTTGAAGAAGGTGAGGAGGAAATCTTGGATTCTGAAAGTTTACCAAGTTTGTTTGAAGAGCAAGTCAAAACTGCCAAAGAAGAGGGGTTGAGTGGAGCTAAGAGAGCTCATGATGAAGAGAAGGAGAAGATGAATGCACCCCACCCTTCCAACTTAACTCCCTATCCCAACATTCTGAACTTACACCCATTAAGGCTTAAAGATGGAAGCATCGAATACAAGCTTAGGTGCAGCGGAAAGTCACTATTCTCAATTGTGAAAGCCATCATGAGCCCTCAGTATCAAGGAGATCCAGTGAAGCTTCAAGAGCTGCTATCTCAAGTCCTGACCATCACTATGGAAGGCAGACCACAATCCAATCATCACTAGTAAGTGAGAAGAAAGTCAAGCTAGAGAATTTAAACAAGCTCACTTGGGAGGAAGTTCCATGGTATCCTTTGTACATATACTTTGATTTTCTATGTTTGATTTGCTTGATGTGTGTTTGAATTTTATGTTTGTTTTAGTTTTGTGTGTGTGTTTTCAGAATGTGGACAAGAGAGCAAGAGCTAAGTTTGGGGGGATTCCACCAAAGAGAAAACATGAGCTAAAAAGAGCTAAGTTTGGGGGATTACACTATTACCTTCTGCTTCAGGTAACATTACCACCACCTTCAACAGTTTTTTAGTTATTTTTATTTTTATTTTACCATCTTCAATCCTCCTTTATTTGCTCTCACACCGAGACGGTGTGAAGTAAGTTTGGGGGTGATCATTTGACCATCTTTTTTGTCCTTGTGATTGAGTCTTTGTATTTGTGTGTTGCATTGTAAATAGATAAGATTTCGAAAAAACCAAAAAATTGAAAAATTTGAAACATAAAAAAGAGCATGTAGCTTCATATTTGTTTCACTTTTAGGATCGATTCTAGTAGCATTATAGGTTGAATTTGCATACGAGACAATGATATAATTTCCTTGTAAGAAATCTAGATTTAGAGCTCAACATGATGCCCTTGTTAATCATAGTATGTTGCTTAAACAACTATTGAAACACTTGCACATTTCAAGCTTTGATCACACCACTCAAATCTATTTGTCTTGCTTGATACTATCACCATTGAAACCAACTCATCTATATGGACTTAAATGAACTTAATCTTCTCACTTATGGGTTTTTGATGCTTGACCATGGCCACCATATATACACTTGGATTATCTTTTACCACATTTTTACCACCCTTTTATTAATCCAAGTGTCTTAGGATGGTTTCCACACCATAGAATCCTTCCATTTCCTTTTAAACCTTCATTTGATTGATTGAGTGAGGCGTCTTTTTGATAATACTAACATGTGTAAAAGGTTAAAAGTATAAGAACGAAAATGATTAGCTCTCATAGGCTAGTCTAGGAGTTCATTTTGTTGATTAGCATTTGGGCTATAAGCACTTGAAAATGGGATTGAGAGTGAAATAAAAGAAAGACTGAAATGGGGAGTAAAAGAAAAAGAAAGAACCAAAGGGCTTGTGAAGGGAAACACTTGGGAAGTTGAGATAAAAATTGGAAAACTCTAAGTTTAAAATAAAATGAGATCAAAAGAAAAAAAGTCTTATGAAAAGAATAACTTCTCAAGACCCAAAAATGAAAAAAAGTCAAATGGTTGAGTTTGGGAAAGAAAGGGAGATTGATTAGTGATAGGATTTGGAATCACAATTGGGTAAGGCAATGGGAGTTAAGAATTGTATGCATAAATTGTTCTTGCCTTGCCACATTTTACATAATGTCTAGCATTCCTTTTTCTTGAGAGTTAGCCACCAAAAAAGAAAACAAGACCCTCCTCTAAATACCATTTGAAGCTTTTTTATACCAAGCCAATTGATTGAGATCAAATCCCCATTTGTGAGACTGCACTTTGATGAATAAATGAATTTAATAGTTGGTTAAATGTTGAGTTGGTAGATTCTTGACAATGTGCTTAAGAGAATAAGATTTAGTGTGTTGATAAGCCTAGAAAAATTAGAGTGGATTAGATTGTTTGTTCATGCAACATACTATCATTTTCTAAGGACATCATGTTGAGGGCTTGCTAAATCTATTTGCTTATGAGTCTCCAACTTCAAACCTCTCCCCTTTGTTCTCATTGTTGATTGCTTGAGGACAAGCAAAGAAACAAGTTTGGGGGAGTTGATGTGTTGTAAATTTGAGTGAATTTAATCATGTTTTAGAGTGTGTTTTAGCTTTAAGAAAAGCATTTAGGCATCATTAGGAGTGCATATGCATTGTTTTTTCTTTTGTAGGTGGTGGATGACATGATGATGCACCAAGGGACAAAGGAGGAGAAAGGGACTAAAAGAACACTCAAACAAAATGGAAAAACAGCTAAGGATCAAACCTGGAAGGTACAGCTGGGTGCTACAGCGAGGTGCCAATGTAGCTGTGGAGGCAGGAGATGCACAGCGACATCATGGAGCTGGGTCTAAACGTCGCTGTGCAAATGTGACTTAATATGCGGGAGCTCCAGCGACGTACCACAGCGACGTCCCGACGTAGCTGTGGATCAAGAATAGCCACAGCTACGCCTCACAGCGACGTCCTGACGTAGCTGTGGATCAAGAATCGCCACAGCGTCGTCCCACAGCGAGGTCCTGACGTAGCTGTGCGACCAACTTTTTCCCACATGCTCTTTTCCATTTTACTTTCGGCTTGTAGCCCCTCCACATGAGTATTGTCGACCATTGCACTCTATTTTCTTCTATTTAAAGGCTCTTAATGTGTTAGAAGAGTCATATCACCTCTTGTAAACATCTACTTCAAACATTTGAGTTTTATTAAGAGCTTTTATGCAATTTGAGTCTTGTTCTAGAGTTCTTATTTGAGTTCTTCTTACTTTTTCATTTCTGTTCATCTAAATCATGTCTTTATTTATTGTTGCCATGGCTAGTGAGTAGTTTCTCTATAAGTTTCTGGATTTGAGTAAAGGTGAGGGTGATCTGGGAATGGTTTAGGTTGTTTAGAACTTGGAAATATTGATCTCTTACTTGTTAGAAGTTCTTAATGCTAGGATTGAAGTAGCTAGTCAATTTCTTGAACTTGAATGTTGCTAGTACTGAGAAGTATAGTTAATGTTTGAATCTCTAATCAAGTGCTTTACATACTTAACCAATGAGAATTGATGTTTAAGGTGTTTAGTGGTAATAAGAACTTGTTCTTAAAGCATGTCTATCTTGAAATTGCCAATGAGAGTTGATGTTAATGCTTGATAGATATAGGGTTAAAACTGGATTAAGAGACGAAAATTCTTCAAAGAAAGCCATAGAAGTTGTATCATCTATTATATTCCAGCGTGACTGCTCACGTCGGGATATCGGTCAGAGCACCGCCCTGTCAAGGCGGAAGCTGCGGGTTCGAGCCCCGTCATTCCCGACCTAGGATAAGAAAGCGCTCTTAGTTCAGTTCGGTAGAACGTGGGTCTCCAAAACCCAATGTCGTACACGTTTTCAAGCGGAAAAGATGAACTCAGACTAATAAAAGGAAACGGAACTTAGAAAACAAAACAACTAAGGATGGGCTCTTTGGTCTCATTTTTTTTCTGAGAAGAAGGTTCAGAGACAGCAAGAAGATTGATCAGACTTCGTAACCCCGACGGCAGTGCAGAAAGCTTATGGAAAAAACTCCTCTCTTGCTGCCCTAAAGTAGCTAAAGCATCCGCTATCATGAGAGTGGAGTAACTTGAATTGCTGTTCTTAGCCTAAGAAATCATCCCATGTTTGTTAAATGTTTATGAATTGAATATAGATCACCCAAACCGAAATCTCAACCCAAGGAACTTAGTTTTATCAACTGTCTTAAACCATCTTCTTGTTATGTTTATGATCTGTTCTTGTTCTGTTTTAAGCTCACTATTGTCTACATCCTTGTTTAATCATGTTTGGAATCTGGTTTCATTGTTAGTTATTAGCAACAAAACCCTCAAACTAATTTTGTTGCACTTAGATTAATGAAACACTTGCATTCTTAGTGTGTTTAATTTACCCAAGTGAATTGACACCTCAAAACTACAAGGACTAGGTTGTATACTTGCAACTGAAGTGTGTGATGAGAAATTTTTTATGCTTATCATAGAGTATAACGGTGTTGTTGGGCTAAAGGCGATGGTTTTCAAATATCATTGGTTTAATACCAATCGAAGAATACGAAGGCATCCATCCGGTATTGTTGATATTTGCCCGCAGATGCATTACGAGAAGTACAATCCTTTCATATTACCGGAGCAATGTAATCAAGTATGTTATATTCTTTATCCACGACTGCGACCAATAAGAGAAGAATGGTGGGCAACAACAAAGGTTATGCCGAGGAGATTTTTTGAGACTCAAGAAGTTGCTAAAATTACAGTACAAAACGATATTGTTGATCATGTGATACCATCTATTGGTATTGTGCGAATAGAAGCCCATGCAATACAAGATGGTTTAGATTATGAGCCTATACCGATAACTAATCCAGACGATGAATTTGTTGCTAGAGATGATTTACAAGATCGCTACAGTGAATATTCAGACTCAGATTCTGAATCAGATTGAACGCTTAATTTATATGTTTAGACTTTATGTTTTTATAATGAATTTATGTTTGTTCTATAAAATCTTATAATATTTTTTATAATTTGTGTTTCTAACTCTAATCTTAAAAAATATATTTGATGTATATTTTTGTCTAAACAAAATAAATTTAATGTCTAACCAAAAATTTAGGATTAATATGATTAAATAAAATTTAGGGTTAATTTGGCTATAAAAGTTTAGGATTAAATAGATTTTTAGAGGGGAAAAATTATTTTATTATTTTGGTTATTTTTTTATATTAGATAAACATAAACAGTCTCCAAAAAAAGACAAAGATAAACATACCGCTCAATTTTCATTTTTAGAATGGATAACCGCTCAATCATGTCTCTCGAAAAATTGGTTTCGTGGGTTCACTGCCTAAAATATTTACATTGACCGGTTTATTAAATTGCCGTGAATTGATCCCGGCTAAACCCAAAAAAATCCCCTGTTTATCTAGACATAACCCTAATTTGTCTAAGCGTCGAGAGAAAAACCACTCTTAGTCTTCCCCTTCACCTCTCTCTCGAACCTTATCACAATTTAGATTTGGTCGCTCTCACCCTCTTACTTCAAGAATCCATTCTCTCATTCTCTTTACTTCACGAATCGTTTCTCTCATCCTCTAAGGTATGATATTCTGGTACATCTTTAACGATTTATGCCTAAGATTCACCTAATTTTCTCTAACCAATCTTCAAATATTTTGTATGTAGATGAATCAACTCGGATCTGCTTCAACTGCGAGGTCAAGAAGACACCTCACTCAATCTCGCCTTCCCGTTGGAGCTCTAAGGGCTGCGACCTCCAACGCCTCTAGACACCCACTGCCTATTTTACTGGCAGTGATGAGTGCACCAGAGTGATATAGGGAATTAGCAATTGGTTTTGGTGTTACGGTTTGATTATATCTATTTCGGTTTGGGTGTTTGGTTTGGGTGTTTACGGTTCGCCAGTTTTTTGACATAAGGAATTAGCAATTGGTTTTGGTGTTACGGTTTGATTATCTCTATTTCGGTTTTGGTGTTTGGTTTGGGTGTTTACGGTTTTCTAGCTTAACTGGCGAACCTTTAGGGTTTTAAGAAGAGTTGTTATATAAAGATTGTAACAGCTTAACTTGATCAATAAGAAAATCTTTTGAGCAATCTCTCTCACGTCTCTCTCTCTCTCTCTCTAAACGTTTGTGAAGAAGCTCTTTGTGCTTGAAGGATTGTCTTGATCCTTTGCCATTGAGAACATGGCTTGTGTTTTACGAACACTGGTTCCTCGGATACTTGGTTCTTTTGATTGATTAACTTTAGTGTTAATAAAGGTTCACCAGTTAAGCTAGCAAACCGTAAACACCCAAACAAAACACCAAAACCGAAATAGAGAATCAAACCATAACACCAAAACCAATTGCTAATTCCCTATATCAAATCTCCCTCCTTCGAAAGACCTTGACCTCAAGGTCTAAGTTCAAGAAATGTTTGTGAAACAGAGGTAGGAGATGAATCTTTGCGTTGGTGATGATGAACCGGGGTAGCTGCAGCAGGTTTCCATGTTGTAGCAGTAGCATTAATGAATCTCCATGTGTCTTCTTGTTCCACACATGAAATGCATGAGCTTTAATCTCAAGATCAGATACAAGGGTCTCAATATAAGCCACTGATCTTTCGACATAAGCAGTAGAAGACATGAGCTGAGGTGAACCAAAGACGTCAACGTACGGCAGTGTATAGGCGTCTACCAGCCGATTGACTTCACCTTCTCTAACAACACTCCCCTGATCCTGTTTAAGCCATATTCCACCAAGCTCCCGCACTTGACCGGTAAGAGAGATATCAGATTTATTCACCTCTTCGTGGACCCCCGTAACGTTCAACTCCCTTAACTCACGTTCAACACACTGAAATGCCAATTCTTTCTTCATGATGTTGTCTAGTATGATGAATTGTTGTTCTTCTAATCGCTCCTCCTCCAACTCAACTTTGACAGCACCTACGTCATTCATCTTTGTGCACATAAATTTTTGAGGCGGAGCAGTGACTTCTTTAGGTGTTTCCGTTTGGACCTGCTGACATACCATGAAATTGACAGACTTTGGAGGTGATTCTTTATGCTTCTCAATATCCCCATGTTGCTTTGGATGAGCCCTCTCGTATAACCTTCCAATTCACAGACATTGGCGTATGGTGTGTGGCTGGAACATTGCCACATTCAATTGAGTATCCGTGCTTAGACCAACTAGAAATGCTTGAACCAAATCAAACTCGGTTAGGTTCAATCTTGCACTAATCAACTGAACTGCTCATAATAATCCATGATTCCTGTCATCTCCTTCAAGTGATTTAACTCGGCTATGGACACATCAAACTGTTCTTGCAACAAGAGCCTATACGAAGCCCAAGCGATCATACCATTTCTACCGAAATCAGATTTCACCAGTGAGCTATGCCACTTTGCTGCCAAACCACCTAAATGGATCGACACTAGCCAGACCTTGTATTTATCTGGAGTATTGGAAATTTCGAAAAATTGTTCCACCAAAAATATCCAATCTTGAACCCCTATCGCCATGAAACCTAGGGAATTCGAGTTTCAAAGGCCTAGTAACCCCATCATAACCGATTAGCATACATGTGCGTGAACTTCGAAATGGATCGGTGGTAGCTTGCTTTACAATCGGTTCCGTTGAAGATCGTGGTGGATTGCGATCTAGAAGTATCGCCTGACATCCCAAATTGAATTGACGAATTGCGTGAAACAGGTCGTCGAAAGATTTCTCCAGCGTTGTCTGATGACTCATGGTGGAATCTCCATCCTGCTGGCTGTCTTAGCCATGTGTGAAGCAAAAGAGTCGTAGATCGTCGTGACCGCCATGGATTCCGAGAAGCGACGAAGCTCTGATACCTTTGTTAATGTTAAAGTTAATCAATCAAAAGAGCCAAGTAACCGAGGAACCAGTGTTCGTAAAACACAAGCCCTGTTCTCAATGGCAAAGGATAAGGACAATCCTTCAAGCACAAAGAGCTTCTTCACAAACGTTTGGAGAGAGAGATACATGAGAGAGATTGCTCAAAAGATTTTCTTATTGATCAAGTTAAGCTGTTACAATATTTATATAACAACTCTTCTTAAAACCCTAAAGGTTCGCCAGTTAAGCTAGCAAACCGTAAACACCCAAACCAAACACCAAAACCGAAATAGAGATAATCAAAATATAACACCAAAACCAATTGCTAATTCCCTATATCACAGAGAGGCCACATCTCCATCCTCAGAAGGTGAACAGAGGTTTATGATGAGTGTTCTCTAGCCTAAATTTTTAATGTATATTTATCTTAGATTCAGTGATTTTGTGGTCTTGTCGATTGCTTCTGTTTTGTTTATGTTCGTTTTATCTAGAGAAAACCCTAATAAATGTAGCTTGCTTATGTTCTGTTGATGTTCTGTTGAAGTGAGGAGTTACAAGCGAGATTGATGAGTTAATGTTTTAAGAGTATAAAACAGAAGTGAGTTTTATAGATACATTTTACCTTTATTAAATCTTTGTCTTCTGTTTCTGTTCACTCTTTTAGCGTCTTATAGATTCTATTTCTTTGCTGTTTCGGTGAATTACGTGGGATTAATCGAGTGTTCTACTGTTATCTGTTGCTAATGTTTACACGATTCTAAGTTTTTATTGTGGTTTCTGTTTATCATTGAGTTTTGTAGGAATTATTGTGGTTTCTGATTATCATTGAGTTCTGTAGGAATTCTGACGCAATGGTCTGAACCTTGTCGATTGCTCATGTTGATGATATAGTAAGAATTTAGGCTTGCTTCTGTTATTGTATATTAATGTGTTGTCTTGCTTGATTTAGGTTCGTGATAGATGGTTGCATCCGAAAAGACATAGTTGCAGCCTATCAATCAAATTTTTGGAGTCCGTGGTGGAACGTTGGCATGGTTCCACATGAGGTGAAGGACGAATGGTGAACTTGTTTTGTGGTAATTGTGATCCGCTTTTCAGATTTTTTTGTTAATTGTGTTTCTATATATAACAGTAACTAATTCCTGTATTTTTCTTGTAGCAAAAATACTTTTGGGAAGCTGAGCATCATGACATTGTTCTTGAGTGTTGGAGAAAGATTCTCCAACGCTCAATTGGAGACATTGTAAGCAATCAGGAAAGAAGCCAGATTTCATTGGCCTGGCTGATTGGAACACTATGCTTGACATTTAGGAGTAAGGGTCACATCAAAAAAGTAGAAAGACAAATTCAGCTAATGCTTGTACAAACCCAGACGAATTAGGCTCTCACAGACATACTTCAGGAGCTATAACTCACAGTCACAGTCGCATTGCTTTTGACATGGTAAGTTGTTATTGATATTCAACCAGTTTTACTTTCTTTTATATTCAATCACCTATATTAATACCTTCTGTTTTTTTTGTAGGAGATTGAGACTGGAGTTAAACCGCCTGCCACAGAGATTGTGCGTAAGACACACACGCAAAGATGGTACTTGCATCGACAAACGAGCAGAGGCTCTTATCGGGAAGGCTGAGGCGCTGGCTTTGGAGCAATCAAGCATCGAATGTTACTGAGGGAACCATCTCTGAACCTACCAATGAGATGCTTACAGCTGCTTATATTGAAGTAAGATTATATCTTTTCTAAGTTGCATATAAGGCTGATGAATCTTGTTTTGAATTATGGTTAGATAGTTGCTTAGTTTAAGTGTGTAAGATAAACTTTTGAAAATTTGTTTTATTGGTTTACTTGGATTTATTCTTTAATATGTTTAAGATTATAGAATGTGATGGTTAGATGGTTTACATATTACTTGGCGTGATTTGAGATGCTTAGATGGTTAATATTTTTTGGTTTTAGTTTGCTTGGTTGTTTTTACCTTTATAGTTCTGAAATAGTTTGGTTAATATTTCTGTTTGGTTATCTTTTTATGCAGGCTGCAACTAACAGCAAAGGCCGTATATACGGTCTCGGTTCTATTCAGTATTTAGAGGTTCATACAGATGAGGCTGCAGCTGCTCCACTCATTAGAAGAGCGTATGATGAGGAGAGAATGACTAAGATGGAGGACGGCATGGATTGGATGAAACAGGGCCTGGCAGTTCTCTTGCGTATGAATGGGATGAATCCAGTAACTCATCTACCTGTCCAACGAGAGAGTGCTGCATTTGCACCATGTCCTCGCTCTGCATCAAGCCAACATCTAAATAAGACCACGCCCCACTGCCAGGCCAGACGACAATGCTACTTAAAGTATTAGGTTCCACTGTTTTGTGTTATATTATGTATTAGGTTCCAGACGACAATGCGGCTTAAAACAATCCTATCTTTTGCAACTTTAACATGTCTTATGTATTTTTTAAGAACATGTGTTTGTATAACTTATGTATTTTTATAACTTCTAGTATGTTTATAATGTTAATGTTTTACTTTTATCTAATTTTGAATTTTTTCTTTTCTTTTTATTAATTTCAGAATTTAAAAAGCATTTCATAAATGTATATTAACACATTTGTAGAAAAAGATTTTTTATTTATATTGCTACGACTAGCTGCAGATACATTTATGGCTAGATTGTCCACAAACTAAAACCATAGTAATTTGTAGTTAATAATCCACAATTTTAACGTGGATATTCGCAGCAGTTGCGAAAACATCGTCGCAATCCCTAGATATTTAGCTACGTTTAAATCTGCAGTTATACGTAGCTTAGCTACGAATACTGTTGTAGCCTATTCGTAGTAACATAGCTACAAATCAGATCACATATATTTGCAGTAATATAGCTACGAACAGAGTTGTGGCTATTCGTTGCTATAGAGACAAACCATAACTGTAGCCGTTCGTAGCTAAGTTTTTCTACAAACTATATCGTGGATATTCGCGGCACATAGCAATGAAAAAAATATAGTGTCTATCCGTCGCTATTTCTACTACCCAATACGTTTCTATTGTGGAAAAATAGCTACGACCAGTGTTTCTTGCTATCCGTTGCAATTAGCCACGAATTAAGTCGTAGCAATGTCATAGCTTAAGAGCTAGGAATAGCTACGAAGTGGCGATATCCGCGAGTTCATATTTGCGAATAAGGTTCGTAGCTATTCGTAGAAAATGACAAAATAGCTACGAATTTTGGCTCTTAGCTACGAAAAATTCGCAGCTATCGAGCAGTTTTCTTGTAGTGACACTGCTTATACGAACCAATCCCTCCAAACAATACATGTTCTCCTCATAGGTCAACCATTAGTATTATCCTAATGAATAGTGTTAGTTCATGTTCAAAAGCACCAATCTTCAGGAAACCATCTCGTGTTTACGACCGATTGTAAAACCCCGATCTTGGGAAGTAATAAAAATATTATTATTTTGTGGAATAATATTTTATTGCTAATAAATTAATTATCTTTCTAAGATATTAGTTAGAGCTATTTTAAATTTTTGGAAATTTTCATAATAACTGGTTTTTACCGAAAAATTAATAAAACGATCGGGTAAGTCGAAAAACCCTCTAAATTCCACCAAAAATTATGAAATTTCGACCACAGCTTTATTAAAATATATTTGACCTATGGTTAAAATAATTTAGAAATATTTGACCCCTAAATTAAATTATGATTTTTATATCATTAAAGAGTAATTAGTGATCAAAAATTTAAATTAAAATATGTGAACTTGAACTTGGATCAAGGGAGCATGTGCTGGATTATGAAGTAGTATTGAACCTAAAACCAAGCCCAAAAATAATTATGGGCCACGAAATGGCTAGGGAAAATTAGATGCAATGTATGTGATTTTTTTATTCAATACATCTAAGGACACCTCACCATTGTTCATTGAACTTGTAATGGCGTGGTATCAAGCATCCAAGGGGTTTCTAGAAGAGGAGAGACAAGTTTAGTGTAAGTAGAGAAGTTCAATGTTTTTGGCTCATTTTGGAGTAGAAAACATGGACAAGTGTATGGTGATGATCCACTCCATTTTGCTATAAAAGGAGAGATTCCCCTACTCAATTTCCTCACGCCAAAACTCATAAGAGTAAAATAAGAGAGAAAGAAGAGAGGAAGAAGGAGGAGGAAGTAAGAAGAAGCCGGGGGAGGAGAGGAGCCGAAGGGAGAGAGAGAGAGAGGAGAGAGAGAGAGAGAGAGGAGAGAGAGAGAGAGAGAGAGAGAGAGAGAGAGAGAGAGAGAGAGAGGAGAGAGAGAGAGAGAGAGAGAGAGAGAGAGAGAGAGAGAGAGAGAGAGAGAGAGAGAGAGAGAGAGAGAGAGAGAGAGAGAGAGAGAGAGAATAAGAGATGAGACGGTGACAGAGGAGCGGTGAAATATTTCCTAAGCGTAGATTTTAAACGTTCATCCCACGTATCGACTTTCTCTTTCGTTGTAGGCGGTTTATATTAAGGTTCGTTAGTGTGAGATCGGTCTGAAAGGTTCGTGTGGAGAACCTATCAAAATTATCGGAGTCAACTGCAACAAAGTATTGGGTGAGTTGGGGTTAATTGTTTAACTAACGTGTTGATACGCAGGTTCCCGACACTAAGTTATGATCCGATTAAAACTAGTGTCGGTTTTATTATCTTATAGTTATGGATGATATTGTTATTATGATTATAATCAGTTTGATTGTTGGGTGATATTGATGTTATGGTTATTGTTGTTTATGTTATAACGTACTTTTAATTGATAACCAAGTAATGAACGAATTATAAAAACTATGAAAACCATTAAGTAATTATGTGATGATGATTGGTTTATGAATGAGTTTTGAGACTATAGTTGATTGATGATATATTGGGTGATATGATTGTTGTGATGTGATATGACTAACGGTTTGATTGATGTGTTAGCGATATGGTGTTATAGTAGGAATATCGAATTCCCTCCCCGATGGATCCTAGGGAGCTTACCGGTCAATTCACGACATACTCTCGAGTTGTGATTCTGATAGGTGTTAACTTACTGGGTGACGCCGGTAGGTGTGTAGTCCAAAGAATATGGGTTCACGTCCTAGGGGTGGACTGCATAGAAACTTTGGCAATCTAGGGGTTGCTCGAGTTGCCGCGTAGCGATGGACGGAGAATTGTGTCTTACTTGTTTTAATCCGTGTTTATGATTAAGATTCGTGGGATTAACACTTCGGGCCTTTATGGTGAAGGAATAGGTATTCTGAGGGAAGGACGATATTGGCGGGGCCCGTAGCATGCATATAGTTTATTTTGTTATTATGCTTCGACTATTTATTTGTTATATTGCTTGTTTAACTTTCTGTAATTGTTTGTGTTTGGGGTTGATTTGGGTAGACGGAAAGTTAATTTGTTAGTTGGGGAATCTCAACTCATTGGGTCGATAATAGATCGCTCAGCCCTCTCTTTTACATCTTTTTCAGGTAACCCGTAAGATAGCGGATCGTAGGATGTTAGGCCAGCCGGTTTAGTGTCGACGTCTCTTTCGCAACGATAATTTGATATATCATGGTTTTTACCGGTTTTACACCATGATATAAGTATGTTTTAGAGTCATTTACGGTGTTTATCGAGTCCTTTCAGATACTTTAAAGGTTTTACCACATTTGGAGTCTACTTGGACATTATGACACATTCTGGAGCACTTTAGAGCATTTACCCGAAAAGAAGAAGTCACTGGCGATATCTGATGTTGGTGTCGATCAACACAACATTGGTGTCGGTCGACACAACATTGGTGTCGGTCGACACAGTTCGCGGACCAGATGATTTGACCGATTTATGAAGATTTGCAATTTAGCCCAGAAGTTTCTTATAATTACAAAGTGACCCAAATCGTGTTTAGCTTTTAATTAGGTTTTACAGCCACTTGTTAGGCTAAGATTTTCTTGAAGAGAGATTAGGAGATTTTGGGGGCTGGCTTTGTTCTCGAAAGAGACTTGATTTCGAACCCCTGTTCTTATTCCTATTGATTATTCTATGATATCTATTTTGACTATGTTTTCTGTTATGATTGCTATGTTTGAGTAGATCTCTTGTTAGGTTAGGGATTCTCATTAGGGATTTGAAGGAATATTAGAATAACTAATTGATTTAGATTCATCATCTAGTTCTTCATCTAAATCGTTCTTAACGCTTAATCTGAACTGGCCACTTAGATTTTTGATATTAGGTTGATTTACACAACGACAGTTGGTTAATTAACTAGAAAGAATTTATGTGAGCAACTTATCTATTCGCAAAGAAATTTGGTTTAGAAAAGTTGTGAACAAACGAACTTGGAATTAATGCATGTCTAGAACTCTAGGATTCGCAACGAAAGTTGGTCTGCTAGGTTGTCAGATATAGATAATTATCGCAGCAAAAGTTGGTTAGTTTTACCTTTGTGATTCTAGTTCAAGAACGCTATAGATTGAATCCTGGTTGTTTGTTAATCTGATTTCCTGATATCCTGAGAACTTTCCGAAACCTGACTCCTTCGTTTGATTGCTTACATCCATCTCGCTTGATCTGTTTGTTTGCTATTTTGTTACTGCTTTACAATTTCCTTCGCTTAGCTTAATCCGAATTACTCATAATCTATCGTGTGACCGGAGTCCTTGTGGATTCGATACCCTAAGTACTACATCTGCATCACTGTGCACTTGCAGTCAGAATAGGGATAATTCTTGACCTATCATGTTTTTGGTGCCGTTGCCGGGGACTCTTTGAGTTTGCCGATTGATTCAGTATTAGGATTTAGACTAAGCATTTTTCTTATTTTTCTAGTTTACTTACATTCTTGTTTCTTTGGTGTTGCGGGAATCGCACTGTGTCGATCGACACACATTTGGCATCGATCGACACAACCCGCGACCAGTGATACCGAGAGCTTGAATACTTAGCAGGTTTTTTTCTCTATGGAGCATGTGATTCTGATTCGCGGCGAGGGCGGCATTTTACGAAACCAGGAGGGTCATATATGCAACGCGAAGGGTCAGAAACTGGATGGGGAAGGAAACCCCGTCATACCAGATGTTGCCGTGGGCGCGGAACATACACAAGAGTCTGGTCAGAAGAAGACACTTGCTGATTATAACAGACCAGATATATTATATGCTAATCGGTCTGCGATTCGACCACCTCCATTTAGCAGAGCTGAATTCAGGCTGTAGCCAGAGTACTACGCATTGGTTGGGCAGTATCAGTTCCATGGTCTTGCTAGTGAGCATCCTATGGATCATATAGACACATTTGAGGAATTGGCTAGCAGTATCAAGGCTGAGGGAGTCTCCTCAGATTATCTTTTCTGTAAGCTCTTCCCATTCTCTCTTAAAGGAGAAGCAGCTCACTGGTTGAAACAGTTAACACCCGGATCTTTAACCACTTGGGATGCAGTCAGGAAAGAATTACTTAGACACTTTTATGATGACGCTAGATCCGAACAATTTAGACATAACATCTTGACATTCGAGCAGGAACCTACATAGTCTTTTAAGGCAGTTTGGATGAGATTCAAGAGGTACCAAAGAGATTGTCCACACCATGGTTTCTCTGAGGTGCAGCTTTTATGTGCCTTTTTCAAAGGTTTGGACTTTTGGTATCAGAAAGCTATGGACGCATCAAGTGATGGAAATTTCTATACCAAGACTCCAGAGGAAGCTAAAGAGCTTATCGAGAACTTGACAACTAGCAATGGTGTCAAGAATGCTGACAGGGAGAGGCAGAGATCTAGTGGCAGAGAAGATAGCTTGCAGATAGCTGATTTAAGGAACAAGGTGGATTCTGTCCACAACATGGTAGTTAGGAAGAGGCAAATCCGATCTGATACAGAAGCTGAAGAATTTGCAGAGGTGAATTATTTAGATGGAGCTGATCATTATACATACACATAGAAGTCAACAGAGACAAGCTCCGGGATCGAACGATTATAGCTATTCGTCTCACCAAGCCCCCCCCCCCCCCCATCTAATGGGCAGACAAGGATGGAGTCCATGCTTGAGCAGCTACTCCTTGGACAGAATAAAATGACACAAGATTTGAATGGAAAGATGGACTTCATATATCAAGATCTGAGTGAGAAATTAGAGACTTTGACAAGCAGAGTTGATAATCTGGATAGTAGAATAACGCAAGTGGAAGCCGGTATACAGACAGAACATGTTAAGGCAACTTTGACAGAAGACGAAGCTGAGCATATATGTGATCAGAAGGCATCAGAGCTGAAAAATCCGAGAGATTCTGGAGCTACAGACTCTGTGTCGATCGACACAGATATGTGTCGGTCGACACCAATTCCGAGTTTTTGTGACGACCCGAAATCAACCAAGCTCGACATGAAGGTCGACTCAGGTCGTGTCAATGTCGATCGACACCACTTTAGTGTCGGTCGACACCATGGATGTAAACAGCCAATTTGCCCAGAGAATCCGATTGAAGCTAAAGAAAGTGCCTACAAACCGAAGATTCCTTTTCCAAAGAAGTCTAAGCAGGAGATTCAGTTAGAAAAGTGCATGGAGATAATGAGAGAAAATCTAACTGAAACCCAATTGATTGATGCTGTTAAGAACATTCCTATGGTGCGGATATGTGTTACAGACCTAATTTCAAGTGATATGACTGAAGAAGAAAGTGTCTTGATGGTCTCTGAAGTATGTGATGATGTTCTTCATGGCAGGATTCCTAAGAAACTTAAGGATCCAGGGGGTTTTATGTTAGATTGCTCTATTTACAAAGGCAGATTTAAGAGGTCACTATGTGATCTTGGCTCAAGTCTGAATCTCATGCCATACTCTGTGGCTGTGAGATTGGGAATGTTGCACTTCCAGCCCACTAGGATCTCTCTTCTCCGAGCTGATCGATCGAAGAGGTATCCAGAAGGAGTTATTGAGAACGTCCCTATCAGAGTTGGAAACCATTTTATTCCAACGGACTTTATGGTACTGAAGTATGAGATTGAGCCTGATGATCCTCTACTACTTGGTAGATCCTTTTTAGCTACTGCTGGAGCTGTAATTGACATGCGACATGGTCTGATTGATCTCCACCTGGGAGATAAACCTTTGCAGTTCGAGATGGATGGGTTGCAGAGATCCACTATTGATGGACAGAGTTTTAGTGTTGAGATAGAACCAGAGACTGCAATTGGAAAAGAAACGATGGTGGTTCCTACTGAGCCTGCTCTAGCATCTTCTAAGCATGTACCTGCTCTTAAGCAGAAAGCTCCAAATATCACATCTAAGCCACATCAGATCAAGCCAAGGTATGCATTCTCTAACCTTAAGCATGCTAACTCTGATGCTGATTTTGCAGGGAATAGAGTCAGGAAACAAAATGTTCCAACGGACCTTGCTGTTGTTCCCAAGTTTCCCGGTCAATCTCATGCACGCAATGCATATACGCCACCATGGATGAGGAGAATTTCGCAAAGGCATGCTCTGCCTTTGGCGAAACCACCTGACGTCTGACCATGTGTCACAGTCAAGCTAATGACTTAAAACAAGCGCTGAGTGGGAGGCAACCCACTGGTGAGTCTGTACATATGAGTTTTTAGTCTAATTTTTCGTTTTTGTTTTTCTTGAGTCTTTACAGGGAAATCTAGCGACAAGATTGTACTATGTCGATCGATGGACAATAAGGTCGATCCAACACTGCGGGTCGATCGATCCACTTTTTCCCAGAATCGAGGTTTGACCTCGGTTAGACCAATCTGACCGGTTCAAATTTCAAACACCGTGTCGATCGACACGGATAGCTTGGATCGATCGACACGAAACGTCCGAGGTAAGTATCTCTTTCTCTTCCACGACTGTTCTTCATTTTAAACAAAAACTTCCATTCGCAAAATCTCTCTCAAACTCGATCTCCCTCATTTCTTGACCAAATCCGACGATTCCAAGGCCTAACCCGACCGAAATTTCACCCTCTACTCATATCTCCACTCCATTTGTGTTGAAACCAAGGTATGAGTTCTTAATCTCCAATTTTCAGTTTCAGTTCAAAAGGTAAAAACTCGATTTTGCCTCTCATTTCTTAATTCCGTGCTGAAATAGCACTGATTTAGGTTGTTTGGTAGTGGAATGGTGATGCCTAGGTAGTTTTCATGATTGATTTTGCAAGTTTCTGAAAATTTTGGTTTTATGATTGAACTTGTGATTTTGTGCGAAAATGCGGAAATAAAAACGTGAATTAACTGTTTCTACCGCTCTGTTCGATGCTACTTATGCTGTTGATTGAGGTTTGATGAGCTTGATTATGATTTTTTTTCCAACTAATCTCAGTTTTTGTTCTGATTTTTGCTCACAGATGCCTCCAAGAAAAAAGAACCGCAAAGATGGGGCGAGTTCATCTAGTTCAGCACCAGCAGCACCAGCAGAGTCACCTCCACCTATGACTCCTCAATCTCCTTCGGGTTCTCCACAGTTACCTTCTGAGTTTCCGACACATCCTTGGCTCAGGGGAGAAAGGGAGAAGATACCGACTGAGAAGGTATGGACTGAGCCAGTCAGGCGGGTTGTGCTTAGTAATGACTGTCTCCACAGGGACGTGTTGGACACTTGGGATGAGTATGACACTCTGTTGTACAATGGGTGGTGCGATGTTGATATTGAGCCTACGAAGCTGGTAAGCCATGATTTCCTAAGGATGACTGGTATGCGAGAGCAGGTTGTGACGTGTTTGAGGAGGATGGGTCTGGGGACGATGCCTTATATCCGCTATCCTTTGTATCCAAAGTTGGTGCGTCAGTTTATGGCCACGGTACGAGTCACATATAGGGACTGGAACGCCAAGAATGTGCAGGAAGGTTATTTGTGCTTCATGGTGCATGGCAGGAGATACAGGATGCCACTGCGAGACCTATGCGCCATCTATGGGTTCAAGAAAGACTACACTGATGCTACACTCCCAGAAGGCTTTATTGATCTTGAGAAGTTTTGGGGCAACTTCGGTTCTACACCCTACTTTGCCAGTGATACGAAGATGAAGGATTTACGACATCCGGTCCTGCGGTATGTCGTACGAGTTCTGGCTACTACTCTCACATGCAAGATGGAGCCGAACAAGATGAGGATGCAGGAGCTGGTACTACTCCATCCAGCAGTGGGACATCTATGTTCTCATGCGTATGATCACGAGGGTCCTTATGAGAGGACCAACCTGGGTGCGGTATTTGCGGAGCATTTAGTCTCGCTACAGGCGAAGCCATTCAGAGGTTCCGGGAAAGGCATGACGGAGTCAGTGGGGAGTCTTTTGACACCGATTTTCCAGCATTTCAGGATACCATTACATGATTATATCTGCGAGCACTCTTTCGCTGAGATTGATGAGGGTCATTTGTTGAGTGCGACCTGGCTGAAGCCAGTTTGATTTGGTGCTTCAGAGATGGAGTAGAGGAGCGCACAGTTGACATACGACATGCACCGCTATCGATAGATACACAGGACGACTTGCGTTTCAGGCTTGATCCGAGACTTGTGAGGCAGGCACCTGCTTCTCGTTCCCGCAGAGGAGCTTCTTCTTCCCAGGCTGCTCCTACTCCTGCTATAGACGAGCCTGCTCATGACCCTGCAGGGGGTCCACATCCACATTGGGTTCTTCCGCTAGATGCACCTCCACCACTTCCTGGTTACGATGCGGATCCACACATGAAGTTCCTGACAGACACAGTTCGATCACTCTGGAGTGGTATTGCTAGAGCTTTCAGCTGCAGCTGCACCTGTCCTTCGCACGGTCGCAGACGTCAGAGATCACTCACACCACCGGAGAGAGATGACGATGATTCTGATTCTTAGTTCTTCCATGATCCTAGCATTTCCCTGAGTTTGTTTTCCTTTTCATTTTTCATTTTTCTTGAGTCTGCTTTGCTTTTGTTTGAGTCAGTTTGTCATGTTTCTTCTGGGTTGAACTTTGCGAAACTCTTTTATATCCATCTTGTTGCTTTTAACTTGTTTCTGAGTGATCTGACAGCATTGACAATGGAGAAATTGTGTGACTAACACAACTACTTTCGGATCATGTTCAAGTATGTGGCATTGGTACTGTTATATGCGCAGCGTGTCGATCGATTCACATTTCGTGTCGGTCGACACAAGACGAAAGCTGTGGCGATCGATCTGGTACACGCCAAAAACCATGGGTCGACCTAAGCTTGAATCGATCAATTCAAGCTGTGTGTCGGTCGACACCATTCGTGACAGAAGGTAAGAACACAATTTTTCCCAGTTTTCACACAATCTTCACCCTTATTTAACTTCCTCTATACTCGGTAACACTGGGGACAGTGTTATTCAAGTGTGGGGGAGGTGGTTACTGACATCGTTTTCTATTTCCTTAGAGTCAGTCCTTTATTTTTTAAAATTGTTTTATTGAGTCAAAATTTGTTTGAAACCATGATTTTTCGAGGAAACTTTTCGCTTGAACAGGAACTAAGTGACCATTGGACAGACTTGCAGAGCCTCTATGACTGTTAGAAAACCCCAAACAGATCAACTTACCAAGGACACCCATATCTAACCAGGTATTCAGAGGATCCATCACTAAGTCTCAATTTAATCTTGACTTTAATTTCTCGCTTAGGGGCTTGGTAATCTTTGGGTCGGATTCCTTTGATGTGTTTGGGACAGCCTATGATCCTGTTCCAAAGTATGGTTTCTGATTTTCCCCTTCCTTGAGAATAAAAATAAATAAAATAAAAGAGTTATAAAAACTGAGGATAAGCTAGGAACTTCGAAGTAGTCACGGGAGTGGTAGAGACCCCTATTACCTCCTGTGTATCTATGAAAAAGGTCCAACTAATAGCTTCGAAGTGGTCGCGGGAGTGGTAGAGACCCCTATTACCTCATGTGCATCCATGGAAAAGTCCAAAAGTTAAACCCATTAACAAGGGAAGAGCACTGATAAAAAAAAAACCCAGTGGGGAAAAATCAGTTGCTAAGGAAGAAAGGGAAAATAAAGAAACCAGAAACCGACAGTTTGGTGGTCAGACACTGAATAGGTTGAGTCCATGTGTCCTTTTATTCGATACTCCCTCTGTGAGACCGCACCTAATTGTATACAAGAGGCTAGTGTGGTGAATTTGAATGTCCTAACTTGATTGTGGAGTTTACTTGGGACAGTTGCTAAGTGTGGGGGAAGTACATTGTGGTCTTGAGTTCTGTAGGAAAATTTTCAGTGGCTTACTAAGTGAATGTGAATGCGAGAGTTCCTAAGACGAAATGAGTTTCTGTGTTTTCAAACTTCTTCTCTTATATTTTGGTTCTTTACTTGCTTTAGGGCAAGCAAGAGCTAAGTGTGGGGGAGTTGATATATCATGGTTTTTACCGATTTTAGACCATGATATAAGTATGTTTTAGAGTCATTTACGGTGTTTATCGAGTCCTTTCAGATACTTTACAGGTTTTACCACATTTGGAGTCTACTTGGACATTATGACACATTCTGGAGCATTTTAGAGCATTTACCCGAAAAGAAGAAGTCACTGGCGATATCTGATGTTGGTGTCGATCGACACAACATTGGTGTCGGTCGACACAGTTCGCGGATCAGATGATTTGACCGATTTATGAAGATTTGCAATTTAGCCTAGAAGTTTCTTATAATTACAAAGTGACCCAAATCGTGTTTTAGCTTTTAATTAGGTTTTACAGCCACTTGTTAGGCTAAGCTTTTCTTGAAGAGAGATTAGGAGATTTTGGGGGCTGGCTTTGTTCTCGAAAGAGACTTGATTTCGAACCCATGTTCTTATTCCTATTGATTATTCTATGATATCTATTCTGACTATGTTTTCTGTTATGATTGCTATGTCTGAGTAGATCTCTTGTTAGGTTAGGGATTTGAAGGAATGTTAGAATAACTAATTGATTTAGATTCATCATCTAGTTCTTCATCTAAATCGTTCTTAACGCTTAATCTGAACTGGCAACTTAGATTTTTGATATTAGGTTGATTTACACAACGACATTTGGTTAATTAACTAGAAAGGATTTAGGTGAGCAACTTATCTATTCGCAAAGAAATTTGGTTTAGAAAAGTTGTGAACAAACGAACTTGGAATTAATGCATGTCTAGAACTCTAAGATTCGCAACGAAAGTTGGTCTGCTAGGTTGTCAGATATAGATAATTATCGCAGCGAAAGCTGGTTAGTTTTACCTTTGTGATTCTAGTTCAAGAACGCTATAGATTGAATCCTGGTTGTTTGTTAATCTGATTTCCTGATATCTTGAGAACTTCCCGAAACCTGACGCCTTCGTTTGATTGCTTACATCCATCTCGCTTGATCTGTTTATTTGCTATTTTGGTACTGCTTTACAATTTCCTTCGCTTAGCTTAATCCGAATTACTCATAATCTATCGTGTGACCGGAGTCCTTGTGGATTCGATACCCTAAGTACTACATCTGCATCACTGTGCACTTGCAGTCAGAATAAGGATAATTCTTGACCTATCATAATTTCAAAGTAATGTATGTAATATAATTTAAATAAAACTTATCCATGGACTTATTTGTATTTCCTCACATTTTTATAGTATAAAATAAATGATGTTTTAGATTCGTGAAACATGTTGTTTATATTAGATTAGTCCAGTCTAATATAACTATCAAATTTTATTACGGTTGCAAAGCCGTAATCAAAATTTGGGAAACATGTAACTGAATAACTCGGTTTGGTTTGATGACGAAAGTTGTTATGCTAAGCCGTTTTAATCAAATACGTTAAAAATGTGATGGCTCTGGTCCCGACTAAAGAAAACCGGTGATCATGTTCTTGTTTGATTGTTGGCCATCGGTTGAATAAGGTCAAAACGGAACAGGGGCGTTACACCGATCATGAAAAGTTCTCGATTTTTTAGGTAACGAAACGGATAAATGATGATATTACGGTAATTGTATACTAATGCATTGTATATCAAAATAGTGATCAAGTTGATAGTCATGGTGTTGATTACATAATCTATATGTGTTAGTATATGTTATCATTCAAATTAGTTGGGATGTATAATTATATATTGAGCTATACATGGTGTAGTAGCAAAAAAAAAAAAAAATTAAGTTTGGGTCGATCTGTGTCTAACCCGACCATACACCAGAATAATAACAAAATTGATAGTTATGATATTGACCACATAACTTGTGTTCATACATCCATACAAATCCATTTATTAGTGTAGTTATAAGTACATTAATTTAATTGACATATATAGTCATGTGACCCACTATATTTAATGTATGTATCAATCATTTTTCTTTGTTTTAAAGAAGGATGTGATATTTTCAATACACCACCATTTCTATTTGATTTTTCACCATCTGAGTTATATTGATTAAAGGAGGTTGAATATAAAGTTTGAATACAAAAGCCAAGAGAAGAAAGGATAATCTCCAGAAACTAAGCTGGTGGAACAACTGGATATTCTCAAAAACAAAACCTGCAACTAAAACATATATAAATTGATGAGACTCTAAAATCTCGCAATAACAAATCAAATTTGCAAAAAATGACTCTTGCGAAGACCAACAAGCGAGATTTATCGAAGATATCCATGGCCAACCCAACGATAACATCAACTTTTCAAAATCCACCGAGAGACACTCTCTCTAAAACCCAAAACCAAAGAGTCTAGACTTCATATTCTAAAGCTAAAAACACCTAGATAAGAGCCATAAATGAAACCTAAATCGCAATTGAAGCCTAACCAACTGAATAACACCAAAATCATAATGAAACGGGAGAAAATCCTATTGTATAACACTTGTAATGAACACCACAACGAACCAAAAATCTGCAAAGTAAGATACTAAAGCTAAATATTGAAGCATTGATCGACCTGGCTAGAAGAGGATAAACCAAATACAAAACTAAAACCAAATACCCGCTCATCAACCCAAAGTCAAAAACTAACAACAAAACAACCTGATATCATCACCCTAGACCAAACAAAACTACCACAAACCACCGGCAACACCTGGAATCCAGAGAAAGCGCCTCCAAGAGCAAAACACCACAATGAAGCCCATAACCCCGAACATGGAACAATAGAGACGAAGCACAAAGAGACACTCTTCAATTCATAACCACGCTTCAGAAACGGAAAGCCGTAAACGAAGATGTCGATATCCGACCATTAATTCTGCTGGGCCTTAGCCCACTACGAGTTACAAAGAAGAGATCATTAGTTGGGATTGAGTTGAATTGATGTTGGCAAAAGGAAGAGTAAGCAGGCCCATCACGTGACTCTCTTAATGCTCAAGTAAACCGACTTCCGTGGTAAAAACCCTAGCTGGATCATAACATGTATACATATAAAAAGAGCAGAAGTTGATCAGAACAAAGATACAAGCAAAACAACAAATACAACATCAGAGAGAGAGAGCATTAAGAGATCAAAGAGCTAAAAAGACTTTGTTCTAAGGGCTAAGTGATCTAGAGTGCTTAAGATTCACAAAGAGATATTCTTTGATTAAGAGTTTGTATCAAACTAATTCCGATTGCTTGCGGAATTGTGTAATCAAGAGAATATAGTGAATCAGTTGTGGGATACCGTTCCCACCCCTGTGACGTAGCCAATTGGTGAACACAGGGTGAACAATTCTTGAGTCGTTTATATTTTCCGCATACAAACGATTATACTTAGCTAGAATCTATCTTATATCATATAACACAAGTTGAAATCTCAACAAGTGGTATCAGAGCTTCAGGCTTAAGGTGTTAGAGAGATAAATCAATCTAAGACAGCCACAAAACCGCAAGTCATGGAACCTACCCGGGGAAAGTTTGAGATGGACAAGTTTGATGGGAAGGGAGATTTCGGAATGTGGAAGTACAAGCTTCTTGGTCAGTTGGAGATTCAGGGCTTAGCGTCAGTCTTGGAGGAGGACGCAACACTGCTGTACGAGTCTGCAAAACAAGAAGAAGGTGAGAAACCCAAACTTGATTCTTTAAAAGTTGCAAAAGACACTAGAGTAAAGAATCTGCTTGGTACATGTCTAAGTAACATGATTTTAAGAAAGGTGATGCATGAGCCTACTGCCTTGTTGATGTGGAAGGCTTTAGAACGTGATTATCAAACTAAATCACTTCCTAATAGGATCTATCTTAAGCAGCAGTTTGCAAGCTACAAGATGGATGAAGGCAGAAGTATAGAAGAGAACTTGGACAGTTTTCTTAAGCTTATTGCAGATCTAGCTAGCCTAAACATCAATGTGAGTGATGAGGACCAGGCTATACAGCTTCTTACCAGCTTACCTCCACCTTATGAGCCTCTAGTACATACTCTTAAGTATGGTACAGGAAAAGAGACTCTAACAGTTCATGAGGTAGTCACTTCTGCATATTCTAAGAAAATTGAGCTGAAGCAGAAAGGGCTTTTGAACAAATCTGGATCTAACTCTGAAGGATTATATGTTGAATCAAGGGGAAGAACAAATGACAGATCTCAGAAAAGTAATGGAAGAGGGAGAACAAAGTCAAGAGACAACATGTCTAAGTCAAAACCAAGGTTTAACAAGAAAAATCAGAGCGAGTGTTTCATATGTGGAGATGAAGGGTATTGGAAAAAGGAATGTCCTGAGAGAAATAGAAACAAGGATTCTGCAAATATTGCGACAGCACCTATACAGCCTATAGTGTTGAGTGTGAGCAGTCAAGACACAATGAAGAATTGGGTAATGGACTCGGGTTCTTCATACCACAGTACATCAGACAAGGAAGTCTTATTTGACTTCAAGGAGTACGATGGAGGAAGGGTTCTTATGGCTAACAACACTTATGGTAACATCAAAGGAATGGGAAAGATTCAGATTCAGAATCCAGACGGTTCTGAAGTGATACTAAAGGATGTTAAATACATGCCTGAAGTAAACAGGAATCTGATTTCATACGGGATGTTGGAAAGGTCAGGTTGCAGATATGAAGGAAGTAACCTTATGGTTCGATTCTACAAAGGTAAGAAGAAGGTATTGGCTGGAAAATACCAAGATGGGTTGTATTATCTTCAAGGGACAGTTGCTAAGGCTGAAATGAATGCTTCTTCAGCAGTGAAAGAAGTACGAAGTGAAAAGAAGTATAAGAAAGTGAGCTTCAGCGAGAATCTAATTCAAGGACCTACTCCATATGGTTTTGAATTAAGAGATTCATCAGCTCAAGGTAAAGACTCTTCTTCAACAGGAAAATCAGAAACTGCGAAAGAGTTTAAATGTGAAGAAGAAGGAGATTTTGATCCTGAGGCCTATGCTATGGCTACGGCAGAAGAGATGGGCAGAAAAGAGCCTAGAGAAGAGGCTGTGGAAAGCAGTCATTGGGAGAATGCAACAGAAGAGGGGACTTTGAGCAGAGAACCTAAGATGGAAGCTTTGGGCAAAGTTTCAGAGATATTAAAGATGGGGATCTTTGGAGATGGAGTTAAGGAAGTAGTAACACTATCTAAGATTCACACAAACTCAATACCAGCAGATGATGTGACTAAAGCAGTACCTGAAAAGGATCTTCAGGTGTACTGCAACATCGCCTAAGACTGGAAGCAGCTCCAGGTAACTCCATTATTGACGTCTCAAGCTCGCAGAGACAGAAAAAAGAAACAGGTCAGTTTCTGGTTATTACTATTAAGCAATAATGGAAGAACTCAAAGACATAAAGAGTTATGAGAGTTACCTGTGAGTACTAAAGACGAGACTCAGAGATATCAGTTTCAGAACAAGACTGAAGGAAAACAAGAAGAAAATCAGAAAAGTTTTCAAAAGAATCTTTGTGGTGAAGTAAGATGGTATCTTAAAATCTGAGAAGGTACCTGCATTGACTCCAAAAAGGAATGGAGAGAAGAACATGCAGCTTTTGAAGCTAAGAAGAAGAGCCATTAGCTGAAGGTGGAGTACCTGCAAAAGATTCAAGAAGAGGTTAATTCATAACTCAGTGCGCACATGAGATGGATTAATAACGTCGACAAAGATGAATCAATTTTTGAGGTTACTCAGGTTCTTTACATACAGTTAAGCCAAAGCAGCAAATCGCATAAGAAGAGTTGTGATCTACAATGGTACTGAAGAGATACAGTTCAAGGTGGAGTGTTGATTAACACAGGACACTGCTAATCAATAAGGCGAAATACAAGACTTGAAAAGGGATTGGCTAGGATAAAAAGTCATTCCTAGAAGAAATATTTTTCACATACTAAAAGGGACCTAAGAGCAAATCAAACGGGTCAAAGAGTAACTAGGTGAAAACACAAACTACAAAAGCGTGAACATAACTCACGGCTCAAGAGATTTAAGGGAATCTAGGAGTTTACAAAGGATAAGAACCAACTTATCAAGAGAAGGTCACGGTGACATGTCCAAGAACGGTCCAGGAGAAGGTGTTACCTGAAAGCAGAACAATGGTATTGAAGTAGTGACTTCAGTTCCAGGTGGAGTGTCGTTAGTTGATACCTGAAACCATGCGAGAAGAAGAGTAAAGATTAAGGCGTTTATCTCATAATAATTCACCAGAGAATTAAAGAGTATGAGGATTTATCAGACATCAAACTCAAGATAACAGTCAAACAGTTGGTTACTAAGGAACCTAAGCGAGCTCAAAGCTGAGACACTCGTAAGAAGCAGGCGTGACTGAAAGTTTGGGTAAAGGTTTTGCAAAGATCAGAGACCAAGTAGTCAGAGATCTGCAGAAGCGACAAAAGCATTATGGTGTTGAAAGATATATGTGGGGTTTAGTTTTGTTGCAGGATTTAGTAATTAGATAAGAACAGACCTGTGCTGTTGGAGCCCAAATACGAGGGGGAGGCGTAAGGCACAGGTACAATCTTTTCTGATTACCCAAGAAATCTGCATACATAAACAAAGGAATCCCAACATATTAAGTCAAGCAAAGCCGAAATACTACAGATAAACAAAGAGAAAGACGTTTCTATGACTTATCTGTAAAGCAGTGTGTCGGAGCTGATGAAGAATCTTAAACGCCATATCATACAAGCTGTCACCGATGTCTGAAAATCTGAAGAAATAAGCAGCATAAGTTTGAAATCGATTTTTCCAGATCTAAACCAAAGAGAAGAATCGACTTCAAGTAAGTTGAAGAACAAGAAGTATTAGGCTTGAAAACGATTTGCTATACCTATACAGAGGAGAGCAGATCGAACAGCAGAAAAGGGTAAGAAGCTTGGAGATGAGAAGCATAAAGCTTACCTAGGAGTTTAGCAGTCACGTTCGAAGATTTGAGGTTTCGGAGCAAAATACAAAAGAGATCCGAGTATGAAACGAGCTGGAATCGAACAACCAGGGCTGGCCTCATACATAAATCGACCTACAGGAGAGAAGAAGTGTCAGACATGAAATCGGTTAGACAAGAGAAGAAGTGGATCGATCTAATTAAAAGGGTAAGATACTTAAGGGAAAGAAGCGTGGAGCTTACCTGAGTGATTCTTTGCTCACAAACGAAGAAGGAGAGCTCGAATCTAGAAGATGAAGATCGATCGCCATTTCCGTCACCACTGAAGAAAGAAAGAGTGTAAGTGAAAAAAATTGGAGAAAATCGATAAGCTGAAATCGATAAGCAGAAATCGATCTATAGAGGACTTAGAAACTTAAGAAGAAAAAGTTTAGAAGTCTACCTGAAGCTGGATAAGCTCACGAAAATGTTCGATTAAGCTCCAAGGTTGAAGAAGATGGCAAATCGCCATTACCGTCGCCGTCAAAGAGAGAGTGAGCAGGTGAAACCGAGGAACTAGAGCAAATGGCGGATAAGGTGGAGATTTGTCGATATCCGACCATTAATTCTGCTGGGCCTTAGCCCACTACGAGTTACAAAGAAGAGATCATTAGTTGGGCTTGAGTTGAATTGATGTTGGCAAAAGGAAGAGTAAGCATGCCCATCACGTGACTCTCTTAATGCTCAAGTAAACCGACTTCCGTGGTAAAAACCCTAGCTTGATCATAACCTGCATACATATAAAAAGAGCAAAAGTTGATCAGAAGAAAGATACAAGCAAAACAACAAATACAACGTCAGAGAGAGAGAGCATTAAGAGATCAAAGAGCTAAAAAGACTTTGTTCTAAGGGCTAAGTGATCTAGAGTGCTTAAGATTCACAAAGAGATATTCTTTGATTAAGAGTTTGTATCAAACTAATTCCGATTGCTTGCGGAATTGTGTAATCAAGAGAATATAGTGAATCAGTTGTGGGATACCGTTCCCACCTCTGTGACGTAGTCAATTGGTGAACACAGGGTGAACAATTCTTGAGTCGTTTATATTTTCCGCATACAAACGATTATACTTAGCTAGAATCTATCTTATATCATATAACACAAGTTGAAATCTCAACAGAAGACGAGAAAAAAGCGAGCAAGGCGACCGGAGACTAGTGGAGATGCACAATAAAAAGCGGAGGTGAACAGGGGCTGAAGTTGAAAGTGTTTTAATTTATTAAGGCATCGAATGGATACCATTACCGCCACTTTTATATGATAAGGGACAATTTGAAAGATTAAATAATTTGAGAAATAGTAAACCAGTGTAAGTAAAGTTTTTTTTTTTTTTGTAAAGGCTTGTAAGTAAAGTTCCACAAAATAATGTAATATCAATACTATTAAAAATGGAGTATTTTAAAGATTAATATTTACTTGATGTGTATATTACAAAGTTTGCCATTAAAATTGATATATAGGTATTTAATTATTCATTAGGGTCAATTTTGAATTTAATATATTTAGACAATATGTGAATCATACTAAATATTTTATAATTAATGATTTTATTCTAAAATATATTTACATTATTTTTTAATATATTTTATTTTTAAATAGAAATATATATTTTTATATTATAATCAAATTTTATAAAAATATTTTATTCGATTTATTAAAGAAAATAACTATTAATTATGTGTTTATAAATAAAATTTATTAAAATATTTTTAATTATATTTAATTTAAATATTTTACAATTTATAATTTTATTAAAAATATATTCATAATATCTTTTAATATATTATTTTTATTTTAAATATAACTAGTATGATTCGCTCGCACCATCTGCGGACACAAATATTATTAAACTTACATTTTTTAAGAATAAAAAGTTATCAAATTAATTTAAAAAATAATAATAATATTATAAAAATCTATATGGTACTATTTATAATTAAACATAAATACATTATTATATTTAATAAAATATTTTATAATTTATTATAAATAAAACTAATTGTAATAAAATAAAATTTAATAATATATTTTATGTATAAAAATTAATACATAAATATCTTGTTTAAAATATTTTATCAGTTATATATAAAGTCAAAATTTATATAAATAATACAAATTTACTATAGAAAATCCAAAAACAATTTTTATTAATATTAAAATATTCATAAACGTTTTTATATTTTTCATTTTTCATTTTCTTATTATTTTTTTTTATTGAAGTTATGTATATCTCTAAAATAAAATTAAAAATCTTCATAAATATTTTCATATTTATCACCTCATTTTACTTTTTCATTTCTTAATTAAGGTCATGTATATATTCAAAATAAAAATCTAAAAAATCTTCATAAATATTTCATATTTATAATCTCATTTTTATTCGAGATTATGTATATTTTCATAATAAAATTAAAAAATATTATAAGATTATCAGTTTAAATTAAAGGTTAATACATTAATTAACGTATTTTTATTAATGGTAAATTAGTAATTAGCCATTTTGAGAATGAATATAAGGTCAAAGTACTTTTAAATTAATATAAAGATTGTTTATTTTTATATTTTAACAAAATCGTAAAAAATATTTTTTTTATTTCTTCTGAAAAATAATTACTAAATTATTGTTTATTATTAAAATTTATAAAAATAATTTTAGTTATAGTTTGATCTACAAAATAATCTTAATTTCACCATTATAAAATAGGTTGAAATATATATTAAACAATTTCAATTATCTCTACTATTAAAAACAAACTATAAATTTCTTAATTTGATAAAAAAATATTAAAATTATTTAATATTTATATTATTCTCAATTTAAAAAGGTTGTTTTATCAAAAAAAATTAAAATATTTAGACTATTATAAGATATGTTAAAGTATATATTGATTTTGTTTCTATTACAAAATATATTAAAGTATTTATGTTCATTTGAAGACAAATTAAAAATATTTAACCAAATTTTATTTATAAAATATTAAAATGAAATTAAACCAATCTAAAATGTTAAACGAATGTATTATCATATTTTAGTTACATTTTGATATATAAAATAAACATAAAATCTTTCTATTTAGACATTATAAAACATGTTAAAAATAGATTAATCAGTTTCAGTTATTTATATTTTTAAAAATAAAATTTGTCTACTAGATGACGGGTTAAAAAGATGGATTAACCAATTCTAATTAATATATTTTAATTTGATAAAATATTAAAATTATTCAATATTTATATTATTCGAATATATGATGGATTAGATTACGATTTATATTTTTATGATCGTAATTTTTGACTGGTTGTTTTGATCAAATTTTTAAAATATTTAATATATTATAAGATGAGTTGAAATATAAATTAATTTTTGATTATAAAAATATTTTAGAAGATTTATGTTTATTGGAAATAAATTAAAAAGATGAATTAACCAATTTTGATTATAAAACATTAAAACGAACTTAAACCAATCTAAAAGTGTTAAATGATAAAATTATCATTACATGTTTATCTATAAAATAAACATAATTTTTATATTTAGACCATTATAAATTGAGTTAAAAATAAATTAACCAATTACAATTATTTACACTATTTAACAAAATTTGTCTATTGAAAGACGGGTTAAAAATGGATTAATCAATTAGAATTAATATATTTTAATTTGATAAAATATTTAAATTATTTAGTATTTAGATTATTCGAATATATGATGGGTTATTATGGTTGATATTTTTGCGAAGGCATTTTTGACGGGTTGTTTATCAAAATTTTAAAATATTTAAACTATTATAAATAAGTTCAAAAATAGATTAATTTGTTTGGATTATAAAAAAATTCAAAAATGGTTCATCAAACAAGTTAAAAAGATGAACTAACCATTGAAAAATGTTAAAGGAACAAATTATGGTGTTTTGATTTTTTATAAATGTTTATATTTATCTCAAATTATAAATTTAACTATTAAAATATTAAAAATATAAAAAAATTTCATATATGAACATCTAATGTTCTATAAAAATAAATAGTTTAAGTCGAGGTAATACATATTAAACTTATATCAAATAATTTTTAATGGTTGTTTTATTGAAACTAAAATATTGTAAAATTAATTTAAACAAAAGAAATATTTTGAGTGCATTCTTGTATTGAACACATAATTATTATAATTTTCGATTAATAAAAAAATTGTTGAATAATTAACAAACTTATTATAAAACAAAAATATTGATTCAAAATCACTTTTTAAAAAAGAAAAATATATCCGTGTTTGTTTAGTGCGGATCAAAATCTAATACAGTATATTACTTATAGCTCACAATAATGCTTAACTAATCTAAATCATAAACATACATTATCATCTGATTTACATTAGTCACTTCTTTAAGATTTATATTCTCCATTTCCTATCTTTTATGGATAATATCTTGTCTAATATGGACTTTTATGTATAGTCTTATCTAATGGATGAAATCAGTAAATTGTTGAAAAACAAATACCATCCTTATCGTCAACCTTTTTTTTTGGCAACTATCGTCAACCATTTTAGAAACTAATATAATCTCTAAAAATGTGAAGTAAATTACTAATTATTATTAATAGACCAAAAATAAGGAATATTCTTAATTATGATTTAACACCGAGAAAAAAATGAAATCCAAGCACGATCTCCAACCCATAGAATCCTCATTGTCGGAAGGCAAAACCAAACGAACGGCTAAAGATATACCACGTTACGCCATCTAATTGGATAATATATTAAAAGCATTTCAAATCTTACTCTTTTTATTATTCGTCCACGTACCTCCATTTTGACACAAATAATGAATATTTAATTATAAATTATAGTGCAAAGATAATTACATATATATAATAAAAATAATTAAAAATAAGAAAATTCCGGAGAAGAAAAAAAAAAAGCTTTCACCCTTAAAATGGTATGGTGATCGTGTCGAAGGCGGCAGCAATACACTTGTCGTCTCTCCCAGCAGCTTCTCGGTGTTTTCGCAGTTAATCTAAACTTCCGAGAAATTTAATTAGGTAAGAATTACTAGCCCTTTTTTTCTTTTGTTATACCTGGGGATCTGTCTTTGTCGGATTATCCACTTCGCCGAACTCTGGTTCCGTCTTGTTGCTTGTGTGTTTTTGAATCAGATGAAAGTAGTAAAGAAGTAACCTTTGGTAGTGAAATAGAGTCAAAGAGAGTCTTACCGATCTGATTCTTGACTTCTTGTTGCTATTAGGTTTTATTTTTCTGGGTTTTTTTCATTCGATCGATTATTCAAGACAAATGAGTTGCTTTTTTCTGGAATTTGGAAGAGATCTTTCTCATGCTTGCTGGGTTTTGCGATTTTGATTTGGATCATTCTCGAATTCCCTGAAATGTTTATAGCAGTGGAGTTGGTTAGAGTTACTTCCAGATGAATTTTCTACATTTCCAGATGAATTTTCTACATTTGCTTAACTTTGTTCAATTTATCTGTATAATTTTGCTGATATGTTCATTTTTGGGTTTGAGAAAACACTGTATCTGGTATGCATTTATTTCCCTCAATAAGTACTGTTTTTAGTATAAAACGTTATCTAAAGAATCTTCATTATTGATTGACTTTACTTTGATTTTACATTTGTCCACACACATTTATGTGGTTTGTCCAGTTTTGTTGCATTGCTTCTCTTTACTTACTCTTATATGGTTGTGAACATGCATTCTGTGGCACATAGCTCAGTCCTTGGAACTTCTTTGTTTCTTGGACTCTTAGCATTGTGTAATCCACTCTAATTTCTTCTGTCTCGAATTTGTTGATCTCTCACCTCTTCAAAAGGAAGCTAGAAGAAGCATCTAGAGCTTTTGTCTTTTGAAGCTTTGTTTTCATTGGAAGGAGGAGGAGTGAACGAACACAAGGAATATGGGAACTCACATCAATTTCAACAACTTGGGAGGTGCGGGTGGTCCTCCTGGAGGGGAAGGAATTAACCATATGAAGCCAATAGATACTGCTAATCCCTTGGCGAGACAGTCTTCGGTTTATTCTCTAACATTTGATGAGCTTCAGAGCACATTAGGTGGACCAGGAAAAGATTTTGGGTCGATGAACATGGATGAGCTCCTGAAGAGCATATGGACTGCTGAGGAAGCTCAGGCCATGACCATGACTTCTGCAGCTGCTACAGCGGTAGCAGAACCTGGTGGTGGTATACCTGGTGGAAATCTCCGGAGGCAAGGCTCGTTGACATTGCCTAGAACGATTAGTCAGAAGACTGTTGATGAGGTCTGGAAATGTTTGATCACCAAGGACGGTAACAATGGTAATATGGCAGGTAGCAGCGGAGGGGGTGGTGAGTCGGATGCGCCTCAGAGGCAACAGACTTTAGGAGAAATGACGCTTGAGGAGTTTCTGTTTCGTGCTGGAGTTGTAAGAGAAGATAACTGTTCTCAGCAGATGGGTCAGATCAGCGGAAGCAATAACAATGGGTTTTATGGTAACAACGGAGCTGCTGGGGGAATAGGCTTTGGGTTTGGTCAGCCAAATCAAAACAGCATATCATTCAACAATGGTACCAATGATTCTATGATCTTGAATCAGCCACCTGGTTTAGGCCTCAAAATGGGTGGGACAATGCAGCAGCCACAACAGCAGTTTCAACAACAAGCACAACAGCAGCCACGACAGCAACTGAATCAGCCGCATCCACATCAGCAGCATCCGCAGCAGCGGCTGCCTCAAACCATTTTTCCTAAACAAGCAAATGTAGCATTTGCTGCACCTGTGGGTATGGTCAACAAGAGTTTCACTGGGACTGCGAATAATTCTATCAACAATAATAATGGATTAGCTAGTTTCGGAGGAACAGGGGTCACTGTTGCAGCAACCTCTCCAGGGACAAGTAGCGCAGAAAATAATTCTCTGTCACCAGTTCCTTATGTGCTGAATCGAGGAAGGAGAAGCAATACTGGTCTAGAGAAGGTTATCGAGAGGAGGCAAAGGCGAATGATCAAGAACCGGGAATCAGCTGCTAGATCAAGAGCTCGAAAGCAGGTGAGGATTAATCTAACCAAACTGTTATATAACTCTTTTTGTTTGGTTTGACGATGTTGGTCTTATCTTTTGGTAGACTGAAATAAACAAAAACATAAAATCCGCAAAGATTGTTCTATCCTGAACCATTTGTAGTATTTTGAGTTTTTTTTTTTTTTTATCTTCCATGTTTTTTCTTTTCATTATCCACCAATTGCAGGCTTATACCTTGGAACTGGAAGCCGAAATTGAAAAACTCAAGCAAGTGAATCAAGAATTGCAGAGAAAACAGGTATTAACGACTTGTCTCTGTTACTTTCCTACTTCTCTCCTCAGAATATAGCCGCTTGGTTCTGATACTGAGCTTCCCCTATATTGCAGGCTGAAATGATGGAAATGCAGAAGAATGAGGTAATTGTTTAACGACTTAATTTGTTTTTTATAAGTTCATCTATAAACCATTGGCTCCGCAGCATCATAAAATACCAAATTTGAAGGAAAAAAACATAAAAGGTCTAATAGTTACTGGCATACAGACATCTTGTATCTGATTGTACGTCGAGTAGTTAATGTTGGTCGTAAACAAGCATCTCTCTGGCTGCAGATGAATCTTCAATAATTATCAACATTTTCTGCTTCTCGCCTCTTCCTTTTGAGTGACTTCATGCTTATTTGATTTTGTTGTTCACTACTACTGCTTTTTGAATTGGCAGCTGAAGGAATCGTCGAAGCAACCGTGGGGCAGCAAAAAGCAATGCTTGAGAAGGACACTAACCGGTCCATGGTAAAATCAGAACGAAGCAACAAGAACCGATCAAACCAGACAGCACTTTGCATGGGACTAATGTAATAGGAGATAGTGCTACCTGTACAGGAGATTAAGAGAAATTTATTGAATGTAAATCTAGATTACAGATTAGAAGTTTTCATTATGAATAAAGACATCGTTGTTTATATGTATCTTGACCAATTATTAGCCTTTATGTTTTCTCCTAAGAGTGACAACTAAATCAATCTTGACTCTGTTAGAAAACATTTATCTTCCAAAATTGCAATTAGAAAACAGTTTAATCATTCAAAGTGCCAAACATCTAGAAGAAGTGACTCGACTCAAAAAGAGAGACCATTTGGTGGAGAGTGAGGAGAGCCTGTCTCAAGCAGGAAGCTCCGGCTGCAATGCGATCTTGAAGTAGTACTAGAAGACGAAGCCAAGCCACGAATATCGCCGCTTTGAAAACCTGAGTCACCTCTCAGCGACCGCCCTTTGTCCTCCTCAACCGCCATTGCAAGCCCGAGATGCAACGCATCACAGCTTTCGCACAAAAGCCTCAAGACTTGCTTGATTGATGGCCTAGCCACGCCTTCTTTCTCTGTGCACCATCTCACAACCGCCACTACTGTTTCAAGCTGTTCACCATCTATGCAGTCTTTGATTCTCGAATCCACCAGATCTATGCGTCTTGATTCTGATACCAGTAAAGGCTGAGACATTTCTACCAAGTTCCTACCTTCATCGACAGCTCTTCTACCTGTTATGATCTCTAGCAACACCACTCCATAGCTGTACACATCGCTCTTCTCTGTCAGTTCTTGTGTTACAACATACTCTGGATCTACATAGCCTGAAACTCATGGTTTTAGTCTTTTGATTGAACTGACTTTCAAGATAGGAATAGGTGATGTTCATTCGTATCCAGACCTGGAGTTCCACGGATATCAGTATTAATAGGCTCAAAACAAATGGAGCCATCTCTGGAAGCATGTGCAAGGCCAAAATCTGCAATCTGCATGGTAATCAGCAACGTAGAAGCCAAAACGAAAACCAAAAATTTCCTTATGACAGGAAACGAACGGACTAGTCAGTCATTGAGCAAGATATGGGATAATGAACGCAGACACACCTTAGCAACAAAGTTCTCGTCGAGTAATATGTTGCTTGACTTTATGTCTCTGTGACAGAGAGGTGGGTCACAATAGAAATGAAGGTATTCCTGAAGGAACAGAACAATATCCAGCCAAGAAATAAGAACAGTAATAAGAACCATATTGTATCAGTTTGATAAGAAATGCAGATGAAGGCTTTGAAAATTTACCAGAGCATTAGCCACATCGACTGCGATTTTCATCCTTGTTGCCCAACTAAGTGGAGGTTTTTCTGTGGCTACACAGAAATGAAGAACAACGTTAAAGATTCTCAATCCAAGTCTATACTACAGCAAGAAAATTTTGAAATCATAAGCATACAATGTAGATGATCTTTCAGGCTCCCATTTGCCATATACTCGTAGACAAGGAACCTGGAAAGTTCTCAGGTTAGATGATCAGAGGACAATCCAATATCTTTACCACAGAAATGGCTACAAACGAAATGAAGCAAAAGTGTAATAATAATTCACCTCTCGTTCTTCTTAGTACAAAAACCTTTCAAAGCAACTAGATGGCGGTGATGCAGCCTGGCTAGAAGCTCTATCTCTCTGCAAAAATCATCTTCTGCTTGTTCAGAGCTCTTGTTCATCCTTTTCACAGCTGCAACCAACCCATTGCTGAACACAGCTTTGTGAACAGTCCCAAATCCCCCACGGCCAATCACCGTGTTGAAATCTTCAGTTGCTTTCTTCATCTCCTTGTAGCTGAACTTCCGAAAAGCCAATGAATTACCTGCAAAAATTAACCAGACGTTTCTTTCTTTTACATGCTCAGAATATCTCTTGTAAGTGAACACTAGAAGAACTCCGCACCTTCATGAATCATTACATTTGGGCGGGCAGAAGGAAATGTCTTTGTTGGATTACGATCCATGCTCTCAGAGTCATCAAGTTCCCGTTTCTTTCTTTGGATAAGAACTATTAGGACTACAACCATCATAACAGCAAAAGCTGTGACAGCGATCCCAATAGTCGGAACCACTGTCAAATGAAATGTGTGGTGACTTTTACTTGGAGACAAAACAATATCATTGCTGCTTGGACTATCTGCTAATACTGGACTTGGAGGAGCTTCTGGGCTCAGCGACGAAGGAGATGACTCTGAGAAGATATCAAGGAAATAAGAAAATAATCCAGTTTCATATCTGATATTGAGAAGATTATCCAGGACACACTAAAATGTACAGGATCTGTCTAGGATCTTTCCCGATACAAAAACAATGATAAGACTACACACTCTAAGAATGTGAATTTGAGAAGTTGTGTATACCTGTAGCAACGCTAAGCTCAGCCACATTAAAGAAGCAGCTAGCGAGTTCAAGGGCAGATGAATTGTCAACCCGGCTAGCTAACGCAGCATAGGTTGCATCTCGACAAGTACTCAGTTTAATGCTATTTCCTGTATCCACGAGACTACGAATGTAGGTGATACCAGAATTCAAGCAACTCTTGCACTGATCTCCCGGTGAAAGCGGGAGTTTGCAGTTTCTGGAAACATCTCCAAACTTTGGGGACTGGAGCATTTGCGTGACAGTGGTCAGACCCTCACAATCATAGTTAACCAGAATCTTGGTCCCTAATCCACAGAAGTGGGTTGCCTTTCTTGGGATTCCATACAGATCCATGGTTCTAGAGATGGAAGTAATGCAGATATCAGTTAAATCTGATGGGACTCCAAGATCTGTCGTGTAGTTAGCATAGCGAGCGACAGATACAGCGACAAAAGCGTTCATGTAGCGGCAGCATTTGGCTCTGTCGGTCTTGTTCGAGCACACGGAAGCCACAAGAGTGAAGTTAAATGAAGTCAAGTCCAATGGACAATCTGCAAACACACAATTGAAATTGCATTAGCCTTCGAGGCAACAAATCACATACTCTTTCTCAAAAGGTTTCATCAGAGAGTTCGAATGTAAGCAACTAATCAACCAAAAAAGCTAAGAAAAGAGAAACCAAAAACATTTCACGAAGGCACATCGCAATTCGCAAAACCCAAAGCCTAAAACTTTCAAGAAGTAAAGATAAGTATCCATTTTTTTTCTCCTAAGCTAGCTTCGAATCAGTAAATGCTCACTAAGAATCAAAGCCATGGAAGATTACAAAAAAGATAGATGAAAGAGTACTGGTGAGAGTGACACAAACCTGCTTCCGTTGGTAAAGGCAGCTGGATTCCAAGAAATGCGATGAATGAGAGCAAGAGAGCTTGCCTATAAACCACCATGGCCAAGAACAGAGGAGATGGAAAGAGAGAGACTTTACGAAAGGTCAATGGCAAGTCGCCTGCCTGAGAAAATGACAGTCGGAAGGAGTCAGTGACAATGAGAAGGAGAGAGAAAGTATGAGCTCAGGTTTCCCTATTTCTCATGAAAACGACGAAACCACAAAAAGATTACCCTAATTTACCGTTCTCTTACATTTTCATCCGCAAGTTCGTTAAATTGCTTAAAACTCCCATACATATATGTGTTGTTTTACCTCTTTGTTTTTTATGTGTGAGGTTTATAATGTGAAAAACTATACTTTATTTGCATGAAAAGACATTTTTTCCTTGTTATCTAAAAAAATTATGGTTTTGGTCGTTCACACTTGTGAAGATGTGAATATAATGTTCAAGATTACAAGTCAAAAGTGGGTCAAACAAGAAGAAACTGTGGTTAATATAACTTGACTATGGTTGGAAGCTATTGGGACCACAAGGAGGAGCCTTTGTGTGTTGTCTTGTTGTGAACTAGGGTTGAGCATGGCTCACCTATATAACCTGTAACTAAGACGTGAGAGTGCAGGTAAGAGGAAAGAGAGAGCCACATAAACACAATGTAGAAGTGTTGGGGAGAGGGAAACTTGTAAGGGTTTTCTCTCGGGTAGAATCAGGTAGAGATACATAGTTAGAAGCTGTGTGATTAACTTGTATCTCTTGTAACCTGTTTCACAATCTTCTAGTGGATTCCGAGTATACTCTCGGCCAGACGTAGCTCCCTCGTTAACGGGAGTGAACTGGATAATTGTGTGTGTGCTCCTTACTCTTCTTCTTCTCTATCTCTCTGCATATTCATCTTCTCTTCTTCTCTTAAATGTGCTCTGTTTTTGGTCATAAGACAACAAGACAGGTTGTGTTTGTATCTTCCATTGGAAACAATTGGAAAGCTTGAACCTTTGATAGGACTAAATCCTAACAAATTGGTATCAGAGCCTTGGTTAGAGGTGAAAGGCTCAAGCTACCTTAAGCTACCATAAAGCTGTAAGCCTTGGTGAAGAAAGCAGCAAGCTTTGTGAGAAAGCTCGAAGCTTTGTGAGAAAGGCGACACCTTTATGAAGCCTAGATCTGGAGAAGGCACAAAGAGAAGCAAGATGCTCAGAAACGATTCTAAGTCACAGAATCAATCGAGCAAAAGGTGAAAAAAGAAGGTTTGAGACTGACTTGGGTTTGACAGAGAAGTCGTGGATATTTGGCTCTGTGGAACTGGAAACTCACGGCTGGTTTCTAGACCTGAGTGAAGCGTTAAGGGTGACTGACATTTTTTCAGAAGGGAAAATCTCAGATCCAAGAGAGACAGAGGAGGTTTCAGGTTACATAGAAACTTTGGGTTTTGGCCGTGGAAGCTCGTCGGAGCTCTAACGTCTCTCAGACAGCTTGAAAACTGAGAAGACGCAGAGATTCTGGTGGAATCAGCTCGAGGTTCCGGGAGACGTCGTGTGATAGAAGACGACGCATAGAGCAAAACGAGCCGGAGAAGAAAAAGACAAGATCTTGAAGTAAATCAGATCTAATCAGAGACTATTCTTAGAGGGTAAGGTTTCGGCAGCTGTTCGAGACCGCAGAATAGTCGACGGCAGAGAGAATCACCGGAAAAAGGCACTTACGACTAAGTCGGAGAAGAAGCTTTGGGATTCGCTGCTGGGGAAGAGTCATCAGTCAGGCGAAGAGAAACTCGCAGAGGTTAGGCGACCAATCGGTCACCGGAAAACGCCTAGGAGTGCGCCTGAGATTGAGTGACAGTGGTCGGATCCATCTGTCGGGGAAGAAGAAGTTTAGCACGTGCTCTATTTCCTTAATGGGCCTGTTCCTTTTAATAAAGTTTTGTTTTGTGGGCTAAGTTTTGTTGGTGCCCAAAAACGAAATTCTTTTTGGGAAGGAGAAGCTTCGACAGTGAAGCTGAACAGAGGGAAGTCAACGACGACAAAAGTGATGTCGGAACCTACAGAAGGCGGGTAGAGCTGGAGACAGGCAAAGCGTGCTAGAGGTCCCTGTCGTTTGGAGAAGATGACCATAGCGGAATCAACAACCATGGATATCCCCATTAAAGGTGAATTCAGAGTTCTATAAGAAGATTAGAATCAGTGGTTGTTCGTTCTGGTCAGGAGCCTGAATATATAAATATTATGGCTAGTATGCTTGTGTCTTGAGCATGATTTGTTACTCTTGGCTAAAAGAATACTCAAGAGTTCAAGGGAGTGGCATTCGGTCGATGATGGGTTTTTCTCGACAAGTGCTGATGAAATTGGTTAGAGGCTTAAGTGTAAGCTAAAGTTTCTACAAGAGTTTGTGGTTCGTGATTCTGAGGATACGAGTTCAACGTATGCAACTCAAGACTGGGAAAAATTCAGAATCAAACAGTCAACTTTAAAGACTCAAATTCCATAGACGTAACGTCTTGTTCCGCTGCTATCACGAGGGATGTTTTGTGATACTCTGAAGTGAAGTTTATGGTTTTACTATAGCTCTGCGAATTCAATGGAACTGAAAGCTGGTTGGAACACAAGGCTTGTACTGTTTTCTCAAGGGATTAATCAAGATTCAGTGATGGGTTTCATGCTGGTTGTTTGGTGAAATCATTTGGGCAAAGTCTTTGTTGGTGTTCAATTACTGTGGGGATAACAGCCTCGGAAACTCATAAATTCATGGGACTAGGGGACGCCTTAGAAGCTTGAATTTTATGAGTATTGGGCTGTTGAATAGCAGTAAGGATTTTCTGGAATTCATGATTAAAGTAAGAAGCAGTTTGAGTGGAAGCAAAATCAGGTTATCTGTTGAGTTGAAACATATTAAGACTTCAGTTGTTGGTAGAGTTTTGAAGGGTTTTGTCTCAGTGTTAAGGGAATAGATTCCTGTGAATCTAAGAGTTTACAGTCGGGTGATCATCAGAGAAAGCAGCTACCGGGTTATTTCAGAGGAGATGAAATAGGGTTGTTGAGTCTGCAACAGTTTCTGATGTGGTTTCGTAGTAGCCCAGAACACGTTTGGTGAGACAGAAGGCGAAGCACACTTCTGGTGTAAGCCTGGGTGTGAGTTGGATAGTGTTTAAGTTCTTGTTGAACTGTTTCAAGGGTATAAGCTCTCGAAAGATGGCAAAAGACTCATGGTTTTCTGTAGATCTGTGTTGAGTATACACATGGAAATCAGCTTGGATGAATCTAAAGGAACAAGGAGTTCTTACCTTAGGTGGAGCTATGTTATTTCAGAGGATCAGTTTGTGCAAAGAAAGCTAAAGGCAATGGAGATTTCATGTTTTATGAAGAAGGTCTCTAATGCTATAATGCTTTGAGCTTACTATGATCAATTGTCGAAAGTCTTCCTAGCCAGAGGGTGTTAGGCAGCGTGTCCTGTTATTATAACAGCGGTATGAGATTATGGTTTTGCTACAGGGGAGCACAATGTTTGTGATCTCTGAGATTGGAGAATGCTCTAGGTGAAAAGAACTGAAACAGAGAAAGGTTCTTGGTAGGTTCTTCAAGTGCTGATGGATCCATTGGATTGGCTACATATTGAAACAATGAAGATAAGTCTTAGCTCTTACGAGTTGAGCTACAGAGACGACTAAAATGGGTTTACATTTCAGGTGGAGCAATGCTCAGAAGTAGTCTCGGATCAGATTAGATCCCAAATGATCTAAGAAGTATCTGGTTAGCCTAAGAGAGAGTTAAACAAGTATAACTCACTGCTAAGACAAGGATCCATGAAATATCAGTGTGCTCAGAAGAAAAGGAAGGCCAAGAACATTTGATTATCAGCAAGTTCAAAGGATAAAATCTGAGGTTAAATGAAAGTTTTTCAGATTTGCTTGAAGCCGGTAGTTTGCGGTTTCTGAAATTTTAGAGAAACCACTGAGGAGAAGGCTGAGATGATGCTTGGTTCAGTGGGTTTTCTAAAGAAGGTTTGTAGATTTTATCTCAAGGTAATCAAGTCATATCTAAGCTAGAATATACAACCGAAGGTCTGACAGAGGATGAGAAATGCAGAAAATCCAAACTGTATTTAGAAGAAACAATTAAGGAGTTTAAGCTGTTTTTCATCAAGAGAGTTTATGTAAGTAACTTCTCAGGGAAAGGCAGTTGTATGTCATTCAAGTGAGGCATATTAAGAAGACAAAGGCTTTGGTTTAAGTCAGTAAGTTGAATGACACAAGACCCAATCTGTTTGGGTGGAGTCTGCATACGGTTAAGGTGTTGCAGGGTTATCGCAAGCTTATGGTGATATGAGACAGGTCTTAAGGTCGCTAGTAGTGCTTAAAATCTGCTGGTGAATATTATGGTTCACCTGGACGGTTTGAAAGAAAGGTGTTCATGTGCTGTTTGTTTGAACAGCTGGTTGTAAAGGTAATGCAGTGGTTCTTAAGAGGCTGTTGAGATTGTTTTCAAGGACGAATCAAGATGTTTCTGGTTTGAAACAAGGATGATTCAGTTTTCTGCAATTGATTCAAGTAATGTCAAGGTTTTTTGTTCTCAATGCGCATGGGGAAAAACCTAGAAGCTAGCAAGGGAATCTGGTTTTGCAGAGGTATTATTGGTATTTCAGTCACTGAAACATGTTCATGGTTGTAACAGAAACCATGGTGGAGAATGTGGGATTGAATAGAGTATAAGCGGTGAAGCTTATGGAGGTTTTCTGTTGAGCTAACAAGCTGGAAGTGTTTCTTATCTTGTTAATGAAGTGATATGAGTGGTTATTTCAGGTATTCAAGATATGAAAGCATCAGGAAAATACATCGCAGAGTTGAGCTAAACACAAAGGTTGTTGTATTAAAGCTGGTTTTCACGACTCTGGTGTGATGTAAAGATGTTTTCGTGGCGGGTGATCAGTAGTGGGAACCGTCACAGCTGAAGTGCCTTAATCATAAGGTTAAGTGCAGCAAAAATGGAGCAGTTTTATGGTGTTTAAGTCTGCTTATGAATCCGAGAAGGGAATCCAGAAACTAGAAGAATGTGTTTTCTTTATCTCTCAAGTATGTACAGGTTATTTTGGCTTGATCATCATATTCTCAGGTGGAGATTTGTGAAGATGTGAATATAATGTTCAAGATTACAAATCAAAAGTGGGTCAAACAAGAAGAAACTGTGGTTAATATAACTTGACTATGGTTGGAAGCTATTGGGACCACAAGGAGGAGCCTTTGTGTGTTGTCTTGTTGTGAACTAGGGTTGAGCATGGCTCACCTATATAACCTGTAACTAAGACGTGAGAGTGCAGGTAAGAGGAAAGAGAGAGCCACATAAACACAATGTAGAAGTGTTGGGGAGAGGGAAACTTGTAAGGGTTTTCTCTCGGGTAGAATCAGGTAGAGATACATAGTTAGAAGCTGTGTGATTAACTTGTATCTCTTGTAACCTGTTTCACAATCTTCTAGTGGATTCCGAGTATACTCTCGGCCAGACGTAGCTCCCTCGTTAACGGGAGTGAACTGGATAATTGTGTGTGTGCTCCTTACTCTTCTTCTTCTCTATCTCTCGGCATATTCATCTTCTCTTCTTCTCTTAAATGTGCTCTGTTTTTGGTCATAAGACAACAAGACAGGTTGTGTTTGTATCTTCCATTGGAAACAATTGGAAAGCTTGAACCTTTGATAGGACTAAATCCTAACAACACTAAACATTTGTTTATGTATAGCATAATTAAACATAATGATTGCAATGGTTTGTTGCTTAGTAGTATCTTATACTCTTCCAAGTTGCTTATCTTATCCCTTCACATGGTTTGGTTTCACAAATTTCATATCATGACACACAACAACAATTTATTAAACATTCTTTTCAAAAAAAAAACAACAATTTGTTAAACAGAAACCATAGTTTTATCAATCTAATGACAAAATAATAAGCCAATAACTGTGATGTAATTGAATCCTATAAATGCTTCATATCTCTCGATATATGAGAAATTGCACCTAGATAGAACTAATAAATAGGAAAATTAGTTTTAGGAAAAATCTACTATTTGAGCTGTCCAAAATAAAAGGAAATGACTTATTAATTCATATATACACCCTACCCTATATACACCCTATTCTTCTTCTTCCACTCCTCTCTCTCCCTCTCTCTTCCCACCTCTACGCTTCTTCTTCCATCTCTCTCTCTCTCTCTCTCTCTCTCTCTCTCTCTCTCTCTCTCTCTCTCTCTCTCTCTCTCTCTCTCTCTCTCTCTCTCTCTCTCTCTCTCTCTCTCTCTCTCTCTCCTCTCTCTCTCTCTCTCCTCTCTCTCTCTCTCTCCTCTCTCTCTCTCTCTCTCTCTCTCTCTCTCTCTCTCTCTCTCTCTCTCTCTCTCTCTCTCGTTGTTAAAAATCCATTTTATATGGGTAGGGACAATACAAGAAATATTTTATAATGTCCAACTTTGAAAACTAATTTCCTAACTAACATTCCTCCCTCATTCATTTCTATATCTACTAAACCCCTACAGCTAACTAACCCATAAAACAACCATACTACAAAAGTTTCTTTTGTTGAATTATTAATAAATAAAATTTTGGATTTTTAAAACCAATAGCATCTCTGTACGTATTTTTTGTAGTATGGTTGTTTTATTCAGTTGTCTATGGTTAAAGTATATAGATTTAACTTTTTTATTGTATGTATATAATTCAAAAGTTTATAGAATTTAGAGGAAATTTGTGTCTATCAAATTATATTGCCTTTTAAAAAAATCTAAAACTTGTGTTCCGTATTCAAATTTCTTTTACTATCTAGTATTATTCTTCAAATCGGAATTTTCAAACACCGATTATATGGACATGTAGAAGATTATGTGTTTACAATTCTAAATTTTCATGCTATTCAAAAATAGCTATGTTTAAATATGTGTTTGTTTGCTTTAATAAAATCATATATAGTACTATACTTTTGTGGATTGCATTAAACTAGGAACGTAAGTGCATCACAGGTTTTCCGAGATCTACTTCTTTGTAGTATACTGTTATATATTTAAGTGTGGTTGTAAATATTAATGAAGAGTTGCAATTTATTAAATGAATCATTGCAATTTATTATTTAATAATATTTAAATTTATTAAATGAAACATTGCAACTCTTGGATGTAAACCATTGCAATCTTTGGTTTTGAATCATTGCAACTTTTGGTTTTGAACCATTGCAACCTTTGGCTTTGAACCATTACAAACTTTGGTTTTGAACCATTGCAACTTTTGGTAATGAACCATTACAACTTT